>CM076570.1:1453326157-1453516904 GCA_034641835.2 Pinus albicaulis | reverse complement strand
TTGTCATGCTCTTCCTGCAAAGCTTGGTCGTGATCCGCCTCATCAATTTCTGCATATTTGAATACTTCAGTGTTGAGCATAAATTCCAATATCTGTTGATCATCATCAAAAACGCGTAAATTAGTAATATTATCTAGCACGGAGGGTCTATATATAACTTCAATAAAAAATACATCCCTCAAAGGGATAAATCTAGCAACAGCATTAGCCATAGTATCAGTTGCTGCATTGTGCATTCTAAGAACAGATTTGATTCCAAACGCATCGAAAGCGGAAATAAGAAGCCATACCTTTTGTTGATAAGCTTTTAAATGTGGAGATAAACAATGAATGGTATTGCGTACCTGTCGAGTAATGATCTCGGAGTCTCCAATGACTTGTAAGCACCTTACCTTTAAATACAATGCCTTCTTGAGTTCGAGGATTAGAGATTCATATTCAGTAGTATTGTTGGTGCACTAGAACTCAAGCCGACACGAAATCAAGAATTTGTTCTTTTGAGGGTCCAGCAAGATGCAACCCGCACCAGTTCCGTCATGGGTTTTGGAACCATCATAGTACAAGGTCCATACGTCATTTTCTGGCTCCTTTGGAGGTGTAGGCTGGGGCAGGACTTCGGCAAAACTGATGGGTTCGTTAGTAGCATCCAAATCAGTCACGGTATATTTCATATATGGTTCGCTTTCGACCTTGATTTGGTTATTCCGGCCCTTGTAAGGAAGCCACAGGTGGGACCAGTCGGTGGCAAAATACCCTTGCAGCTTGCTGGACCAGTCTCTGCTAAGTAATAGGTCGTAGGCTTCCGGAATGTCAACAACCACAATGTCAATACATTGGTGGACTCTAGAATCGGACGAAAGATGGATGATGACGTTATTCAGTTCTCCTACAGCTGGCACCTGCGATCTGTCAAGTTGAATGATCCTCGCATCAATTTTCTCAGGGCGGATGTTGAGCTTCTTACAAACAGATAGGGGCATGACGTTTGTGGACGCGTCGGAGTCAACTAGACAGTTATGGATGTTGAAGTTAAAAATCTCAAAAGATCATAGGAAGGGAGGAGTAGATCCCCTGGAATTTGCATTGATGGCGTTCACAATGGACTGAACACTCGGATTGGCTTGCGCAGACGTATTGCTCACAGGCTTAGTAGTTGAGGTATTGGCGAAGGCTTTAAGAATGAGTTCTCGTTGATTCGTGATGCGGGCAAGCTCGTAGAGGGAGATGTTAGCTCTGGTTTTCTTCATGTCCTCTACAATGTTACAAGTGGAATCTGGTTGAGGACAGGGCTCGACAATGGTTTTGGGGGACCCCACCGGGAGCTTGCTCTTTTGATTGGCTCGAGTGTTGTTATTGGTGGGCTTCTCAGGGGAAACTTGTTGTTCATTCCCCGGGGGCAGGATTTTCCTTAAGAAAGCCCTTTTCTTCTCCTCAAAGGATGGTTCGGGGACCGGTCCTTTGCTCCTAAGGCTGTAGTTTCTTACGGGTTGGGCCTTAGGATTGTCTGCCATGTTGATATCAGTGACGGTAATATTGTTGTCCCCATGAATAATATAAAATGCAAGAACCGAGGACCCTGGTTCTTCATCCGGGGGAAAATCCTCATCATGGTCGGAAACATCATCCTCCCCCACATCCCTTGGGGTTTGATCGTCTAGAAGCTGATTTACCACTGCCGTCATGCTGCCAATCCATTGTGGGCATGTTTTTTCAGAGTGGGCAGCCTGGTGGAAAGAACATAAGTTATCTTTTCCTATTTCTTCCACATTGAGAACAGTGTTCGGGTTAGACGGAGGTCGGCTGGTGTTGGGGTTGCTCTTTCTGAAAAAGGGCTTAGGTGCCTTGGTGCTAGTCATGAATTCTATACCCTTCCTCTTCAGGTCGGAGACTTCATTTGTCAATAGCTTGAGGGTCTTTACTATACTCTCGAAGTCAAAAGCATCCTTATCCTTATCCGTGGTTTTGTTTGTGGAGGACTAACTTTTTTTCGTGATTGGTTTGTGGTCATCTCTCCCCTCGTGATCGATGGCTCCTATAGAAAGCATGTCTCTTTCTACAGCAAGGGCGGCTGCATAGTTTGCTGCAAGGGTGGGCTGAGCTTTTCGTTTTACGAAGATGGCGATATCCATGGGGAGAGCTTTTGTATAGTAGTCTATGGTAATAGAGTCATCCAACGCCAGGTTGGGGGGAAACTTTTGCAGTATGGTGGCAAAGCGCTAATTGAAGTATCTAACCTTCTCTTTCTTATGGCACTTAATGGTACTTAACTCCGTGAGGAGCATGGAAGGGGTTTTGTCTTCTGAAAATTTCTGCAGGAATGTGCGACAAAACTGGTCCCATGACATAATGGAGGCACTTGGAAGGGAGTGGTACAAGGTGGCCGCTTTATTCTCAAGAGTGTGTGGAAATAGGCGACAAGCAACGTCATCTGTTTGAACCCTCATGATTTGCAGGGAAAGATAGAAGCTGCTTATATGATCCTTGGCCAAGGTGCCTTTCTCGGGATCAAACTTGGGGAGATGCTTCTCAGGGTGCCTAGGCAGGTCATGGAGGGGGCCCAAAAGATCTAATGGGGACTAGGCCATCCAGGCAAGTGGTTGCACTCTCCTAGCATGCTGGTGGTGCCTGATCTTAGGCTCAGATTCACTCCCCGTACCTGACACCGATGCTTCTCCCTCATGGCGAGAGTGTTCATCTTGATATCTCTCACGGTTGGCCATGTCTCTGAGATATCCCCAATTGTAGACAAGCGGCCTATTTGGGTTTGGGCGACGGTGGTTGGCACGGTGTCCTTGGCCATGGCCTCTATCTCCTCTACCTCTAGTCCCGTGGCCTCTATTCCCCTCACCTTCATTCCATCGTTCTCTATCTCCATCACCTTCCCCAGGTGGGGGGTGTGCCTGGTTGTTGTTATGTTGGGCTTGGTTGGGCCGAGGATCGGGGAAAGGTTCAGTCATACCAAATTCCTCCTCTTCGCCTAATTGGAGTTCAGGAATCGGTTCGTCACCTTGAACAGTGGTGGCGAGGTCTTCAACCATGAGATTCACCAACTGGGGTATGGTACTCACCAAGGCACCATTGCGGGTGATGTTTTCAGCCGGGGTTCTAGTATGGGTCAAGAAACTCATGATTGGGGCATATCGCAAATTCCTGATGAGATTGCGGGCAGCTGGGCGCAAGGCTCTCAACTGCTCTCTGGTAATTTTATAATATGGAACCTCCTCCCCTGGAATATCTTCCAACGGAGGAGGGTTAGTATCATCGTTTATGACCTCCCCATGGGGATTTTGTGATGGAATGTTGGTTGTATGCTGGGAGGATGCCATTCAGGCCCTCTTTCTAGCGCCAATTCTGTTGACGGGAAAAATTGTCCGGCCAACAGTAGGGGATCTCCCCGCTAGAAAGTCCTAATTAGACCTTGAACCGTTTGGAATAGAGATCCCGTCCGGGGTGTGGGTCCGACTACCGCTTAAGTCACCTTCCTTTCGGTCTCAAAAGAACTCGATCGAACCTGTGGACACACACTTATTCACATGATACAAGATACATGGTTGATGCATTAAACACGTATATAACACTATGCGTAGCGAGACAAATAATAAAGCATACACGGCGAAGGAGGTGTTGTTAACAACACATCTTTGGGGTTATGCTTGTAGGCTATTCTGACCACAAAAGAAACAGTTCTTTATGGTGAGATGCCCCTTTACTTTCTGAAAGATAAAATGAAATGCTAATAAACAAAGTCATTAACATCCATTAAGCAAGCAATCAAACTGAACATCATTAACACAAGTACAGGAAACCATAATGCATAAATGATGCCATTAAGAGTGCAGTTTCATTAATCAAAAGATGTTTGAAACTATATAGAAATACTCATAGTGTTCGCACAGCAAAACACATCAAATCCAAAATGAGTTTCAACAGGTATCTGTATTCATATGCAAAAAGAGTGTTATCTCTCAATACAATGTTGTATAGCTCTTGAGTCCCAAAAAAAATATCTCTCACATTTTCCCCGGAGGGAGTTTTATAGATCAAAACTTTGCCCTTTGGGCTTCCTGACTGTTGAGTTGCCTTGCGACTAGAAGGAAACTGCAACCTGCGACCTAGCTAGTGAGTGCGACCTGCGACCTGGCTGGTGAGTGCGACCTGCGACCTGGCTGGGTGGTGTGACCTGCGACCTGCCTCTAAATGCTACCAGCGACCTACTGCCACTGGGTTATGAAGATGAGCGTGCAATTTTGAGGTCAGGGGCATCAATCTGATGTCCTTTAAAGAAGTCTTACCAGGTCTGATACTCTGCTGCTATGGGAGAAACCAGAGGGACCTCTTCTTTCAACTGATGCATGCACTCCAAAGCATTTGGGACTAGAGTTTCCTTCTTCTGTGAGATCAGGTTTGAAAGAGAGGCGAGCTTGGTGTAAATCCATACTGGCGTGACAAGAAACTGACCCAGGTTTTCCCGTGATGCTGCAAGGTCATGAGTGGTAGCAACTTGCTTAATGGGCTGCAGAAATGACTGGATTTCTTGATCTAACTGTTCCCAGGTTTTCCCCTCGTCCAATGCCCCCAGCGAAGGAATGTGATGAAGGATTTGCATTGAGTTGATGTCGCTGATCAGGTTTTCGTATGCAGCCATTACTTTGTCTAAATCCTTGGATAGCTTGTCCTTGGACTGCATTTTCATACGGATTTGGATTTTGGCATCTTGCGTATGAATCCAATCCTTCTTTGGCAAATGCTCAAGAGCCTGAGGGTACCGCACTGTCCAGTCCATCATTCTATCCAAGGCAGCCGAGGCCTCCTTCAGCTGCTCGTGCTTCTACTTAGTCTCCGCTCGTGCTCTTACCAATGGGGCGACTGTTTGTTTTATAGTGAACATTTCCCCATACACTTGCCTCATGGTCGCCTCTAATATATCGAACTCCCTTAGAATGGCAAGCGGAACTTCATTGACAGGGGGAGTTTTGTTTCGAAGTTGTTGAACCTCCTCTCTCAATGTCGTCCTCTCCTGTTCTGCCCTTTTCTCCCGCTGCTCTGCTTCTTGTAGTCTATTTTTTAGAGAAACAATATCTCTACTCATTCAGGTCACATTTTCTTCCGTGGCCGCAGCGAAAGCTGTGCCAGCCGATGCTATCATCACGGGATTAGTCCTAGTATCAAGGACTATGTCCTTTCTGGTTGCGACTGTGGATGCGGCGGAAGGATTCTGCACCAGACATATTCTCTTCTCCTGCCAGATTTTGAAGGAGAATTGATCGAATGTGAGCTTGGTGAGATCGAATACATCCTCCTCTTGTCCCTGAGAGGAACTGACATCAGAGCGCGTGGCTCGTGTACTGCCTAGAGGTACCTCAAGGGGAGATACCTCGATGTTCTCCAGAATTTCATCCTCTTCTTCTTTCTTCTTCTTTTCCTCCTCTTCCCTTCATAGGCGTTCGGCTTCCGCCTTCTCATGTTCTTTTTTCTGCCTGAGCTCTGCTTCTAATTTGGCTTTCCTTTTCCACTCAGCTGCTGCAGCTTGCTCTGCTTTCTTCTGGCAGTCAGCTTCCACTTTGTCTAGCTCTTTCTTGAGTTCCTATTCTGCTGGAGCCTCCGCCTCTTTTTTCTCCTTTTCCTTCTTGGCCTCCTCGGCTTGCTTCTTCTTCTATTCTACCCTTAGGCTCTTCTTGCGCTTATCCTTGTCCTCTTTCATTTTCTTTTCTCTCTCTTTCTGGGCTTTTGCCTCTATTTCTTTTTGTTGGGTAGAGGTACTATGCCCTGTACTGGTCCGAGGCTTCTTAGCTAGAGAGGAAGAAGCACCTCCTAATTCACGACTCCTTTCTTCCAAGGTTTGGTCATCCGGGTCTTCTTGGCTAGAGTCCGCCCCCGGAGCAAGTTTTCTATCTGTATTGTACGAGTTCCTTCTTTCATCTTCTCCCGGGCGTTCAATATGCTGATAGTTCCATTTTAATTTAGCCTTCTTGCAATGTTCAGGGACTATCCTCTCCGGGTCGTATGTTTGGTATTCTAAAGCCCCAAAGCAATAACTATTCATCTCTTCTCCCTCTGCCTCTACCTCTCTGAAGTCTTTAACTGTGTATGCACCGATAGTGAGGGGTAGCGCGGGCCACGGCTTCTTCTTACCTTTGGACAGGACTCTGGAGAAACCTGAAGACATTTGGAAACAGACCTCTTACATGAGCATTCTGTCTGTAACAAAACGAGGCATAGCATGTGGTGCCCTGAACAAGCCAAAGACTCGAATGAATGTATATTCGACGAAAGGGAACCAATGCGCCACTTTGCTTAGCGTCTCCATGGCTCGCCAAGACATGCAAGAAGCATCTTGGCCGAATAATTTTCTGTATAGAGCAGGGATGAACACTTGGGAGATCGGCTCTATGTCTTGTTTATACCTAGATTCCCAAAACACCTTGGTTTGTAGATGAATTGCACAGGTCTGTTTGGGATCCCAATTATGTACCCATCCCTCAAAGTGAAATCTCGAGCAGACGACATCCAATAAATAAGAGGCCATATAGAATTCTGAAGGCATTCCTTCATCTGGTACCAATGCTGAGGATAAATTTGTATGAATGGAGCTCATCAATATGCTAGCCCAGTTGAAACGGGTGCCGTACGCTGTGACGTACTCCATGAGAGTTTCCCATGTGCCGTTGAAAGTAGTGGCATCTGGGCGCCCGTATAGTCTGCAAAGCATGGCAGCCACTATTTTATATACTTTCTTGAGGCTCGCCACTAGATATTCCTGGTCTTTCTTGACCTTAAACTTCTCAGGCTCCTCCCACCATTGCCTTATAGTGTCGACTATAGGAACTACGTGAGCGATGGCCCATTCTTCTGTGAAGTCTTCTTCTCGCTCAGGAAAAGAGTAATAAACATGGACGTCTGAGCCTTTAAGCGTTGCGAAAGCCTTACCTTCGCTGTCTCTGATCACGAACTTCTTGGGATATGTTTTCTGTATAATCAAATTTACCATCTTTGGGCATGGGAATATAGCCAAATGAGCACCTGCGAGATGTAGCTTGGACCTTTTGACCTGTAAGTAAATCTCCCGATCCAGGAGGTCTTCTGGGAATTCCGTTTTAGCAAACTCTTGGTACACTTGGTACCAACGCATGATGTCCCCTTTGGAAAATGTGCAAAGGGTATCTCT
The DNA here is from genome assembly GCA_034641835.2 of Pinus albicaulis. Lineage (NCBI taxonomy): Eukaryota > Viridiplantae > Streptophyta > Pinopsida > Pinales > Pinaceae > Pinus > Pinus albicaulis. The sequence continues at coordinate 1,453,509,739 of CM076570.1, read as the reverse complement.
GTATATCGGGGGTGGGGACATTGGCATGTCCATCTCTACATCATCCACTTCCAAGTGCTTGTCTTTCTTCCGGGACACTGGAGGTCCCATGTCGCTGGAATCCGAGAGGACAAGTATACACTCCAAGTCTGCTTCAAATTCACCTATCATATTCATGAAAGATTTCAAAGATAAGAAAGACGCCATGATGATATAAGACCAATTATATTCTATCAATTATTTCAACTGGGACACAGGCATAGCTGAATAAATGGCCCATTGGGTCGCGGGCTCGCAGGTTGTAAGAAAATGGCTAAGGTGCGACCTTGCGACTAGGTCGCAGGGTTGCGGGGTTGCAGGTTGTGAGAAAATGACAAAGATGCGACCTTGCGACTGGGTCGCGGGGTCGCAAATTGCAGGAAAATAGCAGAAATGCGACCTTACGACCTTGCGACTGGGTCGCGGGGTCGCGAGGTCGCAATTTGCGAAAAAATGGAAGGGATGCGACCTTGCAACTATGTCGCGGGGTTGCAATTTGCGAGAAAATGGAGAGAATGTGACCTTGCGACCTAGCGATTAGGTCGTGGGGTTGCGGGTTCGCAAGTCGCACTAGGGCTTGCCGGGGTTTTGGGCGCGCGCGGCGTGGAGTTTTTTTTCCCTTTAACTGGAAAAACACAAGGCTAAATGGGTCCAGACAGAGCCAAGGGATAGATTTTGGAGCAGGGTACAGGCCATGAGGGGCTTGATGAGAAACTGTGATGAGTTGGGTAAGTGGGGTGAAAACTGGAATCAGAAGAAAACCCTAAGCAAGAAATGAAAACAATGGCTGAGGTAAAGGACAATTTAAAGGCTAAGGAATGCAGGGATTTAGAAAGAATAATCAAAAAAGGAAACAACAGGAGGAAAACTACAACTTACCAGGGAAAATCGCACTCCAGTCGACCTGTCAGAGCCGTTATTTCTATCTGCTACATATGCAAAATGCGACCTAGCGACCTCCCATATATAAAAAGGTCGCACGTCCGGGCCATTAATGAGGTCGCAAGGTCGCATGGTGAGGTGGTGTGAGGGGATTGCGACCTTGCGACCTCAGGGTCGCGGGGTCGCAAGGTCGCGAGGTTGCGGTTCTCCACAAATTTTAAGATTTGCAACTCAGCGACTTAGTCTTCCTGACTTTTTATTTAACTTTTCTTTGTGCTCAAGGGGCTCCAAAATTTTTTAAAGTGGGGGTTTTTTTGGAGGGTGTTGTAGAGGCTACAACAACTCCCTAGTCCTCAACTGGTTTATGGGCAGAATTATCTAAATTATAACCCCGATGGAAAAAATCCTTTGAGACAGAACATATGGGCTCAAGAACATATTCTCCTCCATTGTCTGATCTTAACTTAAGAATTTGATGTCTAGATTGTTTCTCAACAAAGGCCTTAAAGGCCAAGAACATGTTAAAAACTTCACTCTTGAGTTTTAGGAAGTTAAGAAATACTTGCAACTAGAGAAAGAAACAACAGGAAGAGGACCACATAAATCATTGTGCACAAGCTACAAAGGGGCTGAAGTGTGCCAAGAGGCACGTTTGTCAAAACTATCCCGATGATGTTTTCCGAGTACACATCCGAAGCAAACACCATCTCGGCAAGATACCATAGGAAGGCCGGTGACCATATTTTCCTTATATAGAGTTTGAAGAGAGTGATAGTTTAAGTGACCAAATCGCCCATGCCAAAGTTTGCTCACATCATCATTATGAGCAACAAAAACAGAGGGAAGAGAGGATGACCCAAAGTTGTCAAACTTATACAACCTTGTGGAATCATCAGCAATGCCAGTAGCTAAAATATGTTTAGGATCTTTGAGGTCCTTGATTACAACATCATGAGGTGAGAATTCTATTATTTTATCTTCACCTAAATGAGTTATCTGATAAAAAGAGAGAAGGTTGCATGAAAAGGTAGGAACACATAGTACATCATTAAACTGACCATTATCGAGATGAATGGTTCCAGATCCTACAACACTAAGAGATCTATCATCACCAACATAAATATGTTTGGTGTTACAATCATTTAAAGAAGAAAAAATGGCTTTATTTTTGGCCATGTGATAAGAAGCTCCAGAATCAATGAGCCACTCATGAGAATGAGAAGAGGAAGATACACTTAATGCATAACTAGATCTTGATTCTTGATAACTGTTTGGTCAATTTAGTGTGTCCTAAATTGCTACATTAATTTGTCAATCCGGGATTCGTAAGCTGACGAAGTGTGGCGCACTATATGTGCAAGATAACCTATTTCTTTCTTTTTGTCGTTTTTGGTTTTTTATTTATCTTGGTTGGTTTCCTAATGTGAGATGGAAATTCTAAAAGACAAGTATGGATACAAGTGTTCAAGGCAATGATGTCCTTTATAATGATTTCCCAAACTTCAAACTTCAAAAGGATTTTAAAACATACAATGAAAAAATTAATTCCTAAAAGAAAATGAAAATGTGCCACTATACTAGTTAAACAAACAGTGAACTATTGATCATGAAACCCATTACCCTTGCTGCTGTCTAAACACAAAAGAAACTGTACTCAAAGAAATCCAAAGATTGCAAGCAAAGTAAAGCTAAAATCAAATTACATCAACTCATATTCTGACCCCTCACCATTAGTCTCGCTATGGCTTTCGGAGGTAATCATAAACAACTTGAGCAATCTGATATCTAATTTGCAGAAAAATAAACTAATATTAAATTACACACTCATACTTCAATCCCTCACCATTAGTCTCGCTATGGCTTTCGGAGGTAACTGATAATGACATGAGCAATTTAATATCTAATTTGCAGAAAAATAAACTAACATCAAACTACACATTCATACTGCAATCCCTCACCATTAGTCTCGCTATGGCTTTCGGAGGTAACTGATAATGACATGAGCAATTTAATATCTAACTAACTAGTAAAGCAAATGTACAAAACTGAAATGAATAAAACAATGCTAGAATTAAAAACTAAGAAAAAGAAATCAGCAGAAGGACAAGATTGATTCCATGTCATTAGTCATTGTAAAACTATGTGCAAATTCTCGGGCTGCCTACTATAATCTGGAACAAAGACACTGATCAGTTAACAGCAGTATAAAACATGAAAAATTATGGACAGAAATAAAACGTTAAGACCATAAGAGATGTAATATATACACGTGAATAACTATGGCATAATAAAAATAAGGAAACAAATCATGACACTATACAGCAATGAACAAAACCTCGGCGTGTGCAGGGGCCCTCTGCACAATCCTCGGGCAACAGCTATCAACCACGAATTAAGCTTATGAACAGAGTCTTCTCATATATTCAAAACGCAGTCATAACAAAGAAATAATGTCACGGCACAGTGGGCTTTCTTTCCAGAAAATTACATTACAGAGCTAACTACTATGCGTATGAGAACGCATTATTTATAACAGAGGATGACATAACTAATTTCCTACAATCTGCGCTGATAAAAGACACGTGAACAACCACGTCCAGAAATCTAGCATTATGGCTACCGTGAAGATTAAATCTATGGAGAGTGGCCTTTGAATTCGGCTTATGGAGCAGTTCACAGGTGTTGATATGTCCCCTGAGATTTAGGAACATCCACGCAAGTCTTCATGTGGTGAAAAACAGAGTTCTGTCACCATAGGGCTCTTAGGTTGACCACCGCTTTACCACCTTTGACCACAGCCTTCTTTGGTGAATTCGACTGAGCCAATAGGACTCGGTCCATGTCCATGTCATTTCCAACTTGCCCATGTGGCTTGATTTGCCTGAAGACACCTGCAATATAGACTTTAACAAAATGGCTGCGGAAAGTTGAAGCAGCTGCGGAAAGTGACAAGATTCCGCAGCTCAATGAGCAAAAATCTAATTCAAACAGCAGACACAAAACATAGTTAAAAATCACTTTAAATGTTCTTTTATGATTAATATGCAATGATGTTGATGACTTAGGAGGTCCAGGTAAATGGAAAAAGTCTAGAAAGGTGTATAGGAAAGATGCATATTTGAGACTCAACAATAACCACAAGTAGAAAGTGCCATTCCTCAAGATGAAGGTGAAGAGTGCTCCAAATTGATGTTGTGCTTCTTCATTGCTGCTTCTAAGGCTTCCATCTTCTTAAAACATTTGGAATCTATATGGCCATCATGATTGCAAAAGTTGCAATGTCTACCTGTCTTCCTTCCTTTGTTTTTATATGCCTTATAATTTTGGTGAGTTGCTTTTTCAATTTGCGGCTGAAATTTCTTAGGACCCTTGTTTGGTTTCGGACCATACTTTTTAGAATACTGCTTCTTAGGACCTGTGACCCTAATGTTCGAAAGTCTACTGCAGGATATGTATTCACTCTTGGTTCATGACCTATTACTTGGTCTTGTAAGAAACAAAGTGTCATTTCTCTTTCTTCAGCAGAAGAGGAGTATCGTGGTGCAATTGAAGCCAGCAAGTAAGCCATGTGGCTTCATCAGATCCTATCTGAATTTGGCCTTCATCAGCAACATCCAACTACACTTTGGTGTGATAATCAGAGTGCCATTCAGCTATGTAAAGATCTAGTTCAACATCAGCGTATGAAGCACATTGAACTCCACATACACTTCATGAGAAAGCTCATTCATGATCGTGTTCTTGAAGTGCAGTATTGTCCAACCAATGATCAATTAGCCGATATCTTTACAAAGGCTCTCACAGAAGTGAAGTTTACCAAACTTTGATCCATGCTTGGAGTTCAGGAAATTTGTCATTAAGGGGGGATAGGCTCTAATGCTTCCTTCCTTCTCCTATTGTGTCACTTTTGTAAATCCTTCAATCCTATCCCAATTTGTTCAATCTTGTTGTGTCACTTTTTTTTTTTTTTAACTCTTCAGTGTGTGTGCCTTTTCCTGCACAAAAAAACACAAAAACGGAGCAAAAAAAAAAACAAAATGCAAAGCCTTACGACAGAATGTTGGATTTTCGGCTACCATTACCGACAACTATCAGTTTTTTTGTTATTTCTGATTTCCCGAGATTGCACAAAGACACGGGGAAAGAGCATACGTAGCAAAAAAAATCCCTTTTCTTGTTTCTGATTTGCCGAGATCGCACGCAACGCACAACAAAGAGCATACACAAAGAAGAGGGTACAAATACGGCAAATATATAAAACCTATCAACTGAAAATAAAAAAAAAATAAACATAAATAAGCAGAACTATTAACAAATATAACTACAAAAAAAGATGTTTTATACCTCCAGATCTAAAATGTCATAACTTGGGCAGCCGGAAACCTTTTCGCATGAAACGAAAGGTGTTCCTCACGATAACAGATGCTCCGAACACAACGTAGTAGTTATCCAAGCCCAAAAAAGTTCACAAATAGTAGATCTACAAAATGACATTCGCATGCAGTCAAACCGGCTTCGGATTTCGATCAACAACGGATGCGGCCCTCAAAATACCTCTGATACCATGTAGGAATTTACAGGCTAAGTTCCGTAGATCAAGAACCAAAGGTCATCGCTCACAAATAGATCACAAATCAGTACACCAGTATAATCACGTCGTTAAAACCCTCAAAGAGGGAAACAGTCCATGGCCTGAGCCAACGCGGCCACTTCAGGCAATTTATTAATATAAAAGAAAAGCTACATATGTTTCTCTCATAAACGGTTTTTGGACAAATGACCCTCCATGCTATTTAAATAGAGATCATGGACCAATTGGGTGTTAAGCCACAAATCAAGTGTCATTAATACCGAGGTGAGAGATAACCGTTGGATCACTACAAATCGTGACCATCGGATTATAAGTTACAAATGTACATGGAAAAGAAACACACTTTACCTAACTCTACACTAGACTAAGTTATTCTTAACTATTTCCTATGTGTCAGAATATCCTAACAAATTTCTCCCGACCTGGTTGGAACCCCAACACTGGTCTCTATCAAAAGCTTGCAATGCCTTTCAATCCGCAATTTCCATTCCTTGCTACATTGGAACTGCCTGATGTTGAAGATTGCAACAATAAATAGTGAAAGTGGCATCCGGAAACATCATTCCTTAATCCTAGTGAAAAATAATCACCTAAACTAGGTGGGGTCCACACAGGATATTTTTAGGTGTATGTATATTTTTAGAATGGTGAGCATATTCTAAAATTAGCAGGAGGATGATTCTAGATGGTTGAGAAAATTATATCTTTGGATGAATTTCTATTTTTAGAAGATGGGCGAAGTCTATTTATAGATCGCAAATCTAAAAATAGAATGCATGTCGATTATTATTAGCCCTTAATAATAATCAGACAATAAATAGTAACTTATTCTCTTGGAGCACTTTATTTCAGTGAACAGATGTGGCACATCAATGGGCTGAAGGAATTACACAATTCCTAGGGTGGTTGGTGACTCATGCATGGAGGATTTCATTATAACTGATAGTGGCAAGTTGTAACAGAGTTGGAAGAGTAGTTATGTGAGTTGTTATGTAGTTTAACTCAGTTCAGTGAGTTAAACTTAGTTGTGCTAGTTGTAATTGAACATACACTAGTGATAGATGAGTGAATTAATTATTTAATTAATTCACAAGTAGTGTCTTACTTGCAACTGAAGAAATACATCAGTTAACTACTTGCAAGTCATATCTAGTGGAGACCAAGTGAAGAAATAGGTGAAAGGGTGAGATGGACTATCAGTTGTGACTATAGTGATGCATTCAATGCATCTACACACACATTGGAGATGCTTATGAGGATTGCGCAGTCAATTCAAGGTAAGTTCGAATTCATTCATGGTTCTTCTTGAGCCAGGATTACGCAGTGGAGGTAGGCTGTCAGGAGGCAAGAAATTGGTGCATAGATATGCAAATTTCTACATGACAGTGTGTGACGATTATATATTGTACTGAGAGCTCTATGATATGAGATTTATATGAGATTTTTACATGTTCCATTGATATACATAATATATGATAGTTGGGGTTTTTAGCTTTAAGCTTTCCCAATAAAACATCTTGTTATGTGCGATTGATTTTGCTTCATATGTGTTTTGCAATTGGCGATTTAATTTCCGCCAAGAATTAAGTGGAAGGATTTTGTATTTAACATAAGATTATTTTGTTAGATCAGGAGAATCTGGAAATACATTATTGTGTTTACAAATTTCTACATGGTATCGGAGCAGTGTTGATCACTGGAGATTGCAATATTGAAGCGGTGTTGAGTTTTGTGCTGGTGGACAATTCGAATTTGCTGCAATAATTTCTTGGTGCGACAGTTGAGCAAACATTGAAATGGCTTTCAATGGGTTGTGGTTGCAGTATGTACTCGAGGGCAGCTCTAAATACATAGTCTGGAAGGACAGGATGGAGGCAGTGCTTGAAGATAATGGTCTAAAGGATTTCATCGATAGCGATGTTCTTAAGCCCTCTTCGGCGGATGCTGCAGTACTTGACGCATGGAAAAATAAATTAGCAAGGGCGAGAAGGATTCTATTGGAAGGTGTGAAAGGCCATATTGTGTCAAGCCTTCATGGTAAATCCACTCCATTTGCAATGTGGAAGGCTTTAACAGATATTTTCCAAAGCAGTAGCGACCATAGGAAATTGGTGTTGAAGGATAAACTCAGAAAAATCAAGATGGAGAAGAACGACACTATTCCAATATACTTGAAAAATTTTGTCCAATGTAGGGATGAGCTTGGGAGTGTAGGATTCAATGTTGCGGATGATGACTTGTTGAGCTTGGCTCTCCTTGGGCTTCCAAAGAGTTGGCACAGTTATCAAGATTTTGTTAATGGACGGGAGAAACTACTGGATTGGGAGCGACTGTGGTCGGATCTAGTGCAGGAGGAGATAAGGAAAAACACCAAAGATGGCTCTTCATCAATGCATGATGATGAAGAGGATTGTGTTGTGGCTTCCAAGGAAAAGAAGGGGAAGGGGAAGAAATTCCATTCTAAATCTGAGGCCGGTGAAGATGGCAAGGAGCACAACATGTCCAAAGTGAAGTGTTTTCACTGTCACGAGTATGGACATATTGCCAAAAAATGTCCACATAAGAAGAAGAACAAGATGGTTGTTGGAGTTGCAGCTTGTGAGGTTCTTGCCTCGCAATTTGAGCTTGACTTATCATTGATCGCATGCATGGTGTCTAGTGCATTGGGATCGGGGTGGTACTTTAATAGTGGTGCTTCCTTTCACATGACGGGAGATGAGAAATTGTTCAGTGACTTGGTGGAAAAAGATCTCTAGATGCATGTTGAGTTGGGTGACGATGGACGATACAGTGCGACCAACATTGGTACCATTACCTTTCAGAGGGCGTCAGGTAAACTCTTTCATTTAAAAGATGTTGTGCATGTTCCAGGTTTAAAGAAGAATTTAATCTCAGTCGCAATGTTAGAGGATCGAGGCTATGATGTTGTCTTTAGTGAAGGAAAAATTTTCATGTGACACAAAGCAACAGGGAAAGCCAAGAAGGTTGGGATTCGAGTTAAGAATATCTACAAACTTGAAGTAGATGGGATTTCTACGGAGCTTCCTACCATTGGGAAGTGCAAGGAAGACATGCAATTGAAGCTTGAGAGGGAGCAGGATTTGCATGTAGGTAATAGTGAACCTTGGGATGTGGAGCAGCCACAAGATGAGGATCATGGAGTGGGAGCAACCACTCATGTAGAGAAATTTCGTGCCAGATGCGCAGAGGGAGTGCATGCAGCTATACCACCAGGTGAGAGGTGGGGCGACATTCATGAGTAATCCCAAGAAGATATTTCTGGGCAGGATTCATTGAGATGGTGTGGATCTCATGAATTGAACCTGGCTACGAGGCGCCCACAGAGCAGCAGTAGCATGATCAGTTGGATTGATGCAGTTAGATCAAAGTGACAGTGTCAGATACTGGAGCGCTGTTCAGAGTTGACAGCAACTGCAGAGTGCATGGGTGCAGAGTTCAATAACGCAGTGGTTCGTGAAGACATGTGCAGTAGCTAAGCAGAGGTCGGAAGACTTTGATGACATATGCATTATACTAATTTAGTTGTTTGGAAGCTATTCAGTTTCGGAAGTGTTGCATGCAAGTATTACAGGGCGGATGCATGGAGTTGTAAGGTGCATGCAAAGATATACCTTTCTTGTTGAGAGGGAGTGTTGAAGATTGCAACAAGAAATAGTGAAAGTGGCATCCAGAAACATCATTCCTTGATCCTAGTGGAAAATAATCACCTAAACTAGGTGGGGCCCACACATGTTATTTTTAGGTGTATATCCATTTTTAGAATGGTGAGCATATTCTAAAATTAGCAAGAGGATGATTCTAGATGGTTGAGAAAATACTATCTTTGGATGAATTTCTATTTTTAGAAGATGGGCGAAGTCTATTTATAGATCACAAATCTAAAAATAGAATGCATGTCGATTATTATTAGCCCTTAATAATAATCAGACAATAAATAGTAACTTATTCTCTTGGAGCACTTTATTTCAATGAAAAGATGTGGCACATCAGTGGGATGAAGGAATTACACAATTCCTAGGGTGGTTGGTGACTCATGCATGGAGGACTTCGTTATAACTGATAGTGGCAAGTTGTAACAGAGTTGGAAGAGTAGTTATGTGAGTTGTTATTTAGTTTAACTCACTTCAGTGAGTTAAACTCAGTTGTGCTAGTTGTAACTGAACATACACTAGTGATAAATGAGTGAATTAATTATTTAATTAATTCACAAGTAGTGTCTTACATGCAACTGAAGAAATACAGCAATTAACTACTTGCATGTCAGATCCAGTGGAGACCAAGTGAAGAGATAGGTGAAAGGATGAGATGGACTACCAGTTGTGACTATAGTGATGCATTCAATGCATCTACACACACATTGGAGATGCTTATGAGGATTGCGCAGTCAAGGCAAGGTAAGTTCGAATTCATTCAGGGTTCTTCTTGAGCAGGGATTGTCCAGTGGAGGCAGGCTGTCAGGAGGCAAGAAATTGGTGCATAGATATGCTAATTTCTACATGACAGTGTGTGACGATTGTATATTGTACTGAGAGCTCTATGAGCTAAGCTTTGTATGATATTATTACATGTTCCATTGATATACATAATATATGATAGTTGGGGTTTTTAGCTTTAAGCTTTCCTGGTAAAACATCTTGTTATGTGCAATTGATTTTGCTTCATATGTGTTTTGCAATTGGCGATTTAATTTCTGCAAAGAATTAAGTGGAAGGATTCTGTATTTAACATAAGATTAATTTGTTAGATTAGGAGAATCTAGAAATACATTATTGTGTTTATAAATTTCTACACCCAATGTGTCGAAGTTAACATAATCCATATTGGCCCCCAGTTCCTACCAAGATCCCTGGCGATTGTCCCAAATTTGAAGGCAAGTCTAGAGAAGAGCCCTAGGCACATGTTATGACATACCATCTATGGTGATCCTGTAACTCCTGGGTTGATGATTCGATTCACTTATGTCTTTTCCAAAGGATTGTCGTTGGTGCTGCTGCAAAGTGGTACATTGAGCTCTCCCGTGACATCTTTCAAGATTTCATCTCTCTTGCCTGGCATTTCTCATGCACTTTCAGTTACCAGTTCATTATGAAACTGGGAGGCACCTCCTAGTTCAGGCCACTCATATCTCCGATCATATTCATGAATGGAGGCAGTGTCGTCATTTGATCAAGTTTGAGATCCCTGATCAATTGCTTATGGATTGGTTCACTACCTCTTTTATTGGTCTGATTTTTAAGGACATCATTATGGGGGCATGTGTTACTGAGGAAAAATCCATCGCTCGTGCCCAGTACCTCGATATCGTGTACTCTCAATCTGGCACGCTTTATGAACTCTTGCCCGATGCCCCACGACATGGAACTTCCAAAGCACTGGCGACACCATATGTCGACGGTATCATTGGTTATGTGTCTCAGACTTCTCGTAAGTCTTATCCCAATTCTATGAAGCAAAAATCTACATATTCCACTGATACTGCTTCTCATCCACCTCCTAATCCTGGCAAGACCACGAAAGTGAATGTCGTCCATTCCACCTCAGCGGATAAAGCTTCCAAAGGTAAGAAAAAGGGTAAAGGCAAGGCCAAATCCGATACCCCGAAACAAGATTCTCCTAAACCCAATGCTAATGATGGCTCGAAATGTACAGCTAAATACCCTTGTTTGATATGTGACGATGAGCATTACATGAAGGACTGTCCACGATAGGCCAAGGTGAGTCGGTTTCTCAAAGCCACCCAAGGAACTCCGGTTGTTCTTAAAGAATCATTCCCATCACAAAAAAACTCAGATGGTGGAGCAACCTCAGTCCTGCGCCCCTTTTGGCTCTCAGGTTTTCATGATAAATGGTGATGCACCCATATCTATTGTTACTAGATCGAAATATTATACCACACCGCGTCAGGCAGTGAGGAAAGAGATGGCTGATGGTCCTCCTCCCCCGCCTGCTTTTGGCCCTCTTCACATTGAAAGGCCCAATCCTAAGTGCATTGTACAACCACCCTCTAAAGGCGTGCTCCGTAAGTCCTCCTATAACCTGAACACCTGAGCCGCTCAACATTACAGTATTGTCGAGGATTTGGCTCAGGCATCGTCTGCTATGTCTACGTTGGAGGTGCTTCGGAGCTATTCGTCACAACGGAAGTCTTTGTTATTCACTATCGGAGGGGTGGAACCTGCCGATTCAAGCCTTATCACTTTTTATTTGGAAAATTTCATTCCGCGTCTCCCTCACCAGCTTGCCTTGATTATCTAAGTTGGTATTAATGGTAATAATATTCATCGAGTGGTTGTGGATGAAGGTGCATCTACTTGAATCATGTCAGTTGCATGTTGGAAAGCCATTGGTTCTCTGATCCTTAAGCAACCTCCAAACTCTTTCGAATATTTAGACAGAAGGGAATCTCGCCCTTTTGGTGTTCTCGCCAGCTTACCTATAACGTTGGAAGGGAAAATGGTTAATGTTGAGGTTGAGGTCATTGACGCTAAGCTCAATTATAATCTTCTTCTCAGTCGCATTTGGACTCACGCCATGCTATGCATCCCATCCACTCACTTTCATGTTCTTCGATTTCCACATGAAGGAAATATCATCACTATCGATCGGTTATCCTTTTTCACTTCCACCTCCTCCGAGAGCAACGTTTCATACATGGACTGTATTCATATGCCTTATGAAAGTGTGGGGTCGGGACTTTTCAAAAACCCCATCCTTATGGGTCTCTTTTCTCTTCCTCCGCCCAATACTGCTAAGGTCAATATGTTCTCCACGTCTTCCGATCCATGGATCATCCCTTTGCCTGAGCAGGTTGATTCTTTTGGTGACACAATGCTGTTAAGCCCGATAGAAATTGATTATTGTGAATTTATCTCGGCTTCGGCTCCTCCTCCCTATGATCATACTCATTTGAGTGTGTCTCTCGACATGTATTCTCAATCCCCTTGGTTCGGTGCTTTGGATTCTCCTAATCCCTTGAATGAGATGTTTCCCACTAATGAAGCCATCGTGGAAACCATGTCTCTAGAGGATCCTCCCTGGGATGATAGTCATCATCATTCCTCATTTATGCCTGGCCTTGGGGCCATGTCTACTTGTCTTGAGAAATTCACATCCCAAGCTCCTTCCCATCTGCTTCAAATGCCCATCTTGACACATGAAGTTTTTTTGGAAGGTAACATGGGGAACATTACGCAAATAATTCCTATTGACATCTCCATTAAACCGGGGGTTTTTGAGAACATCAATATTGGGGTGACATGTTCTCCCGATGAGATCGAGGTCTATACTAGCCTCTTCTAAGAGTGTCGAGACGTTTTCGCTTGGTCCTACGAGGAAATGCCCGACATCGATCCTAGTATAGTCATGCACGAGATCCCTACTTATCCTGACGCGAAGCCTGTTCACCACCGTCTTCATCCCATGCACCCTAGAAAGGCAGCTGACATAAAAGGAGAAGTTGAAAAACTTTTCAAAGCTGGCTTCGTTTATCTAATCCCGTTGATAGATTGGGTATCTAACATTGTCCATGTGGATAAAAAGTAGGGTACTATTTGAGTCTGTGTGGATTACCGCGACATCAATCGCGCTTGTCCTAAGAATAACTATCCCACTCCTTTCATCGACCAGATCATTGATGAATGTGCTGGGAGTGAGATCTTTTCCCTTGTGGACGAGTTCTCTGGTTACAACCAGATCAATATTCTATCGAATGGTCAACATAAGACCACCTTCATTTTTCCATGGGGCACCTTCACATATAAGAATCTCCCTTTTGGTCTTAATAATTATGGTGCTACATTCCAATGAGCAATGTCATACGCGTTCCATGATATTAAGTGTTAGTAAATTATATATATTACGGAGCATTGCAACACATAAAATATGCAGAAAAACACAAGCACACAAACACATAAAACCAAAGAGACACAGATATACGTGGTTCACCTAGTTTGGGCTATGTCCACCCCGAACAGCCAGTCCTTCCTTTCCGTTATCCAGCAAAATGAAGAGACACAACCTACAGCAGATCTGTTGTAATATCCTCTATTCTCTCTCACAGTATCCCTATCTGTTTCTCGCTCTGAGAATACTCATATAATGCACAACCGCAATACAATACCCTCATACAAAGTGAGAAGTTGCCTTCTAGGGAAAAAAAACCTAAACTAAACATAACTTCTACCGTCATATCATCTGCCTAATGAATGGTCCAGATTGACTAGAAATTACTATACTTTTACAAGGTAATTTTACATATGTTTTTAGCTTCGGGGGCACTGCCCTTGAAACCCCTACCGAGGGACCGCTAGCCCCCAGACCCCCCAGCGGGGGGGTCAGCCCCCCCCGGATCCCATGGGGGGGACAAGTCCCCCCCCCACACCTCCCTGCTGCAGGGGTGTACAGTTTTCCTGGGGTATACATCTGGCTAAAACAAGGATCTTTGAATCAGGATGAAAATCAAGCTCCACACCCAACAATCTCACACTTGGAGATTGATTGTAGCAATTCCACCGCTGCTTAATTTGCTGGACAATGACTCCTCTTTCGACCTAGCTATTTCTCATCTTTATCGTCATCCCTGAAGACCAATTGAAACTGAGCATATTCTCAATTTCTCCCTGGTTACAACTTTTGTTAACATACCTACAGGAATATGGCTAGTGTGTATCTTTTCCAGCTTCAACTGTCCATCTTCCAATATTGGCCGTATGAAATGGTACTAGAGTTGTATGTGTTTAGTCCTGGAATGAAATGTTGAGTTCTTTGCAAGATGAATGGCACTTTGGCTATCACTGTATAACGTGCCCATATCATGCTTCTTACCCAATTCATCCATAAACCTTTTTAACCAAATCATTTCTTTACTAGCCTCTGTAGCAGCAACATATTCTACTTCTGTTGTTGAAAGTGAAACAACACTTTGGATTTTTGAAACCCAACTAATAGCTGTTCCACCTACAGTAAATACATATCCTGTAGTGCTCCTCCTGTTATCTCTGTCACCTACGATATCTGCATCAACATATCCCTGTAGAGCAATGTCTGAACCACCAAAGCATAATGCTTGATTTGTGGTTCCTCTCAAATATCTGAGAATCCATTTCACTACCATCCAATGTTCTTTTCCTGGATTGTTCATGTACCTACTTACAACTCTCACTGCATGTGCAATATCAGGCCTTGTGCAGACCATTGCATACATTAAGCTTCCAACTGCTGATGCATATGGAACTTTAGACATATATTCCATTTCTTCTTGGGTCTTGGGGCACATCTCCTTACTAAGTTTGAAATGGCTAGCAAAAGGTGTACTAACTTGTTTTTCATTCTGCATATTAAATCTTTTCAACACCTTTTGTATGCACTCATTCTGAGACAGTGTTAATTTGCAGTTTTTCCTGTCTTTAGTTATTCTCATACCAAGGATTTGTTTTGCAGCTCTCAAACCCTTCATTGCAAATGAATTTGCCAATTTTATTTTGAGCACATTAATTTCTTGCATATTAGACCCTGCAACAAGCATGCCATCTACATACAATAACAATATAATATAGCTGCAATCATTTTGCTTTTTCATATAAACATAATGATCAGAGTCACATCTAGTATAACCTTGTTTAGACATAAACCTGTCAAATTTTAGATACCACTACCTTGGAGCCTATTTAAGACATACAAGCTCTTCTTTAACCTACACACTAATTTTTCTTTCCCTTTGACCTCATATTCTTCTGGTTGCTCCATATAGATCTCTTCCTCCAAATCTCCATGGAGAAATGTTGTCTTTACATCTAATTGTTCAAGATGTAAACCTTTTGTTGCTACAAAGATTAAAATAGTTCTGATTGAAGTCATCTTAACAATAGGAGAAAATATTTCATCAAAATCAATACCTTTCTTTTGTGCAAACTCCTTTACCACAAGTCTAGCTTTGTACCTCTGTTTTCCACCATCTTCTTCCTTCAACCTGTAAACCCATTTATTCTGCAATGTTGTTTTACCTGTAGGCAACCTGACTAAGTCCCAAGTCTGGTTATGCATTAAGGAGTCCATATTTTCTTCCATGGCTAGCTCCCACTTCTTCCTGCTTTCAAACTGCATTGTTTCTTCATAACATTCGGGTTCACCAGAATCAGTCAACAATAAATAATATAATGAAGGAGAGTATTGTTCAGGGTTCTACTTATCTTGGTAGATCTTCTAACACCACTTTCAGGTGTTTGAGGTGCCTATTGCTATTATGGTGGTTGTTGTTGTTGTGGCTGTTGATTATTATTATTTTCAGGCACCTTTACTTTTTCTGTGATCTCATCAAGAACTGTGTATTCTTTGTTTCTTTTCCTGCAACTGATCCTTATACAAGACATTTTCATTGAATATTACATCTCTGCTCCTAATGATTTTTTGAATTTCATAATCATATAAGCGTTAACCAAAATCATTAACACCATATCCAATAAAGGTACATTTCTTTGATTTTGCATCAAGATTTGCTCTATTTTCTTTATTAATATGGACAAAAGCCTCACAACCAAAAGACTTTAAAAAGGAGTATTTTACCTTTTTACCTGTCCATGCTTCCTCTGGAATACCACCATCCAAGGAACTTGAAGGCCCTCTATTTATTAGATAAACAACATTATCTACAACATCTGCCCAAAACTGTAAAGGCAATCCTGCATGCAATCTCATGCACCTTGCATGCTCCATGATTGTTCTGTTCATCCTTTCTGACGCACCATTTTCTTGTGGTGTTCATGGAACCGTCTTCTCTCTGAGAATTCCATGCTCTGAACAATACCTATCAAAATCTTTGCTGCAATATTCACCTCCATTGTCTAATCTGAGACACTTCAACTTATTTCCTGTCTCAATCTCAACCAAAGCTTTCCATTTCTTGAAAGTATCAAATACATCATATTTATTCTGAATACAATAAATCCAAGTATTTCTAGTTGCATCATCAATAAAAGTAACATAATAACGAGAGCCACCGTGAGATGATACCTGAGCAGGTCCCCATACATCTGTATGCACAAGCTCTAATTTTTCGCTCTTCTTTTCTTTCCCAACTCTGAGAAATCTGACTCTCTTATGTTTTCTATAAATTCAATTCTCACAGAAACCCAAATCAACATTCTTCAAACCCGACAACAAATTCCTTGAATGAAGAATCTTCATCCCCTTCTCACTCATGTGTCCAAACCTATGATGCCATAATGTTGCATCTGCTCCTTTGGAAGTTAAATCATTAACAGAGTTAGAAATACCATTGCATAAATAAAATGTACCAACCTTTTCGCCTTTTGCTATTACTAGGGCTCCTTTGGTAACCTTCCAAGTTTTATCTGTGAAAGTTGTCACACAACTTTCACCTCCTAACTGCCCTGTTGAAATCAGATTGTTCTTCAGATATGGAACATGCCTTACCTCCTTTAATAGTCATTGGTTTCCATTTTTTTGTTTTACAAGAACCTTACCCATTGCAACAATTTTACAGGGTTTATCATCACCCAAATGGACTTGTCCAAAATCTCCTTGAACATAGTCATGAAAATATTTCTTATCAGGTGTGGCATGGAATGAGGCCCCTGAATCTACTACCAAAGAATCAGTAACATTTTCGAAAGAAATAATCAAAACATATTGTAGGACATCACCTGTCATATTTGCTTCATGATTGTTTTCTTGTTGTGTGTCTCCTTCTTTTCCCTTCTGAGATCTATAGTATTTCTTCAGGTGTCCTTTCTTTCCTCATTTCTAGCACACTATCCTCGATCTGGACTTGGATCTGCCTTTCCTTGATTTAATGCGATATCTTGAGCTCTTTCCCCTTTCCATTATTCTTCCCTTAGACTCTGTACCCAAAGCATTACCCGATGTCTCACCGGAGCTTTTTTGTCGCATTTCCTCGCTAAGGATAGCACCGACAACATCATCAAACTTTAAAGTACTAGATTCGGAGACAGAGTTACTAATGGCCATGACTAAACCATTCCAGCTTTCTGGAAATGAGCACAAAAATAAAAGAGCCCTAACTTCAACATCAAATTTTACCCCTACAGAACTTAACTGACTGGTAACTATATTAGAATCATTTAAATGGTCTGCAAAAAATCCACCTTCAGATATCTTCATATTAAATAAACGTTTCATAAGAAATACCTTGTTTGAGGTTGAGGGTTTTTCATATAGTTTCGCCAATGCCTTAATCAAACCCTCTGTTGTTGTTTCCTTCGAAATATTGAAGGCTACCGACACCGCGAGGCACAACCGTACTGTTCCGAGTGCCTTTCTATCGAGAATATCCCATTCTGCGTCTGTCATAGCCATCGGCTTCTTTGTTTTTTCTGCTCAATGGTAGGTACAGATCTTTCTGATACAGATAATCTTCCATATGCATCTTCGACAGCGAGAAGTTTTGGCCGTTAAATTTCTCGACCCTAAACTTACCATCTTCCACCATTGCTCCCACTCGAACCAAGAACCCTTCTTTCCTGCGAGTTTATCAGCCAAATAGACCTTCGGCCATGATACCAATTGTTAGTAAATTATATATATTATGGAGCAATGCAACACATAAAATATGCGGAAAAACACAAGCACACAAAACACATAAAACCAGAGAGACACAAATATACGTGGTTCACCTAGTTTGGGCTATGTCCACCCCGAACAACCAATCCTTCCTTTCTATTATCCAACAAAATGAAGAGACACAACCTATAGCAAATTCGCTGTAATATCCTCTGTTCTCTCTCACAGTATCCCTATCTGTTTCTCGCTCTAAAAATACTCATATAATGCATAGCCGCAATACAATACCCTCATACAAAGTGAGGGGTTGCCTTCTAAGGCAAAAAACCCTAAACTAAACGTAACTTCTACCGTCAGATCATCTGCCTAATGAATGGCCCAAATTGACTAGAAATTGCTATACTTTTACAAGGCAATTTTACATCTGATTTTGGCTTCGGGGGCGCTGCCCTCAAAACCCCCGCTGGCCCTCGGACCCCCCAGCTGGGGGATCAGCCCCCCAAGACCCCGCAGGGGGGACAAGTCCCCCCCGCTGCAGTGGTGTACAGTTTTCCTGGGGTATACATCTGGCTAAAACAAGGATCTCTAAATCAGGATGAAAATCAGGCTCCACAGCCAACATTAAGCACATTGTTCAACCTTACCTGGGTGACCTTCTGGCTCATTCCGCTAAGCGTAAAGATCACCCAGATCATCTCCGCCAAATATTTCTTTGTTGTAGACGCTACAACATTCAGCTTAATCCACATAAATGTGTCTTTTGCGTCGATTCCGGTAGAATCCTTGGGTTTATCATTTCTAAAGACGCAATTCATCTCGACCCTCTTAAGGTCAAAGCTATTGTCAATCTCCCCTCCCCTTCCTCTTTACATTAGTTGTAGAGTTTGCTAGGGAAAGATAATTTCCCGCGCCGTTTTATACCGAACTATGTTGAAGTAGCCAAAGGGTTCATGTGATTCCTTAAACAAGGTGTCCCGTTCCTCTGGGATGAGATTGCCCAAAAATATTTCGATGCACTGAAGGCATTGCTTGTTAATGGTCCTCTTTTGTGTCCACCAAATTATGATTGCGACTATTCACTCTATTTGGCTACCACGTTTAGCATTATTTCCATGGTTCTGTTACAGGACGACAAAGATGGTGGTGAGCATGTCATTTATTATTTGAGCCACAATCTTCTCGATACAGAAATGCATTATGCACATGTCGAGAACTTAGTGTTGGTAGATGTTCAATTCGTCCAACGTTTTCACCATTATATTTTACTCCGCACAGTAACAGTGATTTTTGATTGCAACCCCATGACCTATATTTTAACTCGACAATTGCTTGGGGGAAAATACTAAAAATGGACAGTTATCCTCCAAGATTTCGATTTGGAGTTCACTACTGCCAAATCGAAGAAATCATTGGTTTTTACCGATTTGATCTGCTCTTTACCTTTTGCCTCTGCTCCCTCTGGTTCTGAGGAATGCATTCTAGATGACACTCTTTTGTTGATTAGCACCCTCGATCCATGGTACGATGATATCATCGTTTATCTTTAGAATTCCACCTTCTAGTCTGAGTTGATGAAATATGCTCGTCGATGTATCCATCATCATTCGCAACCCTATCGCATAGTTGAAGATACTTTATATCGCATCAGAGCTAATTTTGTTCTCTGCTGGTGTTTGACCCTCAAGGAAGCTAAAAAAGTCCTTAATGACTGCCACTATGGCGCATGTGCCAGTCACATGTTTGGATATGCTACTGCTCAAAAAATCCTTCGTGTTGGATATTTATGGCCTACCATTTTCAAAGACTGTATTCTCGTTGTCCATAAATGTCACGAGTATCAGATCTACTAGTGCAAGATGTGTGCACCACCCACTCACCTCCATCCCGTCATTACCATTGGTCCCTTTGCGAAGTGGGGCATCGATTTTATGCTGTGTAACCCTCACTCGTCTGATTTTATGGATTTGTCCGAAGGAAAAACTTACATGATAAGCATATGTTATCCCCTTCAAGCTTGTTTCCAAAAATAATTGGGGTACTCGCCAAAAATGGTGGGGGAAAGTGGAATTAGTTCTCAGTCACGTCAGCAATATGTCACTCTTGAACATGACACTTGTTTGCAGATCGTGTTGGGTTGGGGACATCCCACATTTGTCATTTTGCCTCCATGGGTTTCGGCTACCCGTTTTGACCTCTCATCCGCTCTTTACCTCCTCACCATGACCTCAGATCCCTTGACGTCAAATACTACCAAATTCCGGAGTCGTGTCGCCAATATGTTCAAGAGAAATTCCTTCTGCAGTTTTCAACCTCTGATCATCTTGATTCACTATCATATTATTCCTCTATCTCGTGTCGATGATGTGGGAAACATTATGGCCCTCCTTCGACCGATCACTTCTTGTCGACTTCAGCTCATTATCCAGGAAGCTGATCTAGAGACTCCCTTCTGGTACCTTAGAGCTTGCATGCCTCAATGGAAAGTTCTTCGCATTCGATGACAAGTTCTCATCATTGGCCTTCGATCGAGTGATTTCGCAGATGTTCGACTCCAACTCACTGTTCACATTCTGCAGATTGTACTAGTGTACCTTGAGAACCATTGTCATTATTGGTGGTCTCTCACGCGCCAGTTAACAAATTTCATCATTGGTTGGTAATCAGGTGATTTTCTTGCATGTTCGACTTCATTTCATTCATTCAAATGCCTGAATTTGTACTTGTTTGATTCAAGGAGGAGTGCAAGACCCTAGGTTTTGTCTGATAACATCCAGGCTTCAGGAAGATTTGGTTTATCATGACTATATGCATGAATCTTCTGATTGGATGGCTGCGACCATACTTGAGTCTATTTGACGATCCTTCTCACTGGATGTTTGCGTCCATACCTCAGATCTTTTTATATGTAATCTATTATGGACTGTTGCGCCCATACCACATATTCATGTATCAGAGATATCAGTTTTACTTGCACTTGCAGGTCTTCCAATGACGCCGTTTTGGTTTTGGGCATGTTCTTGTAAAACATTTCACCCCTCCCTCTCTCTCAGACTTCATGCTTTAGGGGGCATCTGTTACACGATATTTTTTCAACATTCATGGAATCCCCATCCCGCATATTGGAGGACCATTTCAGTGACCCCTATGTACTGTCATTCATTGCCATAAATGTCATTGCATCCCTCGGCATGTCAAGAATATAATCTCTGTTGATCATTCCTCAAGCAGACCTTCATAAACCTATGTTTTTGGATCAGTGCAGGTAGGCAGTTATGGCCTCGTTCCCATGAAGAAATTAACACTGAGCCTCGCGCCATTTGGTGCGCTGCCTCAAAAGGGCACCCACACCGAGCTTCTTTTGGAATTTTTTAAAAAATAGAAACAAAGCTTCTATGTTCTAACAACTTCGTGAGTGGAGTATTAATGGTTTGTTCGACTGGATCAAGTCAAGTTTCTCCCTTTGGCCTATTAGTTCCTACAAATGTGCAACTCCCCAAAGGGATAGACCTCTCCTCCACCTTATGTGGATCCCAAACCTCCTTCTCCTCTCCTATAAATCTTTCTTCCTCATATTGATTTAGCTAGCTGAACAATCATTAGTTATAGCTGGCGTATCGAAGAAAGCAGAGAAGAATCCATTGTTGAGTGAGAGTTTAAGCCCATTCCGTCATTGATTTGAATGTCGAACGAATGCTAGAGACACGTCGGACTGAACCCGTTGAAAGAGATTTGCAACATCAAGGCATAAGGTTGTAAACTTATTTTTCATATATCAATAATACATGACTGGTTTCTGGTTCCAGCTTTGTTTCTATTTATATTCAAAGTGTTTAGCTCTCCTTGACTATTTGAATAGATGTAGATGAATGTATATGCTTGTATGTTGTCATCGTTTGTTTGATCTCTGTGTAGGTGCATGAAAGTTGCCACCGACACGGACCGCACGGCGGGAAGACAAGGATCGAAGGATCGTTGCTACGTGCCACGACAAAAGTGTTGGACTGAGGTAGGATATATGTTCTAGTCCATATTTCATTTATAAGCTAGGAATTTAGGAATCCAGCATGTTCCCTTGTTGCTAGACCCACCCTAGGGCTAGAGAGATCGCCTCTGTCCTCAAAGGGGATTTGCCTGCTCAACAATGTGGTGAAGGCAAAAAAATTAGGCAACAATGAATTGGAAGCTTAGAGAGAATTAACAACTTGTGGAGAGTGAAAAAGCACCAACTAACAATTGAAACTCAACTTAGGGAATAAGATGGCGAATTCCAAGAGACATAAATACTCAAGCAACCATGAGAAGACCAAAATAGGAACTCCATATTCATTTGCAATAACTTTGGAATGAGGACCATTGATTTCCCATCTCTGAAATTGATGTACGAAAGTGATTAAAGAGATATTAAATTGGTTTAGTTTATTAAGGGGATTGCATTTACAAAAAAAAAAATGAAGCATTAGTTGGTAAAGAATACACTTTACTAAACAACACACGTGAAACCATTAAACTACAATATAACTCCAATTCAAAGCAACATATAAAGAAAAAACATAATAACCAATAAATTTATACATTCAATTGGCTTCAACTAAGCTTCGTATTATGCAACAATGGGAAGCTTACAGGTTCCTTGCAAGCTCATGTGTATGCTCCTCAATGAATTCTAGGCAACACTCTTCTTCATTCAAAATCAAGAACCCCTCTTTGCTCGCGAGAAAATAATATATAGGAGTTTGGCTTAGTTGGCGGATGGCTAGAAGGTCAAGTGTCCCCTACCCTCAACTACCGCAATCATGTTCCTCCTCCTCCTATTTCTTTTTCCTTTTTGTACATTAGGGAAGATGTCTCATGAAAGTTTTATTTTTTAATACATATTTATTTAAAAAAAAAAATTCTACAATATCTTGCCTTGAGTTTACATCTCATGTGCTTGAATTACAATTTAATTGAATGCAAGGGTGGACATCAATCATGATGGCACAAGGCCCTTCATGCCAACAATCTAGTATTGTTCATCACCATTAACCTTGAACTTTGTTGGTGCCAATAATCATAGAACTTGTGCCAATAACAATTGTTCTTTTGTAGATTTAATTAAGATCACAAAGTGTAATATAAGTGGTCGTGAACTGTTTATTTAAAGCAAGGTGAAACATGTGAATTTCATGCTC
The DNA here is from genome assembly GCA_034641835.2 of Pinus albicaulis. Lineage (NCBI taxonomy): Eukaryota > Viridiplantae > Streptophyta > Pinopsida > Pinales > Pinaceae > Pinus > Pinus albicaulis. The sequence continues at coordinate 1,453,486,519 of CM076570.1, read as the reverse complement.
AGTATATTAAACATTAGATCTGGAGAATGCCACTCTCTATTGTTTATGCAGAATAAATGACTAAATTTCATTTACAAAGCTATTTATTGTAGCTAAATTTGTGAATATCCAATCATTGATCAAGCTTCAATATCTTTCCATTATTAGGGGTGAGGATGAGAAATGATAACGCTACCTATTGTACCTCAAAATAATTTTGTTTGGGGGCGGGTCTAAGAACCTAAGTTTGATCTTGACTTTGGCATCAATATGTGTGGCTTAGATAACTATTTGATTAAAGCAACTTCGATTAGTTAGATTGGATTGACTAAATTAATATCGACCAAGTGGAGTAACTGAATGGGTGCAATAGAGGGCAAAAAATGTGGATTTATATAACTACTTTGGGGATAACTTGGATGATATAAGTTGACCATATCAACCTAGTTTTAGTGAAAATGATTAAACATTAAAGTATATACATATATGATCACTTAGATCAACCTCTCATACACTCATTTTTGTGGTGTCTTATGATGCTAATTGTGTTTCAATGGTATAATGGTATTTTGACACCATTGACTCAATTATTTATTTACACAGTACCCCTATTTTCGAAAATAAATGTGATTGCATCATAGTTGTGTGCACTAAGATGCAAGACTATATTGATAGATAACGCAATTTTGATTGTAACACACTAGCTTAGGGGAAATATGTGGGTCGAAGTAGCATAGATCATGTCTATGACCATCAATATGTACCTTAGTGCCATTGTGTAATGTAAACTTGAGTTTTTAATAATTCTTTTTTTTTTTTTTGCACTTATGTTTTTATTTTATTTTTTATAGGTTCGGATGGTGAGACATGTCTGGGGGGGTTGAAATTTTGATTAGTTGGATTCATAAAGGCTTGCCAACATGCATTTAAACAATTTTTCTACCACCCGTGAACTTTTTTGCACTTATCTTAATTGAAAGTTTTTTATCAATTATCTCACAAGTAACAAATATTTATGGCCATATAAAGTTATCTTTAATTGTGTATATCCAACTCATTAACTAAAATAGTTAGTAAATGCTTATATATATATATATATATATATATATATATATATATATATATATTATTAAAAAAAAATTGTAAGCTAGGTAGTAATATTTATATTATAAAAAAATGAGTTTACATAGATGACAAAGTTGTTCCATAAAACTGTGTGTGGACTTACAAACTAATACACTATCCAACACTCTTTCCCAGTAGTCCACATTTAGCCAAAAAGGAAGTGAAAAGTAGCATATAACTAGATAATATCCCTTCAAAAATTCCATGCAATGGATATTGTGGGCTTGACAAAATAAAAATAAAAAAAATCTATAGTCTAATATACCATAAAAGTCGCCATGACTACAGAGTTGAGAAAAAACAAAACATAGACCAGAATGGACCAAGAGTAGGAATACTAGTCTAGGACAATAACTGGAGAGATTTTGTTAAATTTTCCTTAAGGAATGTCTTCTGCGGGTGCTTGATGATAATTGGAGTATGAGGTTGCGAACCAGAGCCATAGTCCTAGTTGGAAGCCACATAATGTTCCACCTGGGTCATCCTAGAGTCTAAATCATCCAAGTTGTATCTGGTACCAAAGAACCTTTCTATCTCCTCCTATCCTACAAATAATTGATAGTGATCAACTTTCTTGTCACGTATGACCATATGCAACAAGGTGTCCAATTGCTTGTGTAGAGCTACTGAATGTAGGAAGTGAAGTCTCCTTTTCTGGAATTTACCTGGATTAGGAGTCCATCTGAGTCTTGAGCTGGTGATTTCTGATTCTTAATGATAAGTTCGGTCGAGCCAAACTCTTTAGCTTCCAGTTGAAGAATTTCATTTATAACCTCAGGAGGGACAAAATCGAATGATAAGCCACAAAATTCCATCAAAAAATATGTCGACTTCGAGAGGAAGAATCACTTGACACTCCTCTCCGTTGACTAGGTTGGTGGAGTCGTGGTGCCATAAGCACAATTGATATAGGTCAACTTGGTAGGGGTTGATGACACAAAATACGAGTAGTCGGGTGAACAATACCGGGTCACGAAACCACCCAAGCCCAATTTCCCTAGTATGAGGGGGGAAGCACTTGAAAGTTCTACACTAGGACACAACCCCAACCCAAGTGCCACAATATGAGAAAGGTGGCTTTGGAAAGGTGTATGCAGGGACACGATAGTTGAAAGGAAATTTTAAAAGAGTGTCATGAGGGTGATAATGAACCAACAACTAAGTATATACTAAATCAAACAGACCTAGACCAACCACCCCAATTGGACCATATATTGGTTGGTCGCAAAGAGTTTGAGGACTTCAATTTGATCATATACAGATTGAACGCAATTGGTTTAAAGACTCGGGGTTGAATATAAACTTGAAATTCAGACTAGAGTTCAAAACCACGAGGAAAAATTTCTCGGATACCACATCCCGCAAGTAAGAACTAAGAAATTGAATGAAATTCCTACAGAGTCAGGGATTTGAGAGGAGGCAGAGGGAAGTACAATGACAAGCTTGAAGGATGGACCTGTCATTGTATTGTAGACAAACATAACAAAAAACACGCACACTTACAACAAATAAACTTCGTGCCAAACCCAAGGAAAATCAGGTAATAATTAAAATGACATGTGAAAGGAAACCATGACGGATATGAGTAGGGTAACCAACCTGGTTGGAGGTCGCTGAGAAGCAACGAACCACTGTTGTAATCAAGCACAATGAGCACTAGGTGTGTATCCATGAACACAAAATAGAGAATCCCCCACCCTGCAGTAATACTCCCACACTTATAAAGCAAACTCCCTACCGATGAAAATAACAGGCGAGATGCAGTGTATGAAGGAGAAATGACATAGGAAAGACAAGTAGGTGTTGGGGCACATAGATTCATGCCTACATTTAACACCCCAAATGTGTGTGGATAGTGTTGAGGTATCGCCACGAGCAAACTCGCAAGACGGAAAGCATAAACTAGGGGAATGCTAGACTGAACCTTTGTACCCTCCACTTGCATATCTTTAAATTGATGAGACAAGGAACATCGTTTGGTATCGTATAAACGGCGGGGAAGCCATGCGTACACCTCCACCGGATAGGTAGTCACCTTTTTTCGACCTCCGCGGCCATCTTCCCGATCGCCCACTCACCGTTCATGCATATCAATCATGCAGACTGTTAAACCACCCTTCCTTAAATGCACCCCATCGGGGAATATATATTTTTAATTAAAATAACCATAGCTATAAACTTATTATGATAAAAATACAAATGAATTATACCAAAAAAATAGCCTTTTGTTAACTATATCTTAGCTATAGCAGATTAAAATTTTTGAGTCACATTGTTCCTACCATAATATCACTAACACAATCAAAAGTAAAATTTCTTATTAAAAAATTAAAATTTTCATTTAATATAAATCAAAATTATTATTAAAAAATCACACTTCCAAAGAAATAAAATCAAACTTAATGTATTAAATTAATAAATACAATAAATAATTTCTAATAATAATATTACAAAATGGACCAACTTCCTCTACAATGCCGAGAATAAAAATGTTCACCATGACCTATGTGATCTTATTCTCGTACATTTGTCTATTTGATGTCTTAAAACATCTTCCCTTTTAAACTAGTTTTCTATTTGCTCTTTCACGGGCTACTTAAAAACAATAGTTAAAAGATTTTTTTTTTTTTTAATACATTATAAAGATATGCATTAAATTAATTGGAAATTTTCTTACAAAATTAATTATTATTTATTAGTTTTATAAAATTATATTAAATAAACAAAATTAAATATATCTACACTAAAATGAAAACTAATTTGTGATAATAATGATGATAAGATTTATCATCTATTAAATTCAATAAAAGTTTATTAGAGAAATAAAATAAAGCAAATATTATTTATAATTATCTTGAAGTGAAAGAGATTATTAAAATATGAAAACAATATACGAACAATATTTGGTAATAATTTGGAGTGGTTGTTGTAATAATGATATAGGTTCAATTTCATTTGGAGTGGTTGTTGTAATAATGATATAGGTTCAATTTCAAGTAAGCTTACTCCATCTCTAGGTCCTCCTAGTTGGCTATTTGTTTTAGTGCCATAGTCACATTTCTTATGATGACCTTGCTACCACTTTGTTATAGTGGTATAACAACTTTTTTCTTGTAACAATGTCATTATTGTTGACAACAATCTGTGTCAATAATAAATAATAGAAGAAAGCAAAATGTTCTCATATAAATAAATAAAGTAAAAAATATATAACATTTTTTGTAAAATGAACTTCATTAACTGCAAAATCAAGTGTTTACATAAGAAATCGACATAAGTACTTTTAGTCTTTCACATGGAAGACCTAACCATAAATAAAATTGGACCCTTCCAAGGGTCACGATAAACAACTTAATAATAAAAACTAAAACATCAAGCAAGCATGTACTAGAGAATTAGCCTATCTAGCCATACACATGATCAACAAAAAAAAGGAATACATGATCTTGATCCATCAAAGAGTCAAGGAAGAGGTTTCGTGTTTGAACCAGCAACAAGGATAAGATCTGTTGGTTTTGTTGAAGGTCTCGCTGCGGTTGGAGGAATACCAAGATATTTTTCTATCTTAGCTAGTCTGCAGTCTAACATTTCCAATATGCAGTTGTAATGCTTCATGTGTCCATGCATGTGGTCTAAGGTCTAAAGCATATCCCTCTAATGCTCCTCACTATCTTGCAACGTGCATCCCAAGAGGAATTTCAACTACCAATATAAATCCACTGCTTTCCTATATTGATTGGCTCTACCGCAAGTGTTGCTTGTATCCAGTATCCAACTCAACCATTCTGCTAGTACTTCCAAGTCTGAGAGAAAGGTTCTCTGGGATGATGCCTCCCCTTTAGATATGGTTATCTCTTCCTGCACCTACACATGGATTTTCTCCCGATATTGAGCAACAAAGCCTGCCACCCTATTATGTAGTCAAGAGTTTCCTCTACGAGCTCTTTCCTTGTAACATGTTTCACTTCTCCTTAACCTACCTCTCTCTCTCAACATTGAAATTATCACCTCAAAGAGTTGGACCAAGAAGTCATAATTATGATAGGTTGCAAAGGATCACCTTCAGCTTCTATTGCATCCCCTCCTTTGTAAGATATCAAGAACTGCACAATATGTGGCCTGGGGTCTAGCCAAAAGGGGGTCCTGATTCAACCACTAAACACCAGTTGTTATCTTATCCTCCTTCCAACCTCCCTTAGCTTCCAAACACTTGGTTCTTGCTTCTTTTATCATAATATTTATGTGCCAGCTAGGCTTCCAATCCGAACCCTAGCCCCTACAACCCTGCTTCTTTCCAGTCCACTTCGCTTCCCAGATACATGACCCTTTCTCCCTTCCAATCCACACCAGAGAGTTATGATCTTTGAGTAGTTTAAAACATAGAATTATCGCCAGTGAGACATTATAACCTCCACTTTGTCCCCTACCAACTCGTACCCAACTCCATTAGTGCTTCTTAATTCTTTCGAGATTGCCCCAAACACCCCAGAAGCCACTACCATCATACCCCCATAAAATTATCAACCAAATGGACATCAAACATAGCTTACCGCTTCCACCATCTTTGAGAGCATTCTCCAACTCTCTATTCTTCAGATCCCTACCCCATCTATGCTCCCAACTTATTAACAGAGGAAAAACTCAAAGGAAATCCCTAACTCTACTCAGTAGGCCAACAAGAATGATGAAATTCCCCTAGTAGGAATGGAAACATAGAAAATTACTCGAAAAAATTGTAGAAACAAAATCATGCTCGAAATCAAAGTTGCATGGGAAGAGTTGAGGGAGGATATGTCACACCTTTCTAAACCATTTCAAGAAAATTCCATTTCAAAACCCATTTTTGTGCATTAACCCTATGCACTAAACACTTTATATAGTTTTTTCACTCACGAATATGGATTCTTATCCACACTGGGCTACCCCACCAATAGTGTACATCGGTCTATTTAGACATGTTTCTCTCTGGTTCAACCGCTCACCACCTTCGCAATTTTTTATCTAGTTGATTTAGATTTGTCCCTCACATCCCCACCTTATCTTCCTCTAGCTAGCACATTCCCCAATTCCTCTTTAGCTCGCTCATGTTATCATTACCTCGACGATGGTGAACTATAAGTATGTATGGTGTTAATTCCGTTCTCCACCCATGCTCTAAGACACCTTTCCCATACTCTCACATGTCCTTCATCCATCACAATGTTGGTGTATTAATTCATGCTTGCATGATCATAACAAGTGCTTGAGGCGTGTTTCCATGACCTAGAGATTAGGCATGGGGGGTGGGGGGTAGTAACATGCCCCCCTCCCCCCCCTTTCTCCTTATTCACTCCATCTGAAAAAGTAAAAAATATATAATTAAAATTAGTGATGTTACATTTAATTATAGGATTTTAGAGATGATCTTTATTTATACACTTAATAGATTGGTTTTGGATTTGTGCAAAGGTTTTTATCATGTAGAAAATATGAGAGGCCTTAACCCAATACTGATAATGGGCTCTGGTCTAGAAAAACACACACCATATATATTGAGAAATGAAGTTAGCCATGGAAGCTTCTATGAGGAGAATAGCCAACCTATATTCATTCTTTCCAACAATGTATAGTTTATTTTGGCAAAAAAAAAATAAAAAATCCAATAATAAAAGAAACACACATAATGTGCTTACGACATACTTGAAAATATTGTATGGATTTTCATTAAAAATCAACCAAGGAGGATTGTTTTCAATGGTCACATGTCTCTATAAGTGATTCATCATATCTTTGCTATTGTTCCCATAGTATATACAACACAAATCAAGAGTAAAATATCCTCAATAAACCTAGAGGAACCACAATTATGTTTGAGAAAACAATACATAAGGAGATTATGAAAATTGTACCACCAAAGGAAAATGAAATTAGAGTATCAACTCAAACATCATGAAAATTTTTAGTCCAAGAGCAGTGACCACAAAAGGCATCCTTTTAATGAGAGGATAATAAATATTTCAGACTAAAGCTTCCAAATGTTAGCCCCCTGTGTCTAGGAACTTTGTAGCAACATATTAAAAGACAAAAACAATCACTTTATTTCCCTTTATATTAGACTATCTAACTTCCTTTAGATATTTCATGGCTTCTTAGAGAAATTTAGATTTCAAGGTGAACCATGTCAACCTTAAGAAAGTTCTAGAAAATCCTTCAAATCGAAGAGAGGCAAATTCTCACCTTCGCACAAGATCCCACACATAATCATAGAAACAACTATGATGGGGTCTAGATCCAAATTGTCGACATCAAAGAAATCATCTATAGACCTCATGGGTGATGGAGAAAGGGACATAGAACGCATTAGGGTAACATCATATCCTTCTCAAAGTAGCAAAACTTAAAATGAAGTTGGAGATGAATCTACCACCATAGGATTAGCCATTAAAGGAGCTTGATAGACTAACATGTCTAACACATGCCCTTCTATATAAGCACTGATCTCTAGAAGGAGATCCAAAATATGACACCATTTTTGAGAGACCACATGAATATCCTCCATGACATCATAAACTCGACAGCCACATGAGAAACATATTGAGTTTGAAGAGATTAGGCTAAGAAAGAATTTGTATTTTCCATGGCTTGAGATAAATCCCCAAAACATCTAGTATCGGAGAGCTTTTACCCTTAATAATCAATTTGACACTTCTATGTTCATCCCTTACTACCACTACAAATCTTAGATGACTAGTGAAGACATTTGATCACTATACTCATTTCCTTTCGAGAAGGGTTCTAGGACAACATCCAAATCCCTCAAGCATGTCTCGTATACCTATCATCTCTTTTTGTATGCTAAGCCCATATTTAGATAATCATGGAGAATATATATGAGATTATGGTAGTGCCTACATAAAAAAAACAACTTCTGATAGTCAAGATCGTAAATCTAATTTGATTCACCCCACACCAATGTGATTTGAGAAAGCATGTTTCCATTGATGTTGATCAAGCTTAAAATGCAAGGAACTCCTTCCATTTCGATAGTCATTGGCGTTATACATCGAAAAATTTCTAGGCAATCTCTAATGGTCTTCAGTGTATTTGAATTCCATAATGAAGCGGTAGACCAAAAATTCTAATCCGATATAATTATAAGTTTCTCTTAGCAATAGAGGATTTAAAATGCTCATTCCATATGAGCAAGACCAGTCCAACACCACTCAAAATGCAGGGGCCTCCTTCAACCACCATTTCTTTCTTTGTGGAAAATTTGAAGTATAAAAAAAAGAAACCCCTATTTAATGGATAATTTTGATTTTACCTCTAGCCATATCATTCCACAAACTAATGACCCAATGGAGAAACTTTTGCAATGACCTCCTATTGTAGAAATTACTAATCAATGCCTTATCCTTTAAGGAAATAACCCCTTCGAGAATCTGATTTTGAGGTATTGAAACTCTTCTTTTCCCAATATGAATGCAACGCTTCCATTTCTTAAGGTCAAAATCTCTATGTGTGTCTTGACCAAAACTAATGCCAACCTTATTCCTTCCTATTCTTAGGCATTTCTTTCCACCCTTCTTATATCTATACTTATATTGAAATGCGATAGTGTCAAATTCTTTGTTATGGACTTACTCATTTCTGTGCTTTTTTTCTTTGTGTTCTCAAAAATTTAATTGGGGATTAATATTGGAGTTGTTATCACCAATATTTGGTTTACTTCATTCAACAAGGAAAAAATGATTAGAGATATTTTATCAAAAATTCCATTTCATATCTTTGTTTTCTTCGTTCATTTATTTTAAAATACCAAAGGCCATAAAACCGATAACAATTTATTTTTTGAAATTACATCTCCTCATCATAAGAAAAATATAAGTATGAGGGGTTTCCACGGTGCATTATATTAGATATCATTTTGGATTCAACTGCATTAAGTAAGTCATTCATCTATGACCATTTCCATGAGAGGTAGTCGTAACTGACTAATTTCTCATGATTTTTAATAGTCCACTTAACACTCATTGCATAGGGTGATGCTCACATGGGTGAAGCAGTGGGATTGAAACTAATGAAATGAATCACATAGCGTCAATCATCACATCCGGGGCTTGCATCCGGTAACCAGGACTTCCCGGGAGGTCACCCATCCCATAACTCCTATGGCTCAAGCGCACTTAACTGTGGAGATGCCTCTTGGGATAGTCTTAATTCCCCCAAAATGGCTTCCATCCTTAATGCCTCCTCGTAAAATTTGAACATGAAACCTAATAAAAACTAAACCCCACAAAAATGAATTAGACTACACCTCATAGGTAAACAAATATAATAAAATTATCTTCATATAAACATATTTCATTTTTAATTTAAAAATTACACTAAAATAACTCAATTCTAAAACACTAAATAATAAAATTTTATCATTTAATTAATTTGTAAAAACTAAAGCATTCCAAATAAAACTCAAGAATGTAATTTAACACCATTGATGTGACAAATAAAACTCACAATCAGAATGGGATACGACATTGTTGGTTTAATATATAAAATGTACTGCATATCAATGCCTTGATATATAATTGTTGAAAGATAATGGATAATCCTTAAGTAGTGTGAGTTGTTTCACGAAACCTTAGGATAGGAATTAGTTTCTATTTCTTAGGGTATGGTTCTAACTTCCCTATATCCATGTATGCTATATAATTCTTGAGTTGTATTAAGAATGTAGAGCATTCTACAGAGCCAAACTCTCCTGGTTCAGACTCTCTTTCGTAGATCTGACCAGTGGGTTTTTTATTTATCAATTCAAACATCACATTTTATCATGGTATCAGAGCTCCAAGGTCGAATCATAGCTGGAGTGTTGTGATCCCTATGAGTATCCAGGTGGCAGAGGAGAAGCCCCTGATGATTGAGTGAATTTTCTTTTCTCAGGCTTTAAGCAGATTAGCGCAGTTTTTTGGGGTAATAGTCGTGTCGATCATCACGTTTACTACAGTAACAGTCACGCCGATGGCGCGGAACTGAGCATAACAGAGGCACTGACAAGAGGAGGAGTTACTGAGTTTTGTTTCCGAATATCATTACGGAAATTGGGTCAGTAAGTGCGCCAAGGAGATCTAAAGTAGATCCGAGCCAGTGGACACCACTGATGAAGGAATAAATCTGGTGAAAAGTCGTTGATGAAGGGATCCAGTGAAAGTTCGCTGATGAAGGAAGAGATCTGAAGCAGATCTTGCTGGTGCAGAGGATTCGAAAGCCTGTCGCACAGCGTGCAAAAAAACCTGTTGAATTGATCGCAAATCAGGTAGATATGTATCACAACATTGTTTTCTGTAAAGATCTAGGGTAGATCTATGATTTTTTTTTCTTCCTCTCAACTATTTTTTTCGAATCGTCAAGATGAATAATCAAATAATTGAAGCATACTTGAATGAGAGCAACAATCTCGATGGTTCCAATTACTCAAATTGGAAATTCAAGATGTAGACTGTGCTAGAAGTGCAAAGTGCTTGGACGATTGCAAATGGGGATGAGCCAAAGCTAGCAGCGGGAGCAACATCCATTCCAGACTAGGAGAAGAGAGAAGGAAGAGAAAATATGTTGTTGAAGATGTCAGTGAAAGATTGCATCATACCGCATATTAGAGAATCCAAATCAACAAGCGAAATCTGGACAGTGTTGAAGGATTTGTATGAGATCAGGAATAAAAATCATTTTCTATTTTTGAATAGCAAGATTATATCCATAAAGATGGAGGAGAATGAAACAATTGATTCTTTCATATCGCAGATCGAGGATCTGAAGAACAAATTGGCAGATATCAGTGAGATTGTAGCAGATGCAGATTTGGCCACTATTACCATGAATGGTATGATTGATGATTACCAAATGTTTATCACTGGGATAAGTGCGAGAGAGAAAATACCAAAATTTGAAGAACTGGTAGGAATATTAATGCAAGAAGAAGAAATAAGATTGATCCTAAAACCCTAGAGTGCATATCTTGTGTTAATGGCAAAGAATAAATTCTTCAAAGCATAAGGAAATCCATCACAACAAAACGAAGGAAACCCACAGAAAAGATTGAATCATGCTCAAGGTATGTATCCAAATAGAAAAGACTCTGTAATAAAATGTTTTTATTACAGAAAACTCAGTCGCATGGCTAAGGATTGCAGGAAGAAGATATTTCATGAAGAACAACAGAGGCATAAACGACATGCAGGTCATTTCGCAGATGATGACCATGCTCAGAACTTCAAATTGTTCATGGCAGACTTTGATGAAAATATCGAAGCAGACATCTAGAATGTGGATTCGGAAGCATCCACACATATGAAGGGAAACAGACAATGGTTCGAATATTTTAAAGAAATCAACAACGTAGCACAAATCTACCTTGGTGTTGATAGAAGTCATCAAATCAAAAGGGTGCGGGAAAATTCTTGTTATTTTGCCTGATAGTAGTATCAGACATATTCATAATGTAATTTATGTACCCAGAGTTACAAAGAATCTGATTTCTGTATCCATGATTACAGATAAGGATCTCAAGGTAGAATTTTTTAAATCTAACAGTTATATTAAAGATTTGTTCAATGGCATGAAGATTATTGCTTCAGGAATTCAAACAGGAGGTCTGTACAAATTGGATGTGAGGACAACACCAGATTGAGCTTTGGCAGCATCAAGTTTGACTATAGAAGAGATATTGGCACCAGAGACTTGGTCACATCAACTTCAACGATTTGTTGTTACTTCAGAAAAATGAAATGGTAAGAGGTCTTCCTACATTAAAACAAGTGCATAATGATTATGATGCTTGTGTGTTAGGAAAGATGCATAGAGAAAAAATTCAAGTTCGAGTAGAAAAGAAAAAGAGAGACATACTTGAATTAGTGCACACTGACCTATGTGGACCCATGCAAACAAAGTCATTAGGAGGTGCACTATATTTTCTATTGTTTGTTGATGACTGCACAAAGTTTTCTTGGGTATATTTTATGAGTAAGAAAAGTTACACATTGCAATACTTTAAGGAGTTCAGATATATTACAGAAAAGCAAATAGGGAAGCACATAAAAATTCTCTGCTCCGATCAAGGGGGATAATACAGGAAGGATGAACTTACCAAGTATTGTAAAGACCATGGAATATTGCAGCAATTCACAGTACCCCATACTCCTCAACAGAACGGAGTGGCAAAAAGAAAGAACAAAACATTGGTGGAGTGTGCTAGGAGCATGTTGAAAGGCAAGGGTCTTTCGAATGGTTTTTGGGCTGAAGCATTGAATACTGCAGTTTACTTGAAAAATAGGAGTCCTACAAGAAGTCTCGAGTTTAAAACTCCTTTTGAAGCATTATATGGATTCACGCCTGCAGTAAAACATTTAAGATTATTTGGGTATAAAGCATTTTCCCACATTCCAAAGGAAGATAGAAGAAAATTAGATTCAAAAGCCATCAGATGTACTTTTGTAGGGTATTATTCACAATTTAAATCTTGTAGATTATTTAATCCATCTACTCACAAGATCTTTGTTAGTAGAGATGTCATGTTCCATGAGCAGGTTTATCATGAATCTGATAAAAGCAATGAGGAATGGGATATTCTGTTCTTGGTGGAAGGAATTATGTTAGCCTCTCTCATAAAACAATAATAAATCCAAAATAAATTAAATATTAAAAGTTAGAAATTTATGCCTAACTCTCTAGATTGGGTTGTGCTTCTAAGTTAAGAGTTAGTTTAGGTAGCTTCTATATTGGTGTGTGAATGGTTGAGAAATTGTCTCAACCAAAGTGTCGAAGATAGAAAGCACTATATTGAGACACATTCTCCTCATCTATTTAATTGTAATATTACATTCTTTTAATAATGAGAAAATATGTGAGGAAGCCATGAGGGTGAAGCCTTTTCCACCATCACTTTGTTCGTGTATAAATCTGTGTATTTTTATGTGTGTTAATAGTGTGTGATTATTCAACATGTGGTATTAGAGCTTTTGGTCGAAGCTGAGTGGACCTATGCTAGCATAGGGATCTGCGTGTTCTCTGGAGAAATTCCATCGCATAGTTTCTTCTTCTCGGCCAGAGTCTTCTCTGCTAGGGGGTTCTCTTTTGAGACTCAGTCGTATGGTGCATGAAGAGCCATTGTTGTCGAACCTACTAAGTGTGGAGGATGCAGGAACTGGACTAGCGTATGGCCAATGTGTTTGAGAGGAGAACCAATATATAATAAATCGCCACGGGATATTGATCAGGTATATTTCTTCAATTTCAGTTTCCCCATGTTGCCTTTTTTTAATTCTTTCTATGATTAGAGAGAGGGTTGTGAAGCTAAAGCTGAGAGTCGCTGGTGTAAGAATTTAAGGTTTGTACGGTTGTTATGCAAAGCTATTGGAGACATGTTGAGCATAGAGTTTCCTGTTGTGCGCTTGGAGAAGGCCGCAACATGGGGGTAGATTAGAACGTTAAGCAGAGGCGAATTTCATCAAAGCCGACAGTGATTTTTATTTCCAATGGAGGTGGCGTTCATGCTTTGATTCTCCTGTTAATTAAGACGTTAAATTCATGTTTTTTTATTGTTTTTAAGCCCATTAAATATCAGCTTAAAGACGAAGTGAATGGAAAACTAGCACTTGCAACTAATGATTGAGTCAGTCTCCTGCGAGTAAAGGAAATTCTCGGCCGTCTGCGCTAGGCCATTCTTTCACTCCTAAGTTATGCGTAATTCCACTGCTCCGCAGTCTTCGATGGCCTGACAACGATGCATGCTAGTTCAGGATGTTGTAAATAAAATCAAAATAAATGTGCCGCCCATAGAGATAATTTGTTTTTTTTTAAGACATCAGTGTGCGCTTTTTTATAGTCTATTTTCTGATTGTACTTGAATCATTTTTTGAGAGCCATTGCTAGCCGTAGAAAAGAAGTAGGAGACTTTCGTTCTCTATGTTAAAATGATGATTTACTGTACGCTGGGATGTGTGATTGTTGCAATGTGTGAATTATTGTATGGGTCGAGTATGCAGGCAGCAACAAATGTTTTTGATATCCAGTGGACACTTGTTTGCTGCAACATTGTTCAGCAGTGTGCAACCACCGTATAGTCAACAACGTGTGGGAGCCACCAATGTTTTGAAAAAGCAGGAGAAAATTGCATAGAAACCTGTGTGTAGACCATAAATGCGTTTAATATCTTCAACGAATTTTATAAGATTTAAAAATGTCCTACGTGAATGTTTTCTATTAGAATGTTGTGTATGAGCTTGTTACATTGCGGAACCATGAGTCAAGGAGTTGGATGCATAGTTGAATGAGAAGCCTGTCGTGAACCTCCTGCAAACAACAAAAATCCTCTCCAACAAATTTATGGTATGAGTATATATTCATATTTAAAACACCTTTTTATAGATCACTCTCATAGAGTGATTTTAATATTTTATTAAAATGTTTTAAATAAATTTCATGTAAAAGTTTTTAACGTGAGTATTTGGAGAGATAAATGACTCTTTTGTAATATTTGGAGTAAAAAGTTGATTTAGGTTACTTTTTGGAAATATCAGGGGTATTTTTTAATTATCAGAGATTTTTGGGATAGATAAGGAGTGGATAAAAGAATTTTTTATTTAGGAGTCATACGGGTGAAGTTTGGGATTAAGTTTGTAAACAGGTTGATGTTTTTAAGGTTTATGGAGGTATAATGAAGCTTTTGTAATGGAGAGATAAGGAGTATTTGAAATTCTTTTTTAATTCTTTTCGAGAAATAAGGGGTATATTTTGTAATTTTTTGAAATAATAAAGTGTAAAGTTTAAAAGGCATCTTTTTAAGTGACTTAATAAAGTACATTAAGTTATTTTAATAATTTAATGGGATGTATGGAGTGATAAGGTGTAATATTGAGAGAATGAGTGGAGTGTTTAATGAGAGAATGAGTGGAGATCTATATTATGATGTATGGTTTCACTATGAGAGAGAATAAGTGCTTTGAATTATATGGAGGAATAAGGTGAAATTTGTAATTTGGAGTGATAAGTTTTTAAGTGTGTTTTTTTTTAGGAGGTTGAGTCAGTTTCTGAAGACATTTTTATTCCAAGAAGTTTTGGAACTTTGATTCCATGAAGATGTTGTGAAGCTGAACGATTATGTACTCCAAATTTTAATAAAGAATATATTTTTTTGTGGTGATTGTGTCCTAGATCCGCCCGAAATTGAATAAGGGGGTCTTAGGTACATGAAGAGTGTGTTGATGATGGTGCATGCTTCATGTTGTTGCTTATGATTTGTGTCTAGTTTTGACACATAAATGATCGCATTTACCACACACATAAAGTTCAATGCAAGCAAGCACAACACCTGTAACGAAGTCGCTGCAAGGAAGGATAATTAAACTCAACACATGCATTTGCGCCACTACAACACTTAATCAAATATTGTCAACATCATCATTCTACCTCAATAAGCAAATTCACTTAATACAATCAAGTTAATGTGTTTCAAAGCATAGTCTACATCAACATTCTTGCAAATAAATTTAAGAAATTGTAATCAAATTCAAATTGTATTGGATTGTATGGGTGCACTCTCGGTTGAAACCGACACCCCAGTTTTGAATTGATAAGAAGTCAAGAGCATCAATTCTCTTCCAGTAAGTCAAAATAAGACAAGTGAATTCCTTGTTTTATGCAAGTCATTAAAATCATTGTAATCTTTTTTAGGTGCATTTTCAACAGTGTTCGACACCCTTCCTTTAAAGCACAATCAAGTGAGTACATAAAGTGCACGAGTTTTAACTCTAAAACAAACAAATAAAAAAGTTCACCTCTCCTGCAAGCGAGTGTGAGTATTCATTCAAGCAAGTTCCATCAAGTCAGTACAAAGTTCAAAATGTCAAGCGAGCCAACGTGAAGTTCATTGCAACAACCATCAAAGCAAGCAAGCGAGTTCAACTCTAACACCAATCAAGCAAGTCGAAATCTACAACAAATGAGTGCGAATTCCAGTGAGTGTGAAATAAGAAAAACAAATTTTACCAAGAGATTAAGCAAATTCCGCAGCAAGCAAGCGTGATAAACTCAATCAAGCGACCCAACACAAGAAAACGTGCTCTTCAAGCAACAAAGAAAGCGAGCGTGTCATTAACATCAAGTGAGCACATTCATTCCAACAAAAGTTCAAATCCAGTGAGATATTTCGAGACAAGCGAGCCTGAATTCAAGTGAGTGAGTTCACATGGCGCAACACATCTAGTTGTTACAAATTCTTCACAATTTGATCCTCTCAAGTGCTGAAGACATGGTACCAATCAGCAAAGCAACTCTTGCTGATCTTTCATGACATCTACAAGAGACAAATGAAACCATTGAGTTTCTTCAACTAGAGTCGCATCTATAAAGAAATGAATTACAAGAGAAGAGTGATGCTTCTAAGTCTTTGAACCATACAGCTAAAGATGATTCTAAGTCATTCATCAAAACAGCTTCTAGTATCGAAGTTGTTCAAGTTCAACTTTCTTCCAAGCCAATCGTCAAGCCACGGGAATAAATCCAAAGTAACAAGAATCAGCGAGGCTTAGGATATGTCAAAGATGACACCAAGTTGCATATCCCAGATTATTCAAAGCCCATTACGTTCGTCAGTACAGGATCTCTTGAACAAATCACCTCGGCACATTCTGAGAAAGTTGCAGACAAACAGAAATGCATGCAACCCGAAGTTGCAGTCAAACAAAATTGTTCTCATTGTCAAAGAACCGGTCATATGGAAGATCAGTGTTTTGATATCCATCCTTGTCACCATTAGGGCAAGCCCAATAAATCATCAGAGAAATGCTGCAACCAACAACAATCAACTAGATTGAAGATAAATTATGAATGGATTGATCCTTGGGAATGGTCATCCATAGTCAAAAGATTATATCAGTTCTACAACCGAATACAATCATGCCTAGTGCAGCCGGCAGTGAAAAGTAGATGGTACTCTCATGTAGTTGAATGGTGGAGTACACCGATGCAACACTTCTACACCTAAAGGGGGGGAGTTCAGGAATAATTTGCAGAGAATTGTCTCTCCTTTCAGCTGACAAAGGGGAGAAAATTTCAATGAAATTGACGGTGGTTGTCAGACTGAAGTCTCAAAAAAACCAAAAAAAGAAGCCAGTGGGCATCTTCAGCAGTCAGTGGGCATCAAAAAATTCTCCAGTGGGCATTCGAAAGCAAAGAAACAGTGAGCAGTTTTCAACACAACAAAAGCAACAGTGAATTTTTTTTGACATCATAAGCCAGTGGGTGTTCAACAAATTTTATGAGTGGACAAAGGATGTTGATTTCACACAAAGGACAGATGGATCCTTTTTCAAATTGGCACGTGATGGAGTTGTTAAGCGAAATTCAGAGATGAATCATACATGCAGCTGACTTATGGTCTCTTCAGATTGCAGTTTTTTTAGCATCCAACTTTGGCGGTTTTTCAAACAATGTTTTTGAGGATCAACATGAGAACTTGGAAGATGGTTCATGGTTCTTATTTTGGATTTATCATTGAAGGGGGGAATGTTAGTCTCTCTCATAAAACAATAATAAATCCAAAATAAATTAAATTTTAAAAGTTAGGAATTTATGCCTAACTCTCTATATTGGGTTGTTCCTCTAAGTTAGGAGTTAGTTTAGGTAGCTCCTATATTGGTGTGTGAATGGTTTAGAAATTGTCTCAACCAAAGTGTCCAAGATAGAACACACTATCTTGAGACACAGTCACCTCATCTATTTAATTGTAATATTACATTATTTTAATAATGAGAAAATATGTGAGGAAGCCGTGAGGCTGAAGCCTTTTTCGCCAGGACTATGTTTGTGTATAAATCTGTGTGTTTTTATGTGTGTTAATGGTGTGTGATTATTTAACAGTGAAGAAACAAGTAACATTCATGAGGAGTAGAAAAGGCAGAAGCAGAAAGTTCAGATACAACAATTAAGTCGAGTCCTTCAAAGGAAATTTAGAACAGGTTGGAAGCTACACCAATGCTCAGAAGATCAGGTAGGCAGATTCAATTGCCTGCTAGATATAGGGAGAATGCCTTTATAACTAGTATGATGAATATTGTTGAACCTTCTAGTTATAGAGAAGCAAATCATTGTAGTGAATGGAAAGCAGCTATGGAAAAAGAATATGAATCTATTCTAAAAAACAACACTTGGGAGCTGGTTGAACTACCAGAAGAGAAACAAACCGTAGGATGTAAATGGTTGTATAAACCCAAGATTAATGCATATGGAACCATAGAAAAATTAAAGCTAGATTGGTAGCAAAGGGGTATTCACAAAAAAAAGATATTGACTATGAGGAAACCTTCACCCCCGTAGCTAAACTAAACACTATCAAAATGATGAATGCTTTATCTACTAAGAAACATTGGATGATCCACCAAATAGATGTAAAATATGCATTTTTAAATGAGGAATTGAAAGAGGAGGTTTATTTATAGCAACCTGAGGGGTTTGTCCAGAAAGAGAAAGAACATTTAGTCTATAGATTAATTAAATATCTATATGGACTAAAACAAGCACCCAGGTCATGGTATGAAAATATTGATTCATTTTTTCTGCAACACAATTACAATAGAAGTAAAAACGACCCTAATTTGTATACTGTGAAAGATGAAAAGGGGTGCATAGTGTTGATTTATTTGTATGTAGATGATCTAATTATTACAGGTGATGTCGTTGATCTGATCAAAGAAATCAAACAGAAAATGTCACAAATGTTCGAAACGATGACCCTGGTGAACTAAGATATTGTTTGGGTCTTGAGATCTGGAGAGATCTAAGACAAAAAAAATTGTCCCAAGGTAAGTATGTCAGAGGTATATTGGAAAGATTCAGGATGGATCGTGCAAGGCTACAACAGTACCATTACAGCAGAACATTAAACTTCAGTGTGAGGATGGCTCTAAAGAAGCATATGTGACACTCTATCGACAGCTGGTTGGGAGTCTAATCTACCTAACCACTACTAGACCAGATTTGGCTTATGTAGTTAGTGTGCTAAGTCAATACGTGTCCAAGCAACTTGAGAGTCATTGGAATGCAGGGAAAGGTGTTTTAAGGTATCTACAAGGAATTGTAGATTATGGTATTATTTATACTGATTCTTCTGATTTTAGATTGAAAAGATTTACAGATTTCGACTGGGCTGGAAATGACAGGCTATGCATTCAGCATTGGATCCAGGGTGATTACATGGAGCAGTAAGAAACAAAACACAATTTCCTTGTCTTCGGCGGAAGCATAGTATCATTCTATGTGCGCAGCAACATGTGAGGCAATTTGGTTGTGGAGACTTCTCCAAGATGTTGGGGAAGAACAGAAAGATGCAACAACAATCAGATGTGACAACTAGAGCTCAATCAAACTTTCTAATAATCTGGTGTTTCATAAGAACACTAAACACATTGATACACAATTCCAATTTATCAGGGAGAAAGTTCAATTTAAAGAAATCCATCTTGTATATTGTAAAACATGTGATAACGTTGCTGACATTTTCACTAAGCCTCTTGGCAAAATTAAGTTTGAAATGTTTAGGGAGATGTTAGGCATATTTGTGAACCCCTTCTCCATTACGAGGGAGTGTTGAAAGATAATGGAGAATCCTTAATTAATGTGAGTTCGTTCACGAAACCTTAGGATAGAAATTAGTTTCTATTTCTTAGGGTATGGTTCTAACTTCCCTATATCCATGTATGCTATATAATTCAAACATCACATTTTATCTATAACATATAAAAATTACAAGTAGAATGAGATATATTAATGTTGATTTAATTATGTTGATATATATGTTTATTTTATAATAAGATTTTCAGAATTTTAATTTAGTTATCAATAATTATAATCCAATTATTAAAAAATAAAACAAAATTATCTTGATATAAACATATTCTATTTTTAATTTAAAAATTACACTCAAATAACTTAATTTTAAAACACTAAATAATAAAACTTTATAATTTAATCAATATGTAAAAACTAAAGCATTGCAACCCATTTCAACTTAATTATTTCCTTTAAATCACATTGAACATATAATATAATCTTCAAAGTAAATAGAATGTAACTTAACACCATTGATCTAACAAAAGTAGAGTGGGATAAGACACTCTTGGTGTGTTGATATATAACCTATACAAATTATAAGTGGAATGGGATATATTGATGTTGATTTAATTATTTTGATATATGTGTTTACTTTAGAATAAGATTTTTAGAATTTTAATTTAATTATCAATAATTATTAGTTTAATTATTAAAAAAATATAATAAAATTATTTTGATATAAACATATTTCATTTTTAATTTAAAAATTACATTAAAATAACTCAATTATAAAACACTCCCCGGCTGCGGGTGTTTAATGGTCACCGGGGAACGTGGCACATAGGCCACTTCCCGATGAATATGGCCGGTGCAGCCCATATGGCTCCCGGTACTAACATTAATCGCTGCATTTACTCTCCACCCTGTGTGAGAGCTCATTTCCTCGATCGGCTCATTCGGCTCTTGGTTATGGAGGTTATGGCGGTCAGTCTTGGCGTGAATTGTATCTGCGGAGGTCTGAATGGTGGGATGGACGGCCCTGGCTCGCCTATTCCTTTGCATGCGAATTGTTCACCTGCAAACACTGAGGCTAGCTTCAAAACGAATACTGGGAAGCGATGCTCGTTAGGAGCCTGCATCGAGCTAGCCCCCAACTGGCATTTCTCCAATAGCCCGTGGTGTAACAAGTCCGTCTTCAATTCCGCTTCCTCTGCTCCGTCCGGCAGCCTCACTCCCACCTCCGCTATCTCGCCCAGAGCTCTTTGTTGCTTTGATTCTGTATCACACTCTCAGTCCAGCGCCGCCCAATATACTCTCCACCCCCCTGTCTGTCTTGTGTGCCCTGCTCAGCTTGGCTCCAACTCAACCACCATGCCTCGCCTCCGAGAACGCATGAGAAGTCGACGGAGTTCTGGTCGTGGGCGGCTCAACCAACAGCGCCCGCCTCCTATTCCTGCTCCGGCGTTCGAGGTAGATTCTGTGTTTGCACCTGCTGCTGCTTCGCGTCCTCTTTGGCCCTCCATCCGTCAAACCTCTCAGCGTGCTGAGCTAAGGTTCGACTGTACCTCTTGCAATGCCATTCTCACAGCTGCTATTACGGTCACGCTTCGGGAAGAAGTCCCGAATTTTGGCCCGCCCAGTTCTTTGAACATGCCAGCTCCTCCTCGTGTTGTCCCTGCTTCCTCGGCCCCTCAGCACGAGTCCAGCATGGAGACAGAGCGTGAAGGTGGCGAACGTGCTCTCAGTGAAGAACCGGCGGACAGAAGCGAGATGTTCACCTGCAGAATCACTGAAGAATCGCCCTCTCCCACTCATGAATAGCAGCTGCTTTGTTTTTCAGGTTTCTCTGTTCTGTTCTCATAGAAATCATATGTTTTTTAGTTACACTGCTTTGCTGTACAGGCAGTGCATTTTCCTCAGACATAGTGTTTTTTTGGTTACTGCAAACTTAAAACCAGTTTCCCTTCTTTGGGCGGTTCAGAAGCTATGGTTTAAAGGACTGGTTTCCCGTCTTGGGCAGTCCAGACTCTGCATGCTTTGCTTGACTATCAAGCCCAACGTTCAGGCTTCCATGGCTGACGTTGGCGCAGTTTTGTACTATAGCCTTTATACATAATAGAAATTAGTCACACTTAGAAAAAAAAAAAAAAAAAACTCAATTATAAAACACTAAATAATGAAACTTTATTATTTAATTAATATGTAAAAACTAAAGCATTGCAACCTATTTTAACTTATTTATTTTCTTTAAATCACACCCGACATATAATATCATCTCCAAAGTAGATAGAATGTAACTTAACACCATTGATATAACAAATAAAACTCACAAGTAGAGTGGGATGCAACATTGTTGGTTTAATATATTAATTGTATTACACATGTGTGGGTTGATATATAATATATACAAATTATAAGTAAAATGGGATATGCTGAGATGTTGATTTAATTATGTTGATACATTGCTTATTTTAGAATTTTAATTTAATTATCAATAATTATTAGTCTAACTATTAAAAAAATTGTGAACTTGGTAGTACTTCTTCATTCATAATCTTTAAAGCAGGTTTACAAAAGATATGTTCCCGACGACCTCAACTTGCCTGGAGGAAACTAGGTTTGTTGGCCAGCAGTCTGCATTTTACGCCATCCAAAATTTAAATATTTTGAGGATGTTCAACCAAGCTTTTGAACCTATGCTCTCTAATATCCTACTACAACAACATAAACAACTGGAAATTTAAAATCAAGCCGACATCATTATAAAAATTTGACAGAAAAACCATGGAAAGAACTACCATCTAGTCGTCAGAAGAATGCAATGGTGACGAATCCTTTGCACTTGACCCTAGAATTTCTTGTTGCTGCATGCTCTGCAACATCTTCTCCATTCTTCTGAGCTTCACATTTTGGTGGAATAGTTGAACCCGTACTGACTGGATTTCCTTTTGAAGTGCCATTCGACTTGGTTCTTCTTCCCTGTTTTGATTTTGTCCTTGCTGGGCAGGCTCCTCTCTCTGCTGGTAATTTTCAGATATGGCTTTCACCAATAAATTCTTCATGACCTAGTACGTTTGGATGACTTGCCTAAACAACGTCATACTACCCCTAATGTTGCCTGGGTCCACAATCAACTGATCCCATTCCGCTTCTGCACCTGTTCTCTTGCAACTCTTCCTTTCACTTCCGTCTCCCACCTGGATATTTCGGATTTCACTGATGTCGGTGAGCTTTCACTGTATGCATGTAGTAAATTCTGCATTGTCTCTTCCCCTAACCTCCTTCCTCTTTTCCAAGGGGCTCGACTTGAGGATGCAGGTGCCGACCTTTTTCCTCTGTTGCTCTTCCTTAAGCCCTACGAACCCCTCTTCCCTGTAGCCTTTGATTTCCTCATTGTACTTCCTTCTTCCCTTGCAACCCACAACACGATTGTGACCACCCACACCGATAGCCTCAGGAGTGGAGCAGAGATCATAGTCTCGTGGCTATTACTTGGGCCCGCAAAACAATCAATTCCCATTTATAAAATTTTGGTGGTCTTCTTTTCTGGTGCAATTCTCCAGTTTCCCACATGCAATGGCGCCTCTGCGTTTACATATATTGCAGACAGAGTGGATTCCTAAGTTACAAGCAGGACGCTTTCCCCCCCCCCATGCATATTCTTCATCCATATGCTTCCCTTACCCCCGCGATAGGGCTCTCTGCACTGGTCCCAAGGCCTTAACTGGCTTGCTAATTGGGTAGCATTTCTCTCCACTCCTCGAATAAAGACAAGGTTTGGGGAACTGGGTCGTTCCCTCTCTTTAACAGGCCCGACAGTGCTTCTCTGCTCCCTGTTGCCCTCCTAATATTTCCCATTGAAGACCCCTTTCCCCCAATTCTCCCCAGTCTCACCCAACCATTTCCTCGGCTTGCTATGAGAATTCCATATCCAACCTTCCCCCAACAACAAAGAAGCAAACCCTCTACCCCCACAACCATCCCAAACCCCCTCACAAAACCATCCTACCCAAGGCCTCCTTAGGTCCCGGACTCCAACAAGATTAAGCACGGAAGAGGGTTGCAAGAAGCAACCAAAAGGTTCACTCGCAGCAATTGAGAGGTTCAGGGGTCCATGCAACACAGGTCCAAGCATAACAAGAAAAACTAAGCCTGCCTCACCATCCTCGACTAACCAGAACCACCAAGAATTCATTTTCCTCTGATTATATTCATGCACAAGTAGGGTCTGGGCTACGTGCCAGCGTCTTTGTTTCATTGGTGCCTTGTGGCATAGATGAACCCTTTGTTGCCTCCTCCTACGCATGTTGGTCTGCAACTGCTTCTCACTTTGACATTCTCTGAGATGCATGCTCTGCATGCATGCCCTTACATAACCTCTGCTTGATGTCTCCATTATTGTGAGCCAGCTGGACCACCTGTCACCTGCCCGCTCATTCATTACCTTTCTCATATTGCAGCGTCAGGATCTATGCCCTTCTCCACAGCCTCTTTTTGGACCCTTCATCCACGAGTGGTTCAGTCGGGGCACCTGCCTTTTTCGCACCCCGATCGAGGGTAGTGTGTCTTATTCCCCTCTGCGTCTTTCTCTACAATTTCCATTAGTTATATTAGCTCGTTCTCCTACTCGAACCTTTCCCATACATGGTCTAATTCCTTGCCCTAATTATTGCATCCCCAGTTTGCTAAGAAGTCAGCCGCTGCATAACCTGAGCGTCGCACATGCCTCAGGGTAATATAGTGCATTCCTGAGATTAATGCGCTTATCTCCTGTGTAAGTCTAGTCGTTCTCCAGCTTTTGCTGATCTTCTCCCATTTGGATCCTTGGTGGATATTTTTTATTGTCTCTATCACCAAGGTGAAGTCTCCCTCCACCACTAAGTTCTGAAAATTTTCTTGTTGTGCCAAGATTAGTCCTTGCTTTACCGCATTGAATTCTGCCTTGTTATTGCTTGCTATGCCACAACCAGTTGCAAAAAATCTGACTACCTTTCCTGTATGGTCTTTGAAGATGCCTCCATACCCTACCTCACTAGGGTTTTCTTCGGAGGCGCAATTGAAATTTAATTTGTGAACCCAACATGCGGATTCATGAATCGAGCATCCTCTAAGGTCCGCTAAGTTTGGGGCTTCCACGAGCTTGGTTCTAGCATCTGTGGTGAAAGGTTAAACATACAGAGTATCCTTGCTTCCTGTCCCGATGCTTTCTAGTCATCTTGGTGCCATTTCTTTGTCAGTATTGATTCCCGGGTATTTTGAATAATGGTCCCCCAGGCTTCCTTCTCTATCTTATTTTCCTCTTTGAATATTCTCATGTTTCTTTCCTTCCATACTACATAAAGTAGGAGCCCTAGGGATATGCCCCATGCTCTGTTTAGAATCGATTCTTGCATAATTTCTTCCTCCATTTTCCCATAGTGATTGGAACACTGTTACGATCATGACCTGAGTACCCAAAGTGGTCTTCATGGCTTTGCCACAATTGCTAGGTGCAAGGGCATGAATTGAGAAAATGTTCCAACATTTCTTGTTGAGCATCGCACAAGGAAAAAATTGAAGGGCCCTATACCCCTTGTTTATGTAGTTGGTCCCAGGTGAGGGCACGACCATGGTAAACTAGCCAGAGGAAGAAGGCTACTTTAGGCCAGAGGTTTCGATTACATATTTTGTCTCAAATATTTGGGAGGTTTTTCCTTTGGTGTTCAACTTTGATTTTGTATCCTTCCTGGATAGTAAACATCCCCTTGTTCTGGTATCCCCATTTGAGAATATCAAGTCCCTCTGTAATGGCAATTTTTTGGGATTGCATCTCCTTTTAAAATTCTCTCCATTGTGTAGAATCTGATGCATTCTGCTAGTGTTCTCTTGATTTCCATGTACTCTAGTTATTCCCTGGTTCTAGTTGCTAGAATTTGTTGACCTTCCTTTTATCTGGTTTGTCCATGAACAAGAAGATTCCAGCTAGGTCTTGTCTATCGAAGAGATTCTCTCATTGTTGTCATGCCTCTTCTCGGAACAACGCCTTGTCCCCTCCTCGAATTTCCCAGAAGTTGTGTATATGAATTAAATCCTCGTTTTCCGCTGCCAGATTCCAAATTGAAGATCCTCTTGGTGTTTCTTGAATTCTAAGTCTCTCTTCCATGGCTTGTCACGTCCTATATTTCCTTTCCCATATTTTTTTCCATAAGTTTCCAACCCCTTGAATCCATCACCGCCATAACTTTTCCCCCATCACCTGGTTGAGGGTGTGCGGGTCTCGGAGACCCAAACTGCCTTCCATCCGAGGTTTAGAGAGATAATGCCATGACAAGAGAGCCCATTTTTTTTTGCACCCCTTGCCACAAGAATATTTTAAAGATATTAGCCATTTCACTATAGGCCATTTTAGGTGCCGCAAGACCCGATAGTTGGTAGATGGGAATATATTGAAGCACTACTTTCAGGAGTACCACTCGACTGGCCATGTTGAGAGCCCTGAAGGTCCAATTTTGAAGGCGTCCATGGATCCGACCTAGAAGGGGCTTCCAGTTTGAGGCTCGTAGGGAGTTGAGGCTTAGGGGGACGACCATATATTTGGCTAGGAGAACCCCAATACAAAAACCCATAGTCCTAATTAATAAGGTTTGAGTTTGGGCAGTGGTGTTGAAGAAATATATGTTAGATTTTTCCTTGTTTATTTGCTTTCCAGAGGCTTGCATAAAGTCCTGGAATATATTCAGAAGGCTTCTTGCCTCTTTTAGGGTAGCATGACAGAACATCAGTATGTCATCTACAAATTGTTGGTGTTTGAGGGCTAAGTCACTACCCCACATCCTCATTCCTCTAAATTACCCTTCTTGGGTTTTGACTTTGATATATCTTCCCAAGCCTTCAATGACTAGAATGAAAAGGAAAGGGGAGATAGAATCCCCCTGTCTTAAACCGTGCGAGGCATTAAAGGTGTGGGTTGGGGATCCATTAAGGAGAATGGAGAAGACCATAGTTGAAATTAGGGAATAGATCTACTTGATCCATCGAGCGTTAAAGAAATAAGCCTAAAGTATCCGTAGGAGATAGGTACAACTTAGCCGGTTATAAGCTTTCGAGAGGTCCATTTTTATCATCATGCCTTTAGATCAGAGGCTCTTGAGGGAATGGATTGCTTCTCGGGCAATCAAAACTCCATCCATGATTTGGCACCCTTTTACAAAACTAGTTTGTTCATGGGAGATCAAAACTAGGAGAAGGGGCTTGAGATAGTTTACCATAATAGTGGAGATAATTTTGTAAATTACATTGCATAAAGAGATAGGATGAAAACCCTGGGGTTCTTCAAAGTGGTCTTGTTTTGGAATCAGAGCTAGAAAATTAGAATTGAGGGCAGTTTGTACCTTTCACATTCTCCTTGATTCTTCTACCACCTTCAAAATGCCCTGTCCGATGATAGGCCACGCTACTTGGTAAAATTCAACTGTGAAGCCATCCAGGCCTGACACCTTATTTTTAGCTAGCCCTTTAAATACTTCCTCCAGCTCTTCCATAGTGACAACCCGCATTAGTGCAAGGTTCTAGTCCCTGTTTACCAACCGGGGTATGTGTTGAGTGATCCCATCAATTGCCACTGACTGATCCGCTTTAGGTTCTTACAAGATATCTTGGAAGTGGTTTACCATGAGGTTTTCCATGTCTGTATGGTCAACCACCCTGTTTCCGACTGGGTTCTTCAAGGAGAATATTTTGTTTTGTTGTTTGTGTTGGATCATTGCCTTGACGAAAAATATGGTGTTCCTCTCTCCTTCCCTAATCCATTGAACTCGTGATTTCTGCCTCCATAATATCTCCTCCTGCTTCCTTCTTTCCTCAATCTGAGTAATCAGTTTCTCTTCCTCCTCTACTAATGCTACCATTCTTCCCTCCGTGATTATATTTTGTTGGATCTGTTTCATCCTCCCTTGAAGCAGTTCCTTTTCTATTGAATATGCCTAAATTATTCCTTGTTCCATTTCTTGATTTTTTGTTTTAACTCCTTCAGTTTCAACTGGAATGTATGCATGTCATTTCTCCCATGTTTTGTACTTGAGCTCCACCATTCTTTACCTTTATCCTGGAAGGTTGGAGCTCACACCTCGAAGGACTTGAACTGGAAGGGCCTATTTCTATGCCCTTCTTTGAGGTCTACCTCTAAACTGATGGGCCAGTGGTCAGATCCCGAACATGGAAGTATCGAGGCTTCGTAATTAAGATCTCTACTGATGAGGTCCTCTAAAGCCATGAACTGGTCCAGCTGCGAGGCAACTTGGTGCCTCCCTCCTCGTCTGTTGTTCCAGGTATAAAGGCTATTTATTGTAGGTAAGTCCACCATATGCATTTCATCTTGCATGTTTCTAAATAGTTCCATTTTTTGTTCTTCTCTTCGCATGCCTCCTTTTTTTCAGCTAGTAACGTGATCGGATTGAAGTCTGCACAGATCGACCATAACTTTTCGTCATGTAGCTCTCCTAGCTTACCCATGGCCTGTATGAAGGCCTCCTTCTCTCCTGGAATGTGTGGCCCACATACTGCCGAGATAAGAACCCAATATTTGGCTCCTATGGGTCGAAATATGCCTGATAATATATGTGGCATACTCATCCACATATCTACTGTTAACTCTACAGGGTTCCAGAGTATTGCTATTTCTCCCGCACTGCTCTTTGCATCAATTGCGACTGCTTCGTATCGAGGTATCATTTGGTTCAGAATGGTCGTGATTCTTTCCCCTGATATCTTGGTTTCTTATAAGAGCTTGATCTGTGGTTTCTCCTTTTGCAGTCGTTCTTGGAGGTACCTATGTTTTCCCCCATTGTGTAGGCCTCGCACATTCCAAGAGATTACTATCATTGGGAAACCTTGTGGAGTTGTTGGAATACCACTGATAGCGGTATTACCTTGCCAAAATTCACCAACCCTTTTCCTACAATTTTTATTGATTAATGAATATTTTTTCTTCCTTTTTTTCCCTCCTTTGGCCCTGGGGTGAGGTCCTTGTTGTTCCCCTTGGTTCGCATTTTTTTGTCTCTGTTTGGCCATGTACTTCTGAAACATATCTTTGTATAACTTCTTCTGGTCTTCTGGTATAAACCTTTCATCTAACTGACTCCATTCATTTAGTAGCCTTATCAACATTGTTTCCTCCGAACTTATCTCCTCCTTGGAGGCCTTTATTTCCATGGGCGAGTTGTCTAGGGTTTTTCTTGTTCTTCCTTGTCCATTGGTTCTGTTAGGGATTTCATTTTCAGTGTCGATGCTGGTTTATGTTGGTATTTCTCTATTTCCTGTTGCGTCTCCACCTCCATCTCTTTGGGCTTCTCCTGATCTAACTCCTGATCTCCCTCATTTGTCTTCTGCACATCTTTTGACACTTCCCCTTCCTTCGATAACACTTCAGACCTATTTTTACTTGTATTTTGTTTATGGTGGTTATGGTTTAGGGTCGACGTCTCTTTTGTATTTTTCTTTTTTATTTTGACCTTTGTGAACTCGTCCTCCTCTTCTATTGCCTTCGCTGGTCTTTTCCTCTCCATTGTTTCCCCTATATCCTAATTGTTTATAGGGAATGTTTTGTACAAATGGCCGTACACATGGCACCGTCGGCATCTGAACTAGATATGTTCGTAGTCCAGGGGTTGTTTCCAAACCTCATCATGGTATTCCAGTTCCACAATGTCCGAGAGGAGATCTGTTATAATCATATACACACAGATGCGAGTGTATGAGGTATATCTACCTCTGCGGGTGGATTCGACGATCTTCACAAACTTGCCGATGGAGTTTCCAATCCCTTCTAGTATTTCTGGATGCCAAAAATCAACCGGTAGGGAAAATAGCCGCACCCATACCAGTGCCGTGCATAAATACTCCTTATCTGGATTATAACATTCCTCCCAGTACCTCATGAACAGTCCCACATTATGGTAGAAGTACGACCCATTTTCAAGTATTCTCTCTTTGTCTTGTAGGTTCGAGAATATGACTGTAAAGAAGCCTCTGGCACCGAGCTTCAGTTCGATGTGGCCTTTTGGTTGCCATTTCAGTTGGATCCATTTGATCAGGTACTTTTCCGCAGGCCATGTTCCTATAAACTTACAGATTATTGCGTGATGCTTCATATAGCTGCGGTATTGTTCTAGTTTATTTGTTGGAATCACGAATTTGGGTTTCTTGGTCGCCCATGGGAGACATTGGCCTCACATTATGGCCTGCTAGCTTGTGCCAAGGACTAGACCTGGGTATTCATCATTTGTTTGGGAGACTGAATGTTTTCCTTTGCTCTCACTCACCTCTCCCGCTGTAACATTGCTATAGGAGGGGATCGTACCCCCACCCCCCCACATCTGGTGTCCCCATTGCCTCTGTCAGTGTCCTGACGGCTGTGGCCTGCCGCTTCTGACTTATGAGTGGCCTGCAGATCCTTGAAACCCTACTCAATGCTTCGAACCCTAGTTGTGTGCGTCATTTGCAGAGCTCCTTTCTCCTTCAATACATTAATTAGAAGTAGTCTAACTATTACAAATTAAATAGTTGGTAAATCTCAATAAACATCAAAACATTTATTTTATAATATATTTCACATTAACAAAATTTAAATAAAAAATAAAATCATAAAAATTACCTAGAACTAATATATGAGTTAAATATATTTACATTTAAAAAAATATGTAACAACATTTTTAACTCTGAAGATTCATCCCCACATTATTATGGATATTACAATATCATCGCCAAATACCATGGCTTACTAATACACAAAAAACCATATCTCATGTTCATATGACAAATTTTTTTAAATGATCAATTTCATTAAAAGGATTAAAAAACCATAACTACTTTTGAGATGAATGTCAACCTTTAATTTATGGATACTACTAGGCATATTCTATAATATTTTGTGGAGGTTAAATGTTTATCATCCACCTAATAATTATTGATAGACACAGTTAGGGATTTAATTTAACCTGCATGGAATATTCTTAATAGTAGTGCAAATCAAAGATTGAGATTTATCTTAAAAATAGTTATGCCTTTTTTTTTCCATATTAATATATTGATTAATTAAACAAAATGTTACATGGATAAGTGTCACGTAATGAATTGTGATTTTTTGGACATGTCGTATTGATAATATCATCAATACTCTCGAGGTTTGGGGAGAAACCAAAGGTAAATACAAATCTCTGCCCTTCTATTTGTTTTGGGAGGTTTGGCTTGCTCGCAATTGTCTTATTTTTTATGGAAGGTCTGCAATCCTTGCCCAAATCCGTGGGGCCATTATGGCATGGATTGCTGCTCAACCACCTTCTGTATCGTCTATAAAGGATATGTCTCACCGCATTCGGCCACACCCAATATCCTTGCGGACGGTTTTCTTTGATGGGGCTCAACAGGGGGGACCCTGTGGTTGTGGAGCGTGGATTAAGCTTGAGAACTTGGAAAGATATCAGATCTATTAGAATGGTGGGGGCACCAACAATAAGGCAAAACCTCTTGCCTTGTGGAGCGAGCTATGGTTGGCTTTCAATTTAGGGCTACAGACAGTGAATATCTATGGTGATGCAAAGATGATCTTAGATGGGATTTCTGGGAAGTCTATCTATCATCCAAAGGATTGCAGGGTTGGATTTGTCGTATAAAAAAGCTCCTTAACAAGCTCAATGATCTGCCTATGCAACATATATATAGAGAAAACAACACCCGCGCAAGTCTCCTTCCTAAGAAGAGCCTCACTACTTCTATTGGCAGTATCCATATTTTTCATTACCGTGGATCTCGTCTGCTTCAGAATTTTTATGTACCATTGCCATGAATGCTACAAATTTTTCCTTGCAGGTTTTGTCTGAATGGTTTTATTCATGACCTCACATGGAATTGTCATTTGCTAACAAGTGAGTGGGATATGTATGCTGAAGGTCCTATAATTTTAATGGTGTATGTACTTTTTGCAAGCGAGCTTCTGCAAGTGAGCTTGTGTCTTAGTAAGCGAGCCGGTGTTTCATCAAGCGAGCCTAATTCTTATCTATCCATATGGCGGGTTTCTAGCTATGGCTCATGAGCCTCTCATTGCTGTTCTATTTGCCTAGATGCCACAATTTTGGTTGCATTGATCATATAGTTTTTGAATCTTGTTTGTGCTCTTATATAGACTTGTCATGTGGACATAGATAGGTGCTATCTTTTCCTCTCTCTAATTTTATTAGGATGAAGCTACTGGGATGATCCATGTATACGTTTATAACTTTTCCGCTCTCTTGTTTCTTTGGAGGATGATGCTGGGCTGATCTATGTATTGATAATTTTTATGATGATGGGATCGAATCCTAAGGACTAGGTTGATGCCAGAAGCCACATTCATGCAACTATGTATTGTTTATCTTCTTAATATAAACATCGTTTTTTTCCTTTTGGAAAAAAAAAAAATTGTAACTAATATAGGTTAAGAATCTCTATAGATAAATGAGATGAATTTCTTACAAGTTTTTAAAAATATTTATATGTTTAATTCATTTTATAATTCGTTATAATAATTTAAAATTAAATTAAATTTTATTAAATTTTTTTGGCAATAAAAAATATATAATAAAATAATTATTTCAATATTTTTTATAAATTGATATCTAACCAATAATTGGTTAACCATTTAATTTATATAAATATACCAATATAATTGGTTAACCATTTAATTTATATAAATATACCAATATAAAAAAAATTTAATTTCTTAGAAAAAAAAGTTGCCCACAACACTTTTCATACTCTTCATTTAGCTGCAAGAATTTTTAAAGTTAACTAAAACTGTGAGAAAACTATGTTAGATGTGACATCCAAATTGTTTATTGGGTGGATAAAGCTATCTCGATTCAAGTGGAGTAACATTTGATTGGACAGAGATATCGCTAAGTGGGGTAACATTTGGGTGGACAGAGATCTCGTTCTATTATTTTAGGCGTGGAGCTATTTGAGTTCATCTTTAAACTCTTTCCATTATGTTGAGAAAAGTGGAGTGATATAGTTAAATCTCAAAACATAGGGATAATTACGCTGAAAGCGTTCCCTTTATGGGGTTTGCAATTGCGATTTTTCGCTCAGCCAATGAGAGCGGGTTCTCATCGTTCTTACCGCCAATAAAAATTTGACAAGTGCCCGCTCACTGTTCGACCTCCCTGCGCCGTGCTGCTGTCAAATCGTTTGACCTTCTTCCATCGCCTTCGACACCAACACCGCCACACGCCGAGGAAAAGACCCATCAAAGTCCACAGTATCGACCACCATCACTACAGTCGATCTGCTGCCGGTTGTCTTCATCAATCTGGCTCCCACTGTAACTTCAAAATCAAAATCCGGCAGCAAATTCTCTACGCTCTCGTCCTTCACTTTCCCATAGTTGCGCAAGGAATGGCACCGGGCGCAAACCACCAGCGTTTCAGATTTCTTTAAGTTTACATTATTTTCCCTCTCTTGAGAGATATTGGACCCCGGTTCAGATTCCTGGACCTTAATCTGATTACTTATTTCTCCTCCATCGTCTGGATTCAACCAGATTTCATCTCCTAGTTTGTCTCCTTTGACATCAACCCACACTCTTTTCTTTTTTACTTTCTCTGAGGGTTTAGTGAAGAATCCGGGCGCCTTCGGCTGCTCGCTCTGCATGTAAACTCCGCATCCCGGGCAGACTAAATGCTCGGAATCGCTTTCGTGACCTTCACTTCGACCCCATGGCCGAGATTTTTGCAGTTGAGTTCCCAAACTAATGTTTTCGGGGGGTTTCGTCGATGATATAAGATCTTTGATGGCGGATGCATCAGAGGAAATATATCGTATTATTCGATATTGACAGAAGGAAAAGATGTCATACCTTGAGTTATGGTGAATACCGGCGGCCTCTTTAATACCGCCATTTTTTCGCTTCAAATGAGAACAATAAGCCGATGATGTCGATGTTGGAAAGCATTTTCTGGTCCGAGATGCAGCGAGCAGCTTGCCGTTAAGCTTCGCAACCCTATGCAACATGGCCGTCTGTCAGGGGTTGATATTACAGGATCGAGATGTTACCATGGCACGATGGTTTTCAGGGTTTAGGGTTTAAGGCTGTCCTGGACTCTGGATCGTCGTATGCTACAAAATTTACCATATCATAGAACCCAATGGTTACAAAGTGTATTAAGGGTACAAGGGTTTCCAAGTAAAGCACGATGAAATTATTTTATTACTAACGTCTATTGACCTCAACTTGATTGCTCAGGACGAATTCCGTGATGATACTCGCTTTCCCTACATTTGAATTCAACTTCGGCGACCCCACCAGATTTTAAATATTAAGTATAAAAGTTCGGATGTTTAATATTTTTGGAGTTAAAATGACTTGGTTCTTTTTTCCAATTCTTCCACGAGACAAAAAAACTCCACTCTTGCTTCTCCCACTTTCAAGGAGATTCACAATCCTATTTCCACTAGCATTAAAGACTCCAAGCCTTCTCCAAACAAGCCATAACCTAAGCCACCTAAGCCGTTCTAGGCTTGTGCCTTTCTACTCTTGCATCACACGAGTACAAAGAAGATTTACATTAAAAAAAAATACAAATTATCTCATGATTAAGATTTTATACCAAAATTCTCTCATCTTTACATATATATATGATAGGTGAGGAAGGCCAATTATAGAAATAGGACTAAGTTTACAAGCCATTTAGTTTAAGCCACAAAAGTAGGTCCACATGAGGAGTGCTTATCTCCAAGGCATATAGATATTGAAAGGTGTTGAGATGTGGCGAATTCCTGGACAACTAATTTCCTTAAAGTTGTAAAACTATGAGGTTTTGCAATGTACTCAGAGAGATTGACAAAGACCCACTTAACAAGTTGTTCTTCAAGCTCAAAGAAGTTAAACTATGGAGGGTGCTTATCCAGTTAGGCACTGTGTCATTTAACATATTATTGCCTAGTATTAAGGTCTAGCGATTCCTCTGAAGAGAAAGCTCATGTGGAAAGTTTCCATTGAAAAAAATTGAAGTGATATTTAGTATAACAAGGGAAGACTCAACGACCTATGTTTGCTGGTAGAGGACCCCAGATTCCAATAGACACTAGAGAGAGAACTTTAAAACTTGAAACCTTGTAGAGGGTAGTTAAAAATGAATCTGTTGAAAAAGATGATGACAAAGTCTAGCTTGAAACAGAAAACGTATTATTTCCATTTTGAGGAGAGCCCTTTTCACCCACAATTTTCAATTGTGTTATTGTGCCCTTGTAGCATATAATGGTGAGAGATGAAGAAGTAGTAAGGTTGCAAAAATTTGTATTGTTTTTCTAGCCTTTTAATGCACTAGGGTACTCCAGGAGCTTCTAAATTCTTAGTAGGGTCTGGACATCAGAAGATTGGAGTTGTTGGGATCCTGGCAAGAGAACCATAATGAGGATTGGAATCAACATTGCCCACTTCGAATAAGAGAATGAAGCCTTACCTCTTGTCGTTGATTTATGCCTTGTTTCTTTGAACAACTCATATTGGGTAGAATTGTATTGAGTGCTTGTATCGACATGGTTCTGAACATAACCATTGAGAACGTGAACCCAAGTAGCATATCCCTGTATAATCTGAAATGCAAAATAATACCCAATGGTGCAAAAACCAATTTTACCCAAATCCTCTACAGTGTTGGTTGTTCTCTAGAGCTTTAACCCATCTTGGAATGAATGGTGATCACCCAAATTTAGCAATGCATTTGAAATTGACAACACCAATCCTTCAACATGAATCTGTGGTCCTTGTATGAGCAAGAAGTTGAGGAGGGAATCCATGCCACAAGAAAAGAATTTTTGGAAAGCAGAGTCATTGAAGCAAGAGAAATTAAATT
The DNA here is from genome assembly GCA_034641835.2 of Pinus albicaulis. Classification (NCBI taxonomy): domain Eukaryota; kingdom Viridiplantae; phylum Streptophyta; class Pinopsida; order Pinales; family Pinaceae; genus Pinus; species Pinus albicaulis. The sequence continues at coordinate 1,453,450,967 of CM076570.1, read as the reverse complement.
AATTCTCTATTTACAATGGGAATGACCATTATGTTAAGGTTCAATGAATCTGACACCGTCATTGCATTGTTTCATTTAATGGCATTGATCATCGGAACAAGCATTCGACGAATCATGTGAAGTTGCAAAGCGTACATAAAATTTAAACCACTAACACAGAGCACGTCGCTGCTTCAGGCTCTATAGCCCTTATTTGGCCATGGTGCTGAGGTCGCTGTATTGGGAAAATAAAACCTAAGGTGAACCATGGAAACTAAGTAGATTTTCTTCCAAATTTGTTATACGAACAGGTATAATACAAATACATGGATGATATATGTCACCGCTATGCACTGACATTATAATAATTCAACATCCATACCTTTTCATTATCATCATGCATTTATGAGAAAATGCATACTAACACTAAAGCAGTAGGTCATATAAAAGAATACAACCATCTATGCCTTGGATAGATAAGTTCAAAATTTCCCTAATTGTAAAATTCCAAACAAAACTTATATTTATTCACTCAAGATATGGTTTAATAAAAAGAAATTTGATTCCTACCACACAACTTGTGATAGGTGATATAAATACATCCTAAACGAGGACAAAATTTAGTGTAAATCATTTAAAATGTTGTGACTAAAAAAGATATACACTCATTAAGTAAATGTGTTCTATTAAATACGAGTGTGAATAAATGCCTATTAATATTATGACATGAAACCAATTAAGAGATAAATCCCTCTTAATGTTGTAATCTTAATGTTATAATCGATCAAAATAGACTTATCTTACTAGTACAATTAGTAAGAAAAAAATCATATTGCAACCACTTTACTACAAAGATTAATGATAAAAAAAACATCCTCCTTCTCTTTAATATTGGCTTTAGTGATTATCAATTATGTTTTAGTTATACTAAAATAATTTTTATATTTCAATATTTCATTTTACATACTCATTATAATAAAATGTAAAAAACAATTACTTACTAAATTGAAAATTTTATAAAATAGACATAATTTTGAAAATATTAATTAATTTTTAATATTATTTAATTTAATATTAAAAAACTCTCAAACTCCATAAAGAAAAGGCAAACACATTTAAACTAGAATCTATTCCCAGATTAGCTGCTGGACATATAAATTTGTTTTTCCTTGAAGCATCACCATGAGCTGGCTGAATAGGAAATTAGAGAATGAAGAACATAGATTTGGATACAAAGAATTACTTCCATATCAATTACTTTGAAAATATCACTTAGACTATCTTTCTAAAATTTATTGCGCTGCAAGCGTTCCCTTTATGGGCTTTGCAATTGCGATTTTTCGCTCAGCCAATGAGAGCGGTTTCTCATCGTTCTTACCGCCAATAAAAATTTGACAAGTGCCCGCTCACTGTTCGACCTCCCTGCGCCGTGCTTCTATCAAATCGTTTGACCTTCGCGGCTGTCGTTTGCGTGCCCACGACCTTCGCGGCTGTCGTTTGTGTGCCCACGTCATTGACGTTGGGGTCCTCATCCGATTCCTCCAAAACGCGTTCCCTTCCAACTATGAAGTCCAACTCCTCCTGTGCCCTTTTCAGCACATCGGGGCGTTGCAGCAGCGTTGCCATAGCAGGAGTTTATAAAATCTCCAATTAGACGTGCAGCTGAATATGTAGTGCGATTGAAGAAAATGAACAAGAGCCATGGCATGTCCTCCAGGCTGGACAAAGGCCAAATCGCACACCTGTGAGAGATATTCACGACGTTCGACATAAACCATGACGGGAGATTGACACAATTGGAATTAGGGTCCCTGTTAAGATCCCTGGGGTTGAAACCGAGCCAGTATCAGATAGAAGCCCTTATACAGAAGGCTGACACAAACAATAACATGCTATCGAATTCTTGGAAATTGCCTCTCTTTGCGCCCGAGGGCATTTCGGCGTCGCTCTCGCACACAACAATAACAAGACTCCCACACAATACTACTCATCGTGGAATAAGATGATTATCCAATTACATACAATGTCTGCATAAGCACATGGAAAAATTCAAATTCATGTTTTTCAAAAGACCCATCTCTATAGGAATAGATAAACCAGTAAAGCTTTTGAAGCTAACATCTAAATGCTGCAGGGTCGTCAATTTAAACAGTGCAGCAGGGCGCAGGATGCCACTCAACCTGCACTTATGCAAATCCACCGCAACAACAACGCCGGTTCGACTGTCACAGGAGACACCTTCCCACTAGCAACATCTGAAAGAAACATTCCAAGAAGCCAAATGTTCAAGATCATACAAACTGTTTTTAGAAGCCAGAAGAGATTGCATTTTGTGATTCAAACAATCACAGACTTTGCCTGAAACGGTTGTAAAAATGTTGGATACAACTAGCCACCCACTGAACATTTGAATAACAAAACAGAGGAATCATTTTTGTACAATGGTCATCCTCCCTGGTTCTTGGTGCAAGGCTCTGTATTGCATGGTGGATATCACCATCATAATAATTTTGTCGGAAACACAGGTCTTTCAGTTCTTGCAGCTGTATATGTATCCTAAACCCTCTGTATTCCTCCTCTTGAATGAACAATAAAACCCTTGGTGTCTAGCGGCTGGTCTGCTCCAAAGATCCCTTCTTTCAAGCTTGGTTTGAAAGCGCATTTTCTTAGCTTGAAGGGATTTTTCTTTTTTGTCATCGGTGAAGAGAATTTTGTGCAGTCGGTATATATTGAGGTTTTCTGGCCTAGAGGTTTGCAGGAGCCAGTGTAGCATAGCAAAGAAGAATCTGCTGCCATGTGAGCCCAAGTCTTGTGCAACCAGGCGAAGGCACATGGAGATCCGGAAATTCAATTTCATCACAATGTCTCCCATCTTGAAGCCCACTGAAATGTCACTGACAAGACTTATATTTACCGTTTTGGGCCATGATTTCGCCAGGGATTGTGTGAACGCTATTGAGAGCTCAATGCTGAGGCTGGAGTCAGCTTGCATCCAACCACAAATGAAGCTTCAACTTTTGGAAATGAAGAAAATGCATACCTTTCAGCCTTTTCGTTAACTATCAAAGCAGAGTTGCAATGACTTGGATCGACAGGACTCAAAGAAGACGCTGTGTAGGTGTTGATAATATTTTTCCAAAACATTCTTTTGTGTCGATTTGTGGAAGGCGTCTCCTAACCATTACTGTATTGATTTATCAAGTCTGGATAATCTTGCATGCTTTCAAAATCAAGTATGCTTATTTAAAAGTTAAAAAAATGAATTTAATTGAAATGCATACTTCGTGTCAGAGCATCTACACTCATTTCGATTGGGGTAAACTTGGTCTCAAAGCATTTGCACTCATTTCTATTAGGTGTAAACTTGTTCTCAGAGCATCTGCACTTTATTTCTATAAGAGTTTCTAACTTTTGTAAAAGCAGGCCTTACAAAAATGTCAAATGGGAAAGTCCTTCGAAGATTTACTGAACAAACTTGATTCTTCTGGTCAGACATGTTTCTCTATCCTTTGAGTTCATTCACTGCAGTATGTTCATATATATAGCGAGAATAGATAGAAATAAAAGAATATGGCTCCTTTACAAACAAAATTTCGTTCCCCATCATTCCTTAGCCAAAATACACACATTGGGTTTAACTACATATACTAATTTCAATAAGCTCTGACAAAATCTTCAGCTTTTGCATAGAATGGTGTTTGGGTATTTTCCATGCCTGTGTTCCCCCATCATTCATTAGCCAAAATACACATTGTGTTTAACTACATATACTAATTACGCTGAAAGCGTTCCCTTTGTTGGCTTTCCGAATGCGATTGTTTGCTGAGCCAAACAGAGCGCGTTCTCATCGTTCTTACCACCACTCAAAATTTGACATTTGCCGTCACGCTATTTCCCACGCAGCCACAGACTGGGCCGTGCTTCTGTCAAGTCGTTTGCTCCTTCGCGGCGCGGGGGTTCGCCTCTTTCACAATCGCCTCCAAATACTTCAACTTTGGGAGTTCCGATTCCTCCAAAACGCGTTCCCTTCCAACTATGAAGTCCAGCTCCTCCTCTGCCCTTTTCAGCACATCGGGGCGTTGCAACAGCGTTCTCAGAGAAATTGTGGTGGCGCTAATATTTGATATTATGGTGAGATTAATCCTCAGTCGCAAAAGCTACCTGGGCAGCGAAGAAGAGGTGGAAAAATTTTAAATTTTTATATTTCTTTTAATAAAAATATCTATTTTTAATTTTACTATTATTCATTTGTTATTTATGTAATTCTATTTTTATTTCATTTTATTTATTTGTTTGTTTATTTATTTATTTATTAATCTTTATTTTATTTTATTTCTATTTATTTATTTATTATATTCTTGTTTTTGTAATTAAGAATTTAATTTTTATTTTATTTTATTTTATTTATTTATTTTTATCTATTTTATTTTAAATTTTAACTATATCTTTATTTTATTTTATTTTATTTCTATTTATTTATTTAATTAATTTTTACTTTTATTTTTCTTTTTTTTTATTGGTTTTGAAATCTTTTCTTATCCTAGCATGTAATTATTAAAAATAAAATAAATATATAAATTCAAACTTTAATTATTATTTAATTATTTTTAACATTTAATTTATTCGATAATAATAAAAAACAATTGAATATCCTTTGAATAATGCACAGAGGCTATCTCTCTTTTATAAAGTGCTTGAATATTAATAGAAATCCTCCCCTTGTAAACTGTATTAAAAGGCAATATCCTCTCATTATATTTTGATGCTCGAATTTCTTAGACCATAACCCCAAGCAATAGCAAGTATACGCCCTCCCGAAAGCCTACATTCCATTGCTATGTTACTAGAGACGGCATGATAGTGAATTCGGTTGATTTCAGTCCCTGGAGGCCATTTATTCTTCTCCCTCTGTTCCCCTAGGAGGAGTTGGAGAAGAATTAACTCAACATCTATCCTTTTTTTCCCCTACATCATTGGGCGGTTTCCTTTCAGCGTTCCTTTGCACCTCCCGGTGCAATTGCTAGTTTTATCGTTTAAGTTGAAAGTGTCAATGGTTACAATGGGTATTTGCTGTCCCTCATTCACAGTTGCAAATTTTCAATTTTCATTTCAACCATCAGTCAGGAAAATATAAGCTGCAGCCCAACTTTCCTCTTTTCAGAAAAAAACAATACCCATATTTTTATTTCCCCCAAATGCTTGTTTAGAGCGCTGGCTGCTTCTTCTGCACATGCTAAAGCTAATAATACCAACGCTTCTCCTCTAAGACTTTGAAATCCGAGAAGTGGATCTAACGCCGCATGATCCCCAAAGCCTCCATCGCTCTCATCATTCCTCCACTTCCTCATCTTCTGTTTCTTCAATGGTTGTCACGCAAGGTGTCTCTTTTGGATCTTCCAATGTTACTACTAATAACGAGGTTGCAGATGATGGTAAGCTCAAGAGATGCCCTGTGCAGATGATGGTCAGTTTAAGGGATGCTCTGCTCTTCTTCCGGCGTTCAAACAATGTCTGTGCTAAGCGAAGGGATGAACAATATGATAAAAATGGCAACGGAGTTGATAGTGGAACCCTGTATCTATGTGTTCATATCGATTCTTCCAAATTTATCAGGTGAGTACTCAATACATTTTTAACCTAAAACATCTATTTTATTCTCAATCTACGGATAGGGATTGAAAAACATCAGGGTTAGGGTTAGGGTTTGGTTTGGTATAGTATATGTTTTTTATCCTTCTCCATGTTTTCCATCGAGCGAAACATTTTTGTTTTTCTTTTTGGGAAAAGATAAGCCTGAACGGGAGGCCTCAAAGGCAGTTTCGTCTTTTCAGAAAGCAATACCCACCTTTTTACTGTTCCAAGTGCTTGTTTAGTGGTCATGTCGTCTTTTTCTGCAGCGGCTAAAGCAAATAGCAATAGCATCACTGCTCGTCCAAGAGTTGAAACCCAGGAAGTGGAACAAACGCTGCATGACCGCCAACCCTCCATCACCCCCTTATACCTTTCTATTTTCATTCAACTATCTAGGTGGAGTCTGGGTAGGGGTCAGTCCATTTATTTGATAGAAGAATGAATGATCAACCCAGAGTAAGATGTTATCGCTAAGATTATTGTGCCATCACCCTTTTATACCTTTCTATTTTCATTCAATTATCTAGGCAGGGTTTAGGTAGGGGTCGGTCTATTTATTTGATAGAAGAAGAATGATCAATCCAGAGTAAGATGCTATCACTAAGATTATTGTGCAATGTGGGGTATAGCCTGAGATACTTTAATTCCTCAAAGTGGCTTTCATTCTTAGCCCATCTCCATAAAGTTTGAACCTAAAACCTAGCAAAAACTAAACCTCAGTCAAATTAACTCAAATTAACTGTACATTGCAACTATTATTATGCAAAATAGCTTTTCTGAATCGTCAAATACTAATACTAATGATGTTGTTGCAGACGATCACTTTCTAAGGATGCCCTTCTCCTCTTCCAGCACAAAAACATCTTTCTTGCTGAAACAAGGAATTAAAAATATAATAATAAAAGCAGAGTTGATACCCTTTATCACGTGCTGCAGTCAAATTGATTCTTCCAAATTTATCAGGTGAATGCTCTGTACGTTTTTAATTTAAAAGGGTTATCTAATCCTGGTCTATGAAGAGGGATAACACGATAGGTCTGCTCTATGTATGTGTTTTTTCTTTCTCCATATTGTGGGCAAAACAATTGTGTGTTTTTATTTTTCCTTATTATTTTCCATTACGTTACATTACATTTGATTAGTGTGACATAAAGAGATAAAGATGTCTTCCACCCAGGTTTGATGAATATTAAAAATTGCTATCTAATTGGGACTAAAAAAATACCGTAGACTCAAGCTTTCACATATGGGTAAAACATAGCTTCCACCCCATGCTGTAACTCTCCATGCAATACATATGTGTAGGAAGCTCTATGCTAGTAATTTATGTAAATAATGTTTTACAAAGACATCCACTTGAAAAGTTTCTTCTTATGTCTGTGCCTTCTTGTCCTATTTAAATTCATATTGACAATGTTTTGTGCAGAGATCTGTATGAACAGCTTTTTCCTACCACTAAGGTTGCTTATCACTGCACATGACACTATTGGGTGTGGTGTTGTTGCCTTCGTGGTAAAGAAGCAATGGATCTTTTAAATAATGAAATGCATGATGAGATAGATGACAAGGAGAAGCAAATATATGATATCCAAGTTGAATAAGATAGAGGACATATGTGGTGGAATTCCAAAGCTAGATATGTGGTGGAATTCCAAAGCTTTTCATTAAGTCATCTACATTCATCTGTCGCTACGAAGACATACAGAAGAAAATGTTTATCTATATTGATGGCAAGCCAAAACAAATGCAAGACATACGTCGCCATGAAGACATACCAAAAAAAGTTTATCATATAGTGATGGAAGACAGAAACATGAAGACATACCAAAAAAAGTTTATCATATATTGATGAAAGACAGAAAGATGAAGACATACCAAAAAATGTTTATCATCATTGATGGAAGACAGAAACAAATGGAATGCTACTACTTGGCTGACTATCTTCATATCCATTTCTTAAAATTTGTTCACTCGTGGAAATAATTAGAGCCAATCATTTGTGGAAATGATAGAATAAGCAGAGTACTTGTCACCAAAGACACAAACATTAATGTTAATATGTTCAAAGGATATGAAAATGGTTTCCCAGAGGGAGAGGGAAGGAGATCCAAAACTGTCAAGTGCAAATCCAGTGTCTATATGAAAATAGGTTTCCAAAAGGAGTTGGAAGGAGATTCAAATTTACGAATGCAAGTCGAGTTTGCTGCTAATATTACTACAAAGATCTGTGAAAATTGGTTATCAAAAGGAAAGGAGACGAGCATAAAATTAGTGTTATGTTGGGGACTTTTTTAAAAAGAAGGTACCTCGTATGTTAATTTGAAAAATTTGTAGGCATAGATCTGTTTCATACCATTTATATCTTAATTTTTGACTCAATTAATTTGATAATGACATGCAGTTAAAATTCAAAAGATCCATCGTATTTGTTGAGTGAAAATAACGATCTTTTGTATTAGTGTGTAACTCATTGAGAATTCTTAGACTTTAGAAACTTAATAAAAGTGGAAGTAACATGCAATACAATACTTGAGTTGTATTTTTCAAAGTGCAGTTCCCTTTCTTCCTCTCCCAGCTAAGGAGTTGAGATATGAGTTTTATTTGTCCAGTTAACGGATTTGGTATTTTTGTTAATTTAGGGTACAAACCCAGGACTTTAGAAGCAAGTTTGCTTCACATATGTAGTCCGTTTTTCTTCTACTCTATTTTTGTGATAAATTTGAATTTAGCTAGGACAATGTTTTATTAGTTTTAAATGATTTGATTATGATTTTCACAATTTATCTGCATGTCTTTTAATCTCGAACATATGGAATTAGACGGAAAGTGACATTTCCATATCCTGGAAATCTCTCCCAGTGATCACATGCTGTTCCACAATTTGCTTATTTGCGAGAACTGAAAATGATCCTGTGTGGAGTTAACAAGCTGTCTGAAGAGTCGGGTGATTTGATATATGGATATATTGGTGTATTGTTTAATGATCAATTACACTGCAATTGAGCTGACTAATTACCAAGATCAATTTTAACACTTATGTATTGGTTAATGAACAATTTATAATGCAATTGATTTGACTAACTACCAAGAACAATTTAAAGATTGAACAATTTATAATGCAATTGATCTGACTAATCACCCAGAACAATTTAAAGATTCAGTAATTAAGAGGCATTGAATATGGGTTACTGTTTGTTCGAGTTTGAGGCAAATTGCTAGAGACATTGGATAATTATAATCTTTGCCAGAACACATTCTTTAATAGAGAAACTACCAAAACTACCAAGATTCATTTCAAAGCTCTGTTCTTTAAAGAGTATTGAGAAATGATCAGTACTCCAAGTTTGAGTTTATAGCTGTTATCATAAGAGTTCAATTTAATTTAGTCTTTTCCTTGTTATCAAAAGAGTTTAATTTATATTATATAGTATCTTCCTCTGTTGCTAAGAAGATGGATTTTAAGATTTTAATCTAATTCCAAGTTTTAGTTTAATGTCAAATGCTTGGTTAGATATCAATCTAACCTATGAGTTATAAACCTATTCGTTTATGTAGGGTTTCATCTCCATCAGGTAACCCCAATCTATGTAGAGCTTAGTATTGAAAAAATAAATATCAATTCTCTTATTAGTGGTACACAATCTCACAGCTGGTTTGATATACGCTGTAGTCCCTTGTGGCTTGGACTACCATTATTCTGTCACCATGTCACATACTTGGGTAGTCCGTCACCATCTCTCATATGTGGCTAGTTTTTCTTTTGCATGTTATAAGTTTGTTATATTTATCTATTTTGTTTTTTTGAAATTTAAATTACAAGTTAATTAGACCTGCAATTTGTCACTGAAAAGACCCGAGATTAAATGAGATTGAATTAAAGCAACTACCCACAAATCTCATTAAACCGGATAGACCATATCTTTCTTGTCAGTTATTTGGTACTAGTGTGTTTGACCAAAAAGAGCAAAAACCAGAAGTTTGTGAAAGAAAGCGAGGGGGCGTCTTCAATGCGAGCTGCCCCACCCACCGAGTTGGTAGATAATATCTATTGGCGTGTCGTTTCCAGGCAACGTTTTGGCTTAGAATCCGGCAAATATTTTTAAAAAATCCGGCAAAGATTTCATCAGAATCATGTTTACAGTTGTTAAACTTAAGTATTTTGAGTGCCCTAAGGGATTTTGGTAGTGCTGAATCCATTTCCAACCTCAAAAATGGATTTCAAACATTGCAAGTACCTGATTTCTTGAATTTAAGTTGCCCGGATTCCAGCAAAAAACTGCCGTCCGGGCTATTTCGTTGCCTGGGTAGACAACAGGGGTTTTGGGTTTCCATTTTATGTTGGATATCCCTAGGGTGACTTGATTCTATTGCAATGAGAAATGCTAATGCCTTTTCTTGAATGCAGGTGTGAAAACTCTAATCCGAATCTTTGACCCATCTTACGACAATCTGAACATTTTATTTTTATTAAAAAATCAAGGAATCCCATTTTATTTATATTAAAAAATCAACGAATCAACGAATACCAGAAAGAGTTAACTCGATCTAAAATGTATCTCAAATATTGAAAAGTTGAATTTATATTAATATGTCTAATTTATAATATCTAAAAGATTGATGTCCGTGAAAAGTAATATAGAGTCCAATAACACTAAATCTATTTCACTTTATAAAATATAATAATGATTTTCTAATCATATTTAAATTTAATTAATAAGTACATCAAAACATTATTACTTACAATAAACTTTGGTTATAATATCATGAACATATATTATGTCTCATTAATATAACATGCTCAAAAATCATCTTTCATTTCAAAATCAAAATCTTTTATACATATTTAATTTGAATTTAATTTTATAAAAGAAAAAAATATTTGAATTTAATTTTACAAAAGAAAAAAGAAAAAATATTATAATTACTTTTGAGATATCTCTACAATATATAAGATATAAATAGTAGCTATAAATTAAGATTCATTTTACCATATAAATTAAAATAATAATTTTGTAACCATATTTAAATTTCATTAACAAGGACATGAAAACTTAATACTTACCATATAACAAGATTTTTAACCGTGGATATTCTCTTCTACTTTACCATGAATATTATTAATCATACCATACCATGGGCCAATACAATGGTTCATCAATACCACATCCAAAAACCATATTTCATTTCACAAGATTTTTAACCATGGATTCTCCCCCAATTTACCATTGATTTTATGTTTTATAATCTTTTTGTTTGTTTGTATGGAATAGATGTTAATGTTGTAACAAACAAATTACAAAATAAAATAAAATTATTAGTTAAAACATTTTGACTTAGTGAAATCACATAAAAATAAAAATTAAGCTAAAAAATAAAATTAATAATTAAACTAGCCTAGATCCATCTTAACTTGGGATCTATAGGTGCAAACCTTTCTTCAAGTTTCGCAAAGTTTTGCACTTAGAAAAGAGGTTTCTATAGATTTGATGCTTCATAGATCTGGTGTTAAATAAAATTAATGATATTTAAATTATTTATGTAGATGAATGCAATTATTGATTTTTAAATTAATTGTCATATAAATTATAGATGAAATAACATTTTAGATTTAGATTTTGTTGTTGTTTAAAATACATTTTTGAATGTATAATGGATTTGGAAATATTATTATTATTTATTATTATTTTTTTTTTATATATATAAAATTTTAAATTATTTTATTTATTATTAAATTTATATATATTTTATGTGCCAATAATATATTGAACATTTAAGGAATTACATTTCTCTCTCATAATGAAAAAAACACACATTTAAAATGCTTTAATTAAGATCAATATTAATTCTGGTTTTACCATGCTTCAAGAGGGACGAAATCTGTCAAGGTGTAAAAATTATTGCTATTGACTATTGAGAAAAGAAATTGATGACATTTATATATGAACCCGTGTAAATAAATCCATATAAATCAATATAAACTCGTGTAAATAAATCCCTTGAGGTGTGAAATTTCCTTTAGTTTCTTCAATTTAGAAAAAGTTTTCACTTGAAACACATGATTAGGCACTGAAGAAATTACACATCTGGTAAGCAATACACCTTTGAAATGTTGAACATAAAAAGAGTTACACATTGTTTTTAGGTTGAAATACTTGTAAGAATTACACATCTCCCTCATATTGGATGTATAAAACACGTCTTTTTTTCCGAGGAAAATATTTTGGGCATTGGGTACAACCAGGAGAGAGAGAGAGTGCAACAAAGTTACTCTATTCCATAGCATCAACATGACAACTTACAAAGACTTAACCTGGGTAGGGAGGATAACGACTATTCCGCCCAACCATCCAATCTAAACTCAATTGATTAGAAAAAACACCTATATACATAATACTAATTTTAGTACTTTCAATCATTATAGATGTATGTATAAGATATAAAATTATTTTTATTTTAATGTATATCAAAATATATTTTTGTTGTTAATATTCTTCAGATGCTATTTGTAAAATGAAAACCAACTACCATCCTACATCAATCTTAACTTTGTCTCTATGAAGCGCTGAGAGAGATCAAATCTCTTGAGGTGCAAACCTCTTTTTTGAGTGCAAAACTTGAAGAAATATTTGCACCCAGAGAGATTTGATCCCTCTCGACGCTTGATAGCTTCAGAGTTAAGATGGATCTAAGTTGGTTTCAATTGTGCAAAGTCACACAAAATTTGTTGAATATCTAAGTAATATGATCATTTTATTTTAAGATGGATTAGTTAACACCTTTGATTGATAGAAATCATAAATAAGAAGAATGCAATCAAATACAAATAGTTTACATTGTGATCAGTCTCAATCTATCTTTTTCTTTTCTTATAGCACATCTGCTACTTTTGCCATCTTTTCATATCGGTCATATGAAAAGGGAGGTAGAAATTGTAGACTGTTCAAATCTTTACCTCGAGATATTGCAGTAAACATCATACCATGTCTCTCTTATTTCCAAATTTTAATAGTAGAGTTTTCCAATGTCAATCCTTGTGACTTATCAATTGTTATGCCCCAAACAAATTTCAAAGGAAGTTGTTTTCTATTACTTTTTTCAATAGGCATAACATGAATTGTTTGAGGGAACGAATCATCCCATATAACTCCCTCATAATTATCAAATTGTACTAAAACTTATGTAGGTGGTTATGGAGGTAAAATTTCAAGGTTATACGCAAAATTTTCTACAATTCCAAGTGCACCATTGACAAATACTGCATAAGTCCATATGTTTGGTGTAAGGAGGTGTTGGAAAATGTAACTAGTTTCGATATTCATAATTGTCATTTGACTCATGTCATGATGTATTTCTTATATCAGAAGAAGAAAGAAAAAAATGTAAAGAACAAAAATAAAATTATTTGTAAAACATGGGATTCATGCTCATATTATTTGTCATCAAGGTAAATCATTTTATTAATGCTCCTAGAGTTTACATGAGTCAAAGAATCATAGGAATTATGTAAAAGACCTTATCGGGCACATGTAACAAGAAAAATAATTATCATTTTTGTTTCTAGAAAAGTCTTAAGGGCTCCTAAGACCAATTCAGCTAGCCACATGAAGTCGGCCCAGAGAGGGCTATTCGAGCCTCTTAAAAATGCTATTAAAAGGAGGAACTTCGGCCACATTTGACACACATCTCTTACATTCAATTTGCAATTGGAGAGGAAGTGTGAAGGCCTTGGAAGGCAAGGAAAACCCTAGAAAATGAACCCTAATGAAGTTTGATCTCTGGAATTATCTCTATTACAACTCACGTGCGAAGTAAATAGAGTTTATGGGTACTTTACAAGTCCAAGAATTGTAGGAAGAGTAGCAAAACTTCTTTGGGAGGATGAAAGGCTAGTCTAGCCTTGATTTGAAGAGATTTTTCTTTACTGTCCTTGCATACTATGTTTTTGTCTTGGAGAAGACATGATTTGGTTGCTGGCTTGGTTCTTGGTGGATGTCCTGTTTTGTTTATGAGTCCTGGAAGTATCATTTGAATTGATTCTATAGGAAGAGAAGTTCTTTTTGGGTTTTCACCTTGGAGTGTTTTTTCCCTAGCTTGGAGCTTATATCTCGTGTTCATATTTTGTTTGTGATCTTCATGTTTTATGAATTTATTTGACGATAAAAACATAAGAATAATCAAGAAGAAAAATTATAAGAATATCAGAAATAAATGTCCAGTAAAAAGAGAAATCATGACTATGTTGCCTTAATCGATCTCTCAACATGGTATCAAAGCAAAGGTTAAAGTCATATGTAGTTGGAAGATCACTATTGTTTGAAGTCAAAAGGGTTTCCAAGTCAAGAAAAAGAGGTTGTTTATTCTTTTAGATCGAATAATTAATATCAAAGCAAAGTAAAAGTAGGGGTTGAATATGGGATCAAAAGGCAAGTTTGGGAACTAGAATACCTCTGTGAATAGGACCAAATTTTTTGTCAGATCTATAGGAGTCCCTGAGGGATAGTATAAGGATATAAAAACAACTATCTAATCCGAAACTTTGTGCTATAAAGCCAAGGGATCTGAAGTATTTGAAGAGGCCTAGAAACCTCTACAGGCATCCCGAGAAGAGGCCTAAACTAAGTCCCTGGTTTTGTCTCACTTGTCAAGAGTTCTGTAGTCTTAAGTTTGGAAGGTCTACAATGGCATATAATCAATCCTTTAAGTCAGTGGAGAAGTCATCTGGAAATTAAAAGGATATCACAAGTTGGAGTGACATTTTAAGCCTAGTCTCAAGGTTTTTGCAGTGACTATTGTAAGCCCTAACCAAAGGGCCAAAGTTGTAGAGTATTTTCATATATCAACAACCTTAAGAAAAGTACCAAATATATTGTTAAAGCAATGAATTAAAGATCTGCTGAAGAGAATGCATCCACATTTATTTGGAAAGGAATAATTCTAAGTTAGAAGGAATGTAGTGCTAACTACAATGTACTCTAACCATAAGACAAAATGGTGCAACAACTTGGCATCATAGTCTTGGGACAATTTGAAGCAAGCCTACAATTTAAGTGAACCTTGAAGGCATCATTGAATTCAAGTAAGTTTTGTATTTCCCTCTATGTCTCAAACATCTAATATTATGTCTTTGTTCTGCAAAGAAAGCAATAAGCTTGATGGGACACCTAACTTCAAAAACATCGAAGAAGAGGATATATTGCATCCTCATGGAAATGATGTCATGGACTATATCCTAGGAAAATTTGCAAAACTAGATAAGAGCAATACCAAGGGTTGGAATAAATACTTCAAGGATGAAACAAGGACTCGAAGAATCCTTATTGAATCAATCAAGGATCACCCTATTCCATTTGTGGCAGAATTGGATAAGGCATAAAATATATTTAAGGAGTTGCTTGTACATGACAAGGCTATCATCTGATGAAGATATCTTAGTTGAACTGCTCTTAGAGAAATTTTTTTAGATGCAGAACTAACAACTTGTGTACTCAATGCTCTACTAGTATCTACTCATGGAAGGATACCCTAAGCTTCGATGAATTATGGTCTCAATGCATCCTGGATTAAAGGAAAATGATGACATCCATCCTAGTGGAAAGTCTCAAACCTTTGCTAAATAAATCGAAGAGAAGGGAAGTTTGGGAGGTTCAAAACTCGTCAAAAGAGGATAAATAATTCCAAGATACAATGCCTTGGATATAAAAAGTTTCAACACTTCAAGAAAGATTGTTCTAAGAATCCTCTAGGGAGGATGAACAATAAGAGAAAAAGGAAATGGATGGAGCTCATGTAGTTGAAGAAGGAAAAGAACCTAAAAAGAAGCCTAAGGTTGAAGATCCTAAGGATCTATCCTATTGAGTAGCTCCATCATGATGAGGTTTGAAGTTTCTAGATGCATTGGTATGAGTACTAATTTTGACATCATAGATAGTAACATGTGGATTTGAAAAAAAATAGTGTACAAAATTCAATTACATTAGGAGAAGTCATCTAGCAGTGGGACCAATGTTGGAAATGTTGTCATTGATGGCAAAGGAGACAACATAGAAGAGAGAGAAAAAGAGGCAACAAGATGCAAAGAGGGTTGAGCAGCAGCAAAAGAAGCAAGGCAGTAAAAGACCGAGGACGCAGAGACAGAGAAAGGAGGCAGAACCAGAGGAGGTAGAGCAGCAGAGGCAGAGGCAGAGATGAAACGGTCGAGCAGCAGAGGCGGAGATAGAGAATACAGACGCAGAGATGAAATGGTCGAGCAACAGAGGCGGAGACAGAGAATACAGAGGCAGAGCCGTTAACAAACAGTGAAATGATCAAGCAGAGGCGGAACCGAGAAGCTAAAATATAGCGGGGTTAGGTGTATATGGGATAAAGCATAATATGTACATTTAAACAAAGTATGAAGGTTTAATAAAGAATTGATGCGAAATTATAAAACACTGGAACCCAGTGTCAAGAGCAGAACCCTGAGCAAACAGTGAAACCGACGCTCAAAAAACCAGTGGGTTCGCGCGTTGGTTGAAGTGGTAAGTATTATTGCCAAAATGAACGCGATATATGTCATTGATGGCCACGTGTCCTAAATCTGTCTTCAAATACAACTTTTTTCGTGTAATTTTGGAGAATTATGTGAGAAGCATATAAGTTGCACGATATTGCGCGTCGCCCGTCGGATGGGGGTCCAAAGGTCAGCTGGTGCGCGAGAGCCGATTGGCTGTCCGATCAAAGGAGAAGTTGCGGGGTAAAGAACCAATACTGTGGGCCCAAGTATAGTTACATGAAGTGTTGGATTAATGTTATAAGCCTTGGTTGAAAGGTTATAAACGCTTGCGCGTTTAATAAAAGGCATCAAATCCATTGTTATAATGTTAAGTGATAAGGTCGAGAATATGCAAGTGTTTATCAGGTTCAAACCTTAGAGAGTGGGTTAATAAGGTTATACGTCGGGTTAATACACTTAACATAATAAACAAAGGAAGGGGTTCAATATAATATGAGCGTAGTATTAATACATGGATTTTAAAACATTGTAAATGGGGATACAAGTTGCGGTGGGCCCAGTTGGAGTATCGTGTTAATGCTTAGGGATTAACCGTTGGAAAAAATATTGAATGGTTGAATTGTTTATATATATTAACTTTGGACCTCGATTATGTTGCGGATTGACAAAGAGGTAACCCAAACTTTAGACAGTGCATTATATCATTACAAACAAAACGAGTTAAAATAACTCTAGAGCCCGAAAGGTTATAATATGGAGCATATGTATTATTGTGCACGATATTAAAAAACAAAGAGTTCTATTGTTCGGGCTTAAAAAAAACAAAGCAGTATATGGTGGGACCCCTACATAAAATTCCGAGAATCTTAACCCAAGCTGGAGGATACATAAACATTATTCCGAGAACCTTAACCCAAGTTGGAGGATACATAAAGACTGAAGCGGAAAAGTATATATATATGCAGTGCTTTATATATGTAGCGTTCTATAAACAAGGGGCCAAAGTGTATATATATATGTGTGTGTGTGCGCGTGTGTGTGTGTGTGTGTGTGTGTGTGTGTGTGAAGTGCTCTATTGTTCGGGCCTAATACAAAAAAAATTCTTATAAGGTGGGACTCGAGTCACGAATCGCATCGGAGAAAAGTTAACAACAGAACGTGTTGACAAAAGTTCCGATTGAGATGCGGATCCGATGGGTTTATGAATCATGATTCATATATGTTTGAGTTCCGGCATCAAAGTGAACCATCGCATCGGAGCGATTCATCGCATCAGCACAATGAAGTGAACAGTGTTGCATCGCATCGGAGCGACCCATCGCATCGGCACAGTGAAGTGAACAGTGTTACATCGCATCGGAGCGACCCATCGCATCTGCGCAGTGAAGTGAACAGTGATTGATCGCATCAGAGGAGAACATAACATCAGAGCATTTTATTGAAAGCAGCGATTGCGATTATCGCATCGGGACTTTCGCAAAGGCTCATCACATCGGAGCAAAAGTGAAGTTAGGCGAGTGGGCCCGAAAGGGCATTTTGTGTATTAAAATGATCTATTATCATTATATCGCCGAATGTTATTTGAGTTATATAACACAGCTATTCATATGTTAAAAACGCCTTATTATTATGCAGAGAATTGAATTGCATTATATAAAAAGCGCAGGTACATATATGCAGGAGTTACGCAACAGCAATGAACAGAAAGGCATACAGAGAAGAAAAAGACAGACACAGTCACAGAAAAGACAAATACGCAGTGATCCAAGAGGCTGAATGAGTTGAGCTTGAGTTCTCATTGTAATTAAATGTAAATGTTTTAATTGGTTTATATTGTTTGTGATGCATTGGCAAGTCTCCGGAAGAGAACAAAAATCCCACTGTAATATTAAAATTAGTACATATAGTTATATTTTTCTAAGTGAGATGGAAAAGAAATGAGAAGGCAGGAGGCTAAGAGGTATCGCTATCCATTTCAAATTCCCTGAGGAATACAAACAGTCATAAGGAAATCTCTATAAATAATATCACCTTGATATGCATAGAGAGGTTAGAGAGTGAGGATAGAGAATGCAGAGTATGAAGAATTGAGGCAGAGAAGATAAGCAAAAGAGGAGTAAAAAGAGATGCTACAGAACAGAGATGATATCTGAGGTAAATCAACAAATATTTTCTTTTGATTGAATGAGGAAGTTGGAGCTTCCCTATCAAGTTGAAGCTTGATAGATGTCAGTTGTAGTTGACTGAGGTTGGAGCCTCCTGTAGGTTGGTGCCTGCAGAAAAACAGTGGTGAGAGGGAGTTGGAACTTGCCTTTGCATCACAACAATAATAAGATGTGGTTTTCTCCCTTTATGGGTTTCCACTTATATCTGATGTCTTTGTGTGTGTTGCCTTTGTGTTGATATGTTCTATTCAATCTTCTTAATGTTTGCTGCTCTCATAATAAGCTTGGTGTCACATTAACTTAATACTTGCTGCTACATATTAAGATTGTGCACATATTAAAGTTGGTTATAAAATCCAGTTGTAAATAAGCTTGATGAAAAGTTTAAAAATCTCATGTATGTGTTAAACTGATTCACCGCCCCCTCTCAATTTAACTAAGGACTCAACAATTGGTATTAGAGCCAAGTTCCTTTTGTACCAGTTTAACAACTGAAAGGAGATCCTAGGTCTCCATGATGGCTAGTAAAGAAGGATGCTCAACCAATAAAGCCCCTTTTTTCACTCGTGAAAATTATGCCTTCTGGAAAATCAGAATGAGGACATACATAATGTCTCTAAGAATAGAAGTTTGGGCTGCTGTGGAATTGGGATATGCCCCAAAGGCAACTGATTCTGAGAAAGAAACCAAACAAGATTTTGTAGCTAACGCAAAAGCCATGAATGCCATCTTAAATGGATTGTGTGAGGCATAATTTATCAAAGTAATGCACAAAGAGACTGCCAAAGAGATGTGGGATACTCTAGAGAACATCCATGAGGGAGACAAGAAGGTAAAGACTGCCAAAATTCAAGTCTATAGAGCCCAGTTTGAGAACTTAAAAATGAACGATGATGAAGACATTGCCATCTTCTTTTTAAGGGTTGCAGAAATAGTAAATAACATGAAAGCTCTAGGGGAAACCATAAAATAAGTTGTGATTGTTCAAAAGATTCCGAGATCTCTTCCACCCAACTTTAACCCCAAGGTTTCTGCCATAGAAGAAACAGCTGATTGGGAAACCTTGACAATGAACCACCCACTTGGAAATCTAACAGCTTATGAAATGAGACTCCCATAGAAGAAGCCAAGTGCGAGGGAGGGCACTTTTAAAATAGAAAAGAAGAAAGAAGAAAAGGAATATATATGCTCTTGCTCTGATGAAGAAGAGGCCAAATTTGTCAAGAAGCTGGATAGAGGCTCAGGTAAATATAAAGGTAAACTTCCATTCAAATGCTTTAACTGTGGAAGAATTGGACACTATGCTGCTAAGTGTCCCCATAAGAAAGCAAGGAATCAGGCTCAAGAATCAGAGAAAACTACATCAAAGAACTTGCAGAAAGGAAAGAAATTCAATAGAAAATCTTTCTATGCTCAACAAGACAGCAGTGCATTTGAAAACTCAGATGAACCCTCAAGTGAAGAAGGAACCTTTGAATTTTTATTGATGGCCATAGAAGAACTTGAAGGACTCCTTCTAGAAGATGAAGAAGAAGGTGAAGTTGACCTTGATGGGGAGTTAAGAAGTTCCCTAGAGGAGATTGACAGACTCAAACTGAAGTGCAGAAAACAAAAACACATACTCCTCACGTATGTCAGAGAAGAACAAAATTCAGAAGTCCTCATGCAGCTGAAAGTAGAGCTTGAAGAATCCAAGAAGATAGAAGATGTGTTACTAAAGCAAATCAAGGATAAAACTCAGGAACAAGAGAAGTTGGAAGAAGTAGTATGTTTGAGGAAGAAATTAGAAAATGCCCAAAGGAAAGTGTCTATAAATCCTTCTCAAATGACAAGCTCTGGTAAGTTGAACGAAATCCTGGATGCTCAAAGATCTCCTCTGATAAAAACTGGGATAGGCTATGAAGGAGAATCAAGTAAAGGCAAAGAAAAGGAAAACAAAAATATTATTTTTGTAAAAGCAAAGAAGGTTGATGAAGCAGCTCAAATAATTCCTACAAAGAAGAAACATGCAATGAAGGAGACAAAAACCAAAAGAAACCTCTAATAACAAAGAATGAAATAAATACTCAGACAACAGAAAAAGGATCATGTACCCTTGAGTATGTCAAATTTGGAATCCATCAAACGAGATTCTTCCCTCTTATAAAAATTCCACCTGTTATGCCTGCCACAAGCTGGGACATATTGTTGCATACTGTCATACAAGGAGGAGTAATTCAAACCAGCAAAGGATGCAAATAGTTGAGACTGTCTCAAACAAACAAATGGAGAAGACAACCTCACATAAGGTATGCAAATTGTTTCTATGGTTACTGTTTTTATTGTAAGGAATTTGGCCATAAAATCATTGAGTGTAGAAAATATGGGCAAACACTGATGTTCAACACCTCAAGGAGGTTTATGAATCATGGAGATTTTACTCATACTCCCAATTCTAGAAAAAATTATGATCAAATGATGTGTATGCAATAAACTTGGACATATGCCTTCCAAATTCCCTCTCAGAAAATGTGCTTCATCACCTCACAAAAGGTATCAAACAAAAGGATGCTTCCAGTGGAAAAAGAAGGTGAATAAATGTGACCTAGCTCTAACTGCTCAAGACTTGAAAAGCCAATGGTATTTAGACAGTGGCTACTCAAAACATATGACTGGAGACAGAAGAAAGTTTATAAGTTTTGATGAAAATAAATCTGGTAATGTTACTTTGGGCAATGATAAATCAAGAAAAATCAAAGGAAAAGGCTTAGTCAGCCTAGGTAATGGCAGAGGAAAGGCCCAAGATGTACTATTTGTAGATGGTGTTAGCACCCTGTAATTAGCAAGATTGGGAAAGTCCAATTGCAAGGAGAACACTTATTTCAACCACTTTGGGAATCTAGGATCTGGCCCTCCTAAATCCGGAGAGGGATCTCTCCAATAAAGTGAAAAAGATGGATTTATCTTTAAAGGGTTTTTGGTTATGATATTAGGCTAGTTATGAAGGCCAAGGTTTTGTTTTGTTTTTGGATGGTTGAGCATGATTATTATTTGAGTGGAAAGTTATAAATGGAAAGAGTTCAAAAGGTGTGAAGTTGCAAGAAATCAGAACAAGCTTTGGCTAAAAAGATAGATATAACGCTGGTTTTTAGTCCATTGGGCTATGGAGTCATAATAGGATTTAATTGAAACAACAAGGTTCAAGAGTGGCCCATGGGGCAAGTCATCTATGTCTAAGGATATTTTTAAAGTTGATTTTATGGAATGAAATGATACAACAAGAAGGGGAATTAAACAAATGAAGAACAAAGAGTAGCCTAAGATCAGGTACGTACTTTGAAACTATATTGCTTTTAACATACACTTAAGAAAGACATAAAAGTAATCTAAGATCTAGTAAGTACTTTGAAACTAGCCAGCGTTTGATGCACTTTCGATAGAAAACATATTAAACACAGGGGGAAACACATATGATAACAAAGAATAGTCTAAGATCAGGTAAGGACTTTGAACCTAGCCTACTTTCAACACATTCTTAGGGAAACTTTCAGACAGTCTTTAGGGATAAAACTAAAGGACAGGGCTCACCATAATTTCCTCAGTTCATCTCTACTTAACATAAACTGAAAATAACATTCAAGAAAAACATTCAGCTCAGACAGTAGGACGAGGGAATGCCAACATTCCTAACTGCTTAAATTGAATTAAATTATTCCTAAACAAAACAATTTGGAAGAAAACATGTAGATAAAGCTTATCAGTCAGAGAAGGGTACTGATATACAGTAAATCCTAACTCTATGCTTGCTGTTATTTATTAGAGAATATGGACAAAGCGAAAACAGAAATAAAATAAAAATTTACAATAAGAAATAACATCACCGTTGACATAGACCAGGATCCCATAAAACAACTTGTATTGATGCTTCAAACCAGTTACAGCGTTAAGTCCAATGTCTCGGTTCAACAATCATCTTCACTTCTTAGAATAACTTATTTAATCACAAGCAGAGCTTCAAGAGCCCGAGAACACTATTTACAAGTAGAAGTTTCAAGCTCAAGTATATTTCAAAGTTCTGCAACCAACATTTACAATGAACTCCTCAATGAGATTTTATAGAAGGATGAGGAGGTTGAAAGAAAAAAGATCTAAGGTTTCAATTAATACAGATTTAGTACTTCTCGGCCTTTGAGGGGCTCAATGGAGAAGTTTACAGATGTTCGTCTGTATTAATTGTTTTACATTTAAGAATTAATCTTGGTGGGAGCTTTTGTTGACTTTAAGGCTTTGTTTCATGTTTTAATAACTCTGCTGATATTTTGCATTAAGTTCCTTTGGCAGAATTAACTATTAGGCTGCGCTAAGGAAAATATCTTCTTTTCTGATCATAATTCGACCTCTGTTGAATGCTTTGAGGCTACAGGTGGCTTTGGGTAGCTGAGAGGAATCAATTTGCCTCTGATGTGGCGGTGGAGGCTCTTTCTGACTGATAAATCTTTGATTTGTCTTTAATTGTGTTTTAATTATTCTCTAATTTCTAAAACAGAAATTTAAAAACATTCAAGTCAAGATTGAACAGTCTAACTTGATGCTGATCTATGGCATAAAAAACAAGCTGCACATAAATATTATTTTACAGAAATTTAGATCAAAATGGAAGGCTTAAGATCTGAAAGTTTTTCAGCACGGCCTTCTGTTTTGCACAGCTCTGTTTTTTGAGTTTATTTGAGCTGTTTTTTCTTGTTCTCTGGTTCAGATTTTGAGCTGTTTAGAACCAGTTTTACCTCTGTTTTGACTCGGAAATTTAAAACAAATTTAGAGTCATTCTTGTTTGGAAACTTAGGTTCATATTTTGAGCTTGTTTGAACGTTTAATTTCTAGCCTAATCTACCTACTGATAAGCCAAGATTAAACTGTTTGGCAATCAAATTTACTAACCTATCATCAGTCAATTTAAAACTAATTGGTCAAGATTAGGCTGTTTGACTAATTAGAAGTGTGTTTTCAGGAGTGGCATTTGAGCTTGCACACTTTCAGATTTGTTTCTCTTTTTTGGTATGGGGCTGTACCTTTATTGTTTTTATAATCTGCCATCTTTTCTTTCTTCTTTGAGCATCCTGCCATTGACAGGACCTCCAAACAATTCAGCTCCATTCAGCTCCTGTAAGAAAAAGACATTGTTACCAGCAGCTGAATGAATGAGATAAGGGCGAAGCCATAAGTTATCAAATTTTCCATGCTTGCCCTTGTCTTCTCTCCTTGAATCCCACTTTAAGACTTTGTCCCCAACATTGAAATTGCTGGCCTTTGTTCTTCTATCAAAAAGTTTTTTGATGCTGTCCTGCTTTTTTAATGATTTGTTATAAACCTCCTCTATGGTTTGCTGAAGGTGAATGGTCTGATTTATCCTTCTGATCATGTCATTATCTTCAATTTGCAACTCTTTAATCAACTTCATAACTGGTACACCAAGGCTGGTTGGAAAAATTGCGTCAGTACCATACACAAGCTGGAAAGGTGACATTCCAATAGATTTCTTCAAAGTCAATCTGTCAGCCCAAGGTGCATGAACTAGCTTTGTGTGCCAAGACTTCTTGTTGTCCTCCAACAACTTCTTGATTATGTTCACCAAACTTTTGTTTGAGGATTCTGCAAGTCCATTACCTTGAGGGTAGTAGGCTGTGGAATGACCCAATGTGATTTGATACTTGTGGAATAATTCAACCATCTTCTTTGATCCAAATGTTGCTGCATTATTAGTGATGATCTTGGTAGGGCAGCCAAATCTAGAGAGGATATAAGTCTCTATGAATTTTATAATGACAGAATCATTGGCTTGCCTACAAGGGATGGCTTCTATCCATTTGGTGAAGTAGTCTATGGCAGTGAGAATTCATCTATGCTGAGAAGATGATGGTGGATGGATTTCTCCTATGAAGTCAAGTCCCCACTGTTGAAAAGGAGCTTCAACAGTGATTGGATGCAGAGGTAAGGGTAGCAGCTTCCTTTTGCCTTCAAAAATTTGGCATTTATGACAGGCAATTATCATCTTGTGTATATCCAGAAAGAGAGTGGGCCAATAGTAGCCAGCCCTTAGGATTTTGTTGGCTGTTGTCTTCCAGTAGAGGTGGTCTCCACATTCTCCTTCATGGAACTCGTGCTTAACCTTCTCTGCATCAAACTCAGGCAAACATTTAAGCAATATCCCACTTGCATTTTTCCAATAAAGACATTTATCTATAATGCAATAGTTTATAGCTTTTAACTTCAAAAAACTTGCCTTTGTTTTTGATAAACTATGAGGTGTATTTAAATTAAGCAAAACAAATAAAATATCAGCATACCAAGAAGAATTCATAAAATGGTCTTCAACAATGGGTGTTGAGAATTCTTCTTGGTCATCTAAAGCATTTATCATATTAATATCAAGAACTTCAAAATTTGATTCAACCATTAATCTAGCTAGACCTTGGCCTTTGATGAGTTTAGTGGGCTTTATTTCTAAATCATATTCAAGAATAACAGCTATCCACTTACCTCTCTTACCATCTGGGTCCTGTGTTAGAATGTCTTTCACAACTGAATTTGGGACAAAGGCAATGATGTGTGAGTGAAGGATGTATACTCTGAAGTCTTTCAAAGCTTTGACCAAAGCAAAAGCTTGCTTCTCCATAATGTTATACTTCAAAGGAGCATCTCTCAATGCCTTACTAAAGAATGAAATAGGCTGCTCTTGTCCTTGTGGATTTTTCTGTAAAAGGACAACATCTATTGTATGTTCTGATGCAAACGAGAAAATATAAAAATCTTTTGAAAAATCAGGACTTATTAGAACCAGTGTTTTAGTTAACACTTGTTTCACCAGCTCAAAGGACTTCTTTGCTTCCACGGTCCATTTTACCCCTTGCTCCTTCTTCAACATGTTTGTTATACTCCTAAGGAGCTCAACTAAGTTGGGTATGAACCTTCTCAAGAAATTGATCTTTCCAATGAAAGATTGTAATTCCTTGATGTTTCGAGGATGAGAGATTTGCAATATGGCCTCAATCCTCTTTGGATCTATCTTTATACCCTCTTCTGAAATAATGTGCCCAAGGAGTTTACCTTCTTGAAGCCCAAATAGTGTTTCCTTAGGGTTTAAAGATATCCCAAAATTTCTGCATTTCTCAAAAGCTTTTCTCAAATGTTCTAAGTGCTCTTCATCTGTCTTTGAAAACACAGTGACATCATCAAGGTAAATAATGATGAATTAGCCTAATTCTCCTGAGAATGCTATGTCCATGGCTCTCTGAAAATTTGCTCCAGCATTCATTAGACCATAAGGCATTTTCACATACATGAAAGTGCCCCAAGGTGTGGTAAACACTGTCTTTAGTTGATCATCAGGGTGGACTAAAATCTGATTGTACCCTGAATAGCCATCAAGCAAAGAAATTCTTTTTTAACCAACTACCCTTTGTAATATGTGGTCCATTTTAGGCAAAGGGTAGTTGTCCTTGAGTGAAGCTTTGTTTAAGTCTCTAAAGTCTATACAAAACCTGATCTCTCATGTTTTCTTCCTAACTGACACAAGATTAGACACCCACTTAGAATATCTAATAGGGACAATAATACCAACTTCATACATTTTCTTGGTCTCCTTCTCAACCAAAAGTAACTGAACAGGGTTTATTCTACGCAGTTTCTATTTGAATGGTTTTTGGTTTTCCTTGAGAGGGATTTTGTGCTAAATTATTTCAGTGTCGTAGGATTTCAGATCTTGGTAACTCCATGCAAAAACATCAGAAAATTCTTTAAACAACTCTATGTATTTGAGTTTAATGTGAGATGTTAAAGTCTTCGACAGTTTAATCATTTTTGGTTTAAGTTCACTGCCTATATTACACTCTTCTTCTTCAGTTTCTACAGGTTCCAGTTTTGGCTTCTTGGCCACATCGTTGAAATCGAACAACTCTTCTAAAGGAGACAGACCCTTTGGAAAATTTTCATCATTTGACTGCAGAGTTTCTAAATCCTCTGTTTCTATCCCTACAATCTTTTCTATTTTGTTTTTAGGTTTGCTTGACAACAAATTCACATCAGCAAGCTCAGGAGACGATTCTTCTTCAACAAGAAAATTTTCTTCACTAGAGCAGTCTGTCTCATAATCTGAATCCGAACTGTGTAGTTCAAACTCATTTTTGAACTGCATGAAGTCTTATATTTGTTTGTCTCCATTGAAAACTTGCCAATATTTATCGTTATCAGGGACATCCGGTCTAAATTTAATCTGAGTTGTACATTCTTTGGTTTCATATGGCGTTAAACATGTTCTAGCTGCGAAAGCTAAGCTGTGGGCCATGTTATTCTTTCTTTTCGGGACAAAAATCAAACGAGACTCCTCAAAAGTTTTAAGTAAATCCATGAAATCATTTTGATAGGCCCTAAGTCTTGGATGATTCATGTTGTATTCCTTGCTAACCTGCCTAATGATTAGTTCTGAATCCCCATGCACTCTAATTCTTTTGGCTCTTAATTTTTTCAAAAAATTTGAGCCTAAGAGAAGTCATTCATATTCTGCTATGTTATTTGAACACTGAAAGTTTAATCTACAGGAAAGGCTTTCTGCGTGGTTGTTTTCAGTGTTTCGTATCTAGACACCTGCACCAGCGTTGCTCCTAGTGCAAGACCCATCAAAATACATACTCCACAAAGGACTAGTTTCAGGTTCTTTCGTTTGATTACTACCCTCTTCAACAAGTGTGCTTTCGGTTTGTTCTTGAACATCAACACTCTGTTGTATTTGATTTAATTCCTCTAATTTTTCACTATGTTGAGGAATGATTTCTTGACTGTCAAGGTTAAAAAGCAATGGACTAATGATTTGTAGCTCAAGACCCGTGTTTGGTTTTCTATAGATTACAGGTTCAACAAACTGTTTAGACATTTCTGTTGTGTTTACCTCCTCCTCGCTATCGGCCATTAACTTTGTTAAAGTGACTTGTTTACTAAACGATTCATTGTTAAACAGAAGAAAAGAATCAAGGCCTGTATTTATAGAATACAGAGGAGAATTTTGAGGTCTGTCTTGACTAGTGACCATGTATTGCATATGGGACTCCCTATAAAGTCTTATTGTTTGATTGAAAACAGGGATGGTCGCGTAGGTCATGTCCATCTGCATAGTCCCTTGTAACTTAGCCCCCCAAGACCTAGATAACAACATTCCATACTTTGGGGGTACATCAGCCACAACAATATCCATAACGAAACATTTGGCTGGAATCTGAGCTAAGTTAACGCAGAGGTCTTTGATTAATCCTAAACATTTTACTCTGCTTGAGTCAAAGGAGTAAAGCTCTTTATAAGGTCTGGTGATTTCTAGACCCAGGCTCTCCATTACAGCTTTTGGCATTAAATTATGAGAAGCCCCTGAGTCGTGCATAGCGTTGTGCAAAATCTTGTCATGAATTTTTAAACTTACATAAAAGGGAGGAACAGGTCCCTCTTGATATCTACCTTCAATCTTTGGACCAAAAATAAGCTTAGGCTAGTCATCATTAAGATTGACTGTCATTATTATCCTCTATGTTTAAAGCCTTCAAAATTTGGGTTCTATATACATTCTGGGCAGCTAACTCAAAGAGAGGAACAAAGATTTTAATTTTGGAAATTTCCTGCTCCAGGCTGAAAGGAATTTGATTCTTTGAAGTGCTTGTCTCAGCCTTATTAACTGCCACTTTATCAGAAAAGTTTGTTTGCTGATTTTTTCTATTTACATTTGCCAGGATTGTTTTAACAGGATTACTAACTGAAGTGTTAGTACTACTATGGTCTGCACTCTGTTTTGCATTGTTTTGAGTGCTTTTCTCTTTACCTTTATCAGAATTTCCAGCCACTGCTTTGTCTTTTTGTTTTACAATTTTTGGTTTGTTAGCAGTGTTGTTTTGTGAAGATTTGTTAGAGATTTTGTTGTTGGGAGCTTGTTGATTGGTTTTACTTCTAAGGTCATACTCTTTTTGAGACTCTATAATGACACTCTCCATGTCTTGATAATAACTTTCATCATTATCTCTTTTGTCATCATAAGTAGTGTATAGACCTTGTTTTCTATCATAATGAACCTCAAAGTCATCATTATCTACTCCCAACATGTTGATATCATCATCCTCTGCTTGCTCATCTGTTTCTTTAACCTCACTCACATATTTTTGATGAAAGGGAGGAGTGATCTGTTGATCATATTCCCTTGGTCTATTTGGGGGTTTGTTCCTTCTGAAATTCTGATTTTGGTTTTGGTTCCTATTTTGAGGAGTAGTTTGGTTTTGACTTGCTTGTGCTCTCTCAAGAATGCTCATTTTCTTCAACATCTCCTCCATCATTCTTTCCATCTTTGATTTGGAAGTAGAAGGTGTGGACTCTTCTCTAAAGGATACTCTCTTCTCATTCTTCATTCTTGCTCTTTTCTCCATTAAGTTAACTTCCACAGCAAGAGCCCTTTTTTGCATATCTTCAAGGGTTAGAGGATCTCTTTCTCTCAACTGATAGGCCATTTCATGGTCAAACCCTTTAGGAAACTTGTTTAACGCTGAGCCTTGTGGAGGTTTTAAATTTGGGGGAAGGACATTATACACACTAGTAAATCTAGTGCAGTAAGCTTGTACACTTTCCCCAGTGTTTCTGTGGAGATTTTTGTAATCAGAAAGGATTTGAAGAGGATTTTTCCTTACTTCCCATTTGTTTAGGAATGTTTGATGGAAGGCTTGGAGATCATTTATACTGTGGGGGGTTAAGCCTTTAAACCATTTTCTTACTTCTCCCCCCAAACTCTGAGCAAATAGTCTGAGTTTGAAAAAATCATCATCAATTTCATTTTTGTCAAAGTAGTCATTCATTTTATCCACGTGTTGTGATGCAGTTGTAGCATTGCTAGCATCATACAGTGGGATTTTGGATTGATAGTCCTGTGGAATATTGACTAAGGGAACAGGAAGGACTAAGGGAGCATACCATGCTGCCATGATACGTGGTCGGGGTGGATTCACAAGAAGTGGATTAACAAGAGGGAAAGTGGGTTGAAGTGGAGTGGTTTGGACAATGGATGTTTGGTGAACAGATGTGGATGGAACAACAGTAGATTGCTGAGCTGATCTTGGATGAGAGACACCTAAATTGTGAAGGAAATGTAAATCAGGTGGTGTTGTTTCTCTACTACCAGGATGTTCACTTGTTTCCGGCGATGAAAGTGAAGACTCAGAATCTAACTGATCTAAATCATCAAGAGACCTAGTTCTAAATGGATTTCTTAGATCTACTTGTGATTGTTGTAGAGCTGCAAGATTTTCAGGAATTGAATTAGCTCTCAAGGGTGATTTGAAAACAGTTGAAAATTTTATTTTAGGAGAGTTCCTAAGGATACTTCCGGGTTATCAACTATCTCAGGTGGGTTTGGGCCAGGATAGGCTCTAGTATGAATCTTTCTAGGAGCCACTATGCTGTGTTTTTCAGACCCAATTAAACAAGAACAATTTAACCAGATATGACAATCTGTGAGAGGTTAACTGATCTATTTTACACAAATTTTAATCCTACAGTCCTCTAACCGAGTTTAAATGATGTTATGATGATAAGGGTTCTTCCCAGTGGAGTCTTAAGGTATGTTTAGGATTATGGAGTCGCCAAGTGGAAGTTTTTAGCTCCTAGGGAGGTAAAAGGTTTTATGGTCCACCACCATGTTTATTAAATACCAATATGAAATATTTTTGGGTTTTCTGAGTTATTTTTCAGTCCTAATGGTTCTTAAGAGTGTCCTAAATCTGTTTCAAAACTTAGCTACCGTTATGAGACAAAGACGATCTACTCTTATGGCTAAGCTAGCTGATCTTTCAAGGTTAGATAAGGTCTGATGAGAATCCTAGGTTTTGCCTAGTTTGTCACTAATTCAAACAAGTTTTATCATGATTACCATTACTTGGTAGTGCTTGAAAAGGGCTGATTTTACTCACTAAACAGTGTTTGTTTGGCCAGAGATGTTATGCCTAATGGCTCAACCAGTTAACAGAACAAATGTCATTGAAACAAAGGGATTTCTGATATCTTATGATTACTTGAAATGAAAATCACTCAGATTCCCCAGTATGGTCGCCAGAAGATGTTAGGCTGCCGGTGGCTCAACTGGTTAATATACCAAATGCTTAGTGAGTCAAGGGCTTTATAGAGTTATCTAAAGTATTCAACAAGAAAATAACTCAAAATCCCCAGCGGAGTTGCCAGAAGATGTTAGCTGCTGGTGGCTCAGCTGGCTCACAGAATGATTGTCATTAAATCAAGGGATTTCTGGAGTGTTTTAAGGTGTTCTTTGAATCTTAATAACCCAGAAATCCCCAGTGGAGTCGCCAGAAGATGTTAGCCTGCTGGTGGCTCAACTGGTTTATATAGCAAATGTTTAGTGAGTAAAGGGGTTTCTGAGATATCTAAAGTATTCAACAAGAAAATAACTCAAAACCCCCAGTTGAGTCGCCAGAAGATGTTAGCACCCTGTAATTAGCAAGATTGGTAAAGTCCAACTGCAGGGAGAACACTTATTTTAACCACTTTGGGATTCTAGGATCTAGCCCTCCTGAATCCAAAGAGGGATCTCTCCAATAAAGTGAAAAAGATGGATTTATCTTTAAAGGGTTTTTGGTTATGATATTAGGCTAGTTATGAAGGCCAAAGTTTTTTTTTGTTTTTGGATGGTTGAGCATGATTATTATTTGAGTGGAAAGTTCTAAATGGAAATATTTTCAAAGGTGTGAAGTTGCAAGCAATCAGAACACGCTTTGGCTAAAAAGATAGATATAACGCTGGTTTTTAGTCCATTGGGCTATGGAGTCACAATAGGATTTAATTGAAACAACAAGGTTCAAGAGTGGTCCATGGGGCAAGTCATCTATGTCTAAGGATCTCTTTAAAGTTGATTATGGAATGAAATGATACAACAAGAAGGGGAATTAAACAAATGAAGAACAAAGACTAGCCTAAGATCAGGTAAGTACTTTGAAACTATCATGCTTTTGACATACACTTAAGAAAGACATAAAAGTAATCTAAGATCTGGTAAGTACTTTGAAACTAGCTAGCTTTTGATGCACTTTCGATAGAAAACATATTAAACACAAGGGGAAACACATATGATAACAAAGAATAGTCTAAGATCAGGTAAGGACTTTGAACCTAGCCTGCTTTCAACACATTCTTAGGGAAACTTTCAGACAGTCTTTAGGGATAAAACTAAAGGAAAGGGCTCACCATAATTTCCTCAGTTCATCTACATAAACTGAAAATAACATTCAAGAACAACATTCAGCTCAGACAATAGGACGAGGGAACACCAGCATTCCTAACTGCTTAAATTGAATTAAAATATTCCTAAACAAAACAATTTGGAAGAAAACATGTAGATAAAGCTTATCAGTCAGAGAAGGGTACTGATATACAGTAAATCCTAACTCTATGCTTGCTGCTATTTATTAGAGAAGATGGACAAAGCGAAAACAGAAATAAAATAACAATTTACAATAAGAAATAACATCACCGTTGACATAGACCAGGATCCCATAAATCAGCTTGTATTGATGCTTCAAACCAGTTATAGCTTTAAGTCCAATGTTTCAGTTCGGCAATCATCTTCACTTCTCAGACTAACTTATTTAATCACAAGCAGAACTTCAAGAGCCCGAGAACACTATTTACAAGTAGAAGTTTCAAGCTCAAGTATATTTCAAAGTTATGCAACCAACATTTACAATGAACTCCTCAATGAGATTTTATAGAAGGATGAGGAGGTTGAAAGAAAAAAGATCTAAGGTTTCAATTAATACATATTTAGTACTTCTTGGACTTTGAGGGGCTCAATGGAGAAGTTTACAGATGTTCGTCTGTATTAATTATTTTACATTTAAGAATTAAGCTCGGTGGGAGCTTTTGTTGACTTTAAGGGTCTATTTCATGTTGTAATAACTCTGCTGATATTTTGCACTATGTTCCTTTGGCAGAATTAACTATTAGGCTGCACTGAGGCAAATATCTTCTTTTCTGATCATAATTCGGTTTTTGTTGAATGCTTTGAGGCTACAGGTGGCTTTGGGTAGCTGAGAGGAATCAATTTGCCTATGATGTGGCGGTGGAGGCTCTTTCTGACTGATAAATCTTTGATTTGTCTTTAATTGTGTTTTAATTCAGAGGATTAGGCTTTTGATTTTCGATCTTAGCTGTAATCCTCCAAAACAGTGAAAACAGTCTTCAATCCTTCATTTCTGGCTTGTTTAATCTTCAACACTGATACTCTTTAGCTTTGATTTAATTTTCTATGTCTTGTTGATGTGCAGGGCCGCAAAGGGATTATATGGCATCAATGCCCATGAAGCATTGACGAAACGTGAATTTTGAACCCTGTAGATGGTTTCTCTTTTATGAATAAAGGCGTGGGGATCGTCATCCTGACCTTTGGATTTTTCTTCAATATAATTAAAAAACCATTTAAACCTGCAAAATAGACACAAATGTTATGAAATCCTGCGTTTATTTAGTAAAACTGCTTCAGAGGTTGTGGGGAGGAGCGTGGTTGTTGGATGGCAGCATCCAACAGTGGAGATCGTGCGTAGAAGTCAAAAGAAGAGCGGTGGGTGAAAATAGCGCAGAGGATTAAGTCTGGGTGGTTTGATCTTGCAGAGATCAACGATCGAAGTAAGTCGGGAGAAAACAAAGCGAAGGGGTCACTTTATAGAGAAATGGCAGAAATGTAAAGAGATAAGGTTAAAAACCTTTGGTGGAGGAAAAAATGAATTAAACATCAAATGGGTTTTAGGAGGAATATGAACCGTCGGATGAGATTGGCTCATAAGGATAAACGGCTAAGGAGGCACATGATGAAACTCAATTGGAAAAGAGGGAAAGTGGTTTCAAAGGGAAAAACAATTGTTTTCACGCGATGAAAGGGCGGGCAGGCAGTATTGCCTTTTCGAACACAATATGCATTAGGAGGCGACATGTGTATTTTGAAAATAGCCTATATCACGTAATTTTTTAGAATTAACCTCCTTGCTCAAACTTACGCGATATGGAATGTCGGCCATTAGATCTGGGGCCTCAGATCTAATGGTGGGGGGGTGAGCACGATATGGATATGATGCACGGGTTATAGCGGGCGGGGTAGTTTTATTATGGATCGTTGGATCTAAGATGGATGACCGAGATCAAGTTTTGAAGAAGGTAGGACCCACAGGAGGCAGGCCTGTCGGGTTTAATAGGAGCCGTTGGATGTAGAAGATTGACGGCCAGGATTGAATCTGGGGTTAAAATGAAATAATATACAGGCGGAGAAAGGGGTTAATATGTGCCGTTGATCTGCAGAGATCAACGACTGAGGTTGATTGGAAAAGCATTAGATAGCGGGGCTGTATGTTTTTAAACAAAGTGGGGAGATGCAATCTGGACCTTCCGATCTGGACACGTGGATGTCCTAGATGCAATCGGAGGAAAGCGATCAGCGAGGGGAGAAACTTGAGAGGCGCCGATGCGATTAATCGCGGACCGTAGATCTGCAGATTAGATCGACGGCGGAGAACTCATCGGGGGTTGACCAATCGGGGGTGGCATAGTATTAATGCGCACAATGAAGAAATTCCGATGCGTTTGTGAGCAGTCTGTTGATCATTTCAGATCAATGGTGGATATTGTTTTAAAACACGCACCAGCGGAAACCCTTTAATACTTACCAAAACCCAAAATTTTATAAAATACAAATGTTTTTTTATGGCTTGGGGCGGGTTATATATATGTAGATTGGCACCTGGTTGCGGGGCCTGTGGTTTTATATGAAATGCGATAGGCCCAGGGCTTATACATAGAAAGGGCCAATCGGGATCGGGCCTTCGGGCTCGGTCTTTTCAATCTACCCATTTAAAATCTCTGATGCGATTAGCGCTTCGGGAATTTAACTCTTGGTCCGGGCGTAGATTTATATGGAGAAAAGTGAAGGGCAAGAGTTTATACAAATGGGGCTTAATCACATCAGCACTTTGATGCGGGGCTTTTCGATCTACCCATTTATATTAAAAAACATTACTCCGGTGGGTTTAGACCAAAACTTAGGAAAGTGGGTATTTTGAGTTTACAAAAGGAAAAATGCATCAGAGATGGGTTTTAAACAATGCTTAACGCCGAATGCGGGCTATGTGGTTATATGAAATAATAATAAGATTGGGGGTTTATAAACTAAGGTCGTAATCACACCGGAGGTTTTAACATGGCAAATAGACTTGTGCACTCCGATTTCTTCAATGCGATAAGCGCCAGAGGGTTTAGCGCTTGGTCATAGCGTCGGGGCACATGTGGGGAAGTGGTTTAGGCTTAGCCCAAAGGGGCTTAAGCCTTAATACAAAAAAGTGTATTGTTATGATTTTTTCAAGGTTTTCTTATGGATTTGGGGGTTTCAGCAAGGCTCAAAAATGAGTTTTGAACCTTGTAAAAGGATTTTCATGAAGGGAAGAAGAGAAATCATGAAAAATAGAGGAATTTGATGGGGAAAAATGAAGGTTAGTTTTTAGTGGAGGAAAGGGGAAAAAGGGAGTTTTGCAGCAGTCTTTTCTCTATGAAAGTAGCATATTTTTAGAGTTTGAAATGGAGACAGTATTGAAGATTTAAATAAAGGGCATGATGTTTTTATGAGTCTTCAAGAGATAACATTTTTTGCAACAAAACTTGTTTCTTGAAGGCTCCAAAATGTTTTAGCCACCTTTTGATATAACAAATTTTATAGGTGGCTAACAGATGGGTTGAAAGGAAATTTGCTTAGTGTGAGTCAAATGTGTGATAAAGGTTGTGAATTTCTTTTTAGAGCATAAGACTGTGAAGTCAGATCAAGCACCACAGGAAAGACTCTGCTCAAAGGTGTTCGAACAGAGAGTAATGTTTACATAGTGAAAGAGGAGGATGAAGCATGCCATCTTAGCAAACTTGAGGAGTCATGGTTATGGCATAGGAGATTGGGACATCTCAGCTTCGACCATATCATCAGACTGAGCAAAAAGAAAGCTGTCAGAGATATGCCAGCAATAAAAAGGCCTTCAAATACCATATGCAAATCTTGCCAATTGGGCAAACAGACCCGAACATCCTTTAAGACCAAAGATGAGTTATCAACAAGTAAGCCACTTTAGCTTGTACACATGGACTTGTGTGGACCTTAAAGAACTAAAACACCAAGTGGAGAATCCTACTTCATGCTGATCATAAATGATTTATCAAGAATGACATGGGTTGCATTTCTCAAATACAAATCGGAAGCGCTTGAGAAATTCAAAATATTCAAGGCATTGGCAGAAAATCAAATAGGATGCAAGATAAAGTTCATCAGATCAGAAAGAGGAGGTGAATTCACAGACTATGACTTTGCAGACCTATGCAATGAACATGGGATAAAGCAACAGTTTACTATTGCAGGGACACCCCAGCAGAATGGAGTGGCAGAGAGACAAAACATGTCTGTACAACAAATTGCCAGAGCCATGATGCAAGAGAGTAACATTCCTCAAACCTTCTGGGTAGAAGCAGTACACACAACTGTGCATATCCTTAACAAAGCTCACTTAAGGCCAAGCAGTGACAAGACTCCCTATGAACTATGGCATGGTAAACCAGCTTCAATCAAGCACTTTAGAGTCTTTGGAAGCAAGTGTTACATAAAGAATAATGATGAAAATCTAGGGAAGTTTGATGCAAGAGCAGATGAAGGGATATTTTTTGGATATGCTTCCAAGAGTAAAGGTTATAGATTCTACAACAAGACTCTTCGAAAAATTGTGGAAAGCATTGACGTAAAATTTGATGAAGAACTGCCAAACAAGACAAGAAATACAGGTTGCAACAATCCTTGTTATAACATCATTTTTCACTCTCATGTGATTCATGATTGTCACTTTGGCCTTGGGCACCCATTCCCACAGAATTGAACAAAGTTCATAAAAAACAGTGTTTAAAATCCCATACGCGGATATGCCCAGAATTTTCCGCGTGTATACGCGAGTCTAGAGATACTTTTCCGCGTATGCCATTAAAATCATTAAAAAAATATATAAAAATCCCTATTTTCGAGGCTGGGTTGATGGTTATTCCTGTAATTCAACCACCCCAGCCCGTGGCCAACTGTTTCCAATTAATTGAAACTACTTTGAGGGAGTATAAAAGCCCCTCACATGCATGGCCTAAGGGAGGGAGAAAAATTATAGATATTATACTCTGTTGGAGCCCAATTCAAGTCTGATTTCTCGTGCCTCCTGCACTTCCAGATTTTTACAGGAAACCCTTGTTTCCTGGAGATGTTCATCAGCTTATATGTCATCTCGTGTGCACAAGTCTTGAAAGAATCCTAGCGAGGCAAGGGTGGGACATATCTGGACGATGGTCTGTTCGAAGATTGTGGAAGGATTCAGGTGATCTCTCCCCTTTCTATTATTGTACAGGCTGTTCGTAATGAAGAAGAACCATCTTGTTTCCGAATTCACGTGTTAATATCTACTTGCATATGTGAAAATATTATTAATTAAACATTTATTATTGTTTATATGATGTTTCACATGGATTACACTGACATTTAGGAAAGATATATGCTGTACAACTAGATTTCCGTGCATGTCTCTTCTTGATTTCCAGGTTGAAGAGGAAGAAGAGTTGCTGGGGGTTTGGACCCCGTAGGATCTACATCAAATGTAGGATCTACAGGTGAGTTCTACAATCTGTAATATCTAGTTTTTAGCATACAAGTTTGATTGTGTGAGTCCTTCTTGAATAGCATGCCCCGATCTGTGGAGGTTTTTGACCCAACAACCTCTAGGGAGTTATTTCCCGAAATAGAACTGGCGACTCCACTGGGGATCGCATTCTTGTGATTACCCTGTTGGGTGGTTTCAGCCATTTCAAAGGTTTCCGACAGTTTTAATCACTATTTCCAGTCCAGTTAGTTTTTTTCTCGGTCAGACTAAAGACCTGGTTCTTTAGCCAGGCTTGATCATTTTTATTTTTTATCATTTAATTTTCCATACGCTATTTTTCCTGTATACAGTCGCATATACACGTAGTTTCTATCCAAAGAAGTCGCGTATACGCGTGTTTCCTTTGACACAGTCGCGTATGCATGCCTGTTGAAAAACTACTAAGTAGCGTATGCTTGAGAAAATTTTGAAATTTTTGATTTTTTGACTTTTTGGTCTTGTCTGCCTATGGTGACCTATTCCTGCAGTGTCCTTTTAGTCTCTGGATTGTGTTGAAAGTGGTTATTAGTATTTTTCTCTCTTGTTTGGTTGAAGACTAGCTCATTTGGCAAATCTTGTTTTTTTTTGGTGTTTGCATTTCTGGTTCGAGTACCAAGATCTCTTTTTGGAGATTCTTGGCTATTCTGCTTAATTAGGACAAAGAGCTTCTGCTCATAAGCTCTTTCCTAACTTTATGTCTTGCTTTTCACTTTGATGTTTGCCTACTTTTCGGTTGTTTTTCTTGATTTCATTTGACTAGGTCTTGTTGCAATATTTTGAAGAGTCATTTTTGGTTCTTTGAAGTTTTGTTTGCTGCCAGTTTGTGCTATTATACCAGGCTTATTTACTGAGTTTCTTGTCTTCCTTTTGCTCGTATGAATATTACTACCAAGTGGCATTATAAGATTTGGAGCATCTTTGTTGAAGTTTTGCTTGAAATTCAGAGATCCTTTGGCTTGGTAATTGGATAGTTTTCTTGGTCTCTTTGAAGTCTTCTTTTTATAAAATTCAAAAGCTCAAAAACATTTTGTTTTGCCATTGCTTTTGTTTTGCATTTTTGTTTTGGTTTCTTTTCATCTTCTGAAGCCTTGTTGAAATCTTTTACCTTCGATTTCTAACTTGATTTGGGAAGGAAATTTTCATTGGTTTCTTTCTCTTATTTCGAGTATATTTTGGCATCTTTATACTGAGAGTTTCTGATTTGGGAACTAGCTTTTTGGATAGCCAAAAAAGTGA
Source organism: Pinus albicaulis (assembly GCA_034641835.2). Taxonomy (NCBI): domain Eukaryota; kingdom Viridiplantae; phylum Streptophyta; class Pinopsida; order Pinales; family Pinaceae; genus Pinus; species Pinus albicaulis. Next base: position 1,453,412,715 of record CM076570.1, on the reverse strand, counting down.
TAGAACTGAGGGATTCTTGGAAATTTCTCTTTGCTTTATTAGATTTTGCATCTTAGAGTTGGCATGCTCTTATTAATTTGCATTAGGTGCACTTGAACATTTGTAGTCTTTTTCATAAATTTTGCGAGTGTGAGGTTTGGCATCTGAAAAAAAAAGAAAAAAAAAAAGAAAAGAAAAAAAAGAAAAAAAAGAAAAAAAAGAAAAAAAAGTCTCGTAGAACCTGTGTAGAAATTTCTTTTCATCGAAAGGCAATTACTGCATTTGCATGTAGTTTGGTTTTCATTAATTTCTTTTCTTCGTCATAAAACATCACGAGTTTCATTTTCATATCCCCTTGACTTAATATAACAGCCAACTAAAATAAGTGCAATAATTTAAAAACAACTAGCAAGTTTTTTATTAAGTGTCATACATCAACTAGCTAGGTTGTAGGGCCTTGGATTAGGTGAGTGGAGAGTCAACTCTCCAAGGCCACTCAAACTAAAACATAAAAGTTTATTAAATGAGTGAAATCCAACACTGTTAGGTGGACCGGGAAAGCTCTCCTCCAGAGAGTCAAGCGCGAGGGAAAGTGAAGGTTTAGAAGAGAGATACCCCCTCTCTGATTTGCTGGATCTTGCCTTAAGACCGTTCTGCCCGGCTACTGACACGGATTGGTGCCCTTAGTTGCCATTCCTAGGTATCACATAGGTGATTGCAGGGGGGAATACCCGTGGTACCTGACGCAGACGTCATATCACTTCCAGCAGTACTTCTGGAGGGTGCCTCGACGAAGCTTGGGTACTTGCACCGGAAAAGGCTATTGTTAGGAGGTCAGTGTAACTGTTTCTGTTACCTTCGCTAGTAGGCCTGGGCCATCATTATCCTAGACTACTTTCGAGAGGTCCTATTTTTCGCTTTCTCGTATTTTGGTGTCTGGTCCTAATCACCCGGAGCGGAAATACCTGAAGGCTGCTTGCTTGGTTGCATCTTAGGGATTTTTGTAGTGAGTGCTCTTTGATCCTAGCTTGCTTAGCTTTATACTTTTTTGAGTCTAATTAATCTGTTAAAGTGGCTAATCAAGTACCTCATTGATCGAGGAAAATCCAGGGGTTATCTCTCGTGAGTGCTAAGCCTTCTTCAAGAAGGCGTAGGAGTAATATAGCAGGTGAATATCACCCAGTGGTATCTGACGTAGTGGAGAGAGATCCTCTGTTAGGGCTTGAAGGTTCTGTAGTTGGTTTTGAGAGGAGCGCTCCACTCACCTCGAGAGTCTTATTTCCGCGAGAAGAAGAAGTAGAAGTAGAGGAAGTACCTCATCTTTCTGAGTCACTTCCATCTCATCTTCCTCCTGATTATCCGTTTGTTGTTGAGTACATCGGACCTGAGTCTGCAAGACCAGAAAGTCCTTATCCATCTCATTCATACCTTTCAATGGCCATGACTGAGAACGCGGCTTCGGCCGTGAGTGCTGCAGGTATTCAGACTCCTGCTTCATTAGAAGGAGGAGGCACAATCGCTATATCTTCAATTGCTTCTAGTACTGTTGTGTTTGGCTCTGGCTCCACCCAAGCACAAGCTTCTCAATCTGGTCCCTTTTGTTTTGGAATGCCCATTAGTGGGAGTCCTTCGTTTTCCTTTTCCACTGCCACAACTGCATCTACACCCATGTCTTCCATGGCTAGCGGGTCAGCTTCTTTTCAAGGGTTCCCCTTCGGAAGTGGGCATATTCCTAGTTCGAATCCTTCCTTAGGGCCTTTTCCTTTTACTTCTCAGAATCAGAGTTTTAACCCTTGGTCTGGAGGTCAGAGTTTGACTACCTTTACCGGTTGGAACCCTATATTTACAGCATTGGGGGCAGGGAATCAGTTTCTCGCTGGTCAACAAGGGAATGTTCCATTCTCTTCGTCGAGTGCTTATCAGGCTTTTTCCCCTTTTTCTAACGCTTGGAACCCCTATCAGGGGGTTTCCTCTTCGTTCACTACTTCAGTGGGGGGAACTGGTCCAGTCTATGGTAACTCTACATTGGGAGGGGGTCCTTCTCCAAATGCTGGGTCACAAGGATCATCCCTTGGCCCAAAATTTTCTACGAGTTCTTTCTGGCAACCTGGTGCCTCATCAAATCCAGGTTATTCTTTTTAGAGTGTTGGGAATACATCCCACCAAGGATGGAATCCTCAGGCCCCTCCTCGTTTACCTTTTCTAGCAACTTTAAACTTGCCAGATTTATCGAAATTGAAAAATGATCCAATCCGATATAGTCCGGGGTGGCCTTCGGTTCCTACCAAACTACCTTCAGACATTCCAAAGTTTGAAGGAAAGAATGGAGAGGACCTGACTGATCAGATCACCACTTTCCATCTATGGTGTTCATCTAACTCCCTGATCGAAGATTCGATTAGGTTGAGGTTGTTTCAACGCACCTTGACTGGAAATACTGCCAAGTGGTACATTGAGTTAACTGGGGGCATTTTTGCTACTTTTGGGGATCTGGCTACTATATTTCTAAATCATTTCCAGTTACCTGTTCGTTATGATGCCGGGACAGAACTCCTAGCCAATTTTAAGCAGGACAAGGAAACCCACATTTCTGATCATATTCAGGAATGGAGGAGAAGGAAGAGGCTCATCAAAGCTTAAATTCCGGGAGAATTCCTCTTGGAATGGTTTTTGAAATCTTTGCAGCCAGATATTTCTAAGGATGTATCCCTGTCAGGGGTCTTTTCTGAGGAACAGGCTATTTTCAGGGCCCAACAGCTTGAATTGATATATTCTAAGTCTGGTGTCCTTCATAAATATTTTCCTATTGCTCCTCACTCCAAATTAGACTTGTCCAAGACTAAACTTGGTCCTCATGGTGATGGAATTATTGGGTCGATCGATAGCGGTGCAGATAACTTGCTTAGTCAATTGCAGCAGTTGTCTATACAATCTGCTTCTTTTGGTTAGGCTGTGCCTGCTGAGTCATCACCTTCTCAATATTTGTCGGTAAATGCCGTCCAGAATTCCAACCCTAAAGGAAATCAACAATCCGAAGGGAAGAAAAAGGGACGGAATAATAATAAGAAAAAGGGCAAGGATGGGAAGGGAAATGCAAATAAATCCAACGAGCATGTTGGTGAGGGTCCAAAGGATAAAAAGAAAGTTAAATTTCCATGCAAGTTATGTACTGGAGACCATCTTACTCACATTTTCCCTAAGATTCAAAATGCATAGCGCTTGTTAGCTCAGCAGGGTTCTCCCAATTCCACGCTCTGTTGACAAACCCTTTTCCCAAAGGGAAACAACTAGTTGTTGGCGCAAATCAAAATACTGGGGCTTCCTCTGGGGGCACCCGGGAAGGGGAAAATCCGTCAAACATATATATGATGAGTGCTCATGAGGATATCGCCATGAGATCCCGTGATTATGGCGAAACCGAGTCTTCGAAAGCTAAGGGTGCTCCCGATGGTACTGAGCCGCTTCATATTAAGAGGCCTACTGTTGAGCCTTTACCTCGGATGCCAAAAGCATCTACTAAGTGTACGATGATTAATCCAAATTCTAGGGCTGCCCAGAACTACTCTGTTGTAGAAGATTTGGTGCAAAGCCCTTGTGCTATGTCTGCTCTTGAGGTGCTCTAGTCTTGTCTAGCTCAGCGCAGTGCTTTGCTCACTGCTATTAGGGCTTTCGATCCAAAGAACTCTCTTGTGATTACATTCGATATGTCTAATTTTAAAAAGAGACTCTCGCATCATATGGATTTTCATATCAAATCGCCATTTCAGAAATTTAATATCTTTCGGACGGTCGTTGATGAGGCTGCTTCCACATGTGTGATGTCTCTCTCATGTTGGAAGGCAATTGGATCTCCCGCAGCTGTTCCATTTGCTACTATTCTGACTGCGTTTGATGTTCATTCTCACAGACCGCATGGCATTATCCTAGCTTTGCCCATCTGTGTTGGGGGAAAAACTGTAAATATAGAGGTTGAGATAGTTGATGCAAGCTTGGAATACAACCTTCTGTTGGGGCGAAACTGGATTTACGAGATGGATGCCATTGCATCCTCATTATTTCGGATTATTTTTTTCCCTCACAAAGGGAGGATTGTTACAGTTGATCAACTGGACTGTTCTCCTGTAGACCCGAATGCATCTACTGACTCAACTATTCCAAAGTTGGATGATGCAAAGTCGCCTGTTGAGAATTTAGGGGTTGGGATGTATTCTTCTTTGATGGGTACTTTTGATATTCCACCTCCTACCGTTCATATAAATGCAATTTCATCCTCCAGGGCTCCTATTCGAAGAGAGTTCTTTAGAACTCATTATTTTTTGGACCCTTGGACCTTACCTTCCCCTACCTCCACATTAGCGGAAGGTCAAGTGGGTGGAATGGAATTTCCAATATCTGCAACTGAGATTGCTTATCAATCTATTGTTGACTCTGCAGAGTCCATTCCAACTTCTCTTTCTTCAGAGGAGTTGGATGGCGATGTGGCTCCGGCTTGGACACTTAGTTCTTCTTCCGCCCAGGATTGCCTTGATACCACTCTTCCATCTAAAGAGGCCATCCTGGAATCTATGATTGGTATAGATAGACCGTGGAATGATTTGCATCATTGGTATTACTTTTTACCTGATTTGAGCGAAGTTGAATCAAGTTTTCCAAGTCCTTTGTCTCCTGGTCCTGTTCACCCAGTCCTGAACCCTTTAGCACTAGCACAGGTATATGCTGAAGGGAACATGGCTGTGATTTCTCCAACTATCCCGGTGAACATTTCTAGGGATCCCAATGTTACAGAGAATGTCTTCATTGGAGCTGAATGTTCCCCTGAAGAGATTCAGATTTACACCGATCTCTTTAAAGAGTTTAAGGATGTGTTCGCTTGGTGTTATGAGGAAATGCCTGGTATAGATCCATCTATTATCTAGCATGAGATCAAGACTTACGAAAATGCTAAGCCTATGAGGCAAAAGCTTCGTCCGGTCAATCTTAGGAAGGCCGCAGCGATCAAAGCCGAGGTGGAGAAGCTGCTTAAGGCGAGATTTATTTTCCCTGCTCCTTTGACAGAGTGGGTTTCGAATCCTGTTCCCGTGGATAAAAAACAAGGAACAATTCGAGTTTGCATTGATTTAAGAGACCTTAATAAAGCATGTCCAAAAGATAATTACCCCACACCATTTATAGATCAGATTATCGATGAGTGTGCCGGTAATGAGATTTTCTCCTTCATGGACGGTTTCTCTGGATATAATCAGATTACTATCCGTCCTGAAGATCAGCATAAGACTGCCTTTATTTGTCCCTGAGGTACTTTTTCTTACAAGAAGATGCCTTTTGGTCTTAAAAATGCTGGGGCTACTTTTCAGCAGGCCATGTCATATGCCTTCCATGAAATCAAACATATTATCGAGGCGTATTTGGATGATTTAGCTGCTCGTTCTCGAAAGAGAATCGATCATCCTGCTCACCTCTGTCAAGTATTTGAACGATGTCGTTTCTACAAGATTAGGTTGAATCCGAACAAGTGTGTTTTCGCGGTCACATCCGGTCGGTTATTGGGATTTATAGTGTCTTCGGAAGGGATTAGGGTAGATCCCTTCAAGGTTGAGGCAATACTTCGGTTGCCTCCCCTGTCGTCTATTCGTCAACTTCAAAGTCTACAAGGAAAAGCTAATTTTCTTCAGAGATTTATCGTAAATTATGCTGAAGTTACCAAAGGATTTATGAGATTGTTGAAGAAGGGAGTTCCATTCTTTTGGGATGACTTCGCTCAACGCTCATTCGATGCTTTGAAAAAAGCATTGACTTCTACTCCTATATTGAGTCAACCTGATTATAGCAGGGATTTCCTTTTGTATCTTGCAGCAGCAGAATCTACCATTGGTATGGTTCTGGTTGAGGAGGATGATGCTCTCGTAGAGCATGTTATATACTATCTTAGTAGAGGCTTGGTAGGACCTGAACTCCGATATACTCCGATAGAGAAACTGGCTTTAGCAGCTGTCCATGATATGCAGCGACTCAGACATTATATTCTTCTACGAAAAACTTATGTTTTGGCAGCATCCAATCCATTTCAGTTTGTTCTCAGTAGGCGAGTGATTGGGGGCAAATATAATAGATGGATTGTGATTTTGCAGGAATTTGATCTTGAGTTTATGTCTGCCAAGTCCAAGAAATCATTGGTTTTCGCAGAATTAATCTCCGAGTTGCCCTGTGGAGAAGAGATAGTTTATGATGAATCCTTCCCGGATGAACATTTGTTTCTCATCTCTGCATAGGGTCCTTGGTATGGAGATATCATTGTGTATCTTCAGATTGCAAAGTTTCCCTCTACTTTTTCGAAAGATGAGCGTCGTAAATTGCGTCACTTGGCTAAAAATTACTTAATTATTGGTGATGCTTTATACCGTCGAGGGGTTGATTCAATCCTGATACGTTGCTTAACTCTCGAAGAAGCTGAGGCTATGCTGAATGATTGCCACAATGGAGCTTGTGGTGGTCATTTATCTGGGCTTGCTACAACCCAAAAAATCTTGCGTGTTGGATACTTTTGGCCTTCGATTTTCAAAGATTGTGTGGAGTCGGTCAAAAAGTGTCATTCGTGTCAAGTCTATACTTGAAAAATGCGCGCTCATCCAGCTCCGATTTTTCCAGTCATTACTGTCGGTCCCTTTACAAAGTGGGGTATTGATTATACTACTTGTAACCTACCTTCGGCTAAAGGTCACAAGTACATTATTGTAGCAGTAGACTACTTTACGAAGTGGGTCGAGGCTATGCCTACTTTTGGGAATGATGGTGAGACAACAACTCTTTTTCTTTTCAATCAGGTTATTGCTCGTTTTGGTATTCCTAGAGAGATTGTCACTGATCATGGCAGTCATTTTCAGAATAGCATGATGGCTGAGTTGGCTCTAAAATTAGGTTTCCGGCAGGAGCATTCATCTCCTTACTATCCTCAGGCCAATGGGCAAGTGGAAGCCGTGAACAAATCCTTGAAGACCATTCTTCAAAGGAAGATTGATAAAGCTCGATCCAAATGGCATATGATGCTGTATCCTGCACTTTGGGCATACCGGACGTCAGTGAAAACTGCAACTGGCTTTACTCCGTTTCAACTAGCTTATGGGATGGAATCCATATTTCCCATTGAATGTGAGATTCCTTCTCTAAAGTTAGATGTTGAGCTTCTTCCTGACACTTCTAGTCTTGAAGAACGTCTCCTTCATTTGGAACATCTTGACGAGCAACGTCGGGATGCCACCACAATGAATGAGGCGCATAAGAAATGAGTCAAAGCTCAGTATGATAAAGTGATCAAACCTAGGGTTTTCTCGGAAGGTGACCTCGTTTTGGTCTATGCCCAAGAGAAGGATGCCCTGAGCGTAGGAAAGTTTAAGTCTATGTGGTATGGTCCCTTCATCGTTAAAAGAGTCCTTAAGAAAGGAGCGTATGCCTCGGTTGATTTTGAAGGAAATGAGTTGGCAAAGCCCAGAAATGGGCTCTATTTGAAAAAGTATTATGCCTAGGCTTCAGCTTGGCATTTTGCTTTTGTATATAGTTAGTTTTGTTTTGTACATATCTGGTTTTTTTGGTCTTTGATGTGATGGTGATTGTTGAGGAGGTAAATCCCCTCTGCGGACAGAGGCGATCCCTACTAGCCCAGCAGGGGTCTAGCAACAAACAAACAATGCTATGACGCAGGCTCCTAGTTACGAATGAAAGATTTGGGATAGAAACCTACCTGGATTCCAGCGCTCGATCTGAAGAAGAGATGTCCCCGTCCTTCAGTCCTGGCAGATCACAATCCTTCCACGATCTCCGTGGATGAACACCTGCACACAGAAAGAACAAACAGATACAAGCATAGGAACCGGCATACGTAACTAAACATCGGTCAGAAAAGACATTACTCGCATTAACATAATGGAAAAAGGAGTGGAACCATAATCATAGTCATCTATTAAAATGATAAACGAATAGAAGTTACAACCGAGTTCTGACGCTGCAGCCTCCTTCGTACGGGTCTCCGGTCGTCCACGTCTCGCAAAGCTCGCTAAGGGAAAGGGAAACCTCTCCAGAGTCTCGTAACAATGGTCTCCTCGCTCGAATGGGCCTTAAGGGAAAGAAGGGATTCTTTTCAGCACAAAGGCACTTGGGAATAGGAGATGCAAAGCTTCAGCACTTCAAGACTCTCAGCCCTTCAGCCCCTTCATCAATGGATGAAGGCTATATTTATAGAGGAGAGGAGGAGGTTGGGATCCCTACAATAGTGGAAGGAAGGCCTTATCCTTTGGGAGGTTCCCCATATGGTGGAAACAAGAGGCCAAAGGAGGAAGGCCGTGGTTATTCAGGCGAAACCACTCCTGATGACTCATCCACGAAGTTGTTGTAATCGAAACTTCGCCTCTTTTTTTAAAAAACTTTCCATAAACAGAGTGGCGCGGGTACAACACTGGGATAGAGCGCCAATTGGCGCGGGCTCAGTGTTAATTTTCCCCCATTGGCGCGTGTACATAACGGGCTACCAGCGCCAATGCAAAAACATGTGTTTTTAGGGGTCTGTTCAGGAAATGATAAACAGGAGAAATGTTGTCCTCATGGAAAGGGATGCAATGAAGGTATTTTCAAGGCTTGACATTGCTCACAGGTCACATAATGGGTCCTCCATTGTGCGAGACGGGGAATGGTAGGGACGGTGACAAATTACTGTGTAACAGATGCCCCCTAAAGCATGAGGCCCGAGAGAGAGAGAGGGGTGAAATGCTTTACGAGAACATGTCCAACTGAAGGCCCGCCGTCGGAAAACCTGCGCAGAAAGATACAACTGATATCTCAAGTACATGATGTACATGTGGTATGGACGCAGCCATCCGAAACAGAGAATACTATAATCCGGATCCAGGGTATGGACGCAGCCATCCAACTAGGATCAAACCAATAGACTCAGGTATGGTCGCAGCCATCCAATCAGTGAGTCATGTACATAATGATAATAATCCACAATCGCAGCCTGGATTACAACAGACACAATCCAGGGTCTTGCGCTCTATCTCGACCCAAACAAGTACAAGTTCGAGCATGTGAATATGTGAGCTGAAGTCGAACATGCAAGAACATCGTCTGATTACCAGCCAATGATGAAAGCTGTTAACAGACGCGAGAGAAACCACCAATAATGACGATGGTCCTCAAGGTACTACAGGTACAATCTACGGTGTGTGAATAAATGAGCTGACGTCGAACACCCACAGAATCATCCGATCGGAGGCCAATGATGAAAACCTCACGTCGAATGCGACGAACCTGCCATTAAGGCATGCAGGCCCCAAGGTACCATCAGGAGTCTCTAGACCAACCTTCTGGATAATGAGTTGAAGTCGACAGGAAGTGACCTTGATCGAAGGTGGGCCATAATGATTCCCACATCATCGACACGAGACAGAGGAACATAATGTTTTGTTGTGAATCGGGATCATATGAGAAACAGAGGAAGGTTGATATTCGCAGAGGTCAACTTCTCTTGAACATATAAACGGCACGACAATGGACTTGGCAGTATTTGACATCAACAGATCAAAGGTCATGGCGACGAGGCAGTGAACAGATGAGAGGTCAAAAGAGATTACCCAAACCCATGGAGGCAAAGTGAAAAAAAATGAGATGAGATTTCCCCAACCCGACACGAATGCAGACAAGTGCCATGTTCAAGAGCGACATACTGCCGACACGACAACGATGATGGTTCCATTTTCCCCCACCATTTCGGTGAGTACCTCTTTATTTTTACACAAGCTTGAAGAGGATACCATATGCTTGTCATATAAGTCCGCCTTTCGGGCGAATCCATCCTAGTGCATTTAACGAGTCCTAGGAAGGAGAAACTCGGAGAACGTCATTTCGACGGAATCCAATGTCATCAGGGTTTAACGAGTCTGACAAAGGAAGAACTCGGCGTCTTTTCATGTTTATAGAGTTTGAAAAGACAGCGGAAAAGAAAACTCCACAGGTCCCTTTTCGTAAATAGTTTCCCAGATCCGAAAAGGTAGAAAACAATATCCGGGAAAACCTCCTAGTCGCGATAGGCTAGGGTATTCCTTTTTCGTAATCAATCCATCCCAGCCCGAAAAAGGGTTAAACTTATACTGGGTGAATGTCGATTCGCGTCCATTTTAACGAGATCGAAACGACAAGGGCCTCGGCAATCTTTTCATGTTTAGAGAGTCAGAAAAGAGCTGAAAGATGACTCCTCCTGGAGGAACGAGTGGTATAAAGGGTAGCAACTGGTTCCGGTAATGGTGGAACTGCTCAAAACATGATAAAAGTCAAGAGGCTGGCTAACAAGACCACTCATCGCAGCGGTTCCTCAGGAACGGGTAAAACAACCAAGTGAAAGCATATGATCGGCCAAGCATATAGTGACGATGGAGTGAGAAAACCAAGGCTCATCTGGAAAAACAGGCTGATAAAATTGCAATCACAAGGGGTAAAATGGGAATGGTTTCATTTTTACACAAGCTTGAAATCAGAAAACTCTGCTTGAAACCAGTTTCATTTTTACACAAGCTTGAAACGGAAACAAACTATGCTTGAAAAAGTGAGCATGCCCCCAACATGGTGACTCAATTCGAGGTACATGCCCCCCAAGCTTCAGTCCATGCACCTGAGTAAACAGATGGAGGGAGTGAAGGTTCAAGTTACGAGATCTAAGAAAGACTCGACTGGGATTTTACGAGAACTAAACAAAGACTCGAATTGAACAGGAACGTGTTTCATTGTTTTAACGAGGTTGACACATTAAAAGAACTATCCTCAGACACCCTTGTTTCATTTTTTAAGGAGCTTGACACAAGACAAGGAACTACGCTCCAACAACCTTGTTTCATTTTTTAAGGAGCTTGACACAAGACAATGAACTGTGCTCCGACGACCTTGTTTCATTTTTTAAGGAGCTTGACACAAGACAAGGAACTCTGCTCCGATGACTTCATCATAATGAACAAGAAGTCATCGCTTCCAAGAGTTCCACTCCCGATGGAAGAAAAACATCCTGGAAGTCAGGACCCAATGCCCCCAGCACATTATGCACAACGGCATCATCACTGAGCACAGGCACGGGGTAAGTAGCCACATAGTTGACCTGCGGTGGGGCAGATACAACGGGTGGATAAAAACCAGGAGGGGGTGATGGCGGACCGGATGCCACATTGGGACCAAAGAACGACAGCTGATCAATGGTCACAATCCGTCCTTCATGTGGAAAACAGGCCACACGAAAAAGGGAGGAGACAAGCGCTCCCATGGCATAGGTGTAATCACGCCCCAGGAGCAGATTGAAATCCAAGGGGCCTGGAACGACCATCACATCCATATGGACGGTTTTGCCTCCCAAAGTAATCGGTAACCTTGGAAGGATCCCCAACGGTTGACTGGTCCTTCTATTGAATGACAACAGATTCTGCGTAACAGGCGCAAGCGGTGGTGAACCGAAAGCTTGCCAGGTAGTTGAAGACAGAATACTAACAGACGCACCTTCGTCTATAATGGTGCTGGGTACAACTAGACCAAGAGCCTGTACTGTGATCTCGAAAGGCACATAAGACGGAAGGCGAAATCCTGCAAATCGATTCCAATCAAAGGAAGCGACCAAACTACTCGGAGGGGCTACCACATCGGGCGGATGGTCCCACAGTGTTACGGGAAACCGAGAAGCCCCTCACGTGACCTCCATCTCGAGAGCGGGGAGGAATATCTCTGAACCCTTCCCAGAGATGAGACAAGGGAGAAGCGGAGCAGCTTCTTGAGATACAGGGACAGGAGAATCTTTCTCCAAGTCCGAGGAATCTGAAGAAATGAGAAGCACATGAGGGTTATGAGATCCACTCTCGACAGAAAAGACCTGGTGCACCGTAGATGGGGCCAGTTCAACCGATCCCACGACCAATGGTTGGTCAGGGATGGATTCGTGAATTTGAATTTCTGGGGGAGTGGGATTGACCAAGGATGACTCTTGACCAATCACGTGATCAGTAGGTGGAAGACTGAAAGAAAGCTGTTTATAACCAGCTGGGAGGCGTGGTGTAGAAACAGTCGGGTTGTCCAAGACTCGCTTGGCTTCATCCATATAAGGACAAAGGTGAATAGCATGGTGCCCTTCACACAACTTGCAGGGATTGGTGATCTTACCCTGCTTCTTAGGAGCCTTATCAACACTAGTTGAAGATGTGCCCCCAACCTTACTCCTGGAAGTCAGAGCCAATGGTGGACGACCGTTGGACCATGCTTCAAGCACCTTGGGAATGCCAAGGCAATCTCGAAGCAGATGGTCTCCCGTGCACAACATGCATGGGAACTTGACTTTCCGAGGAGGGTTGGAAGGACTATCGAGAGGAGATTCCTTAGGGACAGTAGCTGTACATTTAACCTCTCGCTTATCAGACTTCTTCTTCTTTGTCTTCTTCTTCTTCTTCTTAGCCACCTGGTTACTTGAATCCAGACTTTCACTAGGCGAAGTAGAAGAGGAGGACGCAGAAACAGGCGAAGAAGGGGAGAGGTCCACCTTGGAATCAACATGATGTTGTTCCGTCGGAGGGACTGACTGAGCAGTAACGGAGTTATTCGGGACAACAGAGGTTGAGAACAACCAAACAGGCAACCCAACAATTAACCCAGGAAGGGACAACGTCGCCATGTAAGGAGCACCAACATTTCCAAAAGGAGGAAAATGACCAGGATTCCCTTCTGAGGGGATTCCTTGGTTGGTGAACTCTGAAAAAGTTGCCATCAAACTCAAAACCACACACGGGCTGAAAACGAGTTAAGACACACGATCAAATAGTCAAAAAGCAATGTCTAAATGGGTGTGTAATCGTGGGCGATTGATTTTACCACATTGGAAATTAAGAAATTCTACCGTTTCATGTTTTAAGAGTCGAGAAACGATAAAAAGATGACTCTATCTCTTTCAGAGTTGATACAAGCGTGAAAGGACAAGCGCTTGACGGTCTTTTCAAGTTTAAGGAGTCAGAAAAGACCAAATGACTGCTCAGGAAAAACTAGGCACAAAGGGTGTACCAAATATCCATGAACTGCAATATACACCTTGGTTTCAAAAATGAAACAGAAATCGACCAAGGACTTTCCGTACGTGCAGGTAGTCTCCCCGAATGCTGTGTTCGGTGTATCACGGGTATAGGGCGGCAGACTCGGCTTCCCGTGGATAAAGGATTGAAAACCTATAGGGGTCTCCCTTTATATACGCGACGGTACGGGGAGCGCAAGTCCGTACTAGCGCTGTCTAAAGCCAACAGGCGAACGACAGTTGCTAGGTTTAACGACGCCGGAACACGTCTCTAGCCTAGACCTTCTAAATATGTTTCGTTAAGTTCCAATGTTGCCTTAGGTTAATTGAATAAATTTTACAGTTGATCTTCAATTAAGTTTCAATTTTCAGGCCCTATCGTATGTAGTGTCTCAAAAGACGCCTAAATGCAAAGCTACATGAGAAAAGAAATCTTTTCAATTCGATGAATGCTATCTAGTTAAGGGAAGAGCTTCAAAAAATGATGCAACAAATAGCAAAACTGAAAACGAAACTTTTCAAAACTAGATGACTTTCACTATCCAAAAGTATTCTAAAACATTCAGCGAAGCGAATTATGCAATGTAATCTATGCAAAATTCTTTTTCCGAAAACTATGCAATTGTAATCTATGCACAATTTCCTTTTCTTTTCAAATAATACGAATGCACTCAATGCATTTTTCGATGAAATGAGAATCTACTTAATGCATACTTTTAACAAGAGAGAATGCACTCGAAGCGATTTTTAGTTTTCAATCACTAAACAATGTGATCTACGTCCAATGATGAATCTCAAAAACACTTTTCGATGCAATGTGATCTAATGCATTTAAACGAAAAGAAAACTATGAGACGAAAACTAAAAGAACGCAAATCTTCTTAATGAAAGATGAAAGCAAAAGGGATGCAAACAAACACTAAGAATGCAATCGTTGTTTCAAAATACTTTGTGACAAAATCCTTCAAAAGTTGACAAGACATATGCAGTCAAACACAAAAAGGACTTCCAAAGCAAGAGATCAAAACAAGGCATTCATTCCCTTTTACATCAAACAATCATAGAAAGAAGACATCCCAAATAATGAGCAATGTAATCTATGCTCATACATAGGAAAGACCCAAAGGGAAAGACACACTAGTGAAGGATTAAGGGAAAAAAAACTCAATTTTCATACACCCTGAAAGTGGCCCGACTTGTACATTGACAACTGGCGCCACTTGGCGCGACTTTTACTTGAAAACTAGCGCCAATGGCCAAGTGGCGCGGGTTGCTAACTGACAACAAGCGCCACTGCCTGAAAATGAAAAAACAAAGAATTTCTCCCAACCAAAATCAGACTTCCCACTTCAAGCTGAATCTAAAACAAACCCAGAAGCAAAATACTGACCAAAAGAAACTTCCGAACAAGGATAACCCTACCACCTACGGGAAATGGCGCGACTGTCTGGCTGTAATCCGCGCCAGACAGGGGATGGCGCGAGTGATAAACTGGCAACCTGCGCCAACTGGCGCAACTGTCAGGGCTAAACTCGCGCCAATCAAGCCAACTATGAAAAGGTGAAAATTCGGAAAAGCAAAGGTCAGATCTGATCCTCTGGGGGCTGAACCAAAAGCCAAAACACAAAAAGAACCCAACCCAGAAGGTTCATCAAGCAAGGAAAAACGATCAAAGCGAAACAACATAAACGAGACAATGAAGACCGGATGATCTCCCCAGTGGAGTCGCCAATTTGTTGAGGAGGTAAATCCCCTCTGCGGACAGAGGCGATCCCTACTAGCCCAGCAGGGGTCTAGCAACAAACAAACAATGCTATGACGCAAGCTCCTAGTTACGAATGAAAGACTTGGGATAAGAACCTACCTGGATTCCAACGCTAGATCTGAAGAAGAGATGTCCCCGTCCTTCGGCCCTGGCAGATCACAATCCTTCCGCGATCTCCGCGGATGAACACCTGCACACAGAAGAAACGAACAGATACAAGCATAGGAACCAGCATACGTAACTAAACATCGGTCAGAAAAGATATTACTCGCATTAACATGATGGAAAAAGGATTGGAACCATAATCATAGTCATCTATTAAAATGATAAACGAATAGAAGTTACAACCAAGTTCTGACGTCGCAGCTTCCTTCGAACGGGTCTCCGGTCGTCCACGTCTCGCAAAGCTCGCCAAGGGAAAGGGAAAACCTCTCCCGAGTCTCGTAACAATGGTCTCCTCGCTTGAATGGGCCTTAAGGGAAAGAAGGGATTCTTTACAGCACAAAGGCACTTGGGAATAGGGAGATGCAAAGCTTCAGCACTTCAAGACTATCAGCCTTTCAGCCCCTTCATCAATGGATGAAGGCTATATTTATAGAGGAGAGGATGAGGTTGGGATCCCTACAATAGTGGAAGGGAGGCCTTATCCTTTGGGAGGTTCCCCATATGGTGGAAACAAGAGACCAAAGGAGGAAGGCCGTGGTTATTCAGGCGAAACCACTCCTGATGACTCATCCACGAAGTTGTTGTAATCAAAACTTCGCCTCTTATTTTAAAAAACTTTCCATAAACAGAGTGGCGCGGGTACAACACTGGGACAGAGCGCCAATTGGCGCGGGCTCAGTGTTAATTTTTCCCCATTGGCACGAGTACATAACGGGATACCAGAGCCAATGCAAAAACATGTGTTTTTAGGGGTCTCTTCAGGAAATGATAAACAGGAGAAATGTTGTCCTCATGGAAAGGGATGCAATGAAGGTATTTTCAAGGCTTGACATTGCTCACAGGTCACATAATGGGTCCTCCATTGTGCGGGACGGGGAATGGTAGGGACGGTGACAAATTACTGTGTAACAATGATGTTTTTGATCTGCTCTGGCAGGTTGTGTCAAATATCATGAGTCATTATGGTTTCGCCGATGGTGCTAGTAGACACACCCGGAACTTGGCTTCCGCGGCTTGGGTGCTTCATTATCCATCCGGTCAGCTGTTAGTATCAAGAGGAGTCTGCATTGGCCCTGCTTCCAATAATATATCAGAGTACAATGTAGTTATTTATCTACTCTCGGAGGCAATATCTTTGGGTGTTGATTCGTTGGTAGTTTTCTTGGACTCCCAGCTGGAAGTGTCACAGTTGAACAATAATTATCGGGTTCGAGATCCATTTTTACTTCGGTTGTTTTTGAGGGTACGTTTGTTACAAAGATCATTTCAGTTTTTAAAATTCATTCATATTCCTCGAGCAGACAATTGGATGGCAGACTCATTAGCTAATCAAGCAATTGATTGGCATATCAATCATTCCATACATTAAAATTTGATGAAAAACATCATGTATTTTTTTATATATTTGTCACATCGCATCATAAATCACTGTATATATATATATCATCAGAGTGTTCAAAAACTATACAAAATTTTGGATCCATAAGTCATACAAGATTAGGGCTTATGCCCGATCATGTTCAGTATCAAAAATATACAGTCATCCAATAATCATGTCTATTTACTCCTGTGGTCCCTGCCCAATATTCGTGTTCCTATAGAACACGATCGTAGTAGCGACACGGAGGAATAATCGCACCCAGTCACATGGTACTCCCACTACCCATCTCTGGATAGCCTCAGGTAGATCTTCCATAGCAGCCATAGGCACTTGGCGAGTCAAACCCTCCAAGTTCCTCTGAATAGCATGGAGGGTTCTGCCTGGGTCTTCAGTATCTGCCTCGCCTCTGCGGCGTTTGTGCCGTGGGTAGCCCTCAGGACGGACTGATCCAATATCTGTATCATGGTCATTATAATATGGTAAGTCATTTTGAATCCAATCAAAAAACATGTTTTGTTTTCACATTTTTTTCACATATATTGAAAAATCATCAAAAAATCATATAATTAAAAAATTGCAATCTTACCAATTGCGCCCCATGCCACGCCAAGTGGAAGGACGAGGTATGGATCACCACGGAAATCCATCCTGGCATAGGGGTAGTCCTCCACTACGATGACTTGTTCCTCCCACCATGGGAAGAACTCGTCATCCCAGGTGGTTCAGGGAACTTCACTTCCCCCCAGTCTCTTCATGAGATCAGCCCATCGGGCAATTCTTGGGTCTCTTGGGCTGTTGATTGAGGAGATCACTTTGGGTCGAAGCCCAGGAATCTTCTCAAAGAAGAATGTAATCAAAATGGTTCCATACCTGAAATGATTTGTTTTAGCTTTCCGGATGGAGGTCAGTTGTTTCTTCATATTTATTAACAAAGCTGTACACCAATCATATAGGTGAACTAGGCCTTCCACAGCTATGCTCATCTGGGTCCTGGATGCCTGATGCAAGGAAGCAGATCCTGCTACCCTGCCGATGGTAAACAAGAGAATCTTAATGTGCAGATCTCTCAAATTTTTTATGGCAATCTGAGTCCCTACTTTTTTGGACCCCTCTACACAATAGACCTGGACATAGTCATCCCCCGTAAGCCCTCCCAAAGGCTTGCCGTGTGAATCTACTGGGTCTCCCCTCCAGAAGAGTCCAGTAATGAAGTAGATTTCTTCCACCTCTATGTGTATAGGCATTTGGTCTATCACGAAACAATATTCTTCCGGTTCCCAGTAATTTACCAGCATTTCAAGCAACCGGATGTTACTTTTCATGTTTGGCATTTTGAAAATTTTTAGCAATCCACAATTTCGGAGGATATTGAGCGATTGTTGATCTTGCATCACTTCATCATCAATTGCACTATGATCATGTTCCCTCCAAGTGATGGTAATCTTGAAAAAATTCATTTATTTGTTCATTAGATGCATTTTTTTTACATCACGGGTTGCGCATATGCGACTTACCCTGTAGAAAGTCGCGTATCATACACAGTTTGGTCCATACGAACCCGCGTATGCACAGAGCCCTAAATCAAAACGAATCTTTTTTACGGTGAAATTTCCAAATTTTAACTCTATTAATGGACAAAATTGATAATAATGATGGATTAAGAGCTTACCTGACTGATCCGACAAAGTTTGACCGCTGATTGCTCCTGTTTTGACGAAAGAGGGTTTTTCTCCAGAGCTCTTTTTCCCAAATCAGCAAGTAACAATGAACCAAATATGAGGTAACATGTGTATTTATGCCCAGAAATTGGAAATTTTTGCAAAAATTTGTTATGCCTATTTTTTCAATCTATCTTAAGCTGCATAACCCGGATGCTAGTAAGTGTCAAGATTGGTATATTTTCAGGTACATTTTTATGAAGTTGAGATTTTTTTAGTTTTTTCGATCCATGACTGCTGACCTGTCATGGTAGGTATATGATCTTCACTGGCATTTAGGTTAGGAAATCTATTTTCCGTTGCATTTTGCATACTAGCTTCCATTCTGATCACTTGCCATAGGGTCGATCCCATTAGGTCATGAGTATTTCACCCATTTCACTCGCCGATTATTTAATCATGACTTGGTGGTAGAGCCTTCCTTTACATGGGCTTCCTAGTTAGTTCCTCGATAGCACTTGTTGCCCATGCTGTGCTTTATGTAGGCTCGGGAGTCCTCTTTAGTCCCGCCATGAATTATGTGTTGAAGCTTCATTCTTCTTCTTCTTCACTATCATTTTTTCTAGCTATTACCCTAGAGGCTCCCTGGTGTCGTTAAGTTGTATTATTGCATTGCATATTGGCTACTTGTTTATCCTGGCCTTTAGCCGGCTTCATTTGGACTCGATGTTTAAGCCATCTTTTGACCTTGACTGTCTGTACAAGTTAACCATTGCATGCACTTAGCTATCACGACTTGACACCCTTTTTACCCATGGATGGAACATTCCTTTGAGTATCGCTTACCAGTTTCCGCCACCTTGCATTGAGCATAGGATCGTTCCTATCCCAGGAACTAGTGCATCTGTTTCTTGATACTCGTTCTATCCATTGTACCATAACATTCTTTTATTCTTTTTTCAGGCTTATTATATTAAAAAGACAAAAAAATTAAATATGACAAAAAGAGATAAAAGTGCGCTTCAAGTCGTTTTTTGTTTTTATCAAAGCTTGAAAAATAAGGAAAAAAGTATGCTTTGTGGTCAAATCATTCTTGAAATAAATGTGCACGACTAATCTACTCATCAGTTGCAAAAATGTTTCGAACAAAATCTAATGGATTAAAAATACATGTTTCATGATAAAAATGGAATAAAATCATAGTCACATCAATAAATTTTATTTGCAAATAATCAAACGACTAATTAAAAGAGTTTTACTATTCATTTTTACCATTTTCATTTTGGAGCTCTGAACCTGTTTTTGCCCCCGAACTTTAGCTATTGATCGCGATCGATTATGTGGATGATTTTTGTCATCGTTTGATCCAGGTTGGTGCCATAAACCCCCTCTTTCATTCAGTATTCATTTCGTTGCAATTTTTTAGGGATTTGGGCCCTTTAGGGTAAATTGTTTTTCAAAAGAGTGCAACGCACCCTTGGGCATCGAAAAATGTGTTGGAATGCACTCAAAATGAAGCTCAGGTGCATATGAAATGCACTGTCTATTGACCAAGACTGTGTTAGGCGCAATTCAAATTTTTTATTCTTGTATTGTACCGAAATTTCACCTAATTTTTTGCATGAAAAGGGTCCTAATGAGTCTTATGGTTATGTTTCAGGGATTCATCGGACTAGAACGGAATTTACTTGGAGGGAAAGAGAGCATGAAGAAAAAAACATGATTGTGCTTAATGATCTGGGTATTGTAAGAGCTCTCAAGGATTGTGGGTTATTAAAGTACTTTTTCCTATCAGGTATGAGGCAAAAAATGGAACTATTGGAGTTCCTTGTTCGTGCATGGGATCTGGAAATTGAGGAATTTCACATTAGGAGCAAAGTTTTCACAATTTCAGTGGAGGACATCTATTTCCTGACAGGCTTGTCGAGGAGAGGCCTACCCATTTCTCTCTAAGGGTTTGCTCTCAGAGGAGAGATGGTGAGAGACTATATTTTGCAGTATTTCTATCCAGGGGTAGAGCCTAGCAAGGATGGGAAAATAAGCATCCATGACATTTGTGATTTTCCATTGAGAACCATATTATTCATGATCGCAAAGCTTGCTAGTACCGCTACACTACATGTAGTGAACAGATCTTAGATGCAGTATGTGCTAGAGTGCATGGAACCAAAAGTTTTCAACTAGGCTGAAGTTGTACTCTCTCAAGTGAAAGAACAACTAAGAAAGGAAAAGGGAGGAAGGAAGAAAAAAATCAACTATGTTTCGATCCTCATTTATTTTTCCTTAGAGTAGATTCCACTAATGCAACCTCAGAATGTGACACTGGGTGTATCTAACCCTAGAGATCCGAGGATGTAGAGATGGGTAGAACTGATGGCTAAACATGTAGGCCAATCATTCATCATGTTCTCAACTGCATTCTTCACTTGGTTCAGGCAACATATTATCGCCATCGATGAGTATGCATATGCAGGCGTCGATTTCCAAGGAGATCCAGACTTAGCTTTACCAGAAGGCGCTCAGTGGGGTGCAATCGGTAAGAATTTTTTGACCATGTTTTTTGATTTTGTAAGGTTTATACATGTTTTTTTATTTTTATGTTTTCCCAAGACTAAACTAAAGTTTTAATGTAATGCAGATGTGGGTTGAGTTCAACCAGTGGGAGAGCCAGAGCATGGAGCAGATGGGACAATAGAGAGGGTTGTCGGGAGAGTAGTCCTCTTGCTGAGCTTCGACAACACATAGAGGGGTTGACCTTCGGGATTCCAGATTGCTAGATCGAAGAGTTACCCATGCAACTACAATGCCACACTATTGGTGTTCCTAACCACTGGATGCGGTTACTACGTAGGATAGCTAGATTGATAGCATGTTACCATGAGCATCACTAGTTTACTTTTGACATGTTGCATACATTTTGAGGTCAGATTACCAATGTGTCTTGGGCACACATTTTGTAAAAACCTATAACTATATATCTATTTGATTTCAGTTTTTTCCTATGTTTATTGCACAATCCTATTCAATTATGTGAATGTATCTTTACATGTGTTGCAAATGTCTGTTTATAACATAAGGCACTAAAGAATCAGTCAATGTGTTCAAGTTTCTGGAAATGTGTTGATATTGAATGAAATCAAAATGTCTTTCCAAAATTTGAACTCTTAGGAACATGCGATGTAGTGTTGGATTTCTAACATATAAACACTAGTAAGTTGTAATACCACAAGTTGTAATTCTAACCTTATGATGATGCTGTTAATACTAAATGAAATGAAATTAGAGAGGAGTTCGATCAACACGCTATACTCAGCGATATTTTTTGTAGATAGACCGATACAAATCCCTTTAAAAATCACTAACTCTTCATTTGGAGCAAAAATGGCCCACGCTTCAGAGGATAGATTCTGCGTACTACGAATAGCACCATCATCATACCCAACAAATGGTTCCAAATATTCAGACATCTGCGATGAAATGTAAAGCGGATTACTAACGTCAAGAAATATCTAAAAACAAACTAAGACAATAAATTCAAATCAACAACATATATATACAATATAATACAAAAAATTACTACACTCATGATTAAGCATAGTAACGTTTCAAATACAACCCATGTTAGGGCTACGCCAATGGAATTCTATCGTAATCTACCAACTCGTAGGCACCCTTAGCAAGAAATATTTTGACAATATAGGGGCCATGCCATAATGGCTCAAATTTACTCGTACCTATTACATCAACTTCATGATCATAAAGAAGGACCAAGCCACCCTCTGAGAAAATGCGAGGTTGGACATGCCTGTCACATTGCGCCTTTATATGTCTCTTATGTGCTTCATTTTCCAATTGGGCTTCACGACACGTTTCATCAAGATGGGCGAGGGTAAAAAAACGCGCTTATTCAGGAGAGGTGTCAGGTAACAAGTTGATTGCGTGTTTTAATGACGGTATTTCACATTGGATTGGCAAGATAGCTTCTAGACCATACACCAATTGAAATGGGGTAAATCCAGTTGTGTTTCTCACTGAGGTTCGATATTCCCATAAGGCTGAGTATAGGATTAAATTCCAGTTTCGTTTATGAACTCCTATCATTCGTTGAAGTATTCGTTTAAGAATCTTGTTAATAGCCTCAATTTTTCCATTTGATTGCGGATAATAAGGAGTATAACTATCATGTGACGGTCCTAACTTGGCAGTCAAATCATTCATCATATGATTGCGAAAACGTGAACCATGATCTGTGACTATAGCCTGTGGGACCCCAAACCGTGAAATGACATGATTAAATAAAGACAATGCAACTGTTTGTCTTGTGTTGTTGAATGTAGGCATCGCTTCGGCCCACTTGGTAAAGTATTCTACTGCGACAATAATATAACCATGCCCACTGGACGAACGATGGTTACAGGTCATGAAGTCAATGCCCCATTTTGAAAATGGTCCCACAGAGACAACGTGATGCATTGGCACTGGAAGTTTGTGGATTTTATGATCAAATATCTGGCACACATGATAACTTCTGAGCGCGAGGATGCAGTCGTGAAATATGGTAGGACAAAAGTAACCGGCGCAGAGTATCTTTTGCGTCGTAGCGTATCTAGAAAAATTTCCACCACAAGCCCTAGCATGAAAATAATTTAAAACCTTTTCGGCCTCCTCATGAGTGAGGCACCTTCTTAAAGTTGTATTGACACCACGACGATAAAGTGTATCGCCGACGATCATATAATATTTGGCTTGGTATCGAGTATGTCGTTGGTCAGAGCGAGAGGTATTAGGCCGAAAAGTCTGGGTCTAGAGATAAATGATAAAATCCCCATACCAAGGATCAGATGATCCGATCAGAAACAAAGACTCGTCAGGAATAGATGGTTCTGAAGTAGTAGAAGTACTATCAGAGGGAAGGTCACAGAGAAGCTCAACCAAAATTAAATACTTCTTTGACTTGGATTTGATGAATTCCAAATCAAATTCCTACAAAATGACAATCCATTTTGAATACTTGCCCCCTAGAAATTGACGTGATAAAATATAAGTCATGGGGTTGCAATCCTAAATGACAATGGTCTTCCGAAACAAGATGTAGTGGCGAAAACTTTGGACAACTTGGACAGCCGCCAAGGCAAGCTTTTCTACGTATGAATACTTTACTTCCATATCATTGAGATTACAACTCAAATAATAGATTGGATGTTCTATCCCATTTTCTACTTGGACCAATACCATAGAAATGGTCATATCAGCCATGAATATGTATAAAAATAATCACTCTAATAATTGGGGGGATACGTTAATGATGCTCAGACAAGAGTATCCTTGCTAGCATCCAAAGAAGCTGGCACAACTTGGTCCCAATGGAAGGGAATCCCCTTTTTCAATATCTAAGTAAATCCTTTAGCCATTTCGGCGTAGTTGGGTATGAACCTCCTTAGGAATTTATACTTTCCCTGAATGTTTTGTAACTGAAGTAAATTTGATGGCGCAGGAAAATCAAGAATGGCCTGGACCTTCAATGTGTCTATTCAAATTCCTTCTTTTGAGACGATGAATCCTAGAAAATGACCAGAACCAACACAAAATACATATTTATGTGGATTGAAGCGTATTTTGTAGTGCCGACAGTGTAAAAATATAGCTCTCAAATGCATCAAGTGATCATTTTGGTTTCGCGAATGCACAGGTAAATTGTCTAGATAGGGTTGAACAATGTTCTTGATGTCATTGAAAGCATAATCCATAACTCTTTGAAAATTTTCCCTAGTGTTCTTTAAACAAAATGGGAGTTTCCAATAAGCGAATATGCCCCAGGGACAGATGAATGATGTCTTATATTGGTCCTTTGGGCGGATATTAATTTGATTGTAGCCGGAAAATCCATCCATGAACGAAAATATTTCGCATCTAGCAAAATCATTAATAATTTGGTCGATAAAGGGAGTAGGATAGTTGTCTTTTGGATAAGCAAGAATGACATCCAAATAATCGATGCACACTCTGATGGTTCCTTGTTTTTTCATGATAGGAATGATGTTGGAAATCCACTCAGTCAGCGGAATAGGGTAAATGAAACCAGCACGCAAAATTTTTTCAACTTCTTCTTTAATGGCAGTGGCCTTCTTCGAATGAACATGATGAAGGCGTTGATGTACCAGCTTGACATCAGGGTACATATTAATCGTGTGTTCAACCATACTAGTATCTATGCCTGGAATTTCCTTGTAAGACCAAGAAAATACATCACGAAATTCATGAAAGAGAGAGTGATATGTTCGAGTTATGATGGAGAATAAGACATGCCGACATGAAGGTTTTCTACAATGCCAGGTTTGGTCGAAATATCGATAGAAATGGTTTCTTCAATATTTGAAAAATTTCGCTAAGAATCGATTGCATTAATAAGAAAAGAATTCGAAAAGAAAGTTTTGATCGATGGGTGATATAGTTCACTAAGATTATCTTCTTCATAATATGGAAGATGGTAACGATGATGATGATCTTCCCATGGTTCTCCTTCCAACATCATGGTTTCCAGAATATTCTCATCTGTCAAGAAATTTGAGGAAAAAAGGATCAGATGGAGTACCAAAATCTAATGAAGGATCAGCCCAAACGACCGACGACGATGATTTCAAATTCGCCGCCCAAGCCAGATAGATTAATTGCTATGCCAGCTCAATTGGGTTGGGTGGCAGAAACACATCCAAATTAAGAAATTCGGAATCACCCGTGCTCTTCCTTAAGCCAGATGGAGTGGAAGAGATCATGTAGCAGGTCTATATGCTTGCAATTTTTGCTAACGTCGCAGGTGGCGGTAATGCAAAGGTTCCCATGAGAGTGGAATCCTTTAAGAGTCCTACACCAATGTTCTAAAGTGCGAGTTGGGGTGCATGAACTAACGTAACACTTTCAGTTACATGGGAACTGGAGGAAAAGAAGGTTAGTTGATAGATGACTATGATGACACTTTTATGTGGAAAGGTGATCATTCTAAAATATGTAGAAACAATCGTAGTCATAGCATATACCCATGGCCTTCTGAGTAAAATATTATAGTCAAGGGGTCCTTCAATGACCTCAACTTCAACATTCACTATTTCCCCCCCAGTTCAACATGCAGGTTATTGATAATACCGCAAGGCTTATATGTACGTCCGTTGAAAGCTTTCAATGTCGTTGGCAATTGAGATAGGCGCGGCGAGCCAAGTAACTTCCAATAGTTTAGAGGCATAATGCACGTATATGCTCCCTCATAAATAATAGTATGTTGAACAAGGTGATTGAGAATATTTACTTGGATGGAGAATGACAATGCTGCTGGTAATTGCGGCACATAGCCCGTATGATTAAAGACTACGAGATTAGAATCTGTCAGATCAATTCCACCAATTGTCGACAACAAAGCTTGCTTCTGGGAGGGAAAATTTTGTAGCACCTCAAGCGCTAACATAGCTGAAGGGGATTGAGCCAAATATTTAACTATATTATAATTTTTAGCAGCTCTGGCTCGAGGATTAAATGTCGATTTATGAACGACTCCCTTTGGGGGCTTGATTGTAAATTTAGGAATAGCAGGTGGCGGTATCGATTTCGTAGACGGATTCGTGGTCTAGGTAGTAGGTTGATCAGTAGCCTGAATACCATTATATTTATTACACGTTGACACCAAAACATCAGTCGAAGGCTTCGTGACAAACAACATAAGCACTTGGGAACTAGAAGCTGGATCCGTAGCAACCAAATTTGTGTTCGGATTCAGAAATGGACCTGTCAACACAATTGACGCATATGAGGTCTTAACCATTTTTGAGACTTCAACATGGTGAGGACAGTCCTGAAAAAAATGTTCCTCATTACAGATTATGCAAGGGTAACAAGGTTTCCGATTTCTAGACGATTGATCAGATGATCTTTCCTGCGGGATAGAAATTTTATTTTTCTTTGATTTCCCTTTTTTCTTACTTCTGGGTTGCTTGTCACTTTTTCCCTTGTTAGATGACATAGCATGGATTTTAGAAGAAGGTGCAGGATTAGATGTAGTATAATGATGTGTGCTTGTAGTACCGATCATACCGTCTACGACATGAGAGTCCTTTGATGGAGGAGGAACAGTAAAATTAGATCGCGACACATTATAAATTTTCTCGTAGAGTGTGCCATACTGAGTATAAATCAAGTCTAAATATTGGGCATGATAAATGACCTGCTCTTCAGTGACGATGCCACCCTTAGCCACATCCTCAGTTATAGATGGTAACAGGGACTTAATGAATCACTCAGTAAGGAGATGATTAGGAACAAATGTCTTAACGATTCTACGACGACGATGCCACTCATGAATATGATCAGAAATGTGAGTAGCATTAGTCTATTTAAAATTAGTCAAGAGTTCTGTTCCAGTTTCATATCGTATGGGTAACTGGAAGTGGGTCAAAAAGACAATAAATAGGGCAGTGAAATTATCAAAAGAAGCTCTTGGTAACTCAATGTACCATTTTGCAGTTGGACCAGTGAGCGTACATTGGAAAAGATGTAGTCAAATAGAGTCATCATTAGGGAGTTAGATGAACACCATAAATGATAAGTCATAACATGAGTTGACAGGTCTTCCCTAGGGTTTCCATTGAACTTAGGAATATCCGAGGGTAATTTATGAGGTATCACCGGCCACCAAGGAGCATAATTGATTAGGTCATTAGTGAGCCAGTTTAAATCCGGTAACTCTAAAGTTGTAACAAAGGGCAACTGTCGATCGAGGTCGAGTTGAGCATAGCCAGGGTATGATGGAATTGCTTGGGAAATAGGCCTTTGAGCACCAACATAAGGGATTTGTTGAGGGTAACCCAGATAGGGGTTGTTTTGATAGGCAAATGCTTGAGGATTTTGTTGACCAAAACCTGGGTACGATACTTGTTGAAATGAAGGTTGTGGCATTTGTGCTTGCGGCTGACAAGGGGTATTTCCACCAATGTTATAACCCAAATTAGGATAGCTTGGATTTGGTTGAGGATAGGTATAACCTGATTGTGGCTGTGACATCCCATAATATGGTAATCCAGCTTGTGAATAAATGATTCTGAATACAGGTGGTTGTTGTAAACCAACTGAAGGAGTTGGAGTCTTAGGGCCCAATACTTGAGGGTATTGGGTTGAAGGACCCGCCTAAGATGGTTGAGGTACAACAATTTGAGTCTGTAACAGGGGTAAAGATGTATTAACAAGTGGATTTGATGTGGGTGCAACAGGTTGAACCGGTTGATAAGAGTGTAGAACCGTTTGTGGTTGGATAGGTAGAGTGGGATGCCATTGACAAAAATTCATTTCGACATTAGGATGACCAAAGAATGATGGAGTATTGACGAAGTGGGTGACCATAGGTTTCCCCCCAACATGAGGAGTATAACAAGATGGAAACGATTGTTCTCCAAATGCATGGAGTCTAGTTGAAATTGTACTGGATGGAATATACCTAGATGGACCAGCTTGATATTTCCCTGATGATTTGTATAAAGGATCAAGTCGTTCAGTACTCACTATAGATTTACCAGTTAGAATTCCAAACAATGATATTGGTGAAGTCCATGGGTTTGAGGATGCACCAGAGAAGGTTCCATATAAGGATTGGTAACCAGGTGGGACAGAAGGGCCACCATATAAATGTGACTCTGGTGAAGTTGTGAACATCGACAGGGTAGCGAGAGTAGGTGTTGTCGCAATTAGAACATATGGTCCAGCCGAAGATGTTGGTTCAGGCATGGTTCTTCGACCAAATGTATACCCTATTGGATCTACGGGAACTCTAATAGACACAATATCAACAAATCAGAGGCAGGTTATTGAGGAAAATACTCGTACAGGTAAATCTCTGCCCCAAAATTATTTGGAGTTAAAGGTGTTTCGTCTTATTGTATTTCTTCAATAAAAATTAAACCAGGTGGAAGGATTTCACCGTCAGACCCAAAGTATATTTTAGGAGGTTGACTGCGTGATATGGGAGACTCAATGGCTACAATAGTTGTGGGGTGACTGATACAGGAACAACATCTGGTCGTTCAACTTCGGGATGCATATGTTCTAGAAAAAAAGTGACAGGATCTGGATCAACTTCCAGTTGAACAACGTTGGGTTCGGGAGGTATGGTATCACTGATTGGATGGATCATGACCACAGGTAGCTGTGAGGACTCCATCTCGAAAACAGTATATGAACCAGGATTTGTGGAAAAAACTTGTGCCTACTCTGGTATATGTGAGGATGATGTCACACTAGAGGTACTGATAGTACTAGTTTCGGTAGAGCAATGTCACCTTCGCCGACCAGAAGTAGCTTCTAGTGGTAAAGGTGGTTTCAGTGCTATTATACATGAACAATGGGGAAAGGGATGTTCTTCTTCCATGATGAATTATTTGTTTTATGACAAAAAAAAAATAAAAATAAAATAAAAGGGAAATTCTAGGCAAAAGATTTACCAAGAAACTGTGAACTACAGAATACCTCATGGTGAACCAAGAAGTACGGGTTGGAAATCTCCTTGAATGCTGTGTTCGGTGTATCACAATTTACAAGGCGACCGACTCGGTTTACTATGGACAGATAGAAACCTAAAGTTTTCCTCCCAAATATACCTGAAGGTACATGGAGGCCTAAGTCCGTATTAGTGTTGTCTAATGCGAAATCGCACAACAAGAGCACCCCTTTATACTTTTCGTACTAGAAAACCGCCCTATATAGCCGAAGGTACATGGACGAGCTCCAATATACTTACGTACTTGGAGTGAGGTATCACACTCGGAATGTATTACATATAATTAATGACATATGTTATGTTTAACTATGTCGGAGCACGCCTCTAGCCTAGACCTTCTAAATGTTATCATTATGGTTCCAATGTTTTTTTAGCTAAATTGATGTAAATTTTAAGTTGATATTGTTTATCAATTTTCCTTTCAAGGTTCGCTACGATAATGTGATGTAAATTCCTAAAATTAAAACTAAAATGATAAGCAAAATTTTCAATTTTAGCTTTTTCAATGAAAATCTTAGCTACTAAGGGGAAAGAGCAATCAGTTTTGAGAGCAAACAACAAAGAGCACAAAATAATATGCAACTTTCCTAACTTGTTCCTATGTAAAACAAAATTCACTATATGCAAATGCATGTTTTTCTTTTCAGTCCCCAAAATGTGAATGCAAAAAGGAAACTATTTGCATCAAATCAATAAAAAAAATGTTTTCTTCTTTGAGAAACGATGAATTTAACAACAATTTCTCTTTTAGGAAAAACGAAGAATGGAACTACAATTTCTCCTATAGGAAACGAAGAATTTAACGACTCCTTTAAGAAAACAAATGGATCTAATGTAGAAATAAAATACTTTAAATTTTCTTTTTCAATGATAAAGAAAAACACTTAAAGTGACATTGAACAAACTTACTTTTCAAATGAGGAAGAATAAGGAAAATTCACTCGTCTCTAGGAGGTATCAGAAAATTGAAAACACAACAAAAAAATGGCTGAGTATGATGGCAATAACAAATTCAAAAAGAATTTGGTTGGCTAAGGGGGAAACACAGTCTCTAAGGGGAGACAGTGCACTGCAATGCACCCCTGAGTAGGAGACAATGCACTGTGTCTTGACCAACAGTACGTTGGGTGCAACAGAGATTCAAAATTCAAGCTACAGAACACACTTCTAATGCAATTATTTGATTCGAAAGTCTAATAAATGACAGTAGATGCTACTGGGTGGATAAGCAGAGGCAAACACCAGGAATGATAGGAAACTCCCCAGCGGAGTCACCAATTTGTTATGCAGAATTATGATCTACAGATAAATCAAATTCCCAAAATGTGGTGTTATGCATTTAGAACAATAGATTAAAGACATTACAGTCACTTTCTCTAAGAGTAAATAGACACACATAAAGATATAAGGACCTACTTGTGATCCAAGCAGTTCCTATTCTCCTTCTGTCTCTTTTGTTGTAGCTTCCAATCCAACTTAGATCGCCATATTAGTTCCTGCAAGTATAAACACTAAACAACAAAGAGATTGCAATATACAGATGCCTATTTATCTTAATCAGTTAAATCGATTGAACATGAAACATATATATCATTTAAGAGTTGATCACATGAGAAATAAAAACATAAACAGATACATATATGGGAAAATGAACATCAATCTTTATTAAAGAGTAGAAAGGGGAGGTTACAACCAATGATCGATTTGATGTCACCAACTCTAGCATCATCCCAGCCTCATCACAATCAATATCTCACCAACATCATATCACTTCTATCACTCTCTCAATTGAGAATCTAACATCATTTCTTTACCAAAATTCTTCCTTTCCTAGCAATAGGATCTATGCTCAATTTATAGGGCAACTGATGGTAGTTTCTCAATCAATGACTTTCTAATAATAGGCAAGACATGTTCCCAAGATGAGAGGTGTTAGATGGACACATGGATTTGAATTTTGACACATATGGAATCTTCTAGAAGGCACTGGCCATGTGGAGATTCCAGAACAATGAGAATTTCGCTCCCATTTGACCAACACTCTCTTGAATGTCAGGAAGTGCATTGTAGTGCACCCTTGAATGGAGGGAGCTGCATATGCAACACAGTTGGTCCCTTGACAGACACCATTGGTGAGCTCATAAGTGATATAACATATACTTCAAACCTTGGAAATATTGCAACATAAGTCATGAATGGTTTGTTCTTGTCTTAGGGCATGTAGCAACTGAAATGATAGGGGATGATAGACCCTATTTCATTGGTCTTGGGGATGATGTCCAGTTTGACCAGGTCATGGGGGATGATGCCCAAATTGACCTATAACACAAAGCAAGGATGGTAGTGAAGGGATTTGCACAAAAGGAAGATATTGACTTTACATAAAAAAAACTCGCATGTTGTTAAAATGTCATCCATAAGAGTTATCCTTGGTCTTTCTACTGCAATAGACTTCATTGTGAACAATTAGATGCAAAGACAAATTTTCTTCATGGAGAATTGAAGGAGGAAATTTATATGGAATAACTGGAAGGATTCAAGATAAAATGTAAAGAAAATATTATTTGCGGGTTAAAGAAGAGCCTTTATGGGCTGAAACAGACACCTTACCAATGGTACAAGAAATTTGATTAATTTATGTTGGAGCATGGATTAAAAATACTAGAGGTTGATCCTTGCGTCTACATCAAGAGGTATGACCAAGAATTATATATTATACTACTGTTGTATGTAGATCATATGCTAATTGTTGGACATGATAAGAATATGATTAATAAGTTGAAGAAAGATATTGGAAGTCAATTTGTAATGAAAGATTTAGGTCCAACACAACAAATATTTTGCATGGGGATTATACGTGACAAAAAAAACTAAGGATTGTGGTTTTCACAAGAAAAATATATTCAAAAAGTGTTATACAAGTTCAATAGGAAGGAAGCCAAATCATTTGATACACCCCTAACATCACACTTCAAACTTAGTTTTGATTTGTGCCCTTATGATGACAAGAAGAAGGAAATGAGTAAAATCCCTTATGCTTCAGTTGTTGGTAGCTCGATGTATGACATGGTAGTAGCGAACAGGTTCCTTGCAAATGCAAACAAACAAAATTGGCAAGTATTAAAGTGAATTTTGAGGTATCTCAACGGTACTAGTAATTATTGTTTATGTTTTGGTAATAACAATTTTTTTCTTGAAGGTTACAGAGATGCAAACATAGTTGGAGATGTGGGTACTAGAAAATCCACCACTGGTTATTTATGTCCTTTTGCAGGTGCAACAATATCTCGGATGTCCATACTGCAAAAAGTAGTGGCCCTCTCCACAACATAGGCAAAATACATCATTGTCACAAAAACTTGCAAAGAGATGTTGTGGATGCAACTATTTTTAGGAGAGTTGGGAACAAAACAAGATAAATATTTGTTACGTTGTGATAGTCATAGTGTTATTTATTTAGCAAAAAACCAAGCATATCATTCTAAGACAAAGCACATTGATGTTTGATATCATTAGATCTGGGAAGTGTTAAATGATGGGCTGATACAATTGGAGAAAATACACACTACAAAAATTTACAAAAAATGGAGTTGATATGTTAATGATGACTTTTCCAAGGGTTAAACAAGAACTTTGTAGAACCTTAGCTGAAGTAATGCAATTTTGATAAAAATGCATCTTAGGAAAGGGTTAAACAATGTAAAAAACATTAACTCAAGCTTCTATTTCCTCTCAAGTGGGAGATTGTTAGATGTAAGACCAAATCGAAGCTAAGTTGTTAGTGCCTATGGTATTAGTACCCCATGGTATTGGGCGTATAGAATTGGGCTCATAGTATTGCAATGAAACATTTTATATATAGAGGTGTGAGTAAAAATGAATTATGGGTAAAAAAGAATGAAGCCAAAAAATTTTCATTACGATAATAAAAATATACTAAACCCTTTCTTCATAATTTTCACTCAAATAAAATTTTCCACATAAATATGGTATTCTATATTAAGTATAATTTTTATATTAAATCTTGTTTCACTATAATAAACATTTTATTTTTTTAAGTTTGATTTCTTTTATTAATATTTTTTCCTTTCTTCATTTATTTACTTATTATATTAATTCTTTCTATTACTAAAAATATTATTAGTATGTTAATATCAAATATCATTTATATATACACCATTTCGTTTTCAATTTGAAACATTAAAGTTAAAGTCACAATTGCTTTTATGCTCTTTCAGGCGGTTCAGGGAAAATGATAGACTTTTGATGATTGATGAGTGTGAGAGGTGTAGGTGCACCTCTTCGCTTCTCTTCGCTTATATTATATTGTATTATTATTATAGTTTTAAGATTTTATTTATTTATTTATAAAGAAATAATGTAAAGAAGTAATTCTTATTTAACATAAAAAATATTTTTATTCGAAGATTACATTTTCTATTATTAATATTTTAATTAAATTTAATTTATAATATAAAAAGTTAAATATTCTTTTTAAATATATAAAATTTATTAATTTTAATTAGTTATAAGTTGTTTTAAACACACCCTATTAACAATTTTCTGCCTTATTTTTGGTTTTAACTGTCATTTTAAGTTTTTTTAAACCTGTCTTTACTTTTAGTTTTGAATTCTAATTTTAAAATTTTTAAAACATTGTTTTAACTAAATAATTTTTTAATTAATTTTATTTACAATATTTTATGTTAGAATGTGTTTTCAAAACTCATTGAATTATTTTGGTAATAGTAACTAGTATTTTTTTCTTTTAATCAATATGTTGAATGTATTTTCAAAACCCATTGAATTATTTAGTAACAGTAACTAGTATTTTTTTTTTTTAATCAATATGTTGAATGTATTTTCAAAACCCATTGAATTATTTAGTAATAGTAACTAGTATTATTTTTTTTATCAATAAATATGATATCAAGATAATTCAGTTAATAAATTTATACATCAAAATATTTAAGATATTAAAAAATTCCAAAATGTCATTTGGTATATATTAATTTTTTGTTATAATACATTATGTTTTAAATAATATGTTTTTAATTATTTAGAAAAATGATAGGTACATACAGAGATTTTTGTAAAAATAAGTAGGTTTTTTAAACAATTTTCACAAATTAATTATTTTACAATTTATAATCAAAATGATCCTAGCTCATAATACAATTTTACCATATATATATATATATATATACAAATCCAAAGTAGATAAGTTTAGGGCATCACATCATGTTATAAAAAGTTATAATTGAAAATTGTTGAATTTTGTAGCTTAGGAAAGTACTTTTACATAAGTCTTGTGTATAGGTGTACATCCTCGTTAGAACACTTGCACAAGTGTGAGCAAGTTGTTAGTGTACCTTAGCCTAAGTCTAACTTTGGAAAAATCACATATTAATATGTTAGATGATTGGGCTAAGAGACACTTAAGAAAAGTAAAGTAATTTACTTTAGTAAGTTTTAATCTTAGACATTGATCTCAAGTGAGGCAAGATCTAATATTGGTCATTAATCACTTTGAGATTAGGGTTAGGGTTAGAGATTTATCTCAATGTAAAGTTATAAAAGCAAGGATGAGGAGAGGAGAAAGTCACATTACAACAACACAAGACTGAAAGAGGCATCTTACTGAGTGGTTTTTTAGATCCAAGGGAGTGCAAAGAGGTTGGAGATCTAGATATGCAGGAAAGATTGATCACCAATCAAAGGTAGATCTCCTGGATTAGATCCATGTTATTTGTATTCTATATTTTCTCAGTTGGGAAATTATCTCGAGATGGGAGCATGAGTAGGTTCTGAGTTATTTTTAATGATGACTTAATTTGATTGGGCATAAATGTGTGTCATTGTTTCATGTGATCGATTATTTAAATTTGCTTCTACTGAATTTGTATTAGGAACCTAGTTATGTATTTATTCAATAGATAAGTTTTCTACTAGGAATTGAATACATGGTGCTAGGTTCACAAGAATAATAACATGGCATTGGAGCCAAAATTCAAAAGAAAATTTCTCTCAAAATCACAAAATCTAGGGTTTGTATAAGATCACTAAGTTAGGCTTGACCATAATCATGCAAAGGTTGATATTTTTGTTTGGAAACAAGTAGGGGTTGATAAATAAAAATAAATAAATAAATAAACAAAATAAAAAGGGGGCAGTCGAGTTGGTGGTTGACAGGATTAGTGGCCCACCTATCTGCAACTCCCAGCCACCGCAATAGTACCCGTCGCCAGGAGCTATGACTGGTAGGAATATAGGGACCAACAATAGCATACAAGTTGGGTCAAGAGTTGGTTTTTAGCAATGTGAGGTTGTTAGGGTAGCGAGAGGTCAAGCTAAGTGGATCAAGGGTAGTCGACCATATAACACAGGGAGACCATAGCCATGTGCATAAGAGCTCGAACAACAATGATGACAAATATTTCAAGATGATCGCAACAGTGTTGTAACATGGTCAATCAAGCTATGAGATAGATTCAAGATGTCTAGGAATTGTAGCGCGGGCTGCCAGGAAAAGACATCACTAGGAATTGCAGCACGAGCTCAAGCACATCTATTCCAACTGCCAATTTTTTTTGTCTAATCACAACCATTGAACCAGTGCAGGGGAACAAGCTCATCATTGCCACTAACCACCAACTAGGTTCAAATGTGAGCAATACTGAAGTGAAGAATTGATATCCATTAGGTGGGTGAGATGAACGTGAGAAAAACTAGCCAATATGCTGCAGTTGGGCTTGCACAAACAAATATTGCATGGGACAATTGTTGTGTAGACAAGGTCGAGTCTGTGAAAATTTCAAGTCTAAAATCCTATTGCAGCTTCTGTAAATTATTCTTCTAATTGTTAATTAATTTAACAATTTATTTGCTACGACAAATACTGAATAAATCACACTTCAACCTTCACAAATAAAACTGCACAAAAATAGTGCTGGAAACTGAGAAAATTCTAGCACACACACATAAAAATTAACACAGTTATTTTTGGACAAATGTTCCCAGAAAAACCCAACTTAGGAAAACCAACGTAGTAGCTGAGGGTTTTATTATTAAGCAATAGTGAATTTTTCTAAGTACAATATGGATGTCAAATACTAGAAATCCTATAGAGAAAATACTAGCAAAAATATCTTGAGGGGAATTACCCTCTCTCTGAGCAATCTCAGCACTCGATTTCCACTAAAAATAAAGTTGTCCACCTAGCCTTGCAAAACTTCTACGTCACCCTAGTGCAGTCTGCTATACACAACCTATAACAACAAAATATTAAGATGTCATGCCTGCTAATGTCCGGGAAAACGCTTCTCCGACCCTCTGGAACATATACCGGACCTCTAAAACTGAAAATGTATTCCTTCCTTAGCAAATCGAACTACCCAATGAATCCTCTGCACTACTTTTATACAACTTCCTGGAGAAATTTCGGTCTCTCTGCAAATGCTCTCATCGGATATGGAAATATTCCTTCGGTTTCATTGTCTTTTCCCCTCTCTGTCTCTGCTTCCTTTTGAAGCTTGAACTCTTCTGGCTATTGCCACTAGAAAATTGAACTCTCCAAGGAAATCGAACTCCATAAGTGTCTCAAGTGTGTTCTTGATCTACCCATTGACTTCTTCTTATAATCCTTTGTTGGACCTCCAACAACCAAGATTAAAAATTAATCAAGGGACCAAATTAATTCCCTATCGATTCGTGTGAGTTTCTAGATGATTCATACCTTATCTCAATTATTTCTAATTAATTAATCATATTCCCTAACTTTAGACTTAGGAAATATTTAAAAATAGGCTAATAATCTAATTGAGCCACTTCTAAGTGGAATTTTGATAAATTATTTATGGGTTATGGAGAATTCGTGTTTTAGCCTCTCCTCACATTTTTGAGACTAGAACACCTCCAATGCTACAAAAGCTAATGCTCCCTCTTATCGAGGAAGGTGTTGTCTCTAGTCTTGCACATATTGCCGCAACACCTTATTTTTATACCACCCTATATCATGTTGTTGATGTCTGGACAATGTGACTGTCTTCCACCACCCACCAACTACTATACAAATCTAATGTTGTATCTGTGATGTTACTGACACTGTCATACTGCTGCCAACTTTGCATCTACACTACAACTCCCTCTCATCTGTTAATGTTGCAACTACAACTACTGCAATTGAGAAGCACCTAAAATACTGAATCAATTGTGTTTAGTATGATGCATTTATCTCCCGAGTACCGCTACTAACGTCTACATTGTCACTGAAGAATCTACATTGCTGCCAACTCTACACTGAGCCACTCGCTTTGATGTCAACACTGCATTGTGCTCCTCAACATATGACTGTTACTAGTCTACAACTATCACTCAGAATATGATTGCAACAACTGACATTGATCCATCTTGCTAATGAATACCCCTGTAGCAAGGTAATTATCCATGAGGTGGACTCATCAATGGACCTTACTCATTTTTGCGGTGCTTTGGAACTATAGTTATAGATAACCCCACCTATCTCTTTGAGGTATAACAACAAACATCACAAAATATTCCTCTAGCTTGGAGGAAAACTTGTTAATCTCCACGGAAATTTCTGTCTGGTCTTGCTTCTCCTACTCATCCTTTTCCTGAGAGGACACTACCTATTGTAGTGACTGAGCTCACCACATCTGAAGCACTTGAACTTTATTAAGTCCTTCTTATTCTTATTTCCCCCCTTCCCCTGACTGAGACCATTAGATGTTAGGGCCACATTTTCTTGTTCCGTCTCACCCTTCACATCCTTGTTGCTGTTGTCGCTGATGGTACTATTTACTAGATCCTGATTCAACTCCTACCGTCGTAGGATAGACCAAATCTTGTCCCATTTAGGTAATGTGTCTCTGCCCAAGATGCTTTGGACAAACAATTTCTAGTCATTTGAGACACTATTCAGTCCCAACCATATAATATATGTGGGTTGGGGCACCTCAACAATGACTCATAGTTGATATCAGACTTCTTGAATCCTGGTGAGGAAGACATTTATGCTCTCACACTTATGCATCCTTATGCTCGTTAGCTTCTCCTAGAGAAACATATTCTACTTCTCGGAAGAAATCTGAAATAAATCAGAGACATCATCTCACATATCCTTGGTTGTATCATTGTTTGCCACATGCGAGACTAAATGATCTCAGATTCCATACAAAATCATCTGGTTCACCTTCGCCATTTCCTTTATGTACTCCTTGAGCTAATCGACATCCTGGGGTATTGCTACCACATTTCCTACATAGGTCTTCAGACCATGCTCATCAAGAAGAAAAGACATTATGGCCTTCCAAATGACATAGTTGGAGGCACTATCCAATATATCTTGATCTCTAGGCCCAACTATGGCCATCTTGAATCTATTGAAAACTCCCTATTTCCCTCTGCTTGGTTGTTGGATATACAACACACACTCCCTTCTAGAGAGAGAAGATCTGATCACAACTATTTCTAAATTGCAACTGAAAAATTGAACTTCTGAAACTCGAATTCCCTAAGAGAAATTTTCCCTCTATTGTGTGTGCTTTTGTCTTCCACTCAATTTTGGTTCTACTACTGTAAACTATTGCAAAACCCTCTGCGTCCAACCAAATAATTTTATCAACAAAAATATGAGCTACTGCTACTCCCTATGCCTGTTGGATTCAGTATTCTGGGAAAAGAAAATTTTCTACCACCCTGCAACTGAAAATCAAACCCTTGCCCATCAATTCACACTGCCTGGTTAGACACTGCGCAACACTAGAAAATTTCGGCCTCCACTTCCATTGAAAATCAATTCATTCACCTAGCCTTTCATAGCTTCTGCGTCACCCTGGTGTTGTCTGCTACATGCTCAACCCAGAAAAACTGAAGATCAAGATGTCCTGCCTATTACTGTTTGGGAAAATGCTTCTACAACCCTCTAAAACCTCTTCCCGACATCTATAACTGAAAATGTCTTCCTTCCTCAGCAAATTGAATTGCACAATTAAGCCTCTGGTAACTTCCTGAAGAAATTTTGGCCTCTCTGCAATGCACTCACCGGATCTAGAAATATTCCTGTTGCTTCACTGTCTTTTCCCCTCTCTGTCTTTGCTTCCTTCTGAAGCTTAAACTC
The DNA here is from genome assembly GCA_034641835.2 of Pinus albicaulis. Classification (NCBI taxonomy): domain Eukaryota; kingdom Viridiplantae; phylum Streptophyta; class Pinopsida; order Pinales; family Pinaceae; genus Pinus; species Pinus albicaulis. The sequence continues at coordinate 1,453,374,026 of CM076570.1, read as the reverse complement.
TTCTAGCTATTGCCTCTGGAAAATCGAACTCTCTAAGGAAATCAAACTCCTGAAGTGTCTCAAGTGTCTTCTCCATCTACCCATCGACTTATTCTTATAATCCTCTGTTGGACCTCAAACGACCAAGATTAAAATTTAATTAAAGGCTCAGATTAATTACCTATCGATCTATGTGTGTTTCTAGATGATTCACACCTTATCTCAATTAATTCTAATTAATTAACCATTTTTCCTAAGTTTAGACTTAGGACATATTTAAAATTAGTCTAATAATGTAATTGAGACACTTATAGGTGAAATTTCCAGAAACGATTTCTGGGTTATGGAAAAATCATGCGTTTTAGCCTCTCCATACAATTTGTATACTAGAACACCTATGATGCTATAAATACTAATGAATTTAGGAAAAAATAGAGCGACAATGAGTGTATATAGCTGTCAATAACATAGAATATAGGGGCCACAAGTAGGTTGGGAGAAGAGTGTGGGTAGAGGCATGGTCATGGACAGGAGACCAGTAGAAGTGGCTCGAGAAATAAATGATAATCCTGACCAATTAAATACCATGAGGAGGATCGTAATTTTCTTCATCATTAACAAAAAAATGTTTTTGGCAAGTTTTGAACATTTAGATAGGTATGACTATTAGTCTTAGCTTTTAAGATAATCTGGATGGGTCATCTAAATGCTACATGTGGAAGGAGAGAATTGTGTTGGTGTTAGAGGAGAACAAGATCTTGGAGTTTGTAGAACAAACTTATATTTCTCCTACCAATGCAACACTTCTAGTAGACCACAAGAATAAGGATGCGAAATCCAGAATGATTATCTTGGATGGAGGGAACAATCACATTATTCCTCATATATTAGAGAATAAAACCACCAAAAAAAGAGAGGAAATAACCAAGTTGTATCGAAGTGATAGCCATAATCATAAAAGGGCGATGAGGGATAAATTCAAGAGCACCAAAATGTCCAAGGCTGAGACAATTTCTTCTTATCTCACCCAAATATCTCAAATATGATATGAGCTTGTTGTAGTGGGGGAGAAAGTGTCAGACTTAGAATTGGTTAGGACAACTCCGAACGGGTTCGCAGAGTAGTGGGGTACCTTCATTAAGGTAGATGTGGCACAAAAAATATCCAGATGTGGGATAGGTTGTGGGATGACTTCATCCAGGAGGAAACTTGAGGAGGCTCTACGTGGTAACCATGTAAAAGGTGAAGGGGATGAGGAGAACATTGCTCTTTTACATCATGCAATAAATGATAAGGGGACTTCAAAAATTAACACGGAAGAGGAAGGATCCTCTCATGATGGGAAGAAGGACATAAGGAAATCCAAGTGATGTGCATGTCTCAAGCTAGGAAATCATGCGAGCCAATGTCCAAATATAAATAAATGCAAAGAGAAATCATGGGTTACAACATCGGAATAGATTGAAGAGTTTGAAACAAAAATTCAGGAGTTCTAATTGTGGTTTTTTGTCTTTCTAGCACTAGTGTTAGAGGTGCTCAGTTTGTGGACATTGATGCACGGTTAGTGGATAATGAAGCATCTCTCCATATTATGGGAATGAGGGAAGTGTTCCTTAGTGTTTAAGAGACAAATTAAAACATTCATATGAAAGTTGTATGAGTACCATACATGTAATGAATGGGTTCTAATAGAATTATTCCAAATATAATTAAGAGGATCATTGGAGGTGGTGGAGGTGTTGCATGTCCCATAGCTGAAGATGAACTTGCTCTCATCCTCAGCTCTAGAGGAAAAGGGGTATGATGTTTTGTTCTAGAAAGGAAATGTATTTATACATTTAGAGGGAGCTACCCAGGTCACAACATTCATAATCGGTGTCAAGAAGAGTAAGTTATTTAGCTTGTAAATCCAACTTGTAGGTAGATTTGAGATCTTATATCAGTGATCAATGTTAGTGACAAAGATTGAGTGAGAGCCTCCAAAGATTGAGACAACATTGGGTAATATAAAATCATTTTTTTATGTAGTAGGGTCCATATAAAGCATGCAACATGGGTGCACCTTGGATGAAAAATTGAATTCTGCATCCAACAAGTGCTCTCGCTCGAAATTTGAGTAAAAGCGTTGGGAGGTAAGTTGAAAACATGAGTTTAAAAAGTAGTTTTTTTATTTTTTCCCTCCAAAAATTAATAAGGTAATCTATTCTCATTTTATTATTTTCACTAATATTTTATATTATTCCTTAGGAGGCCAATTTTATGCATCAAAATTTCTCTAATGACTGCTTTAACCCATACAAAGTCTTTTTTAACTTGCATACCAATTATTTCTTACCCTTCACCGAAAAGCCTTCTAGTTGCTTCATGTAGATCTCTTCTTCCATATCCCCATGAATAAATGTTGTCTTGACATCCATCTGTTCTACCTCAAAATCAAAACCATAAACTAAAATTAAAAGTAATCTAATAGAAGCTAACTTAGAAACAAGAGAAAAAATACACCAAAATCAATTCGTGGCACCTAGGAATAACCTTTTTCTACCAACCGAGCTTTGTATTTCTCCACTTTGCCTTCTGAATTCATCTTATTAAGCACCCATTTTCTGCCAATGGGTTTCCTTTTAGCTAACAACTCCACCAGATCCTAATCCACTTTTTTGTCCAAAGCTTCCATTGATTTAACCATGACCTTTTCCCAAAGTTTTCCATCCTCTGAATCCATTGCCTCCCTGATGGTTCTGGGATCATCATCAATAACATATAAAGAAAAATTTGAACAAAAATAAGATGTAATATACCTCTATGGCTTCCTTCTCTCTTGAAATTATATCCTGAAAATTGGATTGCGTGGGTCTTCCTCTTGTGATTATTGTTTTGTTTTATATTCTAATTCTTCCTCCTTGAATTCAAACTCTATCTTCTTTGGTTCCTATTCCTTTGGTAGGACTTCATGTTTAATAACATATTTCACCTCTCTAAACACCACATCTTGGTTGTACACAACCTTTATTATTTCTGGGTTCCAAAGGATATAACCTTTTAAACCATCCTTACACCCAATAAATATGCACCTTTCAAATTTACTATCCAACTTGGTTCTTTTCTCCTTTGGAATATGTACATATGCATCACAACCAAATACCCTGATATGTGAGAGAGAGTGTTTCCTACCAATCCATACCTCATGTAGAGTCTTATCCTCCAACGCCGATGAAGGCGATCTATTAAATAGGTAACATGCAATATCCACTGCTTCTACCCAAAAATTTTGTCCTAATCCGACACCATTGAACATGATTCTTGCATTTTCTATCAATGTCCTATTCATTCTTTCTACAACTCCATTTTGCTGAGGTCTGTATAGAGTAGTATTTTTCCGTGCTATACCACACTTCTTACACAACCCTTCGAATTCATTGTTGCAGAATCCTCCAACATTATCTGTACTTAACACCTTAATCTTCTTCTTTGTCTAATTTTCCACCAGAGCCTTAAATTCTTTAAACCTGTAAAAAAATTCATGTTTATTTCTGAGGAAATATATCCATGTATTCCTCGAGAATTCATCTATAAATGAGACATAGTACACAAACTTACCCAGTGATTGAACCGACACAGGTCCAAACACATCACTATGCACAAGCTTTAATATCTCTTTCACCCTCATAGCACCAGAGGGGAAACTCACCTGATTCTGCTTCCCATATACACAATGTTCACAAAATTAGAAATCTAGAGAGAAATTAGACATACCTTATACCATACCATTAACATGTAGTATTTGAAGGCTCTCCTATCCAATATTTCCAATTATTTGATGCCACAACATATTATTTTCTCCAAATACCACTAGATTCTATGCTCCACTTTTAGGAACCACAAAATTGTTGCACCCATAAATAATAGTGCTACCCAGAAGCTTGTGCAGAGTTCCAATCAAAACTCCCCACATCAATTCCAGTGCTCCCCAAACCATCTTGCATGTATCTTCCTCGAACATTTTTTTTACACCTGCATCATCCATCTTGCTTACAAAAATTAGATTTCTAGTCAATGTAGGAATGTGCAAAACACCAAGAAGTGTTCTAATCCTTCCACCTTGCAAATTAAACTTGAATTTTATGTGTCCTATAATTTTTTTCTTCTTTCCATACCCTAAGAAGACATCACCACCATCATATTTCCTTTACTCATAGAACCACTACCTATGGGGAATTGTATTAAAGGATGCACCTTAGTCAATAAACCTGCCTCATGATCTACATGTGTATTTGAAGAAGAAGCCAAATACACATCCCCACCTTCATTTTAGGTGGTTTTCATCTATGTAGAAGGAGCATCATCATATCCCTTTCCTTTCTAAGGAGTTTTAGGTCTACAATCCTTTTTTAGTGCCTTTATTTTCTGCATTTCTTGCTTACCTTTACATATTTTCCTAGAGATTTAGATCTCCCTCTAGATTTAGATCTACCACTTCAACACTTATTTCTATTTATGTTCTGGGAGCATCCTTTACAGAAAAGGAATCTCCATTTTGACTCTCCATATTTTTCCATATCATATCCTCAAAAAATAAGGATGAGACTATTTCATCAAACTTCAAGGTATTTGTATTGTTGCTTATAACAAAAACCAGACTATCCATGAGTCGGGTAGAGAAGACAACAGAATGATGCACTTATCCTCATTCGAAATTTTAATATCAACAGATAGCAACCAACTTACCATAGTATTGAAGGAATTTATATGCTTTGTCACTAAGTATCCATCCTTCATCCTCAGGTTATACAATTTTTTTTGTAGGAGCAGTTTTTTCAGCAAAGACTTAGATTGATAAAAAGTCCCTAACTTGTCCCACAGAGACTTTGCAATATCTTTCCCTGATACATTCAACAATATTGAATCTGAGATACACAATTGTATTGTGATTTTTCCTTTCGATCTAACTTCACCCTGTCTTCTGTCGAAATTCATGTTGGTGTTGTACCTGGATCTACAACAATCCACTGATATTTTTCCACCAAAAGATCCTCCATATTGAGTTTACATAGCTCAAAACTCTCTCCATTGAATTGATTTATCTCTATCATTCTAATGTTTACATCTCCTTTCACCACAAGATTCGATCCCACAGATCTGCGGCTATAACGGGGTCTACCACAGGCCCAAGAAAAACCCCTAAACCGCAAATGTGTACCCTTGAAGTTAAAATATATCTGATACTATATGTAAGTTTTAATCTTGTACAAAAATTACCTGCAAATAGAATCTTAAAAATAGAAAAGTATACAACATCGAGAACATAAAATATACACAAAGGTTTTCTCCTGGTACCCAAACCGGGAAAAACAGATTGATTTTCCATGATATTCATTTCAATGTTACAATACATTATATACTTTAGAAGAATTCATAAACCCCAATCCATTAACCCTGGATTAGAACATAATTGTAATTCCCCTGACCAGATCTACAAAATACCATAGGAAAAAACTACCATTCCCAAACCATGCACAAAATCCATGCAAAAAAAACCATGGGTAATTCCAGCAACCATCCTTGGGTCTGCCCAACCATTATTGGGTCTACTTAAAAAATAATTTTCCCGGGGCGCTGCACCGAACTTTGTGCAAGGGGGCTAGGACCCCCCCCCGGGCGATCCACCCGATGCAACATAACAACACATGTAGTTAATCATGGAAAAAATATAACACATACCCAACAAAATATAGACTACAATGAAACAATATTGCGAGAGGAATCTCAATGAGCGGTGTGTTGGGTCCAAGGGAGTGAAAAGAAGCTAGAGGTCTAAATTTACAGGAAATATTGAGCATTGGTCTAGGGTGGATCTATTGGATCAGATCCAAGTTATTTTTATTATGTATTTTCTCAGTTAGGGCACTATCCCAGGACAAGAACCCAAGTAGGTTCTAATTTATTTTTGATGATGAATTGATTTGATTGGGAAGAAATATGTGTGTCATTGTTTCATATGATTAATTATTTAAATTTTCTTATATTGAAAATGTGTTAGGAACCTAGAGGTGTATTTATTCATTAGATTATTTCTGCTAGGAATTAAATACAAGGTGCCGAGTTTGCGGGAATTCTAACAAAAATGACAGTCATGCAACTAAAAAAAATCAAACCCATATGAGGTGATAGGTCATCCTAATCCTTGAGGAATATCTCCTAGCCATTTGATATTAGTCTAGGGTCCATGAGAATGGGCTCCTATCAATCAATTCCTTGCTCAAGGATATGATGCTAATTTTCTTTAAAAATAAACAAAACTTATTCAAAATTTTCAGGTATCATATTGTAATGTGTAATTAATGGCCCTTGTGAATTTCAAATTTAATTAACAAGGAAATTTTAAAAAAATTGGTTACCCTTGAACTGCATACAATCCATTACATTAGTGATCGAAGATATGCAAACATGGAAGCATGAGTTAAAAGTCATCCCAAGAGTTTTATTCATGAGGATTCCAATTTCACTTGTCATTGTGACATACCATTTTTTTACTATGGTCACCATCTTGATTCCACTTGTCATTGTGAAATACCTTTTTATTGCTATGGTTACCATCTTGGATTCTTGAAAGTTAAAGGTAGATAGGTGATGAGCTTGCCATATTGAGTACATGTATAGGTCCATGAAATTGTTGACCTATGACTTATCATATTCCAAGAACTTCTTTAGATTTAAGTGAATATCATATGTCTAGTCAATGATACCCCAATTTGTAAAGGGTTGTTTAAGTTAGGTGAATCAAAATGGATCACTGAGGTTGATTCAATCATTAAAAATAACCAAAAAGGTGAATGTTTCATTCTAAATGATTATGTGTAATATGTAAAATTTATTAAAATGTTATAAAATGGCTTACAAATGGTAAAATTTTATAATGCATCATTTAGCCAAGGAAAATAAAAGGGAATTACTAGTAAATGTGACACCAATGTTGGATTTTCCTTGTGTGTTTTCTTGTTATGTTGATATTTTTTTAGATTAATTTTTTATATTTTAATGAAATGTTGTCTTAAATTGTTCCCTTCCACAATGAAGTTTTTTAAAAGCATTCACCCACCAAAAAATATATAAATGGTATTTTTTTTAAACATTTTATTGAAGCATTTTCCGACCAAATTTTGATGTCATAGACCATATACAGCGAAGTAAATTAATGTGTGCACCAACATAAACTCATTATTCTACCAACCTAACTCATCTAACTACCATGCAATAAGTTCTCATAAAAATGTTTTGGAAATTTTTTTCCAAGCATCGGATAAACATCTATGAAAGTATGTTTCTTTCTATGAAATATAAATGACCATCATTTTTAATTATATTATCACATCCAAAATTCTTAACAATGCAGATATTAATCGTAAAATTCAAAAACTTATTGAATCCATATCACAATTGACAATGAGAATTCCACAATAAAATAATAAGATGACGATCCTCCCATTTGTGTCACAAACCCATCCTTGCACCCTAAACCCCTTGTTGGCTTGTTCATTTGTGAGTTTGTTTTTCCTTCACAAAACATAGAAAAACTCTTATATTTTCAAGTCGTTTAACCTTTCATAAGATTCTTCGCACAAACCTAAAGAGTTTGAGCTTCTTTGGAGAGATTTTATGGTGTAGGATCTTAAAACTATTGATAACTTCCCCACCATTGTTGCATGTCAGACCCCTTTTCCTTTTAAAATTAAATACCCTTACTATAATTCTAAAGCTTTCACCCCATTATTGGTTGTATTTCCAATATTTCTTGTGAACTTAGTTTCTTTTATTCCTTTGGGGTCAAAGATGATCCCCCTTTCCCCTATCGTTTCTTTAATTCCTTTGGGGTCAAAGATGACCCCCTTTGTCCCTGACACCTCTAAAATATGGATTTATTTACCATTTTAAAAATTCCGTAATTGAGATTAATGCATGCTAGCTTGTTTTATTATTTTATCATAATTATTTCAAAAATTGTACATTTTTTTTAACATTAGAGGTAGAATTGTTTCATTTTAATTTATTAGCATGAAAAATGTAGCACAACTACCCACCTCCCTCCACAAATTCTTTTCCTACTCTAAATTGTAAAGTACAACTAACTTATTTCAATACATGATTAATTCAAACATAATTTTTTTCAATGTTTTCTAATTTTTAGGTCTACTTCAAAGTATATCCTAGTTGGAACATGTTAAATACCATGTAAACACTATTATTAGGTATTGATGTCCTAAACAAATTGTGTGAATATTTATAACCCTATGAAGTAAAATAATTGTGCTTAAATTACCCCTTCTTTCCACAACAACAACATTTCCAACTTGAGTGAAAAAATGTGAAAGGGGAATATGTGATTTAACAAATATGAGTCTTGCTACCTCTATCTTTTGGATGAAAGAAATATACTAAGAAAACATGTTAAGCATCCTAATGCACAACAAAAACCTTGATTGAGGGAGATGATGGAAAATGTAATAATCAAATCAATATAGTTTATAATGGAAGCCTCTATCATGCATTGCATTCAACTTTCCCCTTCCAAATATTTGGCCTTGATTTAGGAAAGTGATGGAAGATATAATAATGAGATCAATAGAGTTTATAGTGAAAGTCTTTATCATATAATAATGAGATCAATAGAGTTTATAGTGAAAGTCTTTATCCTCAATTACACTTAAATCAACTCTTCCAAATTTAAAAGTGATTTCTTAACACTTTTTAATGTAAAATATCTATTTAGAATAGGGAGGGATAAGAAAACACCAATTTTAAGATGGATGCCATGAAAAAAATAGCAGATTAAGCATTAAAAATAAGCAATTTAGTAGTTTCATGCTTAATTCAAGTGAAAGAGTGAATAAAGAAGAAGCCTCTTTTGGGGCAACACTCTTTTATAATATATTATATACACAGTTAAGACGACTATTCAAATGAGCCTCCTTAATGTGTATATTGAAGACAAACATGGTTTGAATGAAACAATAATACATTAGCATAACTATAATTAATTCCCTCACCTTCAAAAAAATAATTTCCTCAATACCGATCAATTTTGGAAACTTTTTTATGAATAACTCATTCTACCTAATGAGGAATTCCACAATTTCTTCATTTTCTTATTGCTTGGTTTGTGTTTCAACAACTATTTTAGGTTCTAGTAGGATATTTCCCTCTTCATAGAGTTTTGACTAATGAATTTGAATGTTCATATTTTTACTTATCACCTTCTTTAAACATGAAATATGGAAGATCATATGTACACATAAATATGAACGCAAATCCAATTTATAAGGTACAATACCAATCTCTACAACAACTTATAGGGACCATAGTACTTGGGTACTACTTTATTGCTTTTATTTTGTTTCTTAAGGGACATTTTTATTCATGTTTGTAGGCTTAAAAATACCCAATCTCCCACTTCAAAGTTCTCTTCACTATGATGCTATATTTATTGCTTGTTTCAACTTGTTTTTATGCTATAGCTATATTATCCTTCAATAGTTGGAGACATATTTATTGGTAATTGATGTGATCCTCCATTGCATTAATATTATATTTTTCCTATCAAGGGTGATTTTATAAATGGAGAATGATGCACATACAATGCCATAAATGGTGACTCTTTTGGATGAAATATGGAGGAAAATATTGTACCGACATTTTGCGAAAGGTAATCATGTGAAAATTCCACTATTTATTAGATACAAAGTAATGGAGAAAATATTTCAAACATTTGTTCACAATATCATTTCTCCCATCAAATTAGGGATGGTAATAGGCCTTGTGAGACAATAGAGTTCCCTAACAAGAAAATAAGTAAATGGAAAAATTACTAGTGAAAATTGGATCTCTATACCTTAAAATAACTTACTCTTTGGTATATATGTTTGTATGTGTAGTATGCTTGGCCTACTGAAAATATCAAAAGTGTCAAATATGCTAGAGATAACACAATGAGATGATAGAAAATGGAAATATTCTATTAAGATATGCAACAATATTGTTCACTTTCCTCTTCAAGAGGGAAACCTCCGAGTAGAGTAGAGCTCAATTACACAACACAAGACAAGACTTCCCTTGCTATATTTGAATATATATAGTTTCATGAGATCCAAAAACCTAACTACTCATGGTCCCTTGCATAATTTGGGTTAACCACTTTATTTATTTGTTATGGTCTATTTATTTATCCTCCTTAACTACACTAACTAATTGTGGTCCCTTTTAATAATATAGATCAACCACTTACAATCATCATTAATGCAAATAACTACTTATGTGCTTTATTTAATAAAATAACTGATCAAGACTCTTACAAGGCCACTTGGGCCTATTACATTAATAAAGGGGTTAGGTTGAGACCTTAAAATTCCCTACCCTTTGAGAAGAAACCTTGTCCTAAAGGCTAGAGATGCGAAAATTGATGAAGAATAGTTGTTGGCTTCCATATCACATATTTTGGTAAGGTGTCTTTCCATTGGATGAGGGCTTCCTTAATACTGCGGCCTTGACGATGTCATTCCCATGAATCTAGTGCCAGCTTTGGTTAGAGCCAAATATAATCTTCATCATCCAATTTAGGAAACTTGGTTTGAACCTTGCAATTTTGTACCACAACATTCTTGAGGCAAGATACATGGAAGATTGGGTGGAGTTTTGAAGTGGCTAGGAAGGTCAGTTTGTAAGTGTTAGAGCCAATACATTGAATCACCTGATAAGGTCCATAAAAATTTGGAGCTAATTTTTGGAAGCCCTTTTATTTGAGAGTCAAAGAAAAACTTCTTCACCCACTTGAAAATACCTTTTCGATCGATGTTAGTAAGATTGTTGCTTCATCTAGTTTTGAGCTTGATGGACATTATCCTTCAGAAGAGCGAGAGTAGCGACATGGTTCTAGAGAAACTAATAAGTAGCCTACACTTTGGAAGATCCTGGAAGATAAGAAATTGACGAAGGTGGGAGTTGGCTATACATCACCTCATACTGTGTCATATACTTTGCTTCATGATAATTAGTATTATACCACCATTATACTGATAGTATCCATTTCACCCATTTACGTTGTTTGGTCAAAGTAAGCACCATAGGTAGGTCTCCAACATTTGTTGATTGATTATGTTTGATCATCTATCTTGGGGTGATGTGTGTAATCATTTGGAGCTATGTGTTATGGAGATTGAATAGCTCCTACCAAAAATTACTAGTGAAGGTGGGATCTCGATCAAACACAATAGAAGTGGGCATTCCATGTAGTTTGAAAATATAATAAATGAATAATTGAGCCACTAAGGTTGGAGTGAATGGGTGTGGTAAGGTAAAAAGATGGGCATATTTGTTGAGTCAATCAACTACCACCATGATGAATCACTTGTTGTCTAATTTAGGAAGACCTGTAATGAAGTCCATGGAGACATCCCTCCAGATAGAGGTAGGTAGTGGTAAGGGTTGTAAGGTTCTGTTGTGATATACAACACCCCCCATTTATTTTAATAAATGGGGACCCTTTTAGAAATAAATAGGAAATTTATTTTTATCTTTAAAACAAAAAACTTTAGGAAATATAGTTTCCTTTGTGATTTTCCACTTTATTCCTTAGTGCATATCGCAAACCACATAACTTATAACCTAAAAAACTTGAAACCTACTAGGTCACGCGGGTTGCGAAATGCGCTACGCCCTTTCCGAAGTTATATTAAAAAACTTGCAAATGATTCAATCACCGTTATATTTTGTTTATTGCATCGCACCTCATTTAAACGATCTAACTTATAAAGAATTTCGGTATAAATTGTGATTACGCAGACCCAAAAAGCCAACAAAGAAATAAAAATAAAGCTCTAAAGTCCCATAAATCGCAACCACTTGACTTCTTGAATGCATAATTCACATTTTGCACAACTTAACCAAAAGCAAATTTGTTTACCACATAAGAATTGCGACATGCGATTTGCGCAGATCACATTTCACAGAATTTATGGGTAACATCGTAAATGGTAAAAGTTATAAGTTGCAATATGTGAATGAAGGGAATTTAATTACTCAAGCATGTGAAATGACTTATGTCATATCAAAATGAAATTCGAGATCCAACGTCTTGAATCGATTGATAGCTATTTCATGTGAAGGTGTAAGAGATTTGATTTGAAAATATTATTGGTGATTAGTAGCATTGAATTGAAATAAATGTTTTAATAGATTTATATCTATTCGTTCATATTTGATATAAACGACAGATTTATCTTTCTGTTCTCTATATTTTTAATGTTCGATCTGTTTACTTGAAATCAAAAGATAATTTAACGGAGTGAGGAAAATTGAAATGAACAAGAAAGGCAAAGATATTTCTCAAGCATCATCTACCGAAGACTCAGATATGTCTCCCTTATTTTCTGACACCACCAGGATTGCGACATTTCATCATGGGAGGCAATGTATAAGCTTTTCGAGGATGAAAATATAATATTAATAACCAAAGTCACTACAACAATCACGTCAGTTACTTCAGATGCGACTTACTTCGACGTTGCATGTTCATTCGTCCACAAGGTAGCCGCAAGGCCAAAAATTATCCCTTACACAGACATGGTTAAGTGGGTAGTGTACCATGAAAACATAGAAGATAAAACATTCAAAGATTCAAAAGGAAAGAATATTGGGTCATTCAGGGTAGAAGATTTACAAGCAATGTACCATCTACCCTCCCCGCAGCAGAAATATGACAAGGCTTTTCTACAAAGTTTTAGATTAGAGCATCCAGACCTCATGAAAGTCATAAAGGAATGGAAGGAAGACCAAGGAAAACTTAAGCGAGATAAACTTGGTATGTACCCTATTGCCCAAATTCCTTTCCCTTACTGTTATGCTGCCGATATGTTGTGTAGATTATATGCAAAACTTGATACCACTAGGTTTTCAATAGATTGGGTCCCATTAATTGATGCAATCGTCATTTCCTTAATTCTGAATTGGGAAAATATCCTATCTGATAATTTAGCCAAACATATCATGGAGTATAGGAATAAAAGGAGTGTTTCATCTAGAGAAATACCTCCCTTTTATATGAGTGCCTATGTCATGGTCGCAATCTACTTTTCTTCTATTTTTCCTACCATGGGATGGAAATGGACTACCCAATACTGTACCCCAATCCACATTTATCACAGAGCCCTTTTGGATTCAGACTTCCATCTGAATTTTTATAAAATTTGCCATGGATTCACGTTGCTTATGCACCAGATGATATTCAATGAGAAAGCCCCTAGGGTTTCCGAAGAAGCTAGTACAGATATTCTTTTTGTGGCTAGATGGTTTGCAGAGGAGAATTTTACATATGTTAAAGTATTTGGGAGTCATGCTTCTCCCAATGTCCTACCATATTATGTTCTTGATAAGTTACTTGCAAGAGGGATATCCTAGCAGCTTGTTAATGGTATTTATAAACAACTGAAAGATGCTAAGAAGGTCGTTTGGTCTAATTTTCCTTTACATTGCAGTACTTTTGCACTTTTTGATATTGGCCATGCCTACAAGGAAGTTTCAAAGATTAATCTATTGAATTTGGCAGTAATGCAAAAGAGGATGTATGATCCAAATGATGTAATTAAAAACTACATAAAAGAGCTCAAAATGAAGCCTTTCGTAAAGGAAATAGACTGATTTGATGATCTCTTTCAAGGCATGGAAAATTTTTCAGATATAATTAAGTTTGCATCTGGTAAACTCAACCAAGATGATTTGGAAGCCTTCTAAACATACACAAATAATATATTGGAGAGAATTCCTCTTGAATTGTTAACTATTGAAGATGTCAACAGACCTATTCCAAGTATTAGCTTGGATAATGAAGCAAAAGACATGTCTGAGGATGAATCGGGACAATCAGAACATCAATATCACAATTCGGATCATTCTGAAAATGAATCTGAATCCAGAGATAATTGATCAAGTAATCCAAGAGATAGAGATGCAGGAGAAAAGAGAAACTAATGGAACAAATTCAACTTCTCAAGAAGTTCATCACAATCATGATACACTTGATCAGCCAGAAAAGTCCCAAAAAAATAATTTGAATAGTGAATGGGATGAGTTTTCTGAAGCAATAAAAACTTCTAAAACCAATCCCAATGCTGATAAAGCTACTAGTTTTCAGACACCTAAACATTCCAAAAAGTTAGCAGAAATTTTTCTTCCACTACAACAAGTTCCAGAAACTCATGATCAAGAGATCATACCGGCTTACCCTCCAGAACAAATAGTTTTACAAATTGAGGAACTCCCTTCAATGGATATTTTCTACAGTCCGAGTCATAAATGTTATAAGGCTGTAGTCAAGAGAAATAAAAGGAGAAGAATTGATGAAACAATCTCAGATCTTACAAACGAATCTATTGATGTTTTATGGAAGGATCCCCTAGCTGATATTACTGAACATTTAACTAAATTATCACAGTTTGCAGGGGCATATGCTACTTCCATTGTTGATAAAGCTATTGAGGTTAAAATGTTGCTGAAGCAGAAGGAAGACAGAATACAAGAACTAGAGAGGTTGTTACATGAATAAAAATCTAACTCCAGCGAACAAATGAAATCGAAGATGGCCCAATTTCAAAAGGATTTTGAAAAGCGTAATTTACAGCATCAGGTCCAAATCACTGAGAAACAAGCACAACTGGAAGCATCAATGACCAGGTTACAGAGCCAGACACAATTAGAGCAATTCATAAAAGAAGCATTGGATGTAAATGCTAAGTTAAAGCAACAACAAGAAGTATTTTTCCAACAACCTTCTATTATTTGACTCTTATTGTGACTCAAATGAAATACTGATCTAGCAAGTAGCTATCCAGAAATTTGAATGTGAGAAGCTCGAGAAGAAAATCAACGAACACATTCAATGGAAAGCATCAGACTCAGGAAAGGAAGCTAATATACGCCAGGTAGATAAGTTCCACAAGGAGATATTATTCAAAGATTAGGAAACACAAATAAAGCAGACATAGAAAGCAATAGCAACAACATCAAGATTATCAAAGGAAATTACTGAATCTATATGTGAACAACTGGTGAAAGTAGAACCTATTAAAGAGTACACGTCTAAAGTGTTCTCAAAAGTCAAACAAATAGAAACACAGTGGAAGCAAAAGGCATAAACAAAGGATGAAATAATTCAAAAGGTAAATAAGTTTGATCAAGAAAATGATTGGAATTTTCTTATCAAACCTTATCATCAATACCAAATCTTGTAGTCTTTAATAGATTCAACAAGAAGATCGCAACCAATACTCTCAAACGCAGTATTCAAGGGATAGGTCATATTGAGGATTTCACAGCCAGCTCAGCTCAAGCCGATGCTAGATATTTGTCAACTTCATGACTAAATCCAAAATAAAGGGCGGAATTCAAAAATCATATTGTTACTTTATTTTCCTAGATTGTAGTTTAAGTTAGTCTTACGAGGATGGTTGTTTGAAACCTCCTCTATATTTTTGTAATGATCTATTTTAGAACATAGTTAGTTTATTATTTAAACCCCTCTCATGCATTTAGCGAAGGGTCCAAAAATTTATCAAAAACATCTGCAAATAATGCACTATTGTAAGTTTGTGAATGCTTTGATGGATTACTGGAACACATTTGTTATCTTTTGACAATTAAAGTTGTTTAACTGATGTTGCACTACTGTACTCTTTAAATTGCTTGAAAGTGAAGAGGAGCAGATCAATTACTGTTAGTTTACATGAGTAGAACTTCGTATATATGGTACTTCCATTCACTTGTATTAATTCTTGCTTTATAGATTGGCAGTCATGTTTTTATTGGATTATATATATGAAACATTATTATAGATGAATGTTACATGCACTTATGTTCTAATATTTGTTTGTGATTTCTTATTAAATATATAATTACACACATGAAAGCGGTATATTTTTCACAATTATTCTAATCAAACTAATTTGTTAGAAGAATCGTCTTACACAATTTTCATCTCTTTCAACTATTAAATGATCTATATTATTAATAGTTGAAGGATATCTCTTTAGATCGCATAAAGGAAGAAACACCCCGAGTATATAGTAGAATAAATAGTTTAGATAGATGGATATGATAGATTAAAATCATTCTTCATTTGCATGTTGTATAATCAAAACACCCTCAAAATCATCCTTATTGGGAAACTGGTCCCATTATCCTTGGTTGGAGCCACTACACCAAATGGAAAAGGAGTTTCTTTAAGGTCCGGACTGGGTGGTTTCCCCTATGTTTTTGCAGTGGAATTCCAAGGCCTCAACATTC
This sequence comes from Pinus albicaulis, assembly GCA_034641835.2. Classification (NCBI taxonomy): domain Eukaryota; kingdom Viridiplantae; phylum Streptophyta; class Pinopsida; order Pinales; family Pinaceae; genus Pinus; species Pinus albicaulis. Next base: position 1,453,357,724 of record CM076570.1, on the reverse strand, counting down.
TGGCGCTAGAAGGAGGGCCTTGTGAATGGAAAAAATATCCGATCAATCTAAAGGTTAATCTAAGAGTCTCTCTCCCTATAGATCCCCATAAACTTCCATAAAATTATCTAGATATTCATCTTTAAAATTGGAAGTTGATCATCCTTATCCTAAGTCTCCTAGTGATACTAAACCCATACTATCTCCTGATTCTCATGAAGCTTCCCCAGAAGTTTATTATTTGATAGAAAAGTTAGGGAGAGTATCCATTTCTTCTGAAAAGCCTCAATCTTCTCAAATATCGGATATCAGTATTTCGTCTTCTTTACAACCTCGAAGAATAGTAACTCGATTAGAAATTCAAAAGACATGAACTCTTCCTTTTGAATTTCCCATCGATATTACTCGAAAGAGAATAAAGAGGACTCAATCAGAGTCAATTGCCAATGAGATCTTATCCCATTCACCTCCTTTACCTCTGCTCACTTCCACAACCTCCATTCCAATAATCAATGTTACTTTGACTAGTTCCAATACTCAAACTACTATCCCTTCAACTAGTCCTAGCACTCAGCCTGCCTCTTCTTCAACTCAAACTCCATCCATCACATCCACCCAAAATTCAATGGCAAGCCATCCATGGAACAATCCAGGGGTTGTAAATATGCCCGCTCCTCTTCATGCTCTTCCAAAATACCTTGAAAGGTGGTTACCTAAATTTAATCATGATGATAGTCTTCCAGCAGAAGAACACATTCATAATTTTATGTTAGCCATCAATTTAAAGGAAGTAGTTGAAGAGGATTGTCTTGTAATATTATTTCTGTATACTCTAATAGGATCCACAGGATCTTGGTATTTTTCACTGCCTGCCTGCTCTATAACTAGCTGTAATATGTTCGAAGAACAATTTCTAGCTAATTTTGGGGATGACAAGACCACTGCTACGCTCATCAATGATTTGTCAAATCTAAAATCTAAAAAAGGTTAGAAGATAAAAGATTTCAATTCAAGATTTAATAAATTAATCAATAAAATTCCTGCTACAACAGTTCCTAGTGCAGAAGTTCAAATTGAGTGGTATATTTCATCTCTTCCATCCAATATAGATATTTTTGTTGATAGAGAAAAACTATCGACACTTGCAGAAAACATGAAGGAATATCTATCTGTAGAGAAATGCATAACCGCTCTTGAGAAAAAGAATTATAAAGAAGATCGAAAATCACAGAAGGTATCTTTCAAAGATGATTCTAAAAAGAAAATGCCAAAAGACCCTTTTGATGTAGAAGGTATTCAAAAAGTTTTGAAGACTATGGAAAACGAGATGGCAGATATCAAGAAACAAGTCGCTGGAAATTCTAGCTCAAAAAAGACTTTCAGAAACTTCAAGAAAGGTCAATCCTCTAATACTCAACCTCCCAATATCATATCTAATGCTGAATCTGATCAAGGTATAGAGGAAGAGCAAACAGAAGAAGAAGAAGAAGATGAAGAAGAATAATTTGAACTAAATGGAATGTGGGATTTCATCCTACCAAATGAAGAACAACATGAAGTTTTACCTGTGAGTACAAGGAGCAAAAAGACTACTGAAGCAACACAAAAAATCAACAACAAAATATTTCAACCCCTGCTAAGGATAAATCGGTAAGCAAAAAGTCTACTTCAAAGGCTACATAAACAAGTCTTGTTCCTTAAGATACTCCACCTACATCTAAGTCAATGGTAGTCTCAGATACTATTGAGTATAATGTAGTTGAAGATATGAAAAAAACCAGGGCCAACATTTCAATTCACGAGCTTAATAAATTAAAGCGGAAACATAAAATCTTACTTAGAGACTTAAATGTGATTCCTGCTTCAACCTTGCCTACTCCAGTAATAGTACAAGTTACTAATGAAATGGGTAAGCCACCTTCCCCTTCAACTAAAATAGATGCTATAGACTTGATTATGATAGGTGATCGATCCATCTCTCATACTCCTCCATTTCTCTTAATCTATGAGATCTATAATAAAAATGTTCATAATTTTTTAATAGAATCAAGGGATTCCTCTAATATAATGCCAAAATCGGTCTGTGCTAAGTTGAACATAACTCCTTAGAGTTCTCTTGTTCATATAGTAAAACTTGATAGAATCATATTAGAGGTGGTAGGAGAAATAAATTTTGTTTCCATCATATTGTCATCAAATCCCAAGGTTACTCAAACAATCAATATACTAGTGGCTGATATTCCTAAGTTTTAAAGATTATTTTTAAGCTAAGATTGGTCTGAAAAACTTCATGGATATTTTGCTACAGACTGGTCACATATATGGCTACCATATAATGGAAAGCCAAATCAAATTCGGGTAGATTGTGAGAAGTTCATGAAGCATACAGTCACTGATATTGAAGGAGTAAATGAGCCAATAGCATTCAATAATAACATTATTGGGAACTACTCAGCAAAATCAGTTTTTGGAAATTTCAATGCTCAACCATCACCTTTCTTTAATAATGCAGCTGTTTCTCAGATTGAGATTTTTTTCCAGACAGATAGTTCCAAATGTATAAATTTTGTAGATAGAAAAATAAGTAATTCTTTATTTGGACTCTTTATTTTGAAGGTTCTAAATCTGAAGATGGTGTAGGAACTGGTTGTATTTTAATAAACCCAGAAGGAGAAAAAACCATGTTAGCCTGCAGACTTAAATTCAATTGTACAAATAATATAGCTGAATATGAAGCATTAGTCCAAGGTTTATACAAAACCATTGACCTTAATATCAAATATCTGAAAGTCCTAGGAGATTCAAAAATCATTGTTAGATAGGTAAGAGATACCATTCATTGTAATTCTGGACATTTAAAGCATTTTTGCATTAACCTAGAATGCAGAATGCTAGTGTAGATCTACTCGTTAATGTAGCATAAAAGTTAATTCCATCCCAAGAGTTTAGTCCCGATAGATTTTCCATTGAATTAATTTTTAGACCATCTGTTCCTGATAATATTACCAATTGGAGAGTGTTCAATGACGATTCAGATATCATAGATTTCTTAACATCTGAAGGATCTTATGATAGTCAAATTTTGGATGAAAATGAACATGACATTTAGATTAAGAAAGAACAAGATGAAAATCCTATTCCTAAGTCTGTTGTCAAGTTAGAAGACCTATATGATATGAAATATAGGTTTAAAAGAGTTACTAACTCAAAAACACAAAGCTCTACCTTAAGATTTGAGTTAGTAAATCTAGGAACCGACGAAAAACCTCAAAATGTCAATTTAGGTCTTGGTCTATCTTTCGAAGAAAGATTATCATTTATCAGATTGTTTAGAATGTACAAAAGTGTTTTTCTTGGGATTATATTGTTCTTAAAACATATGACACTTATGTGATTCAACACACAATTCCTATGATCTCAGAAGAAAAACCTATATAGAAGAAATTGAGGAAGATTCATCCAAATATGGAAAATCAAATCAAAATAGAATTGAACAAACTCCTCAAGGCAAAAATCATATTTCCAGTCAGGCATTCTAAATGGGTATCAAATTTGGTACCTGTTAGGAAAAAGAATGGTGATATTAGAATTTGTATTGATTTTAGGAATTTAAGAAAAGCATGTCAAAAGGACAACTTTCCATTACCAACCATGGGAAAAGTACTGCAAACAGTAGCTAGTTCTAAACTTATGTCCTTTCTAGATGGATTTTTGGGATATAACCAAATTCTTGTACATCCAAATGATAGATTAAAGACTACATTCAGGACTAAGTGGGGAACTTATGCGTATCAAAAGATGCCATTTGGATTAATTAATGCATGTTCCACTTTTTAGAGAGCTATGGACACAAATTTTGGGGGGCTCATAAATAAATCAGTGGTTATTTATTTAGATGGAATTACAGTCTTTTGTAAACAAGTAACCAATCATGTGAATGACCTAAAGCAAGTCTTTGAGCGATGTAAAAGGTATGGAATCTCATTAAACCCAAAGAAATCATTTTTTGCATTAGATGAAGGAAAAATTCTAGGATTCATGTATCAAAAAGAGGTATTTATATTGATCCTGAAAGAATTGAAGAGATTAAGAGAATTATTTTCCCTCATAACAAGAAATCTATGCAGTCGTTTCTTGGGAAAATTAATTTTGTTAAAAGGTTTTTTTGTGACTTTTCACATATAGTGTTACCATTACAGAACATGATTAAGAAAAATTCAGTCTGTAAATGGCGACATAATGAAAGAGAGCATTTGATTTGATTAAACAATCCATTTTCAATGCTCCATTCCCGACTACCCCCAATTTTATTAATCCTTTTACTTTATATACTTCTTCATCAGATACATCATACGTTGTTCTTTTAACACAGCTTAATGACCAACAAATTGAAGCACCAATATCATTTTTTAGTTCCAATTTGCAAGGTGCAGAACTAAATTTTTCATATGTCGAAACACAAGAATTTGCTGTCTTTAAGGCTATAAAGCATTTCAGACCATTTCTCCTAAAAACTCACACCAAAATCATAGTTCCATTCTCTGTAGTGAGACAAATATTAATGAAAGGAAATTAGGAGAGAAAAGGGCTAATTGGGTTACTTCTTTACAAGAATATGATTTAGAAATTAGACCCTATAAAATTGTTAGAGGTCAAGGTGTTTGCAAAATTATTACAGGAGCATCCCATCTACCATCAGAAGAAGATTCATGTAACAATGTGCAAATATCAGAGATAAGCCTCAACAATGCACAATATCAATACGTTGATCTCATATTCTATTTGAAAAATGGATATGCTCTGACCCAACTCAATTACAAAACAAAACGGGCTTTGAGATAAAAGGTCAAGCAATATGAATTAATCAATGATGTATTGTTTAGGAGGAATTTTGATTATGTACTACTAAGATGCTTAGAAAAATATGAAGCAGAAAAAGTCTTGCAGGAACTCCATGATGGACCGGATGGAGGATATTTTGGATGAAATACAACAACACAAAAAATCCTTCATGCAGGTTACTATTCGCCTACACTTTTCAAAGATGCTCACAAATATGCAAGAAAATGAAAAGTCTGTCAAAGTGCATCTGGAAGACAAAGGAAGTCAGCATTCCCATTATAGCCAGTCAATATCGAACAACCATTTGAACAATGGGGATTAGATATAATCGGTGAGATTGTTCCTAACTCTTCCAAACAACATAGATATATTCTCACAGCTACAAATTACTTTACTAAATGGGTGGAAGAAATTCCATTAAAGGTAGCCAACTCTGAGAATATCATTGATTTCATCGACCAATATATCATAACTAGGTTTGGTTTACCTACTGCTTCGATATTTGATAATGCATCTTACTTCCTAGGAACTGATATGACGAAATTTGCAATCAAAATAGGTTTTAAACTTAAGTATTCTGCGAATTATTATCCGCAAGGAAACGGTTTAGCAGAGTCCACGAACAAAAAATTGATTAGAATAACCAAAATAACTGTTGATCAAAACCAACGAAATTGGCATAAGTCATTAATATTTGCTCTTTGGGCAGACCGAATAACTCAGAAAGCTTCTATTGGCACTTCTCCATTCAATCTTGTTTATGGAAAAGAAGTTGTACTTCCTACCAATGTAGTTATTCCCTCTCTTTCCTTAGTACAATTTATTGATGAATCTCCTTCTTCTTCTTTACAACTTAGAAAATGTCAAATTCTTAAGTTAGAAGAAGAAAGAAAAAAATATAAACATACTCATGCACATCATCAATAGATAGTGAAAACCTCATTTGATTCAACTTATGTTACTCCAAAAAAATTTCAAAGTGGTGATCTGGTATTGAAATGGGACAAAGCGCATGGAGACAAAGGTAAACACACGAAGTTTCGAAAACTTTGGCTAGGTCCATTTCAAATAATTGAAGAAATAGGCCCATCAACATTCTTATTGCAATATCTATCAGGAAAAAGAGATTCTTTGCCTGTTAATGGGAAGATTTTGAAAAAATACTTTTCATAGGAGGTAACCCCTTCTATTCCTTGTATACTAATATCTTTTTTCTTTTCCTTAGAGAAATAAAAGTTGCTTAGTATAAATTTTTGGCTTTTCAAAATAAAATCTTAGATTATCCTATTTTATTTATCGCTTATAGAAATAAGAAGTGTTAAGGAAACAATCGAAAGATTCGAAAGAAAAATAGATTTTATTTTCACTAAAAAGATGAAATTTCACTGAATTTATTTATTCTCTGATTAACTCTCATCCTTATATCACATGATTATTCTGTCATCAGTCAAGAAAAGAATATTTAACATAGTAAAGACTCTTTTATAGAAAAGCAATATAAAACTCAACATTATCATCCAGAATCCTCAAAAGGACCAATTATTCACCCCATCCGGTAAAAATTATTAATTTTTGAAAGAAATTCAAAAATGATTATAACTAGAAAAGCTTAAAAGATAATAAGTCTCATCAAGAGCTTGTTTACCATGTTCATAGGGAAATAGTTGAACTGACATTACGAATAGTGCCTACCAAAACAGGGTAATGACTTGAGATGATATCAAGAGGACAAGGGGTCTCGTCAAGATCCAACTTGATCAGTTTAATTACAACTAGGGAATGACATTTTCAATATTTGGTTACCAAGCCAAGACAATGGCTTTTAAGTAAATAAAAATATGATACAAAAAGAAAAATATAAAAAAAGATCAATTGTATAAAGTTAGAATTTATTTTTGGAAATTGTAAAAAACACTGGATGGGACAATGAATCATTGCTGGGTAAAAGGTAACCCTACCAAGAGCTTAAATTGCTTATTGGAACAGAGGTTCTACTTGTGATAAAAGAGTAAATATTTATAAAGCTGATTTGTAAGAGCCACCTGCTTTATCTTTTCAAACTGAGTAAAAACTGATATAGATTATCATACTTATATCTTTAAAAGAGGGACTCTTATGAATTGTAATTAAGAGAAGTTTCATTGCTTAGTAAGATATTATTTGTTTGAAATTCATTCCTGCAACTATTTTTACTTCAAAAATGTTTTAGAATTTTCAAAAAGTTAGTCAGAGATAGCTGGTTCACCCAAGTGAATCACCAATTGTTGTGCTATACGACACCCCCCATTTATTTTAATAAATGGGGACCCTTTTAGAAATAAATAGGAAATATAATTTTATCTTTAAAACAAAAAAATTTAGGAAATAAAGTTTCCTTTGTGCTTTTCCGCTTTATTCCTTAGTGCACATCGCAAACCGCATAACTTATAACCCAAAAGACTTGAATCCTACTAAGTCATGAGGGCTAAGAAATGTGTTAAGACCTTTTTGAAGTTATATTAAAAAACTTGAAAATGCTTCAATCACCGTTATACTTTTTTTATTGCATCGCACCTCATTTAAATGATCTAACTTATAAAGCAATTCGGTATAAATTGCGATTACGTGGACCCGACAAGCCAACAAAGCAATAAACATAAAGCTTTAAAGTCCCATAAAGTGCAGTCGCTTGACTTCTTGAATGTGCAATTTGAATTTCGCACAACTTAACCAAAATCAAATTCGTTTACCGCATAAGAATTGCGACATGCGATTTGTGCAAATCACATTTCACAGAATTTATGGGTAACATCGTAAATGGTAAAAGTTATAAGGTGCGATATGCGAATGAATGACATTTAATTACTCAAGCATGCGAAATGAATTATGTCATATCAAAATGAAATCCGAGATGCAAAGTCTTGAATCGATTGATAGCTATTCCATGTGAAGGTGTAAGTGATTTGATTTAAAAAGATTATTGGTGATTAATAGCATTTAATAGAAATAAAGGTTTTAATAGATTTATATCTATTCGTGCATATTTGATATAAACGATGGATTTATCTTTCTGTTCTCTATAATTTTAATGTTCGCTCGGTTTACTTGAAATCAAAAGATCATTTAATAGAGTGAGGAAAATTGAAATGAACAAGAAAGGCAAATAGATTGCTCAAGCATCATCTACCGAAGACTCATATATGTCTCCCCTGTTTTCAGACACCACCTGCAACAAGGATTACGAAATTTCATCATGGGAGGAAATGTATAATATTTTCGAGGACGAAAATACAAGGGTTATAACCAAATTCGCTACAACGGGCACGTCAGTTACTTCAGACGTGACTTACTTCGACGCTGCATGTTCATTCGTCCATAAGGTAGCCGCAAGGCCAAAAATTCTCCCTTACACATACATGGTTAAGTGGGTAATTGACCACTTAACCATAGAATATAGAACATTCAAATATTCAAAAGGCAAGAATATTGGGTCATTCAGGGCAGAATATTTAAAAGAAATGTACCATATACCCTCCCCGCAGCAGAAATATGACAAGGATTTTCTGCAAAGTTTTAGAGCAGAGCACCCAGACCTCATGAAAGTAATAAAGGAATGGAAGGAAGACCAAGACAAACTTAAGAAAGATAAAATTGGTACGTACCCAATTACCCAAATTCCTTCCCCTTAATGTTATGTTGTCAGTATGTTGTGTAGATTATATGCAAAACCTAATACCACTAGGTTTTCAGTAGATTGGGTCCTATTAATTGACACAATCGTCAATTCCTTAATTCTGAATTGGGAAAATTTCATATCTGATAATTTAGCCAAACATATCATGGAGTATAGGAATAAAAGGAGTGTTTCATCTAGATAAATACCTCCCTTTTATATGAGTGCCTATGTCATGGACGCAGTCTGATTTTCTTCTAGTTTTCCTACCATGGGATGGAAATGGACTACCCAAGACCCTACCCCAAACCACATTTATCATAGAGCCCTTTGGGATTTAGACTTACATATGCATTTTTATAAAATTTTCCATGGAGTCATGTTGCCTATGCACCAAATGATATTCAATGAGAAAGCCTCTAGGGTTTGTGAAGAAGCTAGTACAAATATTCTTTTTGTGGCTAGATGGTTTGCAGAGGAGAAATTTACATATGTCAGATTATTTGGGAGTCATGCTTCTCCCCACGTCCTACCATATTATGTTCCTTATAAGTTACTTGCAAGAGAGATAGCCTACCAGCTTGTTAATGGTATTTCTAAACAGTTGAAAGATGCTACGAAGGCTGTTTGGCCTCATTTTCCTTTACAGTGTGGTACTTTTTCACTTTTTGATATTGGCCATGCCTACAAGGAAGTTTCAAAGATTAATCTATTGAATTTGGCAGTAATTCCAAAGAAGATGTATGATCCAAATGATGTAATTATAAAATACATCATAGAGCTCAAAATGAAGCCTTTGTAAAGGAAATAGACGGATTTGATGATCTCTTTCAAGGCATGGAAAAGTTTTCAGATATAATTAAGTTTGCATCCAATCAACTCAACCAAGATGATTTAGAAGCCTTCCAAACATACAGAAATAAGAGACTAGAGATAATTCCTCTTGACTTGTTAACTATTGAATATGTAAACAAACCTACTCCAAGTATTAGCTTGGATAATGAAGAAAAATACATGTCTGAGGATGAGTCGGGAAAATCAGAACATCAATCTCACAATTCAGATCGTTCTGAAAATGAATCTGAATCCAGAAAGGATAGCCCAGAAAAGATAATTGATCAAGTAATCCAAGAGATAGAGATGCAGGAGAAAAGAGAAAGTAACGGAATAAAGTCAACTTCTCAAGAAGTTCAGCACAGTCATGATACACTTGATCAGTCAGAAAAGTCCCAAACAAATAATTTGAGTAGTGAATGGGATGAGTTTTATGAAGCAATAAAAAATCCTAAAACTAATCCCGATGTTGATAAAGCTACTAGTTTTCATGCACCTGAACATTCACAGAAGTTAGTAGAAACTATTCTTCCACTACAACAAGTTCCAGAAACTCATGATCGAGAGATCATACCGGCCTACCCTACAAGACAAATATTTTTACAAGTTGAGGAAATCCCTTCACTGGATATATTTTTCAGTCCTATTCATAAGGTTGTAGTCAAGAGAAATAAAATGAGAAGAATTGATGAAATAGTCTCAGGGCTTACAAATGAATCTGTTGATGTTTTATGGAAGGATCCCCTAGCTGATGCTACTAAACATTTAATTAAATTATCACAGTTTGCAAGGGCATATGTTACTGCCACTGTTGATAAAGCTGCTGAGGTTAAAATGTTGCTGAAGCAGAAGGAAGATAGAATACAAGAACTAGAGAGGTTGTTACATGAAGAAAAATCTAACTCTAGTGAGCAAATGAAATTGAAGATGGACCATTTTTAAAAGGATCTTGAAAAGCTTAATTTACAACATCAGGTACAAATAACTAAGAAGAAAGCACAACTAGAAGCAACAATGACCAGGTTACAAAGATAACCCCAATTAGATCAATTCATAAAAGAAGCATTGGATGTAAATGCTAAGTTAAAGCAACAACATGAAGTATTTTTCCAACAAGCTTCTATTATTTGACTCTTATTGTGACTCAAATGAAATACTGATCCAGCAAGTAGCTATCCAGAAACTTGAATGTGGGAAGCTCGAGAAGAAAATCAACGAACACATTCAATGGAAAGCATCAGACTCAGGAAAGGAAGCTAATCTACACAAGGTATATAAGTTCCACAAGGAGATCTTATTCATGAGATTAGGAAGCACAAATAAAGCAGGCAAAGAAAGCAGTAGCGAAAACAACAAGATTGTTAAAGGACATTATTGAATTTGTATGTGAACAGCTGGTGAAAGCAGAAATTTATAAAGAGTACATGTCTGAAGTGTTATCAGAAGTCAAACATCTAGAAACATAGTGGAAGCAAAAGGCAGAAACACAAGATGAAATAATTGAAAAGGTAAATAATTTTGATCAAGAAAATTATTGGAATTTTCTTATCAAACCTTATCATCAATACCAAATCCTGCATTCGTTAACAGATTCAACAAGAATATCACAACCAGTACTTTCAAACGTAGTATTCAAGGGACAGGTCAGATCGAGGATTTCGTAGCCAGCTCAGCTCAGGCCCATGCTAGATATTTTTCAAGTTCGTGACCAAATCCAAAAGAAAGGGCAGAATTCATAAATCATATTGTTACTTTGTTTTCCTAGATTGTAGTTTAAGTTCGTCTTACGAGGATGGTTGTTTGAAACCTCCTCTATATTTTTGTAATAATCTATTTTAGAACATGGTTAGTTTAGTATTTAAACCCCTCTCATGAATTTAGAGAAAGGTCCAGAAATTTGTCAAAAACATTTGCAAAGAATGCACTATTGTAAGTTTGTGAATGCTTTGATGAATTAATGGAACACATCTGTTATCTTTTGACAATTGAATCTGTTTAACTGATGTTGCACTACTGTACTCTTTATATTGCTTGAAAGTGAAGAGGAGAAAATCAATTACTGTCAGTTTACATGAGTAGAAATTCGTACATATGGTACTTCTATTCACTTATATTAAGTCATGCTTTATATATTGACATTCATCTTTTTATTGCATTATATATTTGAAACGTTATTATAGATGAATGTTACATGCACTTATGTTCTAATGTTTGTCTGTGATTTCTTATTAAATATATAATCACACACATGAATGCGATATATTTTTCACAATTCTTCTAGTCAAACTACTTTGTTAGAAGAATCATCTTACATAATTTTCATCTCTTTCAACTGTTAAATGATCTATATTACTAATAGTTGAAGGATATCTCTTTAGATCGCATAAAGGAAGAAACACCCTGGGTATATAGTAGAATAAATATTTTAGATAGATGCATATGATAGATTAAAATCATTCTCCAATTGCATGTTGTATAATCAAAACACCCTCAAAATCATCCTTATTGGGAAACTGGTCCCATTATCCCCAGTCGGAGCCACTACACCAAACGAAAAAGGAGTTGCTTTAAGGTCCAGACTGGGTGGTTTTCCCCCATATTTTGGCAGCGGAATTCTGAGGCCTCAACAGGTTCTATATTTCCTCATTGTTTCCCCTTTTTTTCAATGGCAGCTGTCACATTCAACTACAAATGTAAGAATTTCTTGTTTAATCCCAACACAAAATAAGGAGTGGCATGCACGAGCATAAGTATTTAGGAATCTTGAATGTCCTAAAATTGGTGAGGAGTGAAACTCCACTAAAATATGGGGTTTGAGTGTGGAGTTAGGGGATAGCACCACACGATCCTTATGTCAAAGAAGAAATTCCTACCAAGTATAACCTGCTAGGGGGTTAGGGTCGTCTTATATCATTTTAATTATCTAGGGTAGGGAGGGATGGGTGAACCATTCCTTGTGTGCCTCCTCAATCCAAGTCGGTATGGGAAATGATAGGGAAAAGAGAGTGCTCTCATCCTCAAACTATTTAGACAAGTCATCTTCAACGACATTTTATCGCCCCTTCTTATAGACTATATCGTATTCATAGCCCAACATTTTGGCTAGCCATTTATTTTGTTTCTGGGAGGATAAATGTTACTCCAAGAAATACTTCAAACTATGATGATAAATTATGATCTGAAAACTTCTCTTATGTAGGAAGGACATCATCTCCTTCACATATGTAGATTGACCCAAATTTCTACCATTTATTTGTTGGATTGTGAAGGCTATTGTTCAACTTTCTTGAGTTAAGACTACTCTGATTCCATTTCCTGAGGCACCACATTCTAGAAAAAATGGTTTTGTGAAATCGGGGAGAGCCAACAAAAAGGTGGTGCACATGGCTTGTTTGAGTGTCGAGAAGGCATGTTAAGCTTATTCTATCTAGAGAAATGCATTTTTCTTGAGATTATTTGTTAGGGGTTTGGAAATGCATCCATAATTTCTGAAAAATTTCTAGTAGTATCTCATTAAACCCAAAAATCCCCTTAGACTCTTCAAGATCATAGGTTGTGGCCATTCTTGCATTTTATTAATATTCTTAGGATCCACCCATACTCCTTATTAACCCACAATGTGACCCAAGTACTCCACCTCCTCCATCCCAAAATAACACTTGGACAATTTAAAAAATAATTCATTATCCTTCAAAAGTTGTAATATATTATCAACATGTTGAAGATGTGTGTCCCATGTTTTACTGTTGATGAGTGTATCATAAAAAAATAAACCAAGACAAAATTCCATAGATATGGCTTGAGAAGGTGATTCATGAGACTCTAAAAGGTGGACAGTGCATTAAAAATACCAAAGGGAATAACCAAAAATTCATAGTGACCTTCATGGGTTTTGAAAGTTGTCTTGGGAATGTTTGGTTCCTTCATTCTGATTTGGTGATACCCTGAATGGAGATCCAACTTGGTGAATAATTTTGTGCCATGGAGTTCATCAAGGAGATCATTGATGACTAGAATGGGGAACTTATCCTTGATGGTGAGCTTGTTTAGATCCATAAATTCGGGGCACATGCGCCACTTCCCATCTTTATTTAAGACCATACCTATTAGTGAAAAATAGGGGCTTTTGCTGGGACAAATCACTCATGCTTCTAATAGCTCCCGAATAATATTTTAGATCTCATTATTTTGTGCGAATGGATACTTGTAGGGGTGAAAATTTGGTGGATGGATACCATAAATAAAAGGATGTTATGATCATGCTCACCTGAGAGGTAGATAACTCCTTGGGGTTTTCAAATACCTATTGGTGGTGATTCAACACTTGTTGAAAATATGGAGTAATGGTGGCAGGATTGTATTCAATGGATTTAATTGCATTGAATTGTGAAAATAACCCATGGTGACCCCTTTTTAATAAATTCTCCATTCTATGCAAGCTGGTGATAGTAAGTGCACCTTCCTAGAGCCCCCTAAGCATATGAGTGTGTATATTCTGCTTGAAGCTCATATATAGCTCTTGGAAGTTCATGGTGATTGGGCCTAGTGTTCGAAGCCATTTTTCACCTAGCATGATGTCACAACCTCCCATTTCAATGGAAAACATGTGTGTTTTAAGGTGATAGTCCCCCATCTCGAGATTTATGTTCTTCCAATGTGCTTCACATTTCATGGTCCCCCATCATCTATGAGGACCTGAAATTGGATACCACCCTCACAAAACAATGAATGGCCTCAAAAATCTGTTTATGGTAAAAATTATGTGTGTTTCCACTGTTAATCAATGCCACTACTGGTCGATGCTTGATGAAGCCTATGATTTTAAGCTTTTGTGGAGAATAAATGCATGAAAATGAAAAAAGTGAGATAATTGGTTCATCTAGTGTTGCTATAGTTTCTGTTGTTGTATCTTGATGTGCCTCTTTGTCCTACCCAGACACTTTAGGGGGATAGAACTCCTCATCTGGGCTATTTTCAGTCACGTCAATCTACAATAATTTTGGTTCCTTGCATTTGTGGCCTAGTGAATATTTGTCATCATAATAGTAACACATTCCTTGTCTTCTCTCCTTTGGCCATTTTCATTGGTGACACCTTTTGCACCTTAAGGGCCTGGGTGGGGCCACTAGCAGTGTTAGTTCCATATAATACTAGTGTATTCCCCTTATTTATATTGTTAGTGTAGCACCATTTTGTTATTTTTATGCCAATTTATCCCCCACGTTCTTATTCTTGTGCCCCATAGAAGCCCATTATTGTTATTGTTGTGCCCTTACATTATTATTTTTATGTTGGTTCTGATTATATTGTGACCCCTTAGACTCCTATATATACCAATGAGGTATTATCATTTGTATCATACAAGAATTGTTCATTTATGTAATGTAAAGGAGGTTTCCCCCTTGAAGAGGCTAATTTTTATGTCGTTGATCTATCTTTTCTTCTATTTTGTGAGCTCGTTGCATAACATTTGGTTTCAGAGCTTTGGATTCTAGGGTTTCACTTCTTCCAACATGTCATCTTGGAACATCCGCTATAATGTTTTTTTATACGAGGATTCAGAAGCTGAAATTTCAACCACAGAGAGACAAAATATTAGTGAAACCTTGTATGAATTTTAGATCTTGGTTCGCTAAAATTTTAGAGATATGAATCGCGAAAGTTAGGGTTTTTGCAGGATCTAGAATTCAATTGCAAATAGGTGAACTAGGGAAAATTTTCATAACGTTCTCTCTGAGCATCAGACTTGAATTTCGTAAAAAGTTGCTAAAATCACACAGAATTTAGTTTTTTATGTATCATTTTCAGGGCCAAAGGTCAAAATAGTGACACATGGAACTTCGTACAATTTTTCTCTAGTGAACCATTCGATAATCAAACCATTGTGGGAGATTGGGTATAAATATTTCTTGAAGAATGAAATCTCGATCTAACTTATGGGGTTGGAAAGAAGACCTAGAGGGATACCATAGGAATAAATTTTAGACATTGGAGATATGAAATTATAGAGATATAAAAATTTTAATATTGAGCTCCTAAAAAGTAAGAAAAAGGTGTGTATTTTTTTAATTTTGCATAGGTTTGTTTCAAAAATTAGTTTGAAGTGATTCAAAGGGAATATTGAAGCATATATATCAGTATTGGTTCTAAAATTTCCCCCAAAAAAAATAATTGTACACCCATTAAGCCCTCATAAATCTCTACTATGATGCATGAAGAGGAAGAATTGCAACATAATATATAAAAAATACGAGACCAAGTGCAACAAATTTTGCTCTCACAAAGAGCAACCAAATATGAAATGGATGGCTTAAAAGGGGACATGGATGGTATAAAAGGAAATATGGAGGTTTTTAATGTAGACATCGATGCTATGAATTTCAAGTTGGAAGGATTTACAAAGTTGTTGCAAGAAATGCTTCTCGGTGGTGATAAGGTAATCCAAGAAAATAGCGATGAGGACAAAAGGAATATGAATTTTTACTTTAGAAACTCCAATGTGGGGTTTACAAACCACACCATTCCAAAGTAGATATGAGGAAGTTTGATGTAAAGGATTCGGTAACATGGACACTAAAGATGGAGCAATATTTCGATCTATAAGATATGCAACCCTCACAAAAGGTATGTATTACACCTTTACATTTAGAACCCAATCAATTTGTATGGTATAAATGGTTTTGTTCTCGTAAACCACTTGTCACCAGATGGAGCAATATTTTGATCTATAAGATATGCAATCCTCACAAAAGGTACGTATTACACCTTTATATTTAGAACCCAATCAATTTGTATGGTATAGATGGTTTTGTTCTCGTAAACCACTTTTCACCTGGTCAATTTTGACAGAAGAAATGATAGACATTATGAAGATACAAAGAGAAACACATTATTTAACCAATTGATAAATCTCAAACAAAAGGGTTCAATGGCGGAGCACATTAAAGACTTCCAAAAATTGAATATTAGGGTAATTGATATTCCATAGGAGCATAGGATTGATGTATTCCTAGGGAATTTAAAATATAACATACAACGTGAGGTTCACCTTTGGTAACCTGATTCATTGGAGAAGGCATTCAAGATCGCAATAAAAGTTGAAATCAAAATTATGGAAACAAGGAAGTCTACCACTCAAAACTATAAATATGGAAGTGTTTTTGCTCCTAGTCTTCCATAACCTACAAGGTTGACAACATA
The DNA here is from genome assembly GCA_034641835.2 of Pinus albicaulis. Taxonomy (NCBI): domain Eukaryota; kingdom Viridiplantae; phylum Streptophyta; class Pinopsida; order Pinales; family Pinaceae; genus Pinus; species Pinus albicaulis. The sequence goes on along the minus strand of CM076570.1, from coordinate 1,453,341,217 downwards.
ACTATTGGAGGAAAAAACAAAAAAATGCTTTGTTAGAGGTGTGATATAAAATACACTAAAGGTCATAAGTGCGTTGAGAAGAAATTGTTCTACATAGATTGTGAAGAGGAGGAATAAAAATAAGAATAAACATCAAAAGGGGAGGATATACACCAGGAACCAACCCCAGAGAAAGAAGAAATGAAGTCAACCATATCTTGTAATGCATTGGCAGGAATTACCACTCCTCAAACTCTCAATATAGAAGTATATATCAAGAAGAGAAAGGTAATAGTTTTGATTGATTCAGGTAGTACCCATAATTTTATTCATTGTAATATAGCCAAGGAATTGAATTGCTTCCTATATCCGGCACCAGATCAGTGTCAAGTGATGGTTGCAAATGGAGGAACTATAAATTTCTTTGGAAAGTGCCATAATATCAAGCTAACCATGGGGGAATATGTATTGAATAATCCTATGCTTTCCATTCCAATGGGTGGTTTTGATGTTGTACTAGGAGTCTAATGATCACAATATTTGGGGACGATAGTTTTTAATTTTCAATAACTTTTCTTGATTTTTTTTTGGGAAGGAAAGGAAGTTGAATTAAGGGGTATCACAAGAAAACTAGGAAATATAATCAACTGTAATGGCATGAAAAATATTCTAAATAAATAAAAATGAGGCGTAATTGAACAATTATGCTCATTAGAGGTTGAAAAATCAAAATCATCTATTTCTCCAGATCTCCCAAAAAGTTTTGGATAATCATTCCAAGGTATTTGAGACTCCCAAAGGCCTCCCACCTATTCATGATCAAAATCACGTTATTCATTTGATTCCAGGAAGTGTTCCTCCAAACATCAGACCTTACAAATATCCATATGCCCAAAAGAGTGAAATTGAACGTATGGCAGCAGAAATTCTAGAGGTTGGTATAATTCAACCTAGTCAAAGTTATTTCCATGCTCCAGTAGTATTGGTTCACAAGAAGGATGGACCATTGCATATGTGTCTAGATTATAGGGAGCTCAAAAAGCTCACTATTAAAGATAAATTTCCCGTTCCTATCATTGATAAACTGTTGGATGAATTACATGGAGAAATTTACTTCACCAAGTTGAATCTTCATTCAAGATATCATCAAATTAGAATGAATATTGAAGACATTCTGAAAACAACATTCAAACCTCATGAGGGTCATTATGAATTTTTGGTCATGGATTTTGGCATTACTAATACACCATCCACATTTTAAGGGTTGATGGATTCCATTTTCAAACCCTTCCTTAGAATATTTGTGTTAGTATTTTTTGATGATTATACTAATCTACAACAATTCTTGGAAGGATCATGTTCAATATGTTGACAGGGTGCTCAAACTATTGGAAGAGAAACAATTATATGAAAAAACCTCCAAATGTTTCTTTGGAATAAATGAGGTGGAATATTTGGGTCATCTTGCATCTCATGAGGGTGTTAAGGTAGACCCTAACAAAATTAAATCCATTAAGAAATGGAAAATCCCAAAAACCATAAAGCATATTTGAGGATTTCTTGGGTTGACAGGGTATTATCACAAGTTTGTTAAGAATTATGGGAGAAAAACAACACCTCTAACAACATTACTGAATAAATATGTATTTTTGTGGACTCCAGAAGAAACTAAGGCCTTTGAACGTCTTAAAGAGGCAATGTGCCAAGCACCGGTATTAGCTACACTAAACTTCAAAAAAACCTTTATTGTGGAATGTGATGCCTCATAAAATGGAATTGGTATTGTTTTAATGCAAGAATAAAGACCCATTGCTTTTAAAGTTGTCCAATCAAAGGAAATTATTTACATAAACCTATTTATGAGAAGGAAATGTTGGCAATAATACATGCACTAAAGAAATGACGACCTTACCTAATGGGAAGACACTTCAAGGTAAAAACAGATCATGATAGCCTTAAATAATTTTTGGAACAATGATTATCTTCAGAAGAGAAGAAAAAATGGGTCACAAATATGTTGGGTTATAATTTTGAAATCATCTACAAAAAGGGTAAGAAAAATGTTGTTGCAGATGCACTCTTAAGAAAGGAAGAGGATGTGGAAGCATTTCTTTGTGCCATTTCAATTATCCAACCATATTGGATAATAGAATCAAGGGATGAATGGAAGAAATAGAAAGAGGTGAGGACACTCATTCAAAATTTGCAACAAGATCCTAGTACATCTGATACATTTAGCTAGAAAAATGATTCATTATGGTACAAATTTCACTTATATATTTGTAAAAATTCCTAGCTCAAGCAAAATATTCTTTTGTAATTGCACACCTCCCCTTTAGGAGGGCACTCAAGATTGTTAAAAAATTACCACATGATCAAGAATATATTTTTTTGGGATGGCGTTAAATATGATATTCATAATTTTGTGGTAGAATGACTTGTTTTCCAACAAATTAAAGTTGAGACATAAGACCATGGGTCTGCTACAACCTTTATCCATACCAAGTCAACATTGGGAGGAGGTATCAATGGATTTTATCACAAGTTTACCCAAGTCTAAAGAAAAGAGTGTTAATGTAATGTACCTCACCCCTCACAACTACACAAGTTTCATCGTCTTACCTAGGGTAACCATGAGATGAGTTGCAATTATGACAAGACTCAACCTACTATGTGACATTAAGGAAATGGAGTAAAAAAAAACAGACATTACTGACTTCCCTCAGGTGCCTCGGGACCCTCGAAGAGTAACCCAACCCCTCCAGCTGTCCATCCCCTAAGCCAACTTACTTTTTCCTGAGTTTGAGCCTCACTTTCTCCCTTTCCAAGCCCTCCATGTGACTAGAAACCCCCATTTTCTCCCATGAACCTGCATAAGTGCGACTCTGGCCTTTTATGCCTAGTGTTGTGCCAACGAATACGGAATTTAAGCCAAATTTTTAGAGTTGGGGCTAAGAATATTCCTAGAAATCCATGTACTTTTCAAAACTCATAAAATACATGACTACAATGATTATAAACCAAAAAATAAAACCATTACTAGGCCTGACCATCCCCAACCGGGATTGACATTCTGTCAAACACTTTGTAGATATGAAACCTATAGGTCATTAATGCAAGTCTGAGCTTAAAGGACTGAAAAATCATATGATAATTAACAAGAAGGATCACCAACCTCTCCCATTAGTTGTCTTAACAACAATTATGTCTTACATCCATTATTATTTCAATTACAAGTAAAAACATGAAAAGAGCCATGACTAAAACCAGTCATATATGCATGCTTATAAGTAGCATATAAACATATAAATAATTTTAATATAGACCACCTTCGCCTTGGATTCTTAAACCTTCAAATAATTCCAAAGATCAAAACCAAGAACAATCCCATCACACCATGCCTATCCAAAAATGGCAAGGAAAGGCTAAAAACCATTGTCAAAATATGGCAAAACCATGCCACTGACAACAAAAGAACCAAATACCAACATGCACATACCATGCATGTCAAAAAAAACTAGGAAATCATACATGTAATTAGTTACCTACAGTTATTCCTGCTGAAGCTTGCTTGTCCCAACCTTTCCTTGCTTGATATTTTATTTTATTTTCCCTCTTTGTCCTTTCTTTTCTTTTCTTTATCCAATGCTAGAATGCTCCAAGAAAAAAATAAGTATCCCAATAGTGTGTGAGACAGAGAATAGAGACAGAGCTCCAAAATTGGACTGACAAAAAGCCATGAACTGATTCTCATAGGTCTTTTTTATTAATGAGGCCTATTTTCTTCATTTTCCATTATTTTCCTTCATTTTCCTCCTCACATGTAACATGTGACCTTTCACCTTCCTTTTCTCCTAATTTCCTTTATTTTCATAATTAAATGTGCCAAAAATAATTTTTTCCTTTTCAAAGCCTTAGCCATTGCCTTAGCCATAAACACAACAAATGATGCTCACTGGAATATTTTTCCCAACATTAAGCTTGAAATACGTGTCCCTTAACCATGGTCTTATTTTTGCCTTTATTAACTTTTAATACATGAACTTTTAACCTGGGTTTGTTACAGAACCCTCCCCCTTGGGGAACACTGTCCTTGATGTTAAACCACACCTATACCTCAACAAAACTATTGAAAATAAAACATACTACCCATGGAGCTTTATAACCCAGATCATTGCAGTATTTACAATGAACAACCTATTGAAAACATGACAATCATACAGTGCACTGGAGCTTTAAAACATAGATCATTACGGTATTTACAATAAAACCACATATAAATATGCACATTTAATTCAACCAATAAATAACCATATTGTTCATGGAGCTTTATAAATCCATATCGATACATTATTCACAATAAAATACACATATATACATATGCACGTTTTCTTTAACCAACAAATAAAAGGATATGATTCCTGCATATGAAACAAGGGAATCTAGAGGCTCATGCCTCCTCCCTCTAAGTAATACTAGGATTCACCTCCTTCTGAGGAATTCCAAAATCCAATACCAAAGTCAAAGTTTCATCCAAGGTCTAACGCTATGATCCTACGCTGCTTTTTCCCTCAGTGAACAGTTCCCGTTTCATTGTTCCAGGGCACACTCCTAATGTGTATCTGATTCCATCCGGCAATGCTAAAGACCAAAACAAATCCATCCCTGAACTTCCCTTCTCTGATACACATTCCCTCGGGCAATCCAGTCACCCCCTTCTATGTAGTCTCTCACTGTCCAAGTTCCCCGACATCCCCTATCCCGAGTGATCCATCCCTTAGAGAGGGTTCCTAACATCGGAAGATACAAAAACCAAGGAATATACCTGCCTCAAAACCATCATACCGGTCATAGGATGCTCGTGGAAATAAATGGAAACCCTTGGGTACTAGTTCCCCACAATGGCCTTGCTCCTGAAGTGCCTTACCAACGTATTTCTACCTGTTCCTATTCCTTTTATCGCTGCTGCTAATTATTGTAGCAAATTTCAACCACCCAACTGTGCATTCCATGCTTTCCTATACCAAGCAAATAATTTCCATTAGAATAAAAAGGAATTTAAATAAATTCAAATAATATATCATCGGTGGCTCGTCAATAAGGTACACTTGAAATTCTATTTACTTCCTGTCACAACAAGTCAAACTAGATGTTTGATCACATCATCATGTATAGACATATCACATTTGGATAGCTAAAAAGCAACCATCATAAACCAGAATCATAAATCACTTGTAACCATCATAAATCAAAGTCATAGATCACATATATTATTAAAAACTAAAATAAAATATTGATACTCATCTTTCCATGATTCTTTGCTTTTGCATTTTTTCTTTATCCTTTCTGTACACATATTGAATCAGATTCCAAACCCTGAAAGCACCCAGTGCCTTCTCTTTAAGGAACAAAGGAATATGAAGACTAAACGGCCTCCTCCCTCAATATCAAAAACAAGGGCATCCAAAGATTACACTGCCTCAACCTTTAATAACAACGAGGGTATTCTGAGACTAAACTACCTCAACCCTCAATAAAAACCACAAGGGAAAGAAAATATCATACCACTAGTACATTTGGGGGAAATTCCGACACTTGGTTCCGACACTTTTGACCAAATGTCGAAAATTTCCCCAAATTTTTTCAATCCCGCCCGAAACCGTCACTATATCGACGTCTAGAGAAAAGTGTCGCAATATTGACACTTAGACAAAGTGTCGCAATTGCGACGTTTGGAGGAAGATGTCGCAATTACAACACTATGCCCCAAAGCGTCGCTATTGCGACGGCTGATTCCAAACGTCGCAATTGTGACACAATGTCTAAGTGTTTCAATTGCGACATTTGGAGGCATCTGTCGCAATAGCGACGCTTTGTTTGCGACACAATGTCTAAGTGTCACAATTGCGACGTTTGGAGGCATCTGTCGCAATAGTGACGCTTTGGCTGCCGTCAGTATAACGACACTTATATGCCTTTGCATAAATGGTCGTCTTACAGAGCAGCGCGAGGAGTAGTTCATGGAGGCACCTTTGCAATTGCGCATAATTTGGAGAGAAAATAGTAATAATGAGAGAGGCTCCTTTAATTGCATCTTTGATTTGTGAAGGTATGGATTTTCCAGCCTGCAATTCTATACTGTTGAGAAAGACTCGCAATCCTCTGGAAACAAGACTGTTGTGAAGATGCCTGGCGAAGAAACGGACATTAGGTTCACGACTGTTGATGAACACATCGTAGTTCGGCGAAGAAGGCACCAAGGAGGGTATTCTCAGTGAATGAGGGATGTTGAAATATTAATTTCAACTACCCTGTCCTCTGGCCACTTTCTAAAACTGTTTGAATGGCTCTGTCAAATAGCCGCTTTCTAAAACTGATGAACAATCAATTTTGGTTTTGAAATCACAGTCCCTGCACACTTAAAAATAAAGCGCTGCATTGTTTTGGAAATAGAGAAATTTAATAGTAAACACGGGAGATTTTAATTCAGAAGAACGTGGTCCCACAGACCACAGACCAAATCTGCCATCCACATGGAAGCGGGCGATTCAATCGCGTTATTTTTTGGCCCGTCTGCATTGTGGAATTCCAGACCTGAAACATTATAGGGCGGAATTAATTTGATTTTCGCGTCATAGTTTTCCTCTGTACGCAAAGTCAAAAAACGGACCTGAATTTTTATATGGCATATTCTATGAAGTTTTCGCGTCACAAATTAGGGTGACATCAGCAGGCTATTTTGGAACGCGAATTTGTGATTGAAATCGGGTTTTTTTTTTTTGAAGTCTGGACATCTGATATAGTTTTATTAATATTTTGTTATAAGTTTTGTTTCACTGCCCGATAGTTATTTAAACCATTGGCTCATATATAACATATGCGCAAATATTTCACTTTGGGCATTTGTAATGTGGGCCCCGAATACTTTAAATAGGTTTGGTTTAATAGTTTTTTGTTTTGTTATTATATGTAATAGCATGTGTTTTAAAATAGCCCAAAGGCTAATGTAAAAGGAAAAAGGGCGTATTATGTTATTTTAAAACATATACATTAGACAGTTTAAAAGTTTTTAGGATTGCACCCCCGGTGCAATTGTTTGTTTATAAGATTATATGATACATGTGAGATAAAGGTTTGTTATTTATCATATATAAATAAATTTTATCAATATTGTACATTTACACTTTTATGAGGTGATGTTATAAGTAAATTCATAAATATCTCTTTTTAATCCTCATTTTACTGCATGAATATGTTTGGAAATGAAATTTCAATAGATTAATTTTTTCCTAACCTATGTATCATCAATATTGTACATTTACATTCTTAATTATGAGGTGATGTTATAGGTAAATCCATGAATATCTCCTTTTAATCTTCATTTTACTCCATAAATATGTTTGGAAATGAAACTTCAATAGATTAATTTTCTTGCTATTATATGTTTTACGAAGATATGGTAAGGAATTCTCTCTTGTTCTTCTTAGAAATAATTATATATAATTTTTTTTTTTTCAAAATAGATTAAAAAAATTATATGAGAAAAAATATTAATTCATCAATATGTGTGTGTGTGTTGTGAGGAATAATTTCATAGTTCAACTTAATGGTTCATTATATAATCATGTGATCATCACCAATGATATATCTTAAAAAGCAACTAAAAAGCCATGTGTACAAAATTGATGTATACTCTAGAGAGTGGTTCTCATATCACTATGTAAATTCTTGTATGCTACTTCAACAAAATTATAAGGTAAACTGTAATACACATCATATATGCACCATAACAATTGGTGCAGGGTAAAACCCATCTGCCACACCTTTGTACTTGATCCAATTTTCTCTGTCAACTCTTCTTGCTGTGGGAGTTTCTTCCAAGGATCATAATACCCCCAAGGCCTGTTATCACCCTAGTAATTCTCAGGTTGTGGGATGGGGATTTTTGTAGTTAAGAACACCAGGGGTAACCAAGAACCGCTTTGGGAATTCAATATCTAGCCTTCTTGAACTCCAGAGAGGGATCTCTCTGTATGATTTAGCTTTGTTTTAGTAACAGATATTAGGCTAACTATGATTGTGTATTTGGGTTTGATTTTAAAAGATTGGTGGGAATAAAGAGATTTCAAGGTAAACCAGAAGGATCTACCATAATATTGGGCAATGGAGTCAACTCTCTAGGCAAGCAGAACTAATAAATAAGGCTCAGAGATGAAAATGTGCTAAGGGAAAAATAGGTGACCTTCTAAGGCTATGTATAGGCTTGATTTGATGGAGTGGATGGAATCTGAGCAAAAGGGCACTTAAGAATCCTTAAGCTACAGATAAGAAGATTGAAGAAGGGGATCTAACTGGGACCTAGAGCAATTAAGAATTCTATGGTCCGGTTATCAAGTAGAAAAAATTAAAATGCCAACAAGTTTCGAAATAGGGAGCTTATTATCACTAATCCTGTTTAATTTTTCCTTAGTTGATCATTATAGACTAGAAAAACATAATATGAATGAATGTAAACTTTAAAGAAATACACTGAAAACAAGGAAAGAAACGAGACTTATCTTGTCACCACGAGAATCCTTAGCTATGATGTCTCTGATCTCTTTCCAATCTGCTGCTTTCACTAATTGACTCACCAACTTCAATATAACCACCAAATAAGACTATAGTTATCTTGAGAAATTTTATTCACACTGAATACTTCGAATTATGAAGTATTTATACAAAAAACTGTTTACAAAATATCTCAGGAATTGAGATAATCTTTTAATAAAAAATAGGAAAGAAAACTTAAAAATAGGGACAACTGTAAAACAGTTTGCAAGCTGTTACCTTTTTACAAGCAAAAATAGAACTGATTATTCTAATTTGAACTGATTGTTGTTGTGCTGTGTGTACTGCTAGCATTAGGTGCATCTTATCGTGGAAAGTGGCTGAAGAACTTTCCTTTCCTCTAACTTTCAACGCTGATACTCTTTATTCATCTGATTTGAGTTGTTTTGCTGTGGTAATTAAAAAATAACCAACAGTAACTTTATTTTCACTGATACTCTTTCACCTACTGATACACTTTAACCTTGTATTTTTACCATTTGAGGTAACAGTAAAAAATGAATTTCCAAGTGAATTTCTTGTTTTTTATCCATTAAATTCACAACAGATCTGTGAATTCTTGCCACTTTTCTGCAGAGGGGATCTTCATAGTCTTCAATTTTCTGTAACTTTCATCTGCCTCTGTATACTTGGAAAAGTTAGGCTTGATAGTGAACATATGCCTGATCTCATTATCTAAAAAGAATAGATTTTCAAAATACTGAAGAAGTATTTTTCCTGTTGGTGATCCTTGAGGCAGTTGTTGTCTGGCTTGCTCTTTTGCATGATTTCTGATTTTTAGATCATAATATTTCTGAGGCATTAACTTGTCATTCAATGCGTGAATATCAGGCAAACCTGCTTCTGACAATGTTTTGTATTTGGCTAAAAATCTTGAGATGGATACATTCATGTCTTTACACCGGTCCTCTAGATTACTCATTATGTTTCTTTTGTTCAGGACCTTTTTGATTTGAAGAATGGTTTCTGTTCTATCAACAATTTTCAATTCTTCCAACTCTTCCTTGTTTTTACTGTTTAAAAAAGCTATGAGTTGGATTGCTTGGGCTGGTTTATTGTCAATTTCCCTCTTAGTCTTGTCAATCTTTGCACTAGCAACTTGAAGTAACTCCCTCTGTTCATAAATTATCCGAATTGAAGGCCATTGAGAATGAATGCCTTTAATAATTTTGGTCCATAAATGATTTTTTATATAGGCCACTTGATATGTAAGATTTACTTGTGCTTGCAGAATCTTTACCTGTTCTTGTAGTCGATCGACCCTTTGCTCATGTCCTTTAGAAGTAATCAAGGCATCATTTTTGGAATTTTCTAAATTTTTAATAATGCCTTTCAAACTAAGAATCTCTTTATCTTTAATAGATATGTCCTCCATGGCTTTGATCACGGCTTCTTGGTCTTGTAGTGTGCTCCTCTGTGAGGATGAAGAAGAAGAGGTAGAGATTTCCTGAGAAGTAATTGGCACTGCAGTTGCCAGTACTCCTTTCGGTGCCAAGTGTTCTGCCAAAGTAGATGGTATAACAGTTTTTACAGTGGGGATCACTGTAGGAATGACCATTGGTTGTGCTTTTCTTAGTTCTTCATTCTCTTTCATTAGAGCTTTTGTTTGAATTTCCATTGTTTTTATCTGATCTGTCATTTGATGTAAAAGCTGTTTTAATTCATCATTCTCTGTTTTTTACTGTAGAATTTCTTTTTCTTGAGAGTTTTCACTATGAGGCAAATTCAACTATTTTCTAAGAGCAGCTATATCCTCATTTTTCTGTTTAATTAAGACTTTTTCCCCTTCAATGTTGGCTAGGTCATGCACTGCTTCAATCACTATATCTTCTAGTGATTTTATTCTTAAATTATTAGCATACAGTGAGGCTTTTTCCAACTTCATTTGATTTTGGAGGTTGCGCACTGTTTTCTCAAGCCTAATTGATTTCATAGTTTTACTAACAATTTTGGAATATAGCATTTCAGTATTTCTCCTATGAAATTCAATTTGATCTAATTCATGAATGGCATCTGCATCCACTTCAAAATCTGTTTTGGAATAATTTGCCACTGATTTTGGCCTAGCCACTATAGGCTTCAAGAATGACATTACCAATTTATTGGATGAATAATCAAATGCTGTAAGAAGCCTATCTTTATTTCCAGGCTTTTCCTTAAGAAATCTAGAATAAGCTTGATTCTTGATCTCTTCATTCTTCTCTTTAATTTGTCTGAATCTGATCTGAATCGCTGACTATGTATTGTCAGTTTCATGAGAAGAAGGAGGCAAATCGACAGTAGCCTGGTTTTCCTTCATGACTGTATCTTTTTGTTTTGTTCCAATTTTTACATTTTGAAGCTCTTTTAATGTTTTAGTGACTATTCTTGTTGCTTCATCATCTGTTTCAATATTTACAGCCTTACCCTTTTCTTCTTCTGTTGACTTGCTTCTTTTACTATAAGGAATTCTGAATTTTTTGTCCTCAATAGTCTCAGCTATGAAACTATCTCCTTCTCTATCTCTTTTATGTACATTATCAGTATCTTTGCTTGTAGAAGTCACCTGTGTCTGTTCAATCTGGTTTCCTTTGCTACTGTCTACCTGTATTACCTGTACTGCCTATGAATCATCATCAGATAGGGTGTTTGGCTCCCATTCAATTTTATTTACATATCTTTCAATATGGGGCTTAGGATCATGCAAGTAAACAGGCAACTTACATTTTACCCTTGTTGTACTCAAATACCTTGTGGGTCATAATTCCATGTAAAACTACATGGGAACTTATACTCTTTAAGTTTTACATTTATCTCATTGGCAGCTTCTCTGTTATTCACAATGAATGGCCCAATTTGATTTTTCAGCTTAAATTGGGTCTTTTTCCTGGAAGCTATGAAGTTGATTTCATCTATATTCAATAGTTGTCTAAGATATTCTAAAGAAAATATTCTTGTAGTAACAAATCTGGGTAACTTATATGGGGCCAGGGATGAGCCATACACTCTGATTTCTGTATGATTTTTATATAAATACCAATCTCCAGCTTTGTAGCTCTTTGATAACTGCAGAATTCTTCTTGTCTCATCATTGATCCTAGGGATCTCCTCTTTTTCCAAGAGATACATAGCAGGGGCTATAAATGAGTCATTGAAATCTGTAAAACTATACTTTCTGTTCCATTTCCTTAGAATAGATGACCAAAATACTACTGATAGAACTTTTCCTTCTGCATCCACTTTCTGACATTCAATTGGAAATTTATTTGTTTGATAATATAGGAAGAGGTGCAGTAGATAAGAGGAGTATCTGAAAACTCCTTCTTCTGATAATCTAGATAACTGATAATGCATACTTTCAGCAATAAATCTAGCAAAATTGAACTGAATGGATGGTGATTGACCAGGGCTTAGAGTTGTCAGAAAACCTAGGATAGCCACATCAGTGAATTCATCACTGGTGTATCCTAGTATGAAGGAGAGAATTGAGACAATCTATCTAGTCTCATCTGGGAAATCAAAGGTGTCAAAAGGAGGATTTAACTTAGGAATATCAACTTGATTTGGACAAAAAGTCTGGTATATTTTGAATCTAGTATTGAAATCCAAGTCAAGATATAGTTGGGTTAAATCTTCTATTGATAGGGAAGCAGAATTGGGGTCATGATTCATTTGCAGCATGGAATTTATCGACTCTTCAGTGATGTAAAACATGATCTCTTTTTCTTTGTTTACAATACATCTTTGTTCTGGCATATAATAGGCTTGGCATAATCTGATAAATTCAGGAACAGAATGAGTGAGATGGACAATATATCTAGGCAGATTGGATTCCCAAATTGGAATATCTTTGTCACCCTTTTCCACTGATTTGCCATAGCACCAATTATAGACATCAAGCAGGTTAAATTCTACATTAGGGTCTAACATTCTATAGTCCATATCAACTAAAGGGCTGTTCTCTGGAGAAATGACTGGAGGCTGGACTGGTCTGACCACTTCTGTAGAATCAACCGTGAGTGCAGGAGTTGGTTTGTCGATTTTGAAGGACATAGGCTAAGGAATCTTTGCAGAAGACTTCTTTTGAGATTTTGGGCCTCCATTCTTGGGGGTTACCTGTTTCTTGGTCATTTTTAATATGAACGAAGCAAGCTTAAATGGTTTGATAAGTTCCTTTATGAGAAACAGGGGTTTCTTGGTGAATTTCTACTGAAAATGGGGTTTTTGAGCAGGGTTTTTAGAAAATGCAAGGAATTTAAAGCTCAGAATGTGTATTTAAAATCGATTTCAACAACAAAACGGACCACGGTATGGAAAAAACTGCGAGAAAGGGCAATTAGGGATTCCAGGGAAATTTTGACAGAGTTTCCCCTGAAAAATGGACACTTTTTTGCAGTAACTTTGGTAATTATTTGAAATCAACAGGAATTTTGAAATCTCAGAGGGCAAGTTCGAAGAAAAGTACCTGGAGAACCAGCGAAATTCGGTTGAAGACGTTGCAGAGGTGCTCAGTCTTCAATTTTTTGAAAATGGATTCGCAGAGGACAATGTAGTACTTTGTAATGGAAATTCAGGGCAATGGGCGTCGAAAAATGGTACTGGTAGGTTTAAAATGGCTTTGCAAAGTTTCTTAGGGTTCAAACGGCGTGATTTTGAGGAAAAACGGTTTTGCAATGTTTTTGCAGGTTTAAAGCGAAAAAGTGAAAATTTGAATGAAAAATATAATTTTAATGTATTAAACGATGGTATAACCATAGTTAAATGACATTAAACTCAGGTTAAACGGGTGAGGTTTAGGGAATACCGCCAGTGGTATTCGTGCAGGTAAATGGTGGTAAGCAGAAATTAGCTTTTCGAACGCGATACAACGTGGTGGCGACACGTAAGCGCGGGGTGGTTTGGAAAAACCACCCATTTCACGCAACTTTGCCAAAACATCAAACGATTAATTTATGAGCGCGAAAATATATTAGCGCCGTTGGATCTGGATTCAACGAGCGAACGACCACGATCAAAAGGAAAGGTGCGAGGAAAAGGTAAGTTATTGGGTTCACTTTGGGCCATTGATCTTGGGAGATGAAGGATAGATTGGACGGTCGGAATTTTACGCGATGGGGAGAGATAAATGTATTAAAAACTTTCGCGCAAGTGTATTACTGTAGGATCAAATGGATTCTAGGGATCGGACGGTTAAAAATGAATCTGACGGGAGAAGGTTTGGTTTAGTCATATATACAGAAATGATTTATTCTTATTGGAAAATCAAGTGTTCGGAAGGATTACCAAGGCTTCGAACTGTGGCTAGGGTCTGGGATTTAGGTGTAATGTATGCGGGGAAAATGTAAGGTTAAGGGACTTGGGGTGGAAAATATACAAGGAAAAGGGTCATTTTTATTGAAGTTTAGTTTAGATGAAACTTCGGGTGATTTTTGATTTAAAACATATATAAAATATGTTTTAAACTTTTTCTTCATATATTTTATTTATATGGTAAATCAAATCAAGAAAACTTAATTACCATAGGGGCGAGATTAAACATACGGATAAAATTTTAGCCAAAGGGGTTATAAGGGGGGTATTATTTAAGCATGTGGGAATAAAATACTTTGGCTTAAGTTATAATAAGTGGGTTTTTGGGATTTATTTAGAAAATGAGTTATATAATAAGAAAAGGTCAATTGTAGGGAGTTAATATGTAAATTAGAGTTAATATGACAAGGGGACAATGTATATTCAAAAACACATAAATATAACTAAGAAAGTGAAGATTAAAAAGCAAATTTGCATTATAATAACTTCATCACTTAGACTTAGGATAAAATGTGATTTTAAGGGCTTTATGCTTTGAAATGATGTAGGAAGTTAATTAAATGAGGATTAGAGTATATTTAAGTAAAAATGAAGTTTTACTTAGGATTTTTCAGGGGAAATGAATGCATGAATGGTAAATGATGTGATTTAGGGATTAATATAGACATTTCACACTTTCAACTGATCAGTCATAGAGCCTTGGGTCCGGTCCCAACAAAAGTCAAGGAAATGCCTTGAACCTTTCTGACTGATAGTCTAGAATGTTTCATGACTATGGGAAGGGGAAGTTAGTTGTTTTGCAGCCCATGATGAATGATATTTACATTGAGACTTTTCACCTTCTTCTACCTACCCATATTACCATGCTAACATTTTTTTCTTCCTTTGTAGTAGGTGCATTTAAGCTAGCAACCTTCACAGCATTTATTCTTTCTGAAAGCAAGTAAAACTATCTAATTATACACTTATTTCATCCATGAATCCAGATTAAACTGTTGGATTCACTTTATTTCTCTACCTAACTACTGAATTGTTAGGATTAAACTGTCTAACAACTCATTATTCTCTATCTATAACAAAGGAAATTGAAACAATGACAAGTTAAGATTGAACTGTTTAACTCATCATGGAATAATGGCATTATTGACACTCTGCCATAGTCAAAAAGTAAAAATTAGTGGC
>CM076570.1:1452806236-1453326057 GCA_034641835.2 Pinus albicaulis | reverse complement strand
TTTAACTTTAACGGGTATGAGATTTTTATTGATAAGAAAAGGAGTGGGCAGGGCTGAGCCTTAACGACCCAGAATACATCTTAGAGTTCCAGCAGCAGCAGATTTTAAAGCTAGCCGTTAACAAGGTATTTCAACATTTCTTTCTTCATTTATAAAGAGAAGCCCTTTCTGCGTTGCGCTCCCTTTGTTGGCCATCAAGTCTGCTTCGCTGTTTGAGCTTCTGAGGATGTGATAAAATTTATGAGAACTGAAAGCTGTGAGTACCCTTTTCAGTCTTTCCAGAATCCTGTTTAGGCCAGCATTTCTGAAATTCTCTTCCATGTTCAGATTTTTGATGAGGATCTCCGAGTCACCGAATATCTGTATGTCTTTGATCCCTTTTTCCCTAGCAATTTGACAGGCTTTGAGGAGGCTTAGAAGCTCCGCTTGATTATTAGTTTTATGGCCGAGACCCCAGTAGAAAGAGTCCCGGGAAGCGCCATTTGGGGAGTAGATGATCCCACCGGCACCAGAAGGACCAGGGTTCCCTTTGGACGCCCCGTCGAAGAAGATGGAATTTGTCTTTTGCGCTCTCCACCATTGCTGAAATGATGCATCAGGGTCTCTCTTTCTCCAAGAAGGGGAAGTTGTTTGGGGAGGGAGAAGGTACTTTCTGCGATGGGGATCCAGAGACTCTAGCCACCTCTTCTCGATGGGCTGTAGCATAGTATCCTCTTTGTAGTACTGCTGTTGGGCCGCTTCCAAAAGGAATGTTCTGGCTTTTGCAGCAACCTGCAATGGAGTTTGTGACAGATCATTAAAAATCTTCTGGTTACGCGCGATCCAAATCTGCTAGCACACAAACTTGGGGAAGGCATTCCAGACTTTGCGCCAAAAGGACTTTTGAGGGATACTTTGAGGGTAGAGATGTCTCCATTCAGCAAATAGCTCCGAAACAGTAATATGTGAGGGAGGATTCATATTAAATTCCTGAAGCATAAGTTCCCAAACTGCCTTAGCGAATAGACAGTCAATAAAAAGATGCTGTGAGGTTTCATTGTTGCTCCTGCAGAGAGCGCACCTGTATGGGCCGGCGAAATTTCTTTTTGCCATATTGTCCCCAGTTAAGATCTTATTTTGGACCAATGTCCAGAAAAAAAAATTTACTTTTGGGAGTGCCAGAGGCTCCCAAACGTTTTTCCAGAATTCTGAGTTGTGCTTGCTGTTCCTAGAGGTTTGGAAGGCTTTGTATCCAGCAGATGTTGAGTATTCACCAGAAATGCCCCATCCCCATCGATCCTTCATGGTGCTGTGTATTGGTGCTGCGCCTTCCAGAAGTTCGATCAATCTGATACGTTGAGCTTGCAGCCAAACAGGGGAGTCGATTACCCAACCGGCCCAATCTCCACGGGCGTCCCATGACGTGATATCACAAACTCTGCTCTTGCATTCAGTAATTAACCATTCTTTCAATTCAACGATTTCCTCATGGTCGTTCAAAGGCTCTCTCCCCATAATACTGTCGTGCCAGAGGTTTGTTTCTTTCCCATTCCCTGGAATCCTGTACGCAAATCGTTTGAACACTTTGCTGCTCTTATAACAAAGCTTCCACAGCAGCGTGCTGTTTGCTGTGTACTCCAACTGTATGTTTCTAAATGCTGCCTTAGTTGTGTATTTAGCTCTCAACAGAGCGCTGACAGGGTGCAGAGGCTCTTTGAGCATCTTCCACATAATTTTGCAACCAAGAGCATGGTTGACCAGTGTGGGGTCCCGGATTTGCAAGCCGCCCTCATCTCTTGGATTTTTGACAAGGTCCCAATTGACCAGGTGGAGTTTCTTTTCATTTCCCTTCCCTCCTTGCCAGAGGAAGTCTCTTATGAGAGTGGAGATCTGGTCCTTTACAATCTTAGGGGCTAGCAAGAACGCAGCTTGATAGATTGGTAAGGCAGACAATTGTGATTTTATCAAGATGACCTTTCCTCCTTTTGTAAGCCAGAAACCTCCCCATGAAGAAATTTTTGTTTTGAGTTTGCAGATAATGTCACTCCAGAGCGACCTCCTATTCGTTCCAGAGATTATGGGAAGCCCAAGATATTTAATCTTGTCCCATTGGGAATACCCTTTGAAACCTAGAATATTAGCTATGTTGTTGAGCTCCTGCTGACCAGTGTTCCAGCTAAATACTTCGCTTTTCCTTTCATTTACTTGGGCTCCCGAGACTTTGCAGTAGTTTCTGATGACTGAGTCGAAGGCCTTAGCAATTCTGGAAGAGGCTCCTCCCAATAGAATCGAGTCATCTGCAAAGAGAGCGTGGTTCAGGGAGTTAACTCTGCTGGTGGGTTTGAGACCCGGAAGAGAGCCTGCCCTTCTTTCTGCTTCGAGTTTTCTACTTAGAGTTTCAGCCATTAAAATATATAAGAAGGGGGAGAGCGGGCATCCCTGCCTGATGCCTCTCCTAGCTTGGAAGAAGCTGGTAGGCCTGCCATTAATGAGAGGGGCAATCCATGGGTTGTCCGTGCAGGCTTTGATGAGATTTACAAACTGAGGAGAAAATCCAAAGGAGAGCAAAACTTTGCTGAGGAAAGTTATGTTGACTCTGTCAAATGCATTCGCCATGTCTAGCTTTATGAGCATGCCTTTCTCTTTTCTTTGCTTGCTGGAGTGAATGGTCTCCTGCACTTGAATGACATTATCCAATATATGCCTGCCTTCTACAAAACCTCCTTGGGAGCTAGAGATCAGTCGTGGGAGCAAGGGCTTTAATCTGCTGGCCAACAGTTTTGCCAAGATCTTGTAGGATGCATTACATAATGAGATTGGTCTGAATCTTGTGAAGGTTTCCGGATTGGTGTCTTTGGGGATCAGAGCTAAATAGGTTGAGTTGGTGCTGCCCCCTACTTTCGCTTTTTTCATGAATCCCCAAATCATCCTTTTCAGGTCATGTTTGATTATGTCCCAGCATGCTTTGTAGAAATGAATTGTGAAACCGTCGGGTCCTGGGGCCTTATCTGAATCCATGGACCAGATAACTTTGATTATTTCTTCCTCAGTGACAGGTTTACAAAGATCAGAATTGTCCTCTGGAGAGATGAGGGGGGGGATGTGACTAAGAAATTCTGCTTCTTCTTCTTCTTCACATTGGATGTCTAAACTGTAAAGATTTTTAAAGTGCATTTCTGCTGCTTCTTTGACTTGTTGGGATCCTTTACAAATATGACCATCAGCATTCTTTATTTATGCAATATGGTTCCTTGACAGTCTAGAACGATACTGTCTGTGGAAAAAAGAGGTATTACGGTCCCCAGCTTTTAACCAAAGGCTTCTGGACTTTAATCTCCAGTATTCTTCCTCTTTTCTAAAGGTTTGAAAGGCAACTCTCTGGGCTTTAGTTTCCTTGTCCAGCAGCTCATCGTTTATGTTTTTGCTTTCCATTTCGTTTTGAAGAATGTGCAGAGTCTGTACTGCTTCAGCTCTTTGAGTAGTAGGATTGGGGGCTGGTTTTTTGATCCATTCCTTCAACGCTTTTTTGGTGGCCTTCAACTTTTGCTCCCAAACATAGCTGGGAGAACCTGAGATGGAGGAGGCCCATGCAGCAAACACCGTTTCAGAGAAGCCTGCTCTCTCAATCCATAGAGGGGAAAAGCGGAATGGAATGGGACCCAGATCCTCTTCATCATCTATACTGAGCAGAATAGGCTTGTGGTCAGAGGTGAGCTTGGGCAGGATTTTTGTTGTTAAGATCTTCTTATTCATGAGAAGAGAGGATTGAACTAGAAAGCGATCTAGCCGGGCAGAAATGTGCTCTGCCCCAGTTCGATTATTTGACCAGGTGAAGAGACCTTGAGTTGGGTTAAGATCTAATAGATCCCATTGTTGTGCAAGCTCTTCAACTATGGCAACCATGTGATCTTTGGAATTGGATCCACCTCTTTTCTCTTTGGCTTTCAGAACAATGTTGAGATCCCCAGCAAGAATGATATTGTTGGGGGATTCTTGTTCTAAAAAGGTTGCCAGAGAGTTCCAGCATTCTCTTTTTTCTGCATAAATGACAGGGACATAAAGATTGACAAGAGAAATTTTCAACTTACTTGCAAGATGGCAGATTTCCGTGTAGATCCAGTGTTGGGTCTCATGAGATTTGATCAGCTGGAGTTTATCTTCGGACCAAAGAGTTGCCAGGCCACCCGATGAGCCCCTCACACTGACCGCTTTGCCTGCACTTTTTTTCCATTTTGTCTTACTGATTTCTAGCAGAGCATGCCCTGGTATCTTTGTCTCTTGGAGCATGAGGATGTCTGCAGGTTCCAATTTCAATAAATCCTTTACTGCTTCTATTTTTGTGTGGTTCCCCAGACCTCTGCAATTCCAAGAGACAAGCTTCATTATTTACCTGAGAGCGGAGTGGTGCCACCCTTGTGTGGCCTGGACCTGCTATTTCTTCCAATCGACATTTCTATCGTGGACTGGCTTCCTTGTGTCTTAAGCCTTTCAGCTTCTTCTTCTCTCTGTTCCTTGCGGGATTTCCTTCCAGCTCTTTTTGATGGACGTTCATAGATTTCTTCTTCTGAGGAATCTGAGCTTTCAGCTGCCTTTTTCTTTGTGACTTCTGCGTAGGTAGGGTTGGGGGGGCTACCTTGAGGTACTTCAGATTGATTTGCAACCCCACCCTCATTGCTTGGAGGAGAGACTTCTCTTTGATTCTCATTTTCTTGAGCAGCGGTCGATGGGTCAATCTGTGCTCCCTCAGTTTATTTTAATATTTCTTCCGTCTCCTGAGTGGGTGTGGGAATGTTCCTAGCTCCTACTGCGGCGCTTTTTCCTGCATCTTTTTTTGCATGGCCAGCTCTCTGGACTAGAGTCCATTGATCCCTGCTATGTTTGTCCGTTTGCTCCTCTGCTCGCTTCTTACAATGCTTTGCAAAGTGTCCATGTCCGTGGCAATGTCGACATTTAAAGGGAAGTTGTTCGTAGTCGAGTTCTTGGACATGCGTCCATCCTGCTACCGTGAGCTTGATCGCTTCAGGCAGTCCTTCTTCGAGGTCAACTTCAACACAGATTCGGGCGCAAGAGTACTGGTCTTTTCTTACTGCTTGATCAATGTATTTGCCTAACGCATTCCCGATGACTTGAAGCGATTTTTGGTTCCAGCAGTGGAGAGGCAGATGGGGAAGTCTCACCCACACCGGCACAACTGATGGAACGTCCTGTGTGGGATCAAAATCCGGAGACCATTTGTTTAAATACAAGCCTTGCGGCCCCATGAAGTAGGGGCCATTTCTGAAGATTAAGCTTCTGTCTTCCGGATTTTCGAAGACGAAAACGAAGAACCCTTTACCCACGAAGTAACTCTTGACGTCGTCTTTTATCAAAGGTTTCCAGTTTCTTTGAGACCAATCCTCCACGGATTTGGGGGACGGCCAAAGACCCGTAAACTGGCCGATGAGGCCCCTTTCTGCCAGGTTAAGCGCCGCTTTACAAGTATCTTCCTCAGGCAAAGCAACAGCAGGGATCGAATCCATTTTTTTTATGAATTTCTGTTGAATGGCGGAAGGGGGGCGTTTCGATCCGGCAGCTATCAATGTTCGAAAAGCAGTGACTTCAGCCAATGTGTAAGTCATCAAGTATGTGTTGGTCCATAAATTATGCTATAACAATCACACATACACATCTATCTGCAAGATGCACATTAAATGAAGTACATATCATACATGACCCAACAATATACACATCATGATGATCACCAACATGTAACTTAAGTACAATTTCAACATGAACATAAAATACATGGACCATATATATATATATATAACTGAGTAATGTTAAAAATATACAACTGTAATATAAATTTCATGGATCAGTTGGTGGTACAACATCAATAGTAGTACTAGTCGAGGCCTAGTCAGTCAATGGTGCAACCTCGATGGTCGATGGTTCAGCCTGCTCATGATCATGAGTATTGCTGGATGCTGCAGGCTGTTTACTGGATGTGGCTGATGGTCTAGCCTCATCTCCATGACGACTGCTGCTAGATGCTAGTGGAGGCTGCTCATCTGGCGCGGCACGAGGTGAATGATCATGAGATGATGAGTCGCTACTCTCCGACTGTCGATCACGTGCTGCGTCTCGACCACGCCTATAACGTGCAATGGTCCTCCTTAGCCACGTAACTAAGGTCATAGCTCTTACGACATGCCGCATCGGCCTCTACATGTCACGCGGCATGCCTCTCCACATCTGTAATAGCCTACCATTGACCTGTATGTCTCTCATATGAGTGGGACTAATGCCCGCCTCAAAAATCAATGTAGTGAGTTGGTCACCCAACTCCATCCTATATCTAGTATCAAGTTGACTGCACCTAGCAAAAGGTGGTACTGGCGCACCAGCAGGAGTAGGTCTCTCTGCACCGGCCTCCTGATGATCCTTGGCATCTGGCATGCCCTGATCATCATCAAGATCCACACCTGGATCATGTGGTGGTGCTGGCTTGTCCTTGCCATCAAAAGACCCAATGTCTGCAAAATATATACAAGTACACAACAATAATTAGACAGCTTCATTACACAATTTAATAAAAACAAGTTAAAGAACATGTTAGAATAAATTTAAATAAAACAGTAATATTACCTCTATCATCTGGTGGCTCATCATCTATGAAGAGGATTTTGGGACACCCTCACCAACCCAATCCAGCATAAGGACAGGGGACCATAATGAAGGGATGCATCTCATCAACAGTGGCTAGAAACTCTAGTGCATCATGAAATATCCTCACTGGCAACACAGTCTTGCCCCTCTTGGGCATCAGCTGCCCCCACATGTGCATCTATGCCTCGAACATCGGCCTACGAGGCTGCCGAACAAAAGTATGCCTAATCTCTGGAAACCTCTCAAAAAATAAAAAAAAAATATCTGAAGCAAAAGGGATGTTGACCCTCCCTTGTGCATGAGCATGACATCTATCTAAGGCTGTATAGAACTACTGCAAAAAAATGGCAGACCACCTGACAAGTCGTGGCTCCTATATTAAAGAATCAACATAATATAGAATCGAGCAAATAATGCATTGCCCGTCACTGGTGTTGTGTGAAATGGTTGAAACGAGAAGTGAGAGGCACTGCACCTCCTCACTACCAAATTCACCAATACGTAACTGACCTCCAATGACCTGAAAATCTGAAGGAGATAGTACATTTGCTCCAATATATCTCTGGGAGTACACTAACTGACTCCTTGCTACATAGCCAACTGGAACCTCTAGGAACAAGGGAAAATCCACCCCTCTCCTCGATAGCCCTGTAATGAAATATATATCCTCCTCAGTGGGTGTGTACAACTGGTTAGGACCAACCTGGAAAGCTTGTCAGTGGGCATTCCACCTACGGATATGATGTCTCAAAAACACACCATAGCCCTTTAGGGAAGTAGCCTCCTCATAGAACTTGAGGAGGCCTACCTGCCTTAGGAGCCCCTGGGTAGCTGCTTTAATAGGGCAAGGGTACGTATCTCTCTCCCTCTCTCGTGCCTCCCATAGGTGAACCATATTATACTGCTCCGCCTGTTGTTGCTATTGTTCCCCCTCTTCTGTCTGAATGATTGACATATTAAATAATTTTTTTTATTAAATGAGACATGTATTAGGAATATACATATATAATTAAAAAACAAAAAAACAAAACAGTCGGTGCTCCACAAAAAATAGTCATGCACCGGTTCTGGTGCATCTTTTGTTTGTCGTGCACCAGGGTCAGTGCCCTATATGACATTCAACGCACTGTAGGCGGTGCACCAGAAATTTTTTAGAGCACTATTGACTATGTACGGTGTTAGGAGTGCGGTGCGCAGACTAAAATCTATGCCCTGGTGCGTATAGTTGTGTCAGCGCACCGACCTCCTGACTAATTACATAGTCAAAGGTGTGGTCTTTTACAAGGCTGCACCGTTGACCTTTTCAGAATGCCGAATGCAATGCGCTGACAAACACCGGGGCAGATATTTTCGTCAACACACCGCATTGCTGCTATTCCACATGGTCAATGGTGCAACCGGCTAAATGACTGCACTGCACTTTTTTTAAATTTTAAAATAACGCGGTGCACCTTTTGGTACCGCCCTGGAAACAATGTGGATACCGTTAGCACCGGTTGCAGTGTGAGTCGAATGGCTCAAGCGCACAACGCGACAATTTTTTTCTTCTTCTTTTAAATGGTTAATTTTAAGGTTATTTGAAATTCTAATCCATTAAAGAGCTTAATTATGGAAAAACAAGAAAAATACCTGTAAATTTGGCCGTCGAGGAGGGATATTGGTTGTATAATTTGAAAAAGAAAATTTGACCACCATTTTGCAAAATGCAAGCTAGAGATTGGTGGGAAATGCACAACAACAGTGCGTGCAATGGGTGCAATGGGAGCACTGATGTTAGGGCGGCTCAGACAAGGATAAATTTCACCAGTGCTTGAGAGCTATGGAGCACTGAGAAAAGTGAAAAATGTGGTTTTTTGGCCATAATTTTTTTATTTATTTAATCCTATTCCGGTGTGCGGGGTTTTATAGGCGCACCGGTGCAGTTTCTTAATACTGCACCAGGCAGTTTCGATTTTGGCGTGGTGTTTTATGACGCACCAATGCATAAGAGTTGTAAAGCACCAGTGCTCTATAGTAATACGACGCATCGGGCGAGTGTGTACGGAGTGCACGGTGTCTGGTGTGCCAATGTTTTGTGCACATTGGTGCTTTCTCTTGTTGAGCGCACCGGTGCAGTTTTGGATGATAAGCGCACCGAGCGGAAAAAATACGCAAAACCCTCCGCCCACCAACCTCCTCTAGTAACCTCTACTAGAAATGGATTTCTAGGGTATTTTTATAAGGGCTTCCTCAAAAACATCTGCTAGAGGGTCTTTTTCTTGTAGTGATAAAAAAATACAAAAAAAATCGAGTTTTTCTTCCTCTGGCCCTCAATGACTCGATTAGCATTACATTCCTCTTTTCTAAAATTCAGTTTCATTATTTTAATACTCATATATAATCAAATATTTCAAATAACCAAATCCCTAATCTATTAGTCTAACACACACCTAAGCTAAAAGACCTAACCATTTCCTTACTAATCTAGCACTCCATTAACTCTTTACAATAGATAATAATTTAAAATAAATCCAAGAGGTCCAACCTTATTTACTAAATGATTGTGGAGAAATCAGGTCTATGGAATTGATTTCATTTGATGCTCCTGCATCATTATAATTTTGGTCCACAGGCTCACATCAAACTTTTTCATGTGATTTTGGAGATCATGCTAGTGACAAACCATCAACTAGTGATAGTAAGGTCCATGGGAAAAAGGGTAAAATACAATTTCCTTGGAATTTATGTGAAGGGAATCATCCTATTCACCTTTGTCTTTATATGGATGATGCCTCAAAAGTGTTGGAAAACATTACAACTTCTCATCCATGACTTCCAGATGGTTACCGAAAGCTTTCTCTGAATCCTCCACTAGTTAATGAAGTGATTGATTAGAATCCATCTCTAGTCAATGCCATTGCTCTGAACGTGAATCCCATGTGTCTGTTCCCGACCAACCATTGGTTGACTTGATTCCACCTTCATTTGATCATACCTTTCCCATAGAGAGTGAAATTTATACCACTCAGGTTCTTCTTGTTTATTTTGATTCTACTAGACAAGCCTAGGCATTTCTCCCATTCCCATGAAACCCCCTCCAAGAAAACATGCCATTGGATTTGATTGGAATAGATTGAACGAACCTCATCTCCCTTCTTACATTCCTTTTAAGATCATGGTAAATTATTATTATAAGAACATCCATCACACTACTATATTTGAGGGAGCTTATGTTAGTATTATATTCTCCATTGCTTGGAAAGCTTTGGGTTCCCCACAAATTGCGTTCACTGCTCCGAGTCTGTTATCTTTTAACAAAAGAACCACTCAACCCTTAGGGATCCTCCCTCATTTTCCTGTTACCTTGGAAGTAAAAACTGTATGTATTTATGTTGTGATTTTCATGGGCCCTTTGGACTTCAATTCGTTCCTCGGGCAAGACTATGTTTATGTTATGAACGTTGTTGTGTCCACACTCTTTCAAGTGTTGTGATTCCTGCATGAGGTAAGGATTGTGAATATCGATAATATTTAGTTTTGGTCCTGATTTGAATACCAATCATCATACTTCCCTAAGTATTCCTTATATGAAAGTGGTATCACCCCTGCCACAGTTTAATTATGTGGCAACTTGTTCCATGTCTGCATCTACTGATGATCTAGTTGGTGATATAGTGCATCATGTACTGGGGGCATTGGAGTCTAATATTTCCATTAGATCCCTTGATATGTATCCCTTATAGAGCATTGTTATCACATCTGATGAGAACCTCTCGGAAGCCATGGCCTCTTATGGGCCATGATCAAGGTTTTCGAAGCAAAGTTTGTTTTCTGTGTCAAGCTCCTTAAAAAATGAAACAAATTTTTTGGAGAAAATTTCCTTGTCTTGTGTCGAGCTCCTTAAAAAGGAAACAAGGTATTATAAGCACAGTTATTTTCCAGTGTCAAGCTCATAAAAAAATGAAAAAAACCCCCTTTCAATTAGAGTCTTTGATTAGATCTCGTAAATTCCTACTTGAGTCTTTCACTTGATCTTGTAAATGAACCTTCATTCCATCCACCTCAGTAACCATTGGTCTACTTAGGTGAACGAAATGAAGTTTGGGGGGCATGTACCTCGAATCAAGTCATTATGTTGGGGGCATGCAAAATAATTTTCAAGCATAGTTTGTCTATGTTTCAAGCTTGTGTAAAAATGAAACCAAATCCAAGCATAGTTTTTCTCATGTTTCAAGCTTGTGAAAAAATGAAACCATATTCAAGTAATTTCAAGAATTGTTTCCCACGTTTCAAGATTCTATAAAAATAAAACCATTTCCATCCTACCTCTTGTGATTTCCATTTTTATTAGTCTATTTTTTCTAGATGAACCTTGGTTTTCTCATTCCATTGTCACCATCTTCTTATACGATCATACACTTTCACTAGGATTTTAGACTTTCTTGAGGAACCGCTACAATGAGTGGTATTATTAGCAAACCTCTTGAACTTTACATGTTTTGAGAAGTTTCACCATGATAAGAAAAAAATTCTATCCTTTTATATCACTCATTCCTCCAGGTGGATTCCTATTTTATCTCTTTTTAGATTCCCAAAATATGAAAATATTTCCGAGCACTTGTATCTTTCGAACTCGTAAAAATAAATGAAAAATACGTCTACTTAGTATAAATTTAACCCTTTTCCGGACTGAGATAGACTAGCTATGAAAAATGAATACCTTAGTGAAACATGGATAAGAGGTTCTCTTGAGTATTTTTTTCTACCTTTTTGGACTTAAGAGACTATTTACGAAAAGGGACATGTGGATTTTTCTTTTCCGCCTCTTTTTCAAACTCTCTAAACATGGAAAAGGTGTCGAGTTTTACCTTTGTTGGACTTGTTAAAAAATAAGACAATGATGGATTTGTCAAACATGACAAGGCCGAACCGCTCCTTCTTAGGGTTCATTAAATATACTTGGATATATTCAATCAAAGGATGAACTTACATATCAAGCATATGTCATCCTCCTCAAATCTTGTTAAAAAATAAAGAGGTACTGACCAATACGGTTGGGAAAATTGGGAAAACAGGGGATTCCATTTTGCTAATGGAAGTGAGTCACTCTTGAACATGACACTTTTCCACTTCATCTCTGTGACCATTCAGTTGGGTAATATGCTTGTCTCTTGGTTATAATACCATTTTTTAGAGCCTCCATTACAGTTTTAGGTCAATGCCTCTCACTCCATTCAGTGTCGCCAGTGTTCAAGAGAAGTAATTTAGATGATATCCACTACAATACTCTTAAACATTCATTTCTTGTCTACCTTTCCTGATCCAGTTCCATATCAACATCATTATGATCATTTTATCTCAATCTTGATACATGTTTCATGTCATTTATGGGGGATACATCAAGGCACTCCTACGATGGGTCACTTCCTATCAACTTGAGCTCATCATCTAGGAAGTTGTTGCTTGCATACATAAATGGCAAGCTTCCTCGCTCTCGAAGATAGGTTTACATTAATGGCCTTCGAACTAAATATTTTTTGTGGTTTTTGACATCAAATCATTTACTCACACCATACCGATTGTACCATAGTACCTTTATAGCCATTAACATCATTGGTGGTTTCTATCGCATCTGTTAATGACTTACATCATTTTCCAGTAATCAAATGGTGTATACCATGTTCAACTCCAGCTCATTAATTCACATGGTTAGACTCATACATTAGTTGGTTGTGCGAATGAGATAGAAGACCCTAGATATAGTTTCATCCATATAGGTTGCGATTTTAGGAAGTATACAAATATCACAATGTATGATGGCTGTGATCATATAGACGGTCATCCATTCATGGGTCCACCAATTATATCTGTGGATGTGTCTTTTGATCATTGTACATGTTATGTTAGCTTATAATCTGAGTATGGGTATGCCTCCCTCAATGACAATATGTTATGATAAATTTATTGTAACAAATGAAGCTCACCGGTTTTCCTTGATCCCTACTTGTCACAAGGTAAAGCACTTCAGTCATTAGTCATCACCTTTGACTTTGCGCTTTAGGAGGCATTATTTTATAGGAAATTTTGTCACATCCAATCAATGAGCCTCCTAATGGGATCAGTCGGCATCATATTCCCCCTTGTCATAATCTTTCACAAAGCCCTAAGTATTTTCCTTTCATCCCCTATATTTTCGACCCTAAAC
The DNA here is from genome assembly GCA_034641835.2 of Pinus albicaulis. NCBI lineage: Eukaryota > Viridiplantae > Streptophyta > Pinopsida > Pinales > Pinaceae > Pinus > Pinus albicaulis. The sequence goes on along the minus strand of CM076570.1, from coordinate 1,453,313,246 downwards.
TACATCATTTGAGCTAGTTTTAGGACCAACGCTCCCTGTATGCCTACTGGGGTGCAACCACCTATAGGTTTCTCCACTGTGGCCAACGTTGGTCACCAGTAGGTTTCTCCCCTTTGCACCTACATTGGTTTTAGAAATCTGGGAGAATGATCAAGATTATGGAATCTTCATTTTCTAGGAGTTTCCAGAAGTTGTTTCAACCACTTAGCTTGTATTAAACATTCTGATCCTATCTTACCCTACTTTGGAGTTTTCACCACTTATCCTTTGATCCTATCCCTCCATCAAAGGTGGATCTAAAACCTTAGAATGGCAATTGGATAAGAACTACCAAATTACCCCACTCTACTATATGTTTACCATCTTGCATATGCAAAGGTCAGAATGAATGAATGGCTGTATTTTGGAGATATTCTTACCTTATGCTGCTGTAGTGAGTGGTTATTATCTCATGCATTAGGGTGATTGGAGGTGCATATTGTGACAAGGAAAGGACAAGTCAAGAAATTGGAGGAGATATTCTACAAGATCAATTGCTACTTATGGTTGTAATCTACTTCTATTTATATTAATGCAAAGAATTCTCCATTTTCCTATATGTGCTATTATTATTTAATATATTTCAATACCATGTTGATATATTGAATAGATTATTTAGATGATACTACATAGATCTCATATTTTCTTGGCTTGTGTTATCTGACTGTGCAGGTTCTAATTTTGGCAATCAAAGCTAGAATTGGAGCTTCCAAACTAAAGAAGGAGTGAAGCACGTGACAGGTTCTAGGTAGGCCTCAATCCGTCATCTATTTACTTTAAGGAAAATCATTTGGTTCCTTGTCTCTCTGTTTTTCTAGGTTAGCTACCAACCCATGGGAGATACTTTTTTCTGCAATCGTAAATCCTGTTTACAAATAGTGGAGCACACTACTTTCTCATAGTTTATCACACTCCATGTACACAAAGAGTGTAGAATCATTGTCTTTAGAAATTTCACACTCCATGTCTCTCATACATGCACACTTTATTTCTTTCATGTAGAGAAAAATCCTAAAAAATAGGGATAATATCCCACTGCATTCACATAACCCAGTGATCTAGACACAAGTGGAAAGCATGCATTGATTCCATAATATTAACTTGCATGGAGTTTTCCTTTATAAGGATCCCAATTAATTTTTCATTTCACAATCACTATTCAATTTGAGTTGACGCATTTTCTCATCGAAAGGAGTTTTCTTACTCTTGGTCACAAGTGCACCGATTCTTGGTAAGTTTTGCAAAGTGTATCTTTTGTTTTCTTTCATCATTTTTATTGGAACTTTTTTTTTCCTTAGTTTCATTTTAATCTGCATTTTTCTTATTAAATTTCATTTTGATCTATTCTTTCTCCTACAAGTTTCATCTTGTTGTCACATGTGGTGTTTCTATTAACTCTTCACATTCCATGACCTTTCACCTTTTGGTCATGATTGTGACAAGATATATGAACACTTGCGACTTGTTTCTCTCAGTTGTACTATGCTATTGACTTGTACTGATAATTACTTAGTAATTTTTGAGCCTATCCTTCTCTCCTTGAGTAGTGAACACTTCTAGGTAACATGCATCCACTGTAAATTTGAACTACACCCAATTGAGAAATGCTTCCCTTCCATATCATATAGCACACTTCTATACCATAGTGAGGCATATCTTCCCACTACAACTGTGACCTGCACCCTTGTTGAGCCTCACTAGTGCAATACACACTTCTAGTTGGAAGTGTGCCTCACCCTTGTTCACTGAAATTCTAACCTATGCCCAAGATAAGACTCTATCTTTTACAAGTGCACATGGCACAGTTCTAAGCTCTAGTCTTGATTTCCTTGTGCATTGTGATCCTGACTTGCATCCTCTCTTCCTTTCCTTTGTGCACTATGCACTTCCAACATCCAGTGAAGCCACATTTTTTTATCTTTACAAGCTTGTACTCTAGCTTGCCCAATCCTTCTTAATAACTATATTTTGCATAGTTTTTTATGCGATAGCTAGAGGATTTCCAGGAACGAATTTTTGTTCGCCATGAGTTATTTTCCACTTGTAGGTGCTATATATATAGTACACATTATCCTTTCATATTCTGTACAGAAAATTCTCCTACCCCTCGAAATGCTACATTAAAAGAAGCTTAAAAAAATAGAATTGAGGAGGTAGTGGAATGTTCCAAGCGAATTGTTCCTATCTTATTAGACACAAAATGTTTCATTGATAAATATATCAAAGTATCGTGCAGATATATAAAATATTATTTCACACAAAAGGAGTTCCCAGAGAATTTGGAGGACATGGAAGTATACATAAACATTAAGAGGTCCAGAATACATAGAGTAACATGTATATTTGTAGTGTTACCCTGTGAAGAAGTTGTTGAATGGATCTTGCTACACATAGATAATAATAATCTGGTTCTCAACAATAAAAAAAAGGAGATTCCCACGTACCATCCACATGATTTACATTCCTATTATAATATGGCAACTTCCAGGAAATATTTGACTACATAGTTCTACACAATTTGGGCTAAATTGAATACTAGGGAGATTCTCAATTCATGGTGGCAAAAGCCTGCAAAATTTCGTCAAAATCCAAGTGCATTTTATAGAACTAAATCCCTGAGAAAATTCTATCAATATCTTATGGTGATGTGTTGAATATTTCATGGGCAGAAGAACGTCGAATATTTTGGAGAGAGATGCATTTATTTAATCAACCTGGTTATTTATAGAGGCAAGATATTTAACTAGGTTGACATCCTCTCTCATGAACTGCAGACCAATATACAATAGGCAAAGACAACCTTACAAGCGAAAAAATCACAAAAATTATATATGCTTACTTATCTATTGATTGGAATATGTGCTCACTGCGCTTTCATGGAAATGAAATGGAGTTGGGCCCATTAAGAAAAGTTGTCTCTATATTTCCATTGTAGAATATTTTTAGAAGTTAGTTTCAGAGGAGTATATATGAGACTGGTCGAGCATTTATTTTCATTTTTATATCATATGATATTTGAGATGGAACCCCCTTGCATGATAGATCATGTGTAGGAGGAACTCTATGAGATTGCAGATTGGTCTGATTCACCATAGGGCACATACATAATAGTTTTCAAGTGCCATACTACCCCTCATCTCATGCCAAGTTATGTGACCAATAAGATGGTCTTGCAGGAGGCTTCCTATTAGTTTAACAATGGTTTGTCTGCACATCTCCAAAGGAATAAGAAGTCTTCTTAGCCCTCTTTTCCTTTATGTATTAGAATGTATGAGATTAAGAGCCTTAAGATGGTTGAAGCTGATATTGAAGAACTTAGGAACCTTCATTTTGGAGTAACGATTTTTCATAGACACGATTCCAGAAATTTTTGCAGACAAAATTGTGACAAGATACATTATACATGACTATATGTACCTATGATAGTTACCAAAGATGAGAAGGTCAGGAGATGAGGTAGGACCCTCCCATGTTTCAAAGGTACCAGATACACAAATGGATGATATTCAATAGGAAGTGACTGCCCAAGCTAACACGGTATTACCAAAGAAGAGGCCAAAGCACAATCTAGTAGCAGAGAGCAATGGAAATTTCTAGGATGATCCACTTTGCAAAGTTGCAACAAAGGTAGAGAAACAAAATATGAAAAGGGAGGAGGAGAAAAAAAAGTTAGAATAAGAGAATCAGAAAGAGGAGGAGTGCAAAAAAAAGTAGGAGCAAGAAAATAAGAAGCAATATGACTTGCTAAGAAATAAACAAGAGTTGAAGAAGAGAAATCAAAGGAGCTACATAAGAAACAACAAGAAGACATCTTGAAGAAGTATAAAGTAGAGGAAGAAAAGAAGAAATTAGAGGAATAAGAACAACAAAATTAGATGTTGAAAGAGAAGATGAAGAATAAACATGAAGAAGGAGCTACATAGGAAATGGAGGAAGAACTAATTTCCCGTGACATAGAACTAGAGCTAGAAGAGGAGGAAGACATTGAACCAATTGATGATAAGCCAAGCATTTAGTCAAACCCTCCTTTCACTGGTGGCCATCTCCCATTTAGGTAAATGATAATTGTTCCTCCGTCTGACAAAAGGGTCATGGATATATCCAACTTTACCTTTGACCAGTTGAAGAAGAGGATTGTACAGGATAGGCGAATGTACTACTCTGATGATATTGTTCATCCTATTTCCATCGAAAAATAAAGGGTCATAGCATCCAACACTAGGAGGAATCCTCGAGCAATCATCACAAAAAATGTGGAATTTGCAACATCAACACAAGATAATACAAATTATATTTTGAGTTAGAATGAAAAACTATGAAAGGATCTGATTATCGTAAAATAACAAGTTGATCATCTTACTATAGAAAATCAAAGGTTGAATTCTACCAGGAGCAACATAGTTGAGCTATGGTAATCTATACTTGAATAACTCAAGCTAATGGAAGAAAATATGAAGAAAATTTACAATGAGATGATTTTCTTACATGAGGTGATGTTGCCCCTAGTTGAAATCCAAAAAAAAATTTCAATAAGTGTTGAAGGTTCTGAATGTTGCAGGAAAAATGTGGATCTGATTGTAATATTCCAAAAATTTAGACTTCATATAAATGGAATATCATAGCTGATTTTATTTTTAGATAGATGAATAAATGGGTAGGGAGGCCCATTAACCTCTTTAGAAGGAATAATAACACTCCTCATGTGAAAGGAGGAAGAATAAGTAGCTAGATTGAACACCTTTGGGTGTGAATAGAAAGGGGATCATGTTGATTCAGTCATCTTTGACCAAGTCAACAAAGTTGTCTAGATACATTGAATCACCTTGATGGACAGCGCAGTTTTAATGGAGGATCACTTGCATGCACTTGGTGGAAAATATGGATGGGACCTAATGTGGAGATGTTCAATTTCTATATATGAAGAGGATTGTAGCGTTTGTTTTTCATGTTATGATATATTATTATTTTTTTTGCTTATACTTTTGGCTTTCTCTTGCTATTTAGCGGGGTTGCAGTGCTGTTTAGCACAGGGTGTTCCCGAGCGGGAATCCCATCTCTTTCCTTGAAAGGCCCTTGGAAGAGTCTTGCACTGTATTTCTCCACATCCAGGCTTTAGACCAAGCATCAGTATTCAGTCACAACGTTATTTCTGTAGCAGTGTAATGTTTTTTTGCATGGTATTGCAGTGGAGGATTGATAACACCACTTCCTGATTTGTTTCTCAGTAGAGGGTGCTTTCCTTCTCTTGAGAGATTAGAGAGGAATATTTTTGAGCTCATTTCACATCTTGGAAGTGGGCCAAATTATTCCTCATCTCCTACAGTGCAGTCCCTTGCAGGAACTACGTCATTTTCCAGAGATTTGCAGTAGCAGGGTTTTAACCCTTGTTTTGGAGCTAGTTTCCTAGGGAAAGGGCCAACCCTTCTCCCGGAAAGCTAGAGGAAGGGATATTTATCCCTCTTTGTATTATTCAGCTAAATTTATGTAATTTTTCATTGAGACTACATTTTCAGAGCTGAATATTCATATCTGCTCTTTTTGTAATTGTGCTTCCAAGAAACCTTTGTCGGGTTGTCTCTATAATGCAATAAAGAGGCCAGATCTCTATTTTTCTCCATGTATTGATGTAATAAAATCCATATATGATATTTCTACCATATTAAATCTGAAAACCTCATAAGATCATGCTATGCATGCTTCAATAATTTCTGCATACCATAAGTCATGGGGTTTGGGCCTTTTTTAGTTGTATTGGGACCGAGAGATCTATTTAACTTAGTAAAACAGATTCTTTTCTGATTCTTTTCTAGGTGGGAGTTCCATATAGCATAATATAAATGATACAACCATTATTTTCCCCTGTTATTACACTGTTTACTGGGAATAACATTTTTAAGGTTCAAAATGTTGCTTTTCCCGACTTTTGGTTGAGGAAATGGATCATCTTTCTTGTTGTTGTACATGTGATTGATGGAGATGTGTTCTAAACACATATTATGAGTTATTTTTCATTGCTATCCCATTATTGTGTTCATGTATTTCTTGATTTCCCTTTTGGGATATTACAGTGGTATCAGAGCATAGTCTTAGCTCAGCCTGTGGATCTCAGCCACTATGCTGTTCAAAGATGAAAATATGAGCAAAAATAATACTCCATTATGTGGAGGGAGGAAGGAGGAGAGGCTCTCAAAGCTTCTTTCAAAATCTGTGCAGAGCATTCAAGGAGAACTGAGGAATATGAGAAGGGAGATGGAATCTCCAGACAAGTTTGAATCTAGAGATAAATCTAGATTTGCACATAGTAGGTGTGAGCATGCAGATGCACTGTAATGTTCCAAAATCTTAGCCTCAAAGCTAAATGGAACATTAGAGTTAGCAGCAGCTTTAGCCGGTGAATAAATGGGTAGAAAAGCCCATAAGTCTCCAAAGAGGGATAAAAACACTCCAAATGTGAAAGGGGACACTCTTTCTAGCTTAATAAAACACCTCCATGTGTGAACAAGGATGATATCAAGTTGATTCAGTCTACTTTGACTAAGTCAACAACGCAGTTGTGAAGGAGGAGGAATCCAAGGAGGAATAATGCAGTTTTGGAGGGAGATGTATCTTTGGATAGAGATGACCTAATTGAGTGGGGTCAAGGGCAAGAAAACTCATATTTTATATAAGGAAGAGGATGGTAGCATTATTATTCATGTCTTATATTATTTTTCATGTCTGCTCAGACTTTTGCTCCCTTTGCTGCTTAGCAGGGTTGCAGTGCTATTTAGCACCGGGTGTCCCCGAGAGGGAATCCCACCTCTTTCCATTGGGGAGCCTCATTGGGAGAGTTTTTATTCATCATTACACATTAGATTTTCTGGCCAAGCTACATCCTACTTCATCAGCACAGTTTTTCCATAGATTTTGCAGTGTTGCTGGTTGCAGCAGTGGAAGGGATTGGAATCCCAGTTTCTAAGCTAGTCTCTCGTTGGAGGAAGGTTTCCTTCACTTGAGGGACCTGTTTGGAGAGATCCAGAGCTGATTCAGATCTATGGTATCAGACCACACATTTCCCATACATTCCTAGTGTTGTTCCAGCTAGGGAATACGTTATTTTGGAGGCAGTACTTAGTGCATGGTTTGGTGGCTCCGTTGCAGTGTCTTCTTGTGATTGCGAGGTTCATCCTTTCATGGGAGGAAGCCCTTGAGGGATCTACAACATATCAAACATATTTCAGCCTTCTACACTCTTATTCTTTAGTGTTGCATTGGTGATTCAGTAATTTTCTAAATATCACATTTTGTATGCAGAGTGTTTGACAAGAAACCCTTACCGGGTTCTCTTGCATTTTGTATAAGGAGACTAGTCTCTGTTCTTCAGAATTTTTAATCAATATATGAGTAGATATAATTTCTTCCTTCATTTATGAGTTAAAACCCTCATAAGACTGCGTAGTCCCTTTTATGCAGCATTTCTGAGTTGCAGTATTTGGGGTTTTTGGTCATTTTCAGCTACACTAGTGTGGGAGGTCTATTTAATCCACCTAGTTTCATTTATTTATGATATCCTCTTGGACTTAGATGCCAGATGGATGTATATATGGGATCCAAGTGTTTATTTTCATTTTATATGGAATAAATTTCTGAAAATGCGTTTTTAGTGTAAGCTTGCTGAACTGTCCTGATTTTGGGATATTACAGTGGTATCAGAGCCTCAATCTTGGCTCAGCCTGTGGATCTCAGGCCATACATTTCATAGGAAGGAGATATGGACAGAAATCAGAAAGCTTCAGTATGTGAAGGAAGAAAGGAAGACAAGATTACCAAGCTTCTTCCAAAATCTATGCAGAGATTTCAAGGAGAGCTGAAGAAAATGAAATTGGAGATGGGATCTCCAAAGGAAGTTGGATCTAGAGAAGAATCTAGATTTGCACATCGTGAGTGTGAGCATGCAGCTACACACCATGATGAACATCACAGTCAAGTGCCCAGATCTATCTTGAGATGGATGGGAGGAGGAAAAATGCCTAAGAGGAGAACTCTTAGTGATTTGTTGCAGGAGTATGAATCTCAAACTGAGAGGTCTAGAGATCATACTGATTTCCAGGATTTTTGCAAGATCCAGGTGGAGAAGATCAAGTAGCAGGATTCAGATAGATTTTTTCTATCTACCTTTGCTGGATCACCTATATGTTCAGCTGGAGCTTGGGTGAAGTAGCTAGATTCCTATTTGCAGTTGCACCACATTTCTGAAGATGAAGCCATCAGAGTTACAACACTACATTTCAGAGGTAACGCTCATGCATGGTGGATTTTTGAATCTTGTTCTTTAAAGAATGAAAACACTTCCTCTTATGTAAGATTCATAGAGACATTGGTGGGAAGATTTGGTGAAAAACTTACTAAGACACATGAGCAAGGAAAACTTGATAAAATAAAACCCTTGCATGTCATAGAGGAAACCCCACTTCAGAAAACCATGGGAAAAGCTGAAATCTTTCATTACACATTTCCGGAAGCAAGACCTCCAGTTCATATTCTTGAACAAGAGGGCATGGGGATCTCCTTTTCACATGAGGATCCAACTATTGAGATGTTGCCCATACACATTGATGAGGATGAGGGCAACAACGTTGTCACATCTAGAGCACATCCAATGCCTCATGCATATGGAAGAGGAGCACATGCTCCAATAGGAGGGATTCTTGTATCCTTGCAAGAAGTTCCCCAGGATCTCATACATGGAGGTCCAAGCACAATTAGTGAGCAACATGATTGTGTAGCATTGCAGCTGGAAGGAGGAGGTAGGGAGGAAGATCAGCATCACTTGATGAGAGGCACACACCCTTCTCTATTTCAGAAAGCTAATGAAAGGAAGAGGCAGACTGATTTGTGTTGTAAGAGCAGAGGCAAGGTCGCCCAACCATATGAGTAGTCTACTCTTGACATTGATGTCTCACTATATGGAGGCATTCCACCTGGGAGGCCACCCAATCTAGAGTTTATGGAATACATCTTGTCTTTGGATTCACCACTCTTGGATTTTGGAGAGGTGAAGAGTTTGGAGGAAGAATTTGGCATTGGGGATGTCAAAGTAGCAGGCAGCAGCATGAGGAGAGCTTCACATGCCAGATCACTAGCGCTGTCTCTTAGGAGGATTGATCCTTATTGGATATCTCAGCTCTTGGTAGAGTACTCCAAGGATCTTGGTGCATGCATGATTCTTGATGACCCGGATGGAGATGATAGGTACATGGTGGATGATGTGGTCATCTATTCCTATGGAAGGATCTTCTTGACTAGATATTCTAGTCTCAAGGAGAAGCTGCTACATGCAGCACATGAGGACTTCTCTTCTATGCACTTTGATTCATATTTCCATTTGATGGAGGAGTTCACTTGGGAGGGCATTCAACATGACATATTTCAGCATGTGGAGAGATGCATAGCCTAGATGGTGATAGAGAGGATGTCACAGCCACCTTCCTACTCATTGGGAGTGAGGGAGAATCTCTAGTGGAGCCATTTCAGCTCAAGATCTCAAGTACATGATGGAGGAGGTATCATTTCATATTTTGTATTGTACTTCTTTTCCTTATTTGAGCAGCATGATGTAACAAGAATAATCATCTCTTCTTGCATATTGTATGATGATGCTGTACTTGTAGCTCCTTGTAGCATTGATTTTGGATACCTTAATGGTGGTTTGTGGGGGAAGCTAAATGTCTCTTCATGTGCACTATTAACACCATGTTGTAACTTCATGTTTTCATCTTATGAGATGACTGTGGTAGCAAACAAGTGGCTGGTAAAGCACTTGTTATTTCTTATTTTGAAGCAGGCAAAGGATGCACTGCACTGGTTCCATGAGTGGAACTGTGATTCACTCTCCAGTTGTCATTTGGAAACTTGTTTTTATTGTACCTTGCTTTCATGTATTGCTGATATGTTTTTGCTCAAGGAAAGCTTTGTATGGAGAGAGAAACCAATTGGATGCCATGGCACCCATATGCTAGAGCAGCAGAAGACTTGTTTGTATGGGGCATCATACAAGTTGACCATCATGATCTTACTTCATGGCTTGTATGAGGGAGAGATGAGGGAGCAGCAAGAGTTTTTGTTGTTGTGGTTGTACTTGGGAGAGTATGGGAGAGATGAGGGAGCAGCAAGAGTTGTTGTTGTTGTGGTTGCACTTGGGAGAGTATGGGCAGCACTCTTCCCATATTTTTCGTGATATTTCCGGAAAGAAGGAAGGCACATTCATGGTGCAAGGAGGCTACCCTTCAACATTGAAGGATCATGAGAGACTTCCATGTAGGAAGAAGATATTCTCGCATAGTAGCATGATGGTGGATGGCTTTGGCATATGGAATGTCAAAGGGAGGAGTCATGGAGCCTTATTTCTAAGGCCTACAACGCTATCACATGGGAGTGTGTTCTTATTGATGGAGTGTTCCAAGGAGTATGTTTATCCCTTCTTCTTGCAGATTTTTATGAGGAAATCCTCATGGGGGGACTTATACATGGACCTCACTTATAGCCTACTCACTATTCATGGTAAGAAATACATCCCTGTACTAGTTGATTACCCCATTGAGTATTTTTATCTTCTCACCATATATGATCATTGCATTGCTCCACAAGAGAGCAAGAGTATTTTTTGGTTTCATGGTCACTTTAGGGCCAATATTTGTAATGATAGTATCCCATCTATACATGGCTATGGGAAATTGTATTGTCATTTTATCTATGTACAGCTGATGGACATTGATGCTTACTTCCCCATGTTGGAAGAGCACACATACACAGCTTATAACTTGTTGCAGAACCACTTGCCACATCATGACATTCTCAAGCAGCAGTTGGGGGGACTGCGTAATATCAACTTGGAGAACCTTTGGTACCATCAAAAATTGCACCTAACTTATAGCAATTTTCTGATTTGGAGGCCAAATGGTGATGATGTGCCATTCATCTTGAATGGACTGGTTTGGGTTGGCATGTCTCATGACTTTGGAGGAAGAGTCCTTGGAGGCTCAATCTTCTTCTTTCCATTGGAGGGAAATCATGTTGCAGCCCAAGATCAACATGCCCTTTACACTTATCATAATTGGAGAGGAGGATAGCATGGGATAGGCCCTCTTGCCTATCATGTTCACTTATTCAGCCCACCTACATTTCAGGAGCCAAAGGTGGAGGATATTCTTCATGACTTGCCATGTTGGAGGGTGACTCACTTCATTTGGATGATAACATGGGTGAGGGAGATACTCATTCACCATGTTTATCATCACTCCTAATTTGTGGAGGCAATGAGATAGAAATCAAGTTTCCATTCACACTTTCCACCTTTGATTGATGTAGACCATTTGGTTTTGCACACTTGGGAGGAAACATTGGATTACAGTTTATTTGCAGATTCTCTTGATGTAGTGATGGAGGCTATTGATGGGAGGCCACATGAGGAGGAGGGGAGGAATTTTTCCCTCCTTATACATTTTCTTGAGGTCAAGAAAATATTTTGGAGGGGAGTACTGTAATGTTCCAAAATCTTAGCCTCAAAGCTAAATGGAACATTAGAGTTAGTAACCGCTTTAGCCGGTGAATAAATGGGTAGAAAAGCCCATAAGTTTCCTAAGAAGGATAAAAACACTCCAAATGTGAAAGGGAGCACTCTTTTTAGCTTAATAAAACACCTCCATGTGTGAACAGGGATAATATCAAGCTGATTCAGTCTACTTTGACTAAGTCAACAATGCAGTTGTGGAGGAGGAGGAATCCAAAGAGGAATAACGCAGTTTTGGAAGGAGATGTATATTTTGATACAGATGACCTAATTTAGTGGGGAAAAGGGCAAGAAAACTCATATTTTATATAAGGAAAAGGATGGCAGAATTATTCTTCATGTCTTAGATTATTTTTCATGTCTGCTCAGAATTTTTCTCCCTTTGCTTCTTAGCAGGGTTACAGTGTTGTTTAGCATCGGGTTTTCCCAAGTGGGAATCCAACCTCTTTCATTTGAGGAGCCTCATTGGGAGAGTTTGTATTCATCATTCCACATCATTTTTTTAGGCCAAGCTCCATCCTACTTCATCAGCGCAGTTTTTTCGGAGATTGTGCAGTGTTGCTGGGTGCAGCAGTGGAAGGGATTTGAATCCTGGTTTCTGAGCTAGTTTCTCGTTGGAGGAAGGTTTCCTTCACTTGAGGGACCTGTTTGGAGAGCTCTAGAGATGATTTAAGATATGTGGTATTAGACCACACATTTCACATACATTCCCAGCGTTGTTCCAGCTAGGGAATGCGTTATTTTGGAGGCAGTACTCAGTGCATGGTTTGGTGGCTCCGTTGTAGTGTTTTCTTGTGATTGAGAGGTTCATCCTTTCATGGGAGGAAGAAATTGAGGGATATACATCATATCAGAAATATTTAAGCCTTATACACTCTTATGCTTCAGTTTTGCAGTGGTGATTCAGTAATTTTCTGAATATCACATTTTGTATGTAGAGTGTTTGACAAGAAACCCTTGCAAAGTTCTCTTGCATTTTGTATAAGGAGACTAGATCTCTGTTTTTCATAATTTTTAATAAATATATGAGTATATCTAATTGTTTCCTTCATTTTTGAGTTAAAACCCTCATAATACTGTGCAGTCCCTTTTATGCGACATTTCTGAGTTGCAGTATTTGGGGTTTTTGGTCATTTTCCGCTACACTAGTGTGGGAGGTCTGTTTAACCCACCTAGTTTCATTTGTTTCTTATCTCCTCGTGGAATTAGATGCTATATGGATGTATATATGGGATAAAAGTGTTTATTTTAATTTTCTATGGCATAAATTTCTAAAAATGTGTTTTTAGTGCAAGATTGTTGAGTTGTCCCGATTTTGGGATATTATAGTGGTATCAGAGCCTCAATCTTGGCTCAGCCTTTGGATCTTAGGCCATACATTTCAGAGGAAGGAGATATGGATAGAAATCAGAAATCTTCAGTATGTGAAGGAAGAAAGGAAGACAAGCTTACCAAGCTTCTTCCAAAATCTATGCAGAGCTTTCAAGGAGAGCTGAAGAAAATGAGATTGGAGATGAGATCTCCAAAGGAAGTTGGCTCTAGAGTAGAATCTAGATTTGCACATGGTGAGTGTGAGCATGCAGCTACACACCATGATGCACAACGAAATCAAGTGCCCAAAACTATATTGAGATGGATGGGAGGAGGAAAAATGCCTAAGAGGAGAACTCTTAGTGATTTGTTGCAGGAGTATGAATCTAAAACTGAGAGGTCTAGATATCATATTGATTTCCAGGAGTTTTGCAAGATCCAGGTAGAGAAGAGAAAGCAACAGGATGCAGATAGATTTCTTCTATCTACCTTTGTCAGATCACCTACATGTTCAGCTGGAGCTTGGGTGAAGGAGCTAGATTCCTATTTGTAGTTGCACGACATTTCTGAAGATGAAACCATCAGAGTTGCAGCGCTGCATTTCATAGGTAAGGCTCATGCATGGTGGATTTTTGAATCTTGTTATTTAAAGAATGCAAACACTTCCTCTTATGCAAGATTCATAGAGACATTGGTTGGAAGATTTGGTGAAAAACTTCCTAAGACACATGAGCAAGGAAAAATTGAGAAAATAAAACCCTTGAATGTCATAGAGGAAACCAAAATTTAGAAAACCATGGGAAAAGCTGACATCTTGCATTACACATTTCTGGAAGCAAGACCTCCCGTTCATATTCTTGAACAAGAGGGCATGGGGATCTCCTTTTCACAGGAGGATCCAACTATTGAGATGTTTCCCATACACATTGATGAGGATGAGGGCAACAACGTTGTCACATATAGAGCACATCCAATGCCTCATGCAGAGGGAAGAGGAGCACATGCTCCAACAGGAGGGATTCTTGTATCCTTGCAAGAAGTTCCCCAGGATCTCATACATGGAGGTCCAAGCACAATTAGTGAGCAGCATGATTGTGCAACATTGCAGCTGGAAGGAGGAGGAAGGGAGGAAGAGCAACATCACTTGATGAGAGGCACACACCCTTCCCTATTTCAGAAAGCTAATGCAAGGAAGAGACAGACTGATTTGTGTTGTAAGAGCAGGGGAAAGGTTTCCCAACCATATGAGTAGTCTACTCTTGACATTGATGTCTCACTATATGGAGGCATTCCACCTGGGAGGCCACCTGATCTAGAGTTGATGGAAGACATCTTGTCTTTGTATTCACCACTCTTGGATTTTGGAGAGTTGAAGAGTTTGGAGGAATACTTTGGCATTGGGGATGCCAAAGTAGCAGGCAGCAACATGAGGAGAGCTTCACATGCCAGATCACTAGCGCTGTCTCTTAGGAGGATTGATCCTTATTGGAGATCTTAGCTCTTGGTAGAGTACTCCAAGGATCTTGGTGCATGCATGATTCTTGATGACCTAGATGGAGATGATATTTACATGGTGGATGATGTGGTCATATATTCCTATGGCAGGATCTTCTTGACTAGATCTTCTAGTCTCAAGGAGAAGTTGCTACATGCAGCACATGAGGACTTCTCTTCTATGCACTTTGATGCATATTTCCATTTGATGGACGAGTTCATTTGGGAGGGAATTCAACATGTGGAGAGATGCATAACCCAAATGATGATAGAGAGGATGTCACAGCCACCTTCCTACTCATTGGGAGTGAGGGAGAATCTCCAGTGGAGCCATTTCAGCTCAAGATCTCAAGTACATGATGGAGGAGGTATCATTTCATATTTTGTATTGTACTTCTTTTCCTTATTTGAGTAGCATGATGTAACAAGAAGAATCATCTATTCTTGCTTATTTTATGATGATGATGTACTTGAAGCTCCTTATAGCATTGATTTTGGCTACCTTAATGGTGGTTTGTGGGGGAAGCCACATGTCCCTTGGTGTGCACCATTAACACCATGTTGTAACTTCATGTTTTCATCTTATGAGATGACTGGGGAAGAAAAAAATTGGTTGGTAAAGAACTTGTTATTTCTTATTTTGAAGCAGGAAAAGGATGCACTACGCTGGTTCCATGAGTGGAACTGTGATTCACTCTTCGATTGTCATTTGGAAACTTGTTTTTATTTTACCTTGCTTTTATGTATTGTTGATATGTTTTTGCTCAAGGAAAGCTTTGTATGGAGAGAGAAACCAATTGGATGGCATGGCACCCATATGCTAGAGCAGCAGAAGACTTGTTTCTATGGGGCATCATACAAGTTGACCATCATGATCTTACTTCATGGCTTGTATGAGGGAGAGATGAGGGAGTAGCAAGAGTTGTTGTTGCTGTGGTTGCACTTAGGAGATTATGGGAAGCACTCTTCCCATATTTTTCATGATATTTCTGGAAAGACGGAAGGCACATTCATGGTGCAAGGAGGCTACCCTTCAACATTGAAGCATCATGAGAGACTTCCATGTAGGAAGAAGATCTTCTCACATAGCAGCATGATGGTGGATGGCTTTAGCATATGGAATGTCAAAGGGAGCAGTCATGGAGCCTTTTTTCTAAGGCCTATAGTGCTGTCACATGGGAGTGTGTTCTTATTGATGGAGTGTTCCAAGGAGTATGTGTATCCCTTCTTCTTGCAGATTTTTATGAGGAAATCCTCATGGGGGGACTTATACATGGACCTCACTTATAGCCTACTCACTATGCATGGTAAGAAATACATCCCTGTACTAGTTGATTACCCCATTTAGTATTTGTATCTTCTCATCATATATGATCAGTGCATTTCTCCACAAGAGAGCAAGAGTATTTTTTGGTTTCGTGGTCACTTTAGGGCCAATATTTGTAATGATAGTAGCCCATCTATACATGGCTATGGGCAAGTGTATTGTCATTTTATCTATGTACAACTAATTGTAATTGATGCTTACTTCCCCATGTTGGAAGAGAAAACATACAATGCTTATAACTTGTTGCAGAACCACTTGCTACATGACATTCTCAAGCAGCAGTTGGGGGGACTGCGTAATATCCACTTGGAGAACCTTTGGTACCATCCAAAATTTGTAATGTTCCAAATTTTTCAATAAGATAATTGGAACATTAATTTTGATTTTATTTAAATAAAAGGAATAAAATGGGTAAGGGAGCCCATGTAGTAGCAAAATAAACTCTCCTAAGGTGCAAAGAGTCACTTAAGTGGCTAAACTTGGTAGTCCCTAGTGTTAAAAGGGCCAAAAGCAAGTAAACTAGGCCTTGGTTGACCAAGTCAACAATGTGGCTAAGAGGAGAAGCTTGCTCAAGAAGACTGCGCAGTTTTGAATGGAGGGAAATTAGAGGATGGGAGAAACCCTAATGGGTGGGGTCCATGGCAAGGAAGCATTTCTTGCATAAAAAGGTGAAGGAGAGCCATTGTTCATTCATGCTTGAGAATTTCGATTTGCAGCTCTCTTCAGTTGTTCAACTGAGATAGCTTGTGCTTCTTAGCACAAGGGAGATTTATATTTAGAAATCTTCTCTCCTTCATTGGGAAGCCTTGGAGGAGCTATTCTTCATCTTCCTCACATCTAGGCTTGAGGCCAAAGCCATCTCTTTCAACAAAAGTGTTTTTGTTGGGAAGATTCATTGGAGTTGCCTGAGGTAGCAGTGAGGGAAGATCATCCCACCATTTCCTGAGCTAGTTTTGAAGAGGAGGAGTTCTTCTTTCTCTAAGAAATTAGCAAAGGAAATTTCTGGAGCTACATTTCAGATTTTGGCATGGGGCCAAGTGTTTCATCTCAGCCCCAATGTATTCACTCCCTCTTACAGCGTTATTTTCAGAGGGCAATTGTAGGAGGATTCACTGGGGGAATCAGAGAGTGTAATCTTCAGTGAAAGGGGTAGCATTTCACTTAGAATATCATTGGAAGAGGTTGCTATATTGTTTGCAGCATTCTTTCCCTTCTCCATTCATGTATTATTGAGTTGCAGCAGCTACGTTGCAACTCCGACATTTTGTATTTTATCATTGTGTACATGTATTGCAGCCAATCCTTCTAAGGATTGTTGGTTAGTTATTTTCAGGGGTTGAGAGCTTGCTCCCCCTCTTTTCTTGAGCTCTTAATGATATATCATCATATTTTCATTTTACATATTGCAATCTCATCATATAACTGCGCAGACATAGCTAGGGCATTATTGTATAGCAGTGTAATCTTGAGTTTCCATGTATAATCTTGATTGAGGCTGATCTAGTCTATCTTGAGAGGTATTTTCCTCAAGATTTGTATCTATATTTGCTGCTGCAATTTATAAATCAGCTATGCACTCTTCTTGTATCATATGATGTATTATTTCACTGGTGTTCATTATTGAAGTTTCAGATGTTACTGTAGCTCATCTCTTTTGAGCAAGATCTTCCTGAAGGAAGAAATATTTGCATAGCTATAGGCAGAGTCTGAGAAAGGGCCAGGAATCCTCCAGTTCTCATCCTCTCTTTAGAGGTGATATAACTGGTAAAATCCCCCTCAGTCCATCTCTGACATAGCCTTGTTCATATTTTCGACAAAGGAACATTTTAGTGGTGAAAAATCTACTGATTTCCATTTCGGAACATTACAGTGGTATCAGAGCTTCGAACTTGGCTCAGCCTGTGAAGTTCAAATTTCAGAGAAGAAGAGGTCAAGATGATGCAAAGGATGAGATTAATATCATCAATTTTTAGATCCAGCAACAACCTCTCCAAGGAGGTTGGGGAGACAGAGAAAGTTGAAGAGTAAGGACCATGCACTTCCTATTCTCACAGAGAAGTAGAGCAGAAGCATGAAGAGCACTTAGAATTCGAAATTCTAAGTGAGTATCTTGCTGAATATGGAAAAAACCCTAGAGTCTTCCAAGAGACTCTATATTTTTCACACTTTGTTCAGCAGAAAGAGGAAATAATACCCCACAGTCATGGGAGGATGAAAGGCAATAGATTCCTATTGTCTACTTTTGATGGGTCACCGACATGTGCAGCAGAGGCTTGGGTGAAGAAGCTAGAGGCTTTCTTACTGCTACACCCTGTAGTAGACAGAGAGGATGTAGTAATTGCAGCGCTGCACCTTGAGGGAGAAGAAAATATTTGGTGGGTCAACCATGGGATACATGCAAGGGTTTCTACTCTTACTGAATTTTCTCAGATCTTGATCAGAAGATTTGGCCAAAGGAGGGAGGAGACCTCACCATCAGAAGAGAGGGCACATGCCAATGCTGTCACATTCATGGAGGAGCAGCCTCCATCTTCAGCAGTTGGGGTAGCCAACACATTTGGGGAAGAGACACTTGCAGCCACATTATATTCCCCAAAAATTCATAGAGGTATGCACAAGTTTACATTTTCTGTTGATTCAGTACCTTCTATGAGGTGTTGCATACCATTGCAAGTTGATTGTCTTGAGAAAAATACTGTCATTGCGCTGTGCCATCATTCTCATACTCCATTGATGATTCATGCACCACACAGGAGAATGGGGTTTGAGAAATGGACCATAGAGAGGATTTCATTTCAATTTCCCATGAAATGCAAAGGTGATAATCTGTTTTGGGATGATGGCAACTCTTGTTGGGGAGGTGCCAAGTTGAAGAAAGATGGAAAGCATCCACTAGGAGCTGAGTGGATGTGGATGGGAGGCAAGAGGATGGTGAGCCTCTTGCAGATCTATGATATAGGGCAGCAAGAAGCCATGTTGCGTTGGTTGCTCTTGAGAGAGTTTGGCCAACATATGACCTATTCCTTTTCATGGGGTTTGAAGAGGAAAGGAGGAGGGAAGGATACTTACACCATGGAGAAAAGGAGAGCATGGGTACATCATGATGGGATGGAACTTTCCTTACCACTCATTATGTTCCCATTTCATATTTGGTATGGTGGGATTATGGAGGAGCAACAAACATTCTTGTTGCTCAGATTTTGTTTGGATGTTGCGGGAGAAAGAGGAGGCACTAGCATGGTGAACGGGTATTTCTCTTTGATTTTGGATGCCCAAGAAGCACCTTATTCATGGGAAGGGATCTATATTTTCAGCAACATGATGGGAGGAGTCTTTGGTAAGATTTATGTCAAAGAGGGGAGCTTTGAGATGACAGTGGCCCTACTCCAAAGGCCAGCAGCGTTGTCACTTGAGAGCTTGGATTACTTGCTGAAGTGTTCTCAAAACCACTTCACAAGTGATTTGTCTTGGAGGCATGTAGGAGAGAAGGATAAGGAAGTAATGGATGGTAGGATCCCTTGCTATGTTTTGATTATCTTGGCTTGGGCTCACAAGCACAAGAAGAGACACCTACATGCAGCAACTATGGATTCTTCTTCCTTGCATTCTTATGCATACTATCTACTGATGGAGGAGTCCACTTGGGAGGGAATTCTAATGGATGTATATCAGCATATGTCTAGATGCATAGCCCAAGATATGATGAGATGGTTGGCACAACCACTCCCCTACTATGTTGTATTAAGGGGAACTTTTCACTTGAGCCATTTCAGCTCAAAGGCCAAAGTACATGATGAGGGAGGTAACCATTTGCCTTATGTTTGGAACTCTCTTATTCTTATGAGCAACATATTATATCAAGGAGGATATTTCCTTCTTTTACACTATGTTTGGTTATGCTCATGGTATATTGCAGCAAAGAGGATGGCTATTTTAACAGTGGATTGTGGGGGAAAGCCACATGGATTTTGGTGTGCACCTTTGGCACCAAAATATTTTTTCATGATCACATCTTGCGGGATGAATGTGGTAGAAAAAAAGTGGCTGCAAAGACACTTGTTGCATCATATGTGGAGGCAGGAAAATGATGCCCTGTGCTGGTTCCATGCATGGAACTATATTTCTCTTCCTTGCTCTCACAAGCTTATGCTTCCATATTTTGCTAATGGAACGCTGTTCAGAGGAAGCACTGTTTTGAAGGAGGGAAATAAATTGAAGATTCCCATTGGGAGTATGATTCTCCCTACTTTGCATGTTGTATGTTTTAGGAGAAACAATGGGCAACCCATGATTGCCAAGCTTCACCTCTTTCCTTCATGTGAGAGGAGCTATTTAGAGAGTTTGAGTTTTTGGAGAAGGCACTTCATGGTTTATATGTTTGGAGGGGTGGCTTGGGTCTCTTTTGAAGACCATCTCATTTCAGTCATATATCAACAACAGCCCCATATGCATCATGAGGAGGGAGAGACTCATTGGGTGGATGTGCCCTTTGGGAGAGAAGACCTCCATTCTTTTTGCAGCACATGCTCCAAGGGGAGTATGGGAGATGATATGGTCACCATGTTCAGCCATTTTTTTTTCCATGAGGTGAACCATATGATTGTTTGGATGCCATATGATGATGAATTCCAACTCATCACATATGAGATGATTTGGGCCAGCTTGATTTGCAGCGTTGGAGGAGAGATCCTAGGGGATCTAGACTTCATCTTGCCTCTTGAAGGCAACACTATTGGAGCCCAAGTTCAGCTTTCACTCCACACTTATCATAAGTGGAGAAGAGGATAGTGTGGGGTAGGCTATGAAGCTTACCATGTTCAGCATTTCAGCCCACCTTTTCCACATGAGAACAAGGTGGAGGAGTATTTTCAGGACTTGCCTAGTTGGAGGGTGACTCATTTTGCTTGGTTGATTGCTTGGGGGATGGAGGATCTACATGAGGAGATTTTAGACTCCATGCCTTGAGTGGAGGTTCCTTTTCATTTCTACCCTTTCACTTGCTTGAGGGCAAGAAATCTTTGGGAGGGGAGGACTGTAATGTTCCAAATTTTTCAATAAGATATTTGGAACATTAATTTTGCTTTTATTTTAATAAAAGGAATAAAATGGGTAAGGGAGCCCATTTAGCAGCAAAATAAACTCTCCTAAGGTGCAAAGAGTCACTTAAGTGGCTAAAATTGGCAGTCCCTAGTGTGAAAAGGGCCAAAATCAAGTAAACCAGGCCTTGGTTGACCAAGTCAACAACATGGATAAGAGGAGAAGCTTGCTCAAGAAGACTGCACAGTTTTGAATGAAGGGAAATTAGAGGATGGGAGAAACCCTAATGGGTGGGGTCCATGGCAGGAAGCATTCCTTGCCCTAAAAGGTGAAGGAGAGCCATTGTTCATTCATGCTTGAGAATTTCGATTTGCAGCTCTCTTCAGTTGTTTAACTGAGATAGCTTGTGCTGCTTAGCACAAGGGAGATTTATGTTTAGAAATATTCTCTTCTTCATTGGGAATCCTTGGAGGAGTTGTTCTTCATCTTTCTCACATCCAGGCTTGAGGCCAAAGCCATCTCTTTCAGCTACAACGTTTCTGTTTGGCAGATTCATTGGAGTTGCTGGAGGTAGCAGTGAGGGAACATCATCCCACCATTTCCTAAGTTATTTTTGAAGAGGAGGAGTTCTTCTTTCTCTAAGAAATCATCAAAGGAAATTTCTGGAGCTACATTGCAGATTTGGCATAGGGCCAAGTGTTTCATCTCAGCCCCAACGCAGTCACTCCCTCTTACAATGTTATTTTCATAGGGAAATTGTAGGAGGATTCACTGGGGGAATCAGAGAGTGTAATCTTCAGTGAAAGGGGAAACCTTTCACTTAGAAGATGATTGGAGGAGGTTGCTATATTTTTTGCAGCATTCTTTCCCTTCTCTATTCATGTATTATTATTGAGTTGTAGTAGCTACACTGCAACTTTGACATTTTGTATTTTATCATTGTGTACATGTATTGCAGCCAATCCTTCTAAGGATTGTTTGTTAGTTATTTTCAGGGGTTGAGAGCTTGATCCCCCTCTTTTCTTGAGCTCTTAATGATATATCATCATATTTTCATTTTACATATTGCAGTCTCCTCATATAAGTGTGCAAACATAGCTAGGGCATTATTGCATAGCAATGTAATCTTGAGTTTCCATGTATAATCTTGATTGAGGTTGATCTAGTCTATCTTGAGAGGTCTTTTCCTCAAGATTTGTATCTATATTTGCTGCTGCACTTTATAAATCAGCTATGCACTCTTCTTGTATCATATGATGTGTTATTTCACTGCTGTTCATTATTGAAGTTTCAGAGGTTGTTGTAGCTCATATCTTTTGAGCAAGATCTTCTTAAAGGAAGAAATATTTGCATAGCTATAGGCAGAGTCTGATAATGGGCCAGGAAGCCTTCAGTTCTCATCCTCTCTTTAGAGGTGACATATCTGGTAAAATTTCCCTCAGTCCATCTCTAACATAGCCTTGTTCATATTTTCGACAAAGGAACATTTCAGTGGTGAAAAATCTGTTGATTTCCATTTCAGAACATTACAAAATTGCACCTAAATTTCAGCAATTTTCTGATTTGGAGGCCAAATGGTGATGATGTGCCATTCATATTGAATGGAATGGTTTGGGTTGGCATGTCTCATGACTTTGGAGGAAGAGTCCTTGGAGGCTCAATCTTCTTCTTGCCATTGGAGGGAAATCAGGTTGCAACCGAAGATCAGCATGCCCTATACACTTATCATAAGTGGACAGGAGGATAGCGTGGGATATGCCCTCTTACCTATCATGTTCACTTATTCAGCCCACCTACATTTCAGGAGCCAAAGGTGGAGGATTTTCTTCATGAGTTGCCATGTTGGAGGGTGACTCACTTCATTTGGATTATAGCATGGGTGAGGGAGGCACTCATTCACCATGTTGATCATCACTCCTAATTTGTGGAGGCCGTGAGATAGCAAGCAAGTTTCCATTCACACTTTCCACCTTTGATTGGCGTAGACCATTTGGTTTTGCACACTTGGGAGGAAACATTGGATTACAGTTTATTTGCAGATTCTCTTGATGCAATGATGGAGGCTATTGATGGGAGGCCACATGAGGAGAAGGGGAGGAATTTTTCTCTCTTTATAAATTTTCTTGAGGTAAAGAAAATATTTTGGAGGGGAGGACTGTAATTTTCAAAAATATTAGCCTCAAAGCTAAATGGAACATTAGAGTTAGCAGCAGCTTCAACCGGTGAATAAATGGGTAGAAAAGCCCATAATTCTCCTAAGAAGGATAAAAACACTCCAAATGTGAAAGGGGACACTCTTTCTAGCTTAATAAAACACCTCCATGTGTGAACAGGGATAATATCAAGCTGATTCAGTCTACTTTGACTAAGTCAACAGTGCAGTTATGGAGGAGGAGGAATCCAAGGAGGAATAACGCAGTTTTGGAGGGAGATGTATCTTTTGATAGATATGACCTAATTGAGTGGGGCCAAGGGAAAGAAAACTCATATTTTATATAAGGAAGAGGATGGAAACATTATTCTTCCTGTCTTAGATTATTTTTCATGTCTGCTCAGACTTTTTCTCCCTTTGCTGCTTAACGGGGTTGCAGTGCTTTTTAGCACCGGGTGTTCCCGAGCGGGAACCCCACCTCTTTCCTTTGAGAAGCCTCATTGGGAGAGTTTTTATTCATCATTACACATCAGGTTTTTAGGCCAAGCTCCATCCTACTTCATCAACGCATTTTTTCCGGAGATTGTACAGTGTTGTTGGGTGCAACAGTGGAAGGGATTGGAATCCTGGTTTCTGAGCTAGTTTCTCGTTGGAGGAAGGTTTCCTTCACTTGAGGGACCTGTTTGGAGAGCTCCAGAGCTGATTTCAGATCTGTGGTATCAGACCACACATTTTCCATACATTCCCAACATTGTTCTAGCTAGGGAATGCATTATTTTGGAGGTAGTACTTAGTGCATGGTTTGGTGGCTCCGTTGCAATGTTTTCTTGTGATTGAGAGGTTCATCCTTTCATGGGAAGAAGCCCTTGAGAGACCTACATCAGTACAGAAATATTTCAGCCTTCTACACTCTTATGCTTCAGTGTTGCAGTGGTGATTCAGTAATTTTTTGAATATCACATTTTGTATGCAGAGTGTTTGAAAAGAAACCCTTGTCGGGTTCTCTTGCATTTTTTATGAGACTAGATCTCTGTTCTTCAGCATTTTTAATAAATATATGAGTAGATCTAATTGTTTCCTTCATTTATGAGTTAAAACCCTCATAATACTGCGAAGTCCCTTTTATGCAGCATTTCTGAGTTGCAGTATTTGGGGTTTTTGGTCATTTTTAGCTACACTAGTGTGGGAGGTCTGTTTAACCCACCTATTTTCATTTATTTCTGATCTCCTCTTGGAATTAGATACTAGATGGATGTATATATTGGATCCAAGTGTTTATTTTCATTTTCTATGGCATAAATTTATAAAAATGCGTTTTTAGTGCAAGCTTGCTGAGTTGTCCCGATTTTGGGATATTACATGCACACTATGATGCACAGCGCAGTCAAGAGTGTAGATATATCATGAGAGAGATGAAGAATAGAGGAATTACCAAGAGGGAAACTCTTAGTGGTTTGTTGCAAAATTATGAATCTCAAACTGAAAAGTTTAGAGATCATCTCACTTTCCAAAGGTTTTGCCAGATCAAGATAAAGAAGGCAAGCAGTATGACAGGAGTAGATTTCTCCTATCTATTTTTGATGGGTCACCAACATGTTCAGCCAGGGCTTGGGTGGAGGAGTTACACATCTATTTGCAGTAGCACCAATTTTTTGAAGATGAAGCCATCAAAGTTGCAGCGCTGCATTTTGAAGGTAAGGCCTATGCTTGGTGGATATTTGAGTCATTTTCATTAAAAATTCCAATACTTCTTCTTTTGCAAAGTTAACTAAGAGATTGGTGGAAAGGTTTGATGGTAAAAAATTTGGAACATCATTGATGGAACCAAACAAACCAAAACAAGAAAACAATTTGCATGTTTTGGAAGAACCAATAAACTCAAATCCATTCCAAGAATTTTTTGGAGAAACTCACATCTTGCATAACACCTTACTGAATGCAAGACCTCTATCTTATTTTGTTGGACAAGAGGGCATGAAGGTTCCTTTTTCAAAAGAGGATCCTCTTATTGAGCAAGGGCCACCCATTCACATTGAAGAGGAAGATAAGGATGGGTGCAACAGCACTGTCACATCTAGAGTACATCTAGTACCTCATGCAGAGGAAGGAGGAGCACATGCTCCAATAGGAGGATCTCTTGTGTCATTGCAAGAGGTTCCCTGGGATCTCACATATGGAGGTCAAGGCACAATCAATGGACAACATGATTGTGAAGAATTTCACATGGAAGGAGAAGGTAGGGAGGAAGGTCAGCATCACTTGATGAGGAGCACAAACCCTTCTCTATTTCAAAGAGATAATGAAAAGAAGAGGTAGACTAAGTTACGCTATGAGGGCAAGGGAAATATTTTCCACCCATATTTATAGTCTACTCTTGACATTGATGTCTCATTACATGGAGGCATTCCACCCGGGAGGCCACCAGATCTAGAGTTGATGAGAGGCATCTTGTCATTTGGTTCACCACCCTTAGATTTCGAAGGGGTGAAGACCTTGGAGGAGTCTAGTGCAACACAGAGAGTTTGGGATAGACTCAAGGAGGAGGGAGACACTCTCATTTTCAACATTACCCACTCTCACTACCTATACTGCGCTGATAGAAGTTGCTGCAGGGATGGAGGATGACATCTTCATGATGCAAGATGGCTGCTCCATGGATTTGGAGAAACAGAGGGTACTTCCTTTGAGGAAGGAATCCTCCATACATGAGAGTATATGGAGGCCCCTCATGCTTACATTGGCCAAGACTGGGAGATTCTTTTTGGATGACAGTTTCTCATGGGAGGCCAACTTCTAAAGGTCACCATTTCTATTTGAGCATGAGCAGCTGCATGATGGGCATGAAAACATTTTGGAGGATGACTTTGGCATGAGGGATGTCAAAGGAGTAGACAACAGCATTCAGAGAGCTTCATATTCTAGATCACCAGCACTGTCTCTTAGGAGGATTGATCCATATTGGAGGTCTCAACTCTTGGTACAGTACTCCAAGGATCTTGGTGCTTGCATGATTCTTGATGACCCGGATGGAGATGATAGATACATGGTGGATGATATGGTCATCGAATCTTATGGTAGAGTCTTCTAGACTAGAGCTTCTAGTCTTAAGGAGAAGCTACTACATGCAACACATGAGGACTTCTTTTCTATGCACTTTGATGCATATTTTTCTTTGATGGAGGAGTTCACTTGGGAGGGCATCCAACATGATATATTTCAGCATATGGAGAGATGAATAGCATAGATGGTGATGGAGAGGATGTCACAGCCACTTCCCTACTCATTGAACGTAAGGGAGGAATTCTAGTTGAGCCATTTCAGCACAAGGTCTCAAGTACATGGTGGAGGAGGTATAATTTCAGATTATGTTTTGTACTTATTTACTTTGTATGAGCAGCATGTTATACCAAGGAGGATCATCCTTTCTTGCATTTTTTATGATGATGTACTTGTAGCTACTTGCAGCATTGATATTGGCTACCTTATTGGTGGTTTGTGGGGGAAGCCACATGATTTTTGGTGTGCACCATTGACACCTCATTGTACTTTCATATTCTATCTTATAGAATTATTGTGGTAGCAAACAAGTGGATGGGAAAGCACTTGTTATCACTTCTTTTTATGCAAGCAAAGGATGCATTGGGTTGGTTCCCTGTGTGGAACTATGATTCACTCTCCGGTTGTCATTTGGTAGCTTGTTTTTATTGGATTTTGCTTCCATATATTGTTGATATGTTTGTGTTCATAGGAAGCTTTATTTGGAGAGTGGGATATGAGTTGAAGATGCCCATTGGGAGTAGGATTATCCCTACTTTACATGTTGCATATTCTGGGAGGAACAATGGGAACCCCATTATTTCCATATTACATCTCTTTTCTTCATGTGGGAGGAGCCATTTGAAGAACTTGAGTTCTTGGAGGAGGCACTTCATGGCTGATTTGTTTGTTGGGGTAACTTGGGCCATTCTTGGAGGCCATTTCATTTCAGCCCAAGGAAATAAATAGCCCCATACTTACCATAAATGGAGAGAGAAACAAATTGGAAAGAGAAAACCAATCTCTCCACGCAGCCCCACTACATTGCACAAATCGGGGGTTGAAAATTTCTTTGATGAGCTACCTAGAATGGCTCATTTCATTTGGATGATAGCATGGGTGAGGGATTCACTCATTGGGAATGAGACTTCGCATGTTTTTCATCACTCCTACCTTGAGGAGGCCATTGGACAACAAGAATATTTCCACTTGCACCTTCCACTTTCTCATATTGTACACCTTTTTGTTTTACAGACTTGGGAGGAATCATTGGAAGACATATTTATTGCATATCATGATGAGCTATGATGGAAACTATTGATGAGAAGGCCACAAGAAGAGGAAAGGAGAAATTTTTCTCTACCTTTGCAGTTGCTTGAGGACAAGCAAAATTTTGAAGGGGGAGGACTGTAATATTCCCAAAATTTAGACTTCATCTAAATGGAATATTATAGTTGATTTTATCTTTAGATAGATGAATAAATGGGTAGGGAGGCCCATTAACCTATTTATAAGGAATAATAACACTCCTCATGTAAAAGGAGGAAGAATAAGTAGCTAGATTGAACACCTTTGGGTGTGAATAGAGAGGGGATCATGTTGATTCAGTCATCTTTGACCAAGTCAACAAAATTGTCTAGATACATTGAATCACTTTGATGACAGTGCAGTTTTAATGGAGGATCACTTGCATGAGCTTGGTGGAAAATATGGATGGAACCCAATGTGTAGAGGTTAAATTTATATATATGAAGAGGATGGTAGCCTTTTTTATTCATGTTATGATATATTATTATTTGGTCTTCTTGTATTCCTTATTTCCTCAGCCGTTTGCTGCAGATCGGCAGCGGTTAAGCTAGCGTAGGGTGTTCCCGAGCGGAATCCCATCTATTTCCTGAGAGGCCTCTTGGAAGAGTATCGCACTATATTTCTCCACATCTGTGGCTTCAGGCCAAGCATTAGTCTTTAGTCACAACATTATTTTTGTAGCAGTGTAATGTTGTGTTGCAGGGTGTTGCAGTGGAGGATTGATAACACCACTTCTGGATCTGTTTCTCAGTAGAGGGTTCTTTCCTTCTCTTGAGAGATCAGAGAGGAATATTTCTGAGATCATTTCACATCTTGGAAGTGGGCCAAATTATTCCTCATCTCCTACAGTGCAGTCCCTTTCACGAACTGCATCATTGTCCAGAGAGTTGTAGCAGAAGGGTTTTAACCCTTGTTTTGGAGCTAGTTTCCTAGAGAAAGGGCCAACCCTTCTCCCAGAAAGCTAGAGGAAGGGATATTTATCCCTATTTGTATTATTCAGATACATTAATGTAATTTTGTAGTGATACTGCGTTTTCAAAGCTGAATATTTAGATCTTCTCTTTTTGTAATTGTGCTTCCAAGAAACCCTTGTCGGGTTGTCTCTATAATGCAATAAAGAGGCCATATATCTATTTTTCTCCATGTATTGATATAATAAACTCCATATCTGATATTTATGCCATATTAAATCTAAAACCCTCATAAAATCACCCTATGAATGCTTCAGTAATTTTTGCATACCATAAGTAATGGAGTTTGGGCCTTTTTGAGTTGTATCGGGACCAGGAGATCTGTTTAACTTAGTAAAACAGATTTGTTTCTGATTATTTTATGGGTGGGAGTCCCATATAGCATAATATAAAGGATACAATAGTTATTTTCCCCTGTTATTACGCTGTTTATTGGGAATAATGTTTTTAAGGGTCAAAATGTTGCTTTTCCCCACTTTTGGTTGAGGAAATTGATCATATTTCTTGCTGCTGTACATGTGATTGATGGAGATGTGTTATAAACACATCTTATGAGTTATTTTTCATTGCTATCCCATTATTGTGTTCATGTATTGCTTGATTTCCCTTTTGGGATATTACACTGATGTAGGATTGGGGCATCAAGTATTTGACTATTTCTAAATGGTTGGTCAAGAAGGAAAAATTAGCAGCCAAGGTGGATAAAGAATATTTGAGGCTACATGCTAAGAACTATAACCAAATTGGTGAATAGGTCAACAACACTATAATTGATTATTCTTAACTGCACAACAGTTAGAGTCCTTGGCATGAAACATAAAATAACTTCTATGGGTCCATTTGGAGAAATAAGGGGTAAATATGTTATCATGTAGGAGTTAAAAGATTTTATTGAACAAATAAGGTAAGCGGGAAATAATGAAGACTTGGAGGTGACCAAAAGTACCATTCTAAAATATGTAATTGGACCAGCTAAATTTCATACAAAGTTATTCATGTTGTGGAGTAGTATTCAATAATACTCCAAATCTATACTTTCATATGCCTTGGAGGTAAATATGTGGTACAATGCATATCCATAAACAAGAGTCAAAGTTATTGCAACATATTTGAAAGAATGACACTCCTACATTACTAATGAACTCCACTCTCAAGATTTGTCTTTTCCTCATACATGAGGAAATTTTGTCTTATTGTAATTTTGTCCTATATAGCCACCATTTTTTAATGTAATTTTTCTTTTTTGAGAATAAGAAATTCAATGTAAAAGAAGTCCAAGAGACACATGTGGAATATGAAGAGTTACATAGAAGTCCCTAGGTTATAGAAGTCAAAGAGTCTTGAGGAAGTTCAAAGGTCATTTTAATTTTTTATAAGTAAGCCCTCACAAATCAAGAAACGAGGTTGGAATTTAGGATAATTGGCCTTAGATTCTCTACTTTTTGTAGAGGAAAGAAGACCATTCTTTGGAGAAGCAAGCAGTATATTCATTTTCCACTATTGGGGCTAGTGTTTAATCAATGTAACAATGTACTTGGGATGTTTCATTATTATCAAAATCTCTTGGAGCCAACACTCTTACATGCATGTATCATGAATGTTGTAAGACTATTATTTAAATGTTTGAGGTATATGTTTATGTTATGCATATTAAAGAGAATGAACTATTTTGTGAACTTTATATATGAATCTTGTTGATTGAGTGTTGTTATGTGTTTCATGATTGTTGTTATGTTGTGAACCATTTTGTAGGTTAATTAATGATTATTTTCTATTTCTCTCATGTGTCTCTCTTAGGATAGTACTACTAATTTTCTACTAGAAGACCGTCTCTTATCTCTCTTTCGTGGAATCTCCCTTTACACATTACAATTTGTATCTCACAAAGCTTACATAATTGTTGGCCCAAATTTATGCATATGATATCTTATGTGCATTTGGTATTCAAGGAATACCTCTAAGATCTCTGCAATGGTGGTTGAACCTAATATCCGGATGGGGTTCCTACTCCAAACGATGAGTAATTGGGACTTCACTGTGACCCCCTCAGAGATGTATGTTGGAGATAACCAGCACCTCCAACATTTTAGTGCTAGAAGAAGGGCTAAATGACAAGATGAGACTGTAAAGTTTGTTTGAATCTCTAATCTTAAATGGATTAATTGCAAATCATAATCTTGATGTGTTTTTCTAATGCTTTTGATATTTCAATCCCCATATAATTTTTACATAACTTGTCACATTTGAAGTTTGATGGAGAGGGTCAAACAACCGTTCTTGATTATGTAGTTGAATTTGTTCAATTCTTCTTTTGGAGCAGAGTTTATTATGAATATATATTTGCTAGGTTTTTTAGCCTTACATTGGAAGGTCGTGCCAAGCAGTGGTGTTATTATTTAGTAACTGCTTCTATTCATTCTTTTTAGCAACTGGTCAAGGAGATTCGTAAATTTTTTGATAAATATGAATATCAAGATGTTTGTAATATGATTAATAAACTTAGGATGAAATCAAATTAATCCCTAGAAGGGTTTTTCGATAGATTTCTTCACATTTTTTATGATTTTTTAGATGAAGATGTGGATTGGGAATCTTTGGATGATAAATTTGGATTTTTGGTTAGGATTTCAAGAAAGTATTTTCAATTAGATCTTGCAAATGGAATTTCCCTAGAGGAATCTCAATATTATAAGGAAGAATATATTTCTCCCTTTGTTCCTTGTCCTCATCCTTTCCCCATACCCTGTTGGGTTTCCCCTGCTAAAACTATTGAAGTCAAAAATTCCGAAAACCAAATCCATGAATCTGATACAGTGGTTGACTCCTAGATTATTTCAAGTAATAAATTTTTTCCTAATCATAATTTAGAACCTGATTTGAATGAAATGATTGTTTCTACCAGAGATACTGTTCAAATTCTACCTTTTTTTGACCCCATATGTCTTGACTCATGCACTCATCTTGATGAAAAAAAATGGGGGTTGTGTTTCTCAGGCTGAAGAGTTCATTGATGAAGAGTTTCTTTTTCTAGATTTTTTTATCAAGATGAAGATGTGTGTCATTCCATTAATCATTCATCTTGTAATATTGGTAACCAGCCTACCAATATTGAATCCTTTAATCATGTTGAATCCTTGTACGACTACTACCCTAATCATCCCGTTTTTATGGAATTTTATGATGATGATTGTCCAGGTATAATGGATGGTTTTTTGTTTTCGCGGTACGAATTATATTTTCATAAATTTCAATTGGAGTATAATATGGTTGTTGAAGAGTTTATTATAAGAATATATATCCCCATCTGCCATGCCTTGTGTTAGGATATGTGTAGCGAAAGGACTAGTTTGTCATAAATAGAAATTAAATTGACACAAGGAGATGAAAGTTTTCAAGATGTTGACATGCTAATCATGAGAATTTCTATGAAAATATTGAAATTATGTCTGATAATGGTCAAGCATTCCATGATTCTTTTAATTTTAGCAACTCTTATTCAGTTCATAAAGATTTTATTAACGTAAATAGTGGAAGTTGTTCCCATTTGAGTACTAAATTGGTTGCATTTTCGAAGCCTAAGTATTCCTCATTCAAAAGTTTGAAATCCTGTGAGGAATTCAGGGCACTTCAGTCTACAAAATTGGTTATGTCATGTGTCAAATGATTGTTTAACCTATTTATTTGAAACCGCTTCACTCATACCCAACATCATGTTTGACCCACACACCCACCTTGATACCTTTCAAAATATATGTGATTCATCATCTAAGCAAGATCCATTTGTGATGTCAACACTTGATTTTTTACATGATGTGGATGTGTTCATAGATAATTTATCCTTGCAAAAGTTTCAAGCTGGTTGTTTTTATGATCCCATTGTAGATTGGTTAGAAGAGTAATACCTGGTGAGTTAAATGAATTGTAATAAGAATCTTCATGAGTTGAACCAAACTGTGTATATATGAAAGTTTGAGCGGTGTTCCCGAGGTGTCTCCTTTTATCATCCATTTTTCCATCACATAGAGAAAAATTCTAACACATTGGTATGCTTGTACTATAGACCTTCGTATTTGTGTGTAGATGATTTGTTTGTTTATCTCTCTTATTTTACATTCCTTTTCTTGTACTCATTTTTATATTTCAGCCTAAGGGTTAGGAGTAGCTTTTATGGCTGCATTGGAAGTTTCACTTCACTTAGCCCTAACCTTATAGCTCTTTAGTTTAGGACATGTCTAGCTGCATTTAGTTAGTTTTCATTACATTGTTTTCTTCTCCTTTTCATTGTTCATGTCATTTATTTTCTGTTGTTTCAAATTGATTTCTTTCATTTTCAATATGACTTCGCATGAAATCTACTTTGTTTAGCTCTGGGATAATGTGGCTAAACTTTGAAAAGGAAAATTGCAGAAACGTGTAACTATTGGCTATCCTAAAAATTTTATTCTTTGTTTGTGCCTATATGTCTTTTAATTTTATGAAACCAGCTCCAAAAATAGAAGGAAAAAAATATCAACGTCTTAGAAATCAGCCACTTCGAGGGCGAAACCTTGTTTACAATAAATAAATGAACAATTCTTGGATGATTCAAATGACAAATCCTACTTTCTATATATAGGAGTCCATGGGGTCACAATATAATCCTATCTGACCTAACAATAATAATTTAAGGGCACAAAAAGAACAATAGTGGGGTTTTATAGGGCACAATAATAATAATCTAGGGACTACAGGGGTACAACAATGACAATAAGGGGGTTGCACTAACAATAATAAGGGACTACACTAGTAATATAGGGACCTAACATGCCCCTCTCCTTCAAAAAGTGTTGTCCTCAACATTTGAGTAGCTTTGGAGGCTTCTATATAAAATGCTCATTCTCCCATGTGGAATCTTCAGTGGGTAAGTTCTTCCACTTGTTGAGATACTCTGAAATTTATTGATTTTGTAGATGTCGAGTTATTTTTTCTGTGGCTGCTTCAGGTTCCAATATCATTTTTCCTTCCTCATCAAGTTCTAGAAATATTGTTTGAACTGGAAGTTTGTCACCTGAAACTTTATTTAAGCATGAAACATGGAAAACTGGGTGCACTCGAGAAGAAGCAGGAAACTCAAATTTGTATGCCATAGTACCAACCTTTTGCAACACCTTGTAAGGACCATAATACTTTGGTCATAATTTATTATCCTTCTTAGCTTGATCGAGGGACATTTTTTTGTATGGTTGTAGCCGTAAAAAATACCCAGTCTCCTAAATCAAAACTTCTCTCGTTGCGATGTTGATATGTCTATTGTTTCATTCGATTTTGTGCCAAAATTAAGTTATCCTTCATGAGTTGGAGAACTTTTTTTTGATGCTCAATGTGATTTTCCACTACTTTAACCTTAAAAAATTTTCTTAAAGATGATGTGATGGACGATATCCATAAAGTGCCATAAATGGGGTCATTTTTTCTACAGTATGGAAGGAAGTGTTATACCACCATTCAGCTAAAGGTAACCACTTGACCCATTGTGTTTCTTTATTAGATACAAAAAAACGGGACTATCCTTCGAAACATTTGTTCACTATCTCAGCTTTCCCATCAGATTGAGGATGATAAGATGAGCTATGGGCTAGTTGACTACCCAAAAAAGAAAATTATTCCGTCCAAAAATTTCCTGTGAAAATGGGATCTCTATCGTTTACAATAATCTTTGGGTTTCCATTTAGCTTTTTAGTTGTTTCCATAAATGCAATAGCAACTATACTTGATTTAAATGGATGAGATAGTGCACAAAAGTGTGCATACTTGGTAATTCTATCAACTACCACCATGATGACACTCTTTCCTTCAGACTTAGGTGAACCTGTGATAAAATCCATTGAAACCTCCTCCCAACGTTGAATTGGAATGGGTAAAGGTTGTGGCAGACCCGGGGTCTTATTTGTCTCAACTTTATTTTGCTGGAAAACTAAACATTATGCCACAAAATTTTGAATATCAGATTTAAGGCCATCCCAAAAAAATTCTTTCTTCACCTTGTGGTAAGTTTTTAAAAATCCAAAGTGTCCTCCTATAGGAGAGGTGTGAAATTCCAAGAGAATATTTTGTTTTAGTTGGGAATTCTTACAAAGATATAAGTGATATTTGTACCATAAGGAATAATTTTCCAATTAAAAGTATAAGATGTACTAGGATCTTGCTGCAACTTTTGAATGAATGTCCACACTTCTTCGTTATTCTTCCATTCCTCCCTTACTTCGGTTATCCAATCTAGTTGGATAATAGAAATGGCACAAAGAAATGCTTCCACCTCCTCAACCTTTCTTGAGAGTGCATCTGCAACAACATTTAGCCTCCCTTTTTTGTAGATGATTTCAAAGTCATAACCTAACATCTTTGTGACCCATTTTTGCTGCTCTTCTAAAGATAGTCTTTGTTCCAAAAAGTATTTATGACTATCATGATCAATTTTTACCTTGAAGTGTCTTCCCATTAGATAAGGTCCCCATTTCTTTAGTGCATGTAGTATTGCCAACATTTCCTTCTCATAAATAGAATTTTGTAAGTACTTTCCTTTGATTGAATGACTTTCAAAAGAAATGGGTCTTCCTTCTTGCATTAAAACAACACCATTTCCATTTCCCAAGGCATCACATTCTACAATAAAGGTTTTTGTGAAGTCTGGCGTAGCTAAGACCGGTGCTAGGAACATTGCCTCTTTAAGATGTTCAAAGGCCTTAGCTGTTTTAGGAGTCCATGAAAATGAATCTTTCTTCAATAATGTTGTTAGAGTTATTTTTATTCTCCCATAATTCATAAAAAAATTGCAATAATACCCTATTAACTCGATAAATCCTCGCAATTGCCTTATGGTTGTGGGGACTTTCCATTCCTCAATGGATTTAATTTTTTTAGGGTCTACCTTAACACCCTTCTGAGATACAAAATGACCCATATATTCAAACTATTGTACTCCAAAGAAATATTTGTAGGTTTTTTCATATAATTATTTCTCCTCCAGTAGTTTTATCACCTTGTCAACTTATTGAACATGATCCTTCCAAGACCTATTGTAGATTAGTATATCGTAGAAAATAATAACACAAATTTTCTAAGGAAGGGTTTAAAAATGGAATTAATCAACCCTTGAAATGTATAAGGTGCATTGGTAAGGCCAAAAGGCATGACAAAAAATTCATGCCGACCCTCATGAGTTCGAAATGATGTTTTCAAAATATCTCCAGTCTTCATTCTAATTTATGATATCCTGAACGAAGATCCAACTTGGTAAAAAATTTGCTCCATGTAATTCATCCAATAATTCATCAATCACAGGAATGGGAAATTTATCTTTAATAGTGAGATTATTGAGCTCCCTATAATTTGGACACATGCACCATGATCCATCCTTCTTGTGTACCAATACTACTGGAGAAGAGAAAGAACTTTGACTAGGGTGAATTATACCAGCCTCTAACATTTCTACAATCATACGTTTGATTTCACTCTTTTGGACATAAGGATATCTGTAAGTCCTAATGTTTGGAGGAACACTTCATGGAATAAAATGAATAGCATGATCATGATCACGGATAGGTGGGAGTCCTTTAGGATTTTCAAACACCTTGGAATGATTGTCTAAGACTTTTTGGAGATCTGGAGAAATAGATAATTTTGATGTTGGAACTTCTAATGAGCATAATTGTGCAATTATGCCTCGTTATTCTTTCTTCAGAAGATTTGTCATGACATTAGAGCTTATTATCTTTCCTGGATTCCTTGAGATACCCCGTAATTTAACTTCCTTTCGTTCAAAAAAAAATTTAAAGAAAAGTTTTTGAAAATTAAAAGCTACCATCCCTAAATATTTTAACCATTGTACTCCTAGTACAACATCAACACCTCCCATTGGGATGGAAAAAATTTGAATATTCAATACATATTCCCCCATGGTTAGCTTGATATTATGGCATTTTCCAGACAAATTTATAGTCCCTCTATTTGCAACCATCACTTGACACTCTAGTGCTGGGTATAGGAAGAAATTCAATTCCTTGGCTACCTTACAATGAATAAAATTATGGGTACTACCTAAATCAATCAACCCTATTGCATTTTTCTTCTTGATATGTCCTTCTATCTTGAGAGTTTGAGGAGTGGTAATTCCTACCAATGCATTACAGGATATGGTCGCACTCATTTATTCTTTCTCTAGGGTTGGTTCCTGATTTATATCCTCTTCTTGTTCATTTTATTCCTCCTCTTCACAATCTATGTAAAATAATATCTTCTCAGCACACTCATGACCTTTGGGGTATTTGCTATCACAATTGTAGAAAATCCCTTTTTCTCTTTTTTCTTCTAATTTTTGTGGTGTCAATCTTGTAGGTTGTGGAAGTCTAGGAGTAGTAACACTTCCATATTTATAGATGTGAGTGGTAGGCTTCTGTATTCATTCTATAATTTATGAAATAGTGAGAATAAACATAGAGGACAACATAAAAACCACTTTGGAAGCTAGGATCTAGCCCTGCCAGCTTCAGAGAGGGATATCTCTATAAAATTTAGCTATGTTTTGAGTGAATTTTAGGTTAGTTATTATTGTACTGATTGTTTGTTTGATTTGGATTGTTTGGTTGATTAAATTGTTATAATTCCATTGGGCTATGGAGTCTTCAAATCAATTGTATTTTCATCAACTTTTGAAGGTGTTTCATAGGGCAAGATAGGTTGCACTAACTGGATCTTTTAGGATTTTAAATGGATTATGAAAATAGAAGAACTATATAATTCAATAGAAATTAAGGAGCAATGAATTATTCCTCAATTTGACCTCAATAGAAAACATGTAAATTACAAAAAACCATAATAGGGTGCTCCTAATAACATATCTTATTCATCACAGTTGTTGTTATGTAATTAAGATTTTCAGAAATACAGAGAAAGAAAAACAATGAATAACACATTAACAGAAGAAAAACATCAC
The DNA here is from genome assembly GCA_034641835.2 of Pinus albicaulis. Taxonomy (NCBI): domain Eukaryota; kingdom Viridiplantae; phylum Streptophyta; class Pinopsida; order Pinales; family Pinaceae; genus Pinus; species Pinus albicaulis. The sequence continues at coordinate 1,453,276,052 of CM076570.1, read as the reverse complement.
CAACGAGTACACCACATGAATCCTATGAAGAATGTCCTTGTAGTATTTATGCTTCCAGCAACCAGAAAATTACAATGCTTAGCATAAATTATACTAAAAAATCAACCCTTAATACTTCAAAATGTGAAGTATTTATACTAAATTACAAAATGATTTACAAAATCATTGTCTCAACCAAAAGTGTATTATTGGTGTTATCTCAAAAAATAAAATCAAACTATTACAAAATAATAGGCAAGGTTTACAATAATCTGGAATGATGGCACTGTTTTGGAGGAAACTGTTACTAAATAAGCCTATTCCTATGCTTCGTTGGCTGATGTGCTGAATTTTTATGACTTCCTCTGACTTACTGCTTCAATTCTGTAACTCGCAAAGTTTATCCCACCGGTATTCATTTGGGATGGTCAACTTAATTACCTTGCGGTAAATCTCATTAACTTCTACGTATCTGGAAAAAGTAGGTTTTACAACAAAAATATGATTTACTTCATGCTGGATGAATAAATCACTACCCATAGCTTCCAACAATTCTCTACCTGTCATGTTGCCTTTTATGCTTGCAAATTTGGAGCTATCCATAGCTATCTCTTTCAGTTTTCTGACATAATATTCATAAGCACTTAAATTATTATTAATTACAAATAAATAAGTCAAACCCTTCTGTGTTAAAGGCTCAATTCTGGAAAATAATATGTTAACTGCTATCTACAGACTGTGACATTTATCTTCTAGTTGGAAAACTTGATTCTTCTTGGTAAGAATCCTCTTTACCTCCATAATATTTTATGTCCCATCATCTACTCCCAAATCATCCAATTCATATTTGTTTTTAGAGTTTAGGAACTTGATGATGTTTGTTGCCGTTGAAGGAATTTCTCCCAACTCTTGTTTGATCTATGTGATAAAATTTGTTGCTCTTTTGATTAAATATTTCTTCTCAAAGATAATATGGATACAAAGCTAAATTTTAGCAATGTAATTCATGATGTCTGTCCAAATGATTTCCTTTACTTGGGACAAGGTCTGTCCTATTGTTGAATCTCTTTCTGACTTCTGCAATATTTCAATCAATTTCTAAGCTCTCCATGATTTTACTGAGTGAGAAGCCTCACTCCTTTTCTTTTGGTCCTGTAACACTTTGACCTGGTCCTAAAATTTGTTAATTTCTTTTGTCTAAATGGAAATATTTTCTACTGCCTTAGTCAAATGTTCAACACCATCTACTGTCTGTGTAGTCTGTTGAGTATAGGAATGGTTGTAAGAAGCACAACATCTAATGGAATCATCGAAAACTTTGCATTATTCATTTTTTGTTTGATCATATTTTCCATCTCAGTCTCCATCTGCCTTATTTTTGAATTTTGCTCCATGATGAGCTTCATCATGTCAATCTTCTGGGTCTCTGTCTCCTAAATATATTTGGTAAGAGGATCTTCAGTGGCTGACTCACTTCAACTATTTTCTCAATGCTGCTATGCCAACATTCTTCTTCTTGATTATCCCTTTTGTAACCTTCATGTCTGAAGGTTCATATCCCATACTGAAGACTAAATCTTCTAAGGATTTGATCGTTGTATCCTTAGCAAGAGAAGAAATATTTTCCATTTTCAATTGTGACTAGATATTTGACAAGGAAATGTGAAATTTGGAAAGATTCATGGTAGAATTAGTCAGAGTTAAAGAAATAATTTCACCTCTCTACTTATGGATATCCATTTTATCAATGGGATGAATATATTTTATGTCAAATTCAAATGTTGTCTTCTTGTAGTTGGATGGTGACTTTGGCTGTGGGATTTGGGCCTAAAGAAAGGCCATATGCATCCTACCCTTATCTGAATCAAATACTGACAGGAACATGCTTTGAGAGCTATAATTTTTCTTCTAGAATTGGGCATAGGTGTTGTTCTTAATAGTTTCATTCTTAAGCTTTATCTCCCTGAACTTGTCAAATACTGTCTTCTCCTTCTCACCTTGGAAAACCTTAGTTGTTTGAATAACTTGTTGTTTGTCATGAGATACTAAATAAGTTGTGGGAGAAGCAGTGGATTGGCCACCTACTTGAAAGGAGGAAGGTGTTTCTTTAGTGACCATAACAAATTATTTCTTTGAGTTATTATCTGTGTCAACTTTAGCATTTAGCTTTGTTCTCTTCTTGTACATTATCTTAAATTATTTACCTACACTATCAGACACTGAAGGTGACTCTTATTCTCTTTGCCTCTTCACTGATTTTTCCCATGGGATAGGAGCATGTGATGTTGATGTAGATACCAACTGCTCCTCAGCCTCCTGCAATGTGTTTTTAGCCCATACTGTCCGCTTCATGTATCTTTCTATCTCAGGCCTCTAGGTGTGAATGTAGGGAGTAGTTTTATTTTATACTCTCAGCTTTGAAATGATTCCCAAAGGGTCATAGAACCAAGTGAAACTCAAGCTGAAATTCATCTCTTTCAAAATCTTATCTGCCTCCTCCCCTGTTGATATGATATTGCAAATAAAGGACCCAATCTATGTCTTGATCCTGAATTGGGACTTCTTCTTGGTTGATACAAAGTGAATCTCATTTTCATTCAACATCTGTCTGATATAATCAAGAGAAAAAATCCTCATGGGGATGAATTTTGGGAGCTTATAAGGTGCAAGCTCACATCTATAAACTCTGATCTCAGAGTAATTTTGGTAGAAGTACCAGTCTCCTGTCTTGGCCTGATATGTCAAATGAAGTATCCTCTTAATGTCCTCACTTATCCTGGGTTCTGTTGTACTGCTTAGGACACTCATAGTTGGATGAACAAACTATTCAATGAAATGTTTGTGAGATAATTCCTTCTGTTCTTTTATCACCAAAGATGTCCAGAAGATCATTGATTGTTGATTTCCTTCTTCATCGAGATTCTGCATGGAAAATTTGAATCTATCTGCCTGATAATACACAAACATATATACCAAAATAGAAGATTATTTAAAGACTTCTCTAGTCTGAAACTTGATAAATTTCTCATGGAAGTTGTGTGCTAGGAATTGGCCGAAATTGAAATTTTTTGATGGTTTGTTGTTTGTGGAAAAGATAGAAAGGAAGCCTAAAATGGGTTCATCTACCCATTGATTAGAACAATAGCCAAAGAGGTATGAAATGACTATTATTATCTATTTATCTTGATCAGGGAAGATGGAGGAAGGGTATGGTGGGTTTTTCTTTGGAAATTGGGTGTTTTCAGGTAGAAATATGTCAAAGATCTTAGCTCTTTTAGAAAAATCGAGCTTTTGGTACAGTTCATTAAGGGATTCTAACGAAAAAGAGTGTTATTTTCCACAAAGGGAGCTTGCATCATCTGGTCAATTGACTAGACATTGATTATGAAAAGGATTTTCACCAGTAGGGGAAATGTCGGCTCTTTGATTATGAATGTAATAGGCTTGGCACTTTCTGATGAATTCAGGGGCATGGAATGTGTGATGGAAGATATAGTGTGGAAGATTGAACTCCCAGAGTCCAATATCATCTGATTTATCAATAAATTTATCTTCAAACCCACAATACATTTCAAACAACTCAAATTCACACCATGTTTCATTTATTTTACAATCCCTATCTATTAGAGGAATGTGGTATAAGTATATGGGAGGGTGGACCAATGGATTGAAATGATATTCCTGGTTTTTATTTTTAGGAGGCATGATGGATTAATTCAGAAAAAATTGACTGAAATTGGGATGAACAAGTTTACCGAGAACACATAGCATCTTTGTGATTGGTTGAAGAAGAAAAGGTTAGTGATGTCACTTGGTTACAGATTAATCAACTAGTAAAAGTTGGGCACAATGTAAACCTATAAAACAATTGGATTTGCAGATAGAATAGAATAGTAAAGGTTAAAAAGATGGATTTGCAGGGTTTATATAGAAAAATATTATTTTTCCATTATAAATGGTGTGTGTGATTTGGATTAATGGTCATCCAAGGTGATTAAATGTTTAATGGATAAAATACCCTAGGAAGAGATTTGATTAGTAACAGATAGGCGACGTGGCACGATGGTAATGGCGGAGGTATTGGGTAGGGACGACAATAATTAGAATGAGGGGAAGGTGGGTTTTAGGGGGTGTTAAGAGTAGAGGGGAGGCCACATGGGAGTGGGCCTGGGTGGAGAAAATGCTTATTTTGGACCCCCCCCCAGGTGGTAAATCTAGGATGGAGAGGGGGGGTCGAAATTCAATGAGGGTCGTTGATTCGAGGAGAGGGGAAATTATATGGCAGAGAACTATAGAATATTTAACCATATATGACAATACTTTTTTTCAGGGAGCGATTTTTTTTTTGGGGTTGAAAACTTAGGATAAGACCTTGAATAAATCAAATGTATTCCTTTATGCACCCGATAGATAATGGACCTCAAAACTTAGGATAAAACAATTTCTATCATATGCCCCTTTATGCACCTTCTGCATAATGACATTTAAACTTAGGATATAGCATTTTTTATCCCTTTTTAAAGCCAAAACACTTCTACCTAACCTTTCAATTTCACATTCTTTTTGCTAAACTAACATTTTTTATTTCTCTCGGGGTTGCATTTAGACTAGCAATCCCATGTCCTTTTTTATTATGAAAAATCTATTCTATCCTATCCCTTATTTCTCCTATTGATTCAGATTAAACAGTTGAATCAATGTCATTTTCTACCTAACTATTGATTTACCAAGATTAGAATGTTGCAAATATCTATTCTCTAACCTAATTTACAAAAATTCAAAATTGTTCAACCATGATTAAGCTATATGGTTTAAACAAATAGCTAGTCATTGTGGAATTTTAAGCAAGCTGCACACAATCGTATTTCTTTGGACATAAAGAAAACTATCTATCAGTAGTGTCATTTTAATTTGTAGCACTTTTAGTGTTATTTTCTTTTATTTTCTTTCATGGGGTTCTGATTTGACTTTTATTCCTTTTTTACTTTTATTCCTTTTCAAATTTTCTTTCTTTTTATTCATTTTTTTATAGATATACCCTCTTTTCATTTTCTTTTAGATATTTTTTTGGAAATCATTTTCATATTGAAAATTATTTAAAATATAAGATTAATGAGATAAAATATTAAATCACCTTGAGATCCTATAAATTATGGGACCCTAATAGTGGCTCTAGCTGGGGATGGCACTTCTCCATGTGAAGTTTCAAGAACATTTGATAAGTGGCCTTGATTTTTCTATTTCATCAATGTATGCACTTGATTTAATTTGTTGTTGGAGTAAATATGGTATCCTTTCAATCAAAATCTCTATCCTTATCTGTGAGCTTCAACTTCTGTCAATAGGTTACCCAATAAAAATAATAAAGACAATGATATTTACATTGATTTCATGTAAGCAAAATCTCTATTGCTAAGAGAAGTAATGCTTTAGCATTATGCCATTCATAGGCCCACCAGGAATTTCTGTTCCATATAGATATTTAAGAAAGAATGCATTGTTCCCTCTTAAAGCATAAATGATGTAAGGTCCTTTACAAAGATTATCAAATTTCCCATGTTTGCCTCTGTCTTCTCTTGTGGAATCCCACTTCAAAACTTTTTCACCCGAATTGAAATAGTCTCCTTTAGTTCTTTTGCCAAAAATCTTTTTGAAATTCTCCTGGATAATTTGTGTTTTATTATAGAGTTCTTCCCTAGATTTCTGTAATTGGATAGTCTGATTAATCCTTCTCTGAGTGTCATTTGGCTCAACCTGCAATTCCTGAATTATATTCTTAACCGGAACTCTGAAAGAGGATAGAAAAACAACATCCATCCCATAAACCAATTGGTATGGTGACATGCCAATTGACTTCTTTTTAGTAATTCTATCAGCCCAAAGTGCATTAATTAACTTGTTGTGCCATGAATTTTTGTTGTCTTCTAACAAATTTTTTATGATGTTGACCAAACTCTTATTTGATGATTCAGCTAACCCATTACCCTGAGGATAATAATCAGTTGAATGTCCCAAAGCAATATGGTATTTACTATAGAAATCTATCATTTTCTTGGATTTAAAGGCTACAACATTATCAGTAATGAGCTTGTTTGAACAACCAAATCTAGAGAGGTTATTGGTTTCCATAAATTTAATGATAACAACATCAGTGGCTAATATGGAAGGTGTGGCTTCAATCCATTTAGTAAAGTAATTAGTGGCAATGAGAATCCAATTATGTTGAGAAAAGGAAGTTGGATGAATTTCACCAATGAAATCCAATCCCCATTGTTGGAAAGGACTTTCAACAGATATGTGCTTTAAATGCAAAGGCAATAGTTTTCTTTTTCCCTAAAATATTTGGCATTTGTGGCAGGGGTTACTTTCTTATGTACGTCAGGGAAAATGGTAGGCCAGTAGAAACCAACTCTAAGGATCTTAATAATAGTGGTTTTCTAGTATAGTTTTCCACTACAATCACATTCATGGAATTATTTCGTGATTATTTATGCAACATCCTTCAATAGACACTTTAGTAAAATACCACTAGCATCTTTCCAATATTAAATATTATCTATGATGCAAAAATTGATTGATTTTAACTTTAGAAATATAGCCTTCGGCTTTGTTAAACCATGAGGAGAATTTAAATTGAATAAAACAAATATGAGGTTTGCATACCAGGGTGAGGTCAGAAAAGCCTCATCAATTTGTGGAGTCGCCTGCTCCTCTTGATCATCTAATGCAGCAACATAGTTGATATCCAATGCATGAAAGATGGATTCAACCATCTATTTGGATATTCCTTGTCCTTTGATAAGCTTGGTGGTTTTGATTTCTAAGTCATACTCAAGAATGATAGAAATCCATTTACCTCTTTTACCATATGGTCCATTTTGAGTTAAAATATCCTTGACCACTGAATTTGGTACATAAGAAATTATATGGGAATGTAGGATATACACTTGTTGGAACGGGGTCTCCTAACAAGCTGCTAAACTGGTCCATTTTTGATATTTTTGATTATATTTAGTCTAGAGTAGGGGTTTTGGGGTGGGTCAAAGCCACGAATGCATTGTAATGGGTGAAAGGGTAAACTAGGGGTCCGAAAACCATGGCTTGCCAACCATAGGAAAGTCTAGGCTAGATTGTTATAAATAGAGATGCATTTTCTATTGTAAAGGACAAGAAATGATGAGCTATTGATGTTGATTTATCATGAAGATATCCGCTTCATCATTGGGCCTGTGTGCGAGGACTTCGCCGTTGTGTGCGCAAGAGAACAAGTCCAACAGGTGCACTTACCACTGTGCTGGTTTTGGGAAGGAATCTTAAGGAAGAATTGATGAATGAATGAATGCGAAATATTGTTAGAGAACTAACCGTAGGGAGTACCGTTATGTAACTATTGGAGAATTATTATATTGGGCGTTTTTCCGTCCCAGAGTTACTAAAGATCCATACCATTCTTGGATCTAGATCTGTTATGTTCTATTTATTTATTGCTGTGTTGATGTTATAACAAGCATATAACTATAGATCTAGTGCACGTGGATGCGAATAGAGACTTAATTAACCCTGTGAAGAATAAGGTAATCAGGGATTGCAGGACCTAGCACAACTCTGCTTGCTTTACCCATCCTTTCTCGTGGCATGAAACCCTGCCCTATTAGAATTGTAATTAGCAAGATTGGCAAAGTCCAACTTTAAACAACATCATTTCAAATCACTTTGGAACAGGATTATTCAGCTCCTCCCGAATCCCTTTACGCAGGGTTTGATTATTAACCAAAGATTTATCTTGTTTGCTTTTATGTGTGATGTTAGGCTAGTTGTTAAGGACAAGGGTTTTGTTTGTTTTGGTTGGACAAAGATAAATGAAGGTGAAGGAAGTCTAAATGAAGGGTGAAGATGAATGAAAGCGAAAATTGATTCAGCTAAGAAGATAGGCAAGAAACAACTTCAATCCATTGGGCTATGGAGTCATAGTAGGGTTTTAATTGGAGTAGCAAGAGGCAAGAGTGGTCCATGGGGCAAGTCATCTATGTCTAAGGATCTCTTTAAAGTTTGATTTATGGAATGGAGTGATACATCAAGAAGGGGAATTTAAAACAGATGCAGAACGAAGAGCAGCCTAGGATCTGATAAGTACTTTTAAACCAGTTAGCCTTTGAAAAACACTTAAGAAGGACATGAAAGCAGACTAGGATCTGGGAATTACTTTTAAACTAGCCAGCCTTTGACACACTTTCAATAGAAAACATACAAAACAAGGGAAAACACAAAGATAACACAGAATGGTCTAAGATCTGGTAAGTGCTTCTAAACTAGCCAGCTTTTAACACATTCCAAGGGAAACATTCAGACAGTTATGCAGACAAGTCTGGGACCAGGGCTAACCATATCTTCCTTCCAGTTCATCCTCACACAACATATGCAGAAAGTAACATTCAAAAATAATATTCAGCTAATGACAATAAGACGAGGGAACGCCAGCATTCCTATGTCTAAACTGAATTAAATCATTCTTGAATAAACAGATTGAAAGAAAACATTAAAATAAAGGTTTCTCAGCCAGAGAAGGTTACTGATATACAGTAGGTACTAACCCTGTTTAAACTGTTCTTTATAGTGGAAAATGAAACAAAATGAAAACAGAAATAAAACAACAAGTTACAAGGAGAATAACATCACCGTCAACACAGATCAGGATCCCATAAATCAGCTTGTATTGATGCTCCAAACCAGTTACAATCTTTAAGTCCAATGGTTCTTTACAGCTTCAGGCTTCTCAGCTCAACTTAGGTATTTTCTCTTACAAACAGAGCTTACAGCAGCTTCAGAAAACTATTTACATGCTACAGATATGCAGTGACCAACAATTTCTCATCTTCTACAGAAGTATTTATAGAAGAATGAGGAGAAAAAGATCTGAGGAAAAGACCTCTTAGGACAATTAATACAGGGTGATGACTTCTCGGCCTTTTGAGGGGCTCGATGGAGAAGCTTACAGGTGTTTCACTGTATTAAGTGTTTTAAAATTAATATCAAAGCTTGGTGGGAGCTTTATTTGACTTTGAGGCTCCGTGTACGTTTGGAGTAACTTCTGCAGATAGTTCTGCATTTATTTCCTTGCAAAAGTAACTCCCTGGCTGTGCTGGAGGCGAATATCTAATTTTCTTCAATAACTTCGGCCTCTGCTTTGAAAGGTTTGAGGCAACAGGTGGCTCTGTGGTAGCTGAGGAATCAATTTGCCTCAAGATGTGGCGGTGGAGGCTTTCTGTCTGATAAAACACTTTAGGTTTTCTTTAAAATGTGTTTTGGGTCGGGGATTAGGATTTTGATGACCATCTTAGCCGTAATCCCCGTAATATTGTCTTCAATCTTCATCTGCTATCCTTTATCTTTTAAAACTGATACTCTTTAACTGTTCTTTTGAATAAAACAGTGTCTTGTCGATGTGTAGGGCCGCACAGGGCTTTTTATGCTATCAACGCTCATGAAACGTTGATAAATCATTGACTTCAAACCTGTGAATGGTTATTTTAAATAGCTCGAAGGCGCAGGAAACATATTTCCTAATCCTCGGCTTTCTTTCTTTATACAATGGAAAACCATTAGAACTCCTGCAAAACACAAAAATAATTAAGAAATCCTGTTTTTATAGGTTAAACTGCATTGGAGGATGTGCGGAGGAAGCAGGGCCGTTGGATGGCATCATCCAACAGTCGGGATTATTTGGAGAAATCATAGAATGGTGGAAAAAGATAAAATCTAAGCCGTCGATCGCGCAAGATCGACGGTTGGGAGAAGGCAGCGGAAAAACCTTTGTAAACAATACAATATGATGTTTTTTAATTTTACAAAGGAAAAAGGCGCATTTTATATGAGCGGCGAGGGGATCGTACGGTGGGCCTTGCGGGACTGATCGCAAATCGCAAAAGTGGAAAAAGCGATGGCGGATTATGCGACAGAGAGAAAATGCGATATTGCGATTATGTGATGGGCAGAAACTGCGATGGATTGCATCGCAAATATTTGCGATGGATCTTTGGAGGAAAACTGAAATTTGTGATCTCCGATCTGTGATGGATTGCAGCGCAAATATTTGCGATGGCTGATTTATGTGATGGAGAGAAAATGTGATATTGCGATTCGCGATGAGCGCTGAATGCGCTAGGGAAAATGCGATGATGGCCGCATCACAAATATCTCTATGATGCGATCGCATCACATCAATATTTGTGATGGATCAAACCTGCTTAAACAACGAACAAGGTGATTGCGATTTATGGCAGGAGCGCTCGGGGAAAAATGCGATCGAGCGGTCACATCTTAGTAACATCATGAAGTTTTATATTATCAGACGCAAATATTTATATATCACTACATCACAAATATTTATTATGGATCAAATCCCCCCCCCCCCCCCCCCGTTTAAACAATGAAAAATGCGATTTGAGATATACGATGGATCGCATCGCAGACTGCTGTTGTTTTCGTATAAAACCGTGATTCCGCGATTTGCGCATCCGCGATGAGCGCTTGGTTTTTTATGCATTTTTCATGGTCTTTCAAGGGAAATGGGGGTTATGGCAAAGCTAAAGAGTGAGTCTTTTAACTTTGTAAAAGTGTTTTTTTTATGAGGGAAAGAGAAGAAATCATGAAAACAAAGGGGATTTTATGGAGGAAAAGGGGAGCAGATAAAGGTTTGACAAGGGGGAAAATGAAGTCTTGCAGTAGTCTTTTTTATGAAATCAACAAAATTTCTGAGTATAATAATGGGAATAGTAAATGAAGATTTGGGACAGAGGCATGAGGCCTTAAAGAGACTTCAAAAGCCAACAATTTTTAGTGATAAAATTTGTTCCTTGGAGGCTCAAAAATTCTTAGCCACCTTTTGGTATAACAAAATATTATAGGTGGCTAACAGTGGCTCCACTTGGGGATGGTGCCTTCTTGAAGGCATCAAGAATTCAGACTTGATTTCTCTGGGACGCTGACTTGTGCCTGATCCATTGGGTTGCCATTCCTTTGCTGGATGATATTGTTTGAAACATATTTAGCAGCCATGAAAATAATGGTCCTTCATCAATACAAACTTTCTACCTACCCAATCCTACTGATCTAGCATTTTTTCTTCATTAGAGTGCACTTGGATTGGCAAACTCTATTCACAACATTTTATTCTTTTGAAAGCAGGAAATCTAATATATTTCTACTCCTTATTTCTCCATGGACTCAGATTAAACAGTTGAGTCCAGATGTTTCTCTACCTAATCTACTGTCTGTTGGGATTAAACTGTCCAACAGACTCTCATTCTCTAAATTCTACAACAAAAATTTAAAAACAGCCAAGTCAAGATTAAGCCGTTTGACTTGCTGTGATCTATGACATAAAAAAAAGCTGCACATAGATTATTATTTGCAAAAAATAAAAACAAAATGGAAGGCTTAAGATTTGAAAGTTTCTCATCATAGCCTTCTCTCTTCTCAGCTCTGTTTTAACTTTGTTTTGAGCTGCTCCTCCTTTGTTCTCTGGTTTAGATTTTGAGCTGATTAGAACCAGATTTACATATTTTTTGACTCAGAAAATAAAACAGATTTGAGTTTAGGAAACCAGATTTGAGTTTAGGAAAGCAGATTTTGAGTTTTTGAACCAGATTTACAATATGACGTTTTTTAATTTTACAAAGGAAAAAGGCGCATTTTATATGAGTGGCGAGGGTATCGTACGGTGGGCCCGGTGGGACTGATCGCAAATCGCAAAAGTGGAAAACGCGATGGCGGATTATGCGACGGAGAGAAAATGCGATATTGCGATTATGCGATGGGCGGAAATTGCGATGGATCGCATCGCAAATATTTGCGATGGCTCTTTGGAGGAAAACTGAAATTTGCGATCTGCGATCTGCGATGGATCGCAGCGCAAATATTTGCGATGGTTGATTTATGCGACGGAGAGAAAATGCGATATTGAGATTCGCGATGAGCGCTGGGGAAAAATGCGATTGGAGCGGTCGCATCGCAAATATTTGCGATGCGATCAGATCACATCACAGATATTTGCGATCGATCAAACTGTTTAAACAACGAAACATGCGATTTGCGATATGCGATCGGGCGAAACGATCGCATCGCAATTTTTTGGGATGAGTTAATGAAACGCACCATAGAAAATGCGATAATGCGATATTGTGATTGATCGCATCGCAGATTCTTGCGATGAGCATTTTTAAATAAAACCATAATTTGCGATTTGCGATGTGATAAGCGCATCTAGAGTTAGCGCTGGGTCTTAGGGTGTGGGCGTATGGAAGAAAAAGGGGGGTAAGGACTTAGCCTAAGGGCTTAAGTCCAATACTTATGAAAAATGCGTTTTTAAATGATTTTCAAAGGAAATGGAGGGTTTCAGTAAGGTTAAAGAGTGAGTCTTTAACTTTATAAGAGTGATTTTCATGAAGGGGAGAAATGAATCATGAATACAAAGGGGATTTTATGGAGAAAAAGGGGAGCATATGAAGGTTAGTTTTGAGTGGGAGAAGGGCAAAAATGATGGTTCTTCAGTAGTCTCTTCTTATGAAATTAGAAGAATTTCAGAGCATGAAATGGAAATAGTAAATGAAGATTTCGGACAGAGGCATGAGGCCTTCAAGGAGTCTTCAAGAGCCAACAATTTTTAGTGATAAATTTTTTTCCTTGGAGGCTCAAAAAGTCTTAGCCACCTTTTGGTATAACAAAATATTATAGGTGGATAACACACTCAACCCGCGTATGGAAAGTGAAATACTGAAAATTTAACACTTTCATCTCCCCCTGAATTTGTACCACCTGTACCTATCTTCTTCACGTCAGATGCACTGTCAGAAATAAACATAACCAAAATTATCAAAACAATCATGGGAATCACCATACATTGCTCCCCATGTGATGATACATTACTAATCTCTATAATGTATCTCACATCATCCTTGCAGTCATTATGAGAAGTAAGCTTTAGAAGCGGATGACTGCAGTAGGGTCAATATTCCCTACGTTTCTGACCGGTCCTCCTTCTTTTTCCAGCTTTGCTTGAAACATCTTATTGTGTGCTGGAAATTATCCAATTTCTCATATATGTTCATCCTGCACTCCTTTTCCACATGTCCATACTTGTTACAAGCATAACATCTTACATGACCAGAAAAATAAGCATAGGGATCATAATGTGTTTATCTATTCTTTCTTCTATTGCAATCAACTGCTTTATGACCATACTTGCTACATGAAAAACAATATCCCTTGAAGAAACCAGAGTACCTTTCTGTATAGAATCTGTTTGTTTGTGACTGAAATGATCTTCTTCTGCAATTGGCTGCAACATGCCCATAATTGTGACATTTAAAGCATTCAACATTATTGAACAAAGGAGGGAATGATTTCTTTTGAGAGTTCATGATTGTCGGTTGATCTTTTGTTTCTTTCAATATTTCAGATTTTGCATTATCCTTTGAATCTTTAGTACTTCCTTGTGAACTAGATTCTCGTTTAACATTTTCATGAAAACCAAGGCCAAATTTAATAGAAGAAGACCTTTGACTACTAAGAATATTATCCAGAATCTTAGTACTATCTTGAAACCTCAAGAGTTTATCCTTTTCTTCTAATTTACCTCTTAGAATGTTTACCTCAACCTCCAATTTTTGGCATTGCTTCTTCATACTTTCTTCGACCCTTCTTCCTTCTTCTATTTGATCATTCAATTTTAGAATCTCTTCCTTCAACTCTTGTTCTTCAACAATTTGTAAAAGTTCTTCATTCTTCTTATTAGCTTTTTCCAGATTTTCTTTGAGGGAGACGATTTCTACTTCAAGTCCCTTTTCTTCAAATGATTGTAGAAGTTCCTCATTCTTATTATTTGATGCTTCGAGATCTACTTTCAGAGAGATGATTTCTGCTTCAAGTCCTTTACTTCGATTGGTTACATTATCGTATTGTCTTTGATACATTTATATCCGTCTTTGATACATTTCCATCTGGCCATTCATCATATCTATCTGTTCTTTCATTCTAGAGATCATTTCTTTGTAGATAGATTCTTGCTTATTAGATGATCTTTGTTGATCTTCAACTTTAATCTTGAGAGCTTCTTCTAGATCCATAACATTACTTTCACTATCTTCACCATTTCATGCACAAGAAGGTGAATCACACGAACAACAATCAATACTTGTTTTGTCTTCTTCATTTTCTGCTTCACATGTTTTATGAGATATCTCCTTTCTTCGAGTAGCCTTCTTCTTTTGCTTCCTTGCCATGAGTACTAGCAGATCTTGGTCAGAATCCTTTTCATCCTCATTTGAAATTTCATCATCATCTTCAATTGTATAATAGCTCTTTTTAAATTGTTTCCTTTATCATGATTTTATTCATAAGGACATTTAGCAGCATAATGACCAACTCTTCCAGTAGTAAAACACTTGAAGGGAAGCTTACCTTTGAATCTTCCAGTACCCGGTTGGAGTCTTCTCACAAAGTTTGCTTCTTCTTCTTCTGATATATAACTTGATTCCTTGACAACTTCCTTTTCTTTTCCTTTTTCACATGCCTTAAAGGCAGCTTCTATAATTTGATAGGGACCTTCTTTTCTCATTTCATAAGCAGTTAGAATACCATGCAGTTGAACAATAGTAAGAGATTGCAGATCTTTCCTTTCTTCAATAGCTGCTACTTTTGACTCAAATTTTGAAGTCAAAGATCTTAAGAATTTTTCCACCAGAGCAGTATCGGTTATGGTTTCACCCAAATTTCTCATTCGATTTACAATATTATCTAGACGTAAAAAGAAAGTGGCTATACTCTCATCACTATGCATCCTTAAATTTTCATATTCAATTCTGAGAGTTTGGAGTTTGGCACTTTTTACCTTTGTATCTCCTTCATAGCTTAGAATGATTTTGTCCCATATTTCTTTCGCTAAATTTAGCTGCATCACTTTAACAAATTCTGATTCAGACAGGATTCTTAATAAAACATTGACTTCTTTGGCATTGATTTCATATTTCTTCCTTTCCGCTGCATCAGTAGGAATAGTTTCCGGATACCGATAACCTTCTTCCACGATTGCCCATACTTCTGCACCAAGACTTTGCAAATATGCTTTTGTTCGTATCTTCTAGAATAATAGATTACTTCCATTAAATAAAGGTGGCCTTAGAGAAATTACTCCTTCCTGACTTCCCATTGTGACGGATCTCCTTCAAGCGATCAAGCTTCTGCAAAAGGACCTGCTCTGATACCAATTGTTGGGAAAAATACTAAGAGGGGGGGGGGGGGGGGGGTCACTACAAGAAAAAAGGACATTGGTGAGGGGCGAAAAATGTCACCATAAGCTCATTGCTGACGGTCAAAAGAGTCGTCGTCACCAAAAACTGAACGTCACCAAAGGTGGCGTCACCGAAAGTATAGGTGTTGTGGTGATATTCAAGGTTCGTCACCAATAATGATTTATAATGATGGATAGTGACCGTCACCATTGCATATGAGCAATGGTGATGGACAATAGCCTCCATCACCAAAAATTTGAATGTCACCAAAGGTGGCGTCGCCAAAAGTATGTGTTGTGGTGACATTCAAGGTCCGTCACGAATATTGATTATAATGACGGATAGTGACCGTCACCATTTCAAATGAACAACAACGATTTATTGTGATGGACCTTCCATTTTCGTCACTATTGGTGCATATATATGGTGACGTTCATTGACCGTCACCATTTCATATTTGGTGAGGGTCAAAAAATGTCATGATAAGTTCATTGGTGACTTCAAGGTCTGTCACGAATAATGACTATAATGACAAACAATGAACCTCACCATTTCATATCAACAACGATTTATGGTGACGGACCTTTCATGGTCGTCACTATTGATGCGTATATGTGGTGGCATTTATTGACCCTCACCATTTCATATCTTGGTGAGGGTCGAAAAATGTCACCATAAGCTCATTGGTGATGGTCAAAAGAGCTTCGTCACCAAAAATTGATCGCCACCATTCCATATGAATATCAGGGCACGATGGAATCGAACCACCAACCTCCTGCTTGTAAAGCAGGTGCTCTTCCATTGAGCTAGCACCCTTTAAAGAATTAGAATACAGTGAAGAGATATACAAATCAGGACTGAAAAAGTGTGCAAATACTGTGATATGAATTGGCAAGTTAATCATTTGAAGTCTAAAGTGTTGTATATCTGCAAGGAAGGTAAATCGTGAATTGCCAAGTTAATCATCTTAAGTCTGAAGTGGTGTATATCTGCATAGAGAGAAAGTAAAAGAAACGAAGGTAAATTGGAGATTTACCTTCCTATTCTTAGTATTCAAAAGAAAGTAATATATATATTTCAAGTGAATATGAAGTAAGAAGCATTGTCTTAACTAAACCAAGGAAAATATAAGTAGAAACCAAGTTCTCTAAATGTTGGAGCATATCAGTGTAAGACGATGAAAATATAAAGGATCAGCATTGGAAGCAGTGGTGAGGTCTTGGAAGCATTCATAGGTCAAGGGTCTAAGTCCTGGTCATGGTACTTGTCATTTGAAGGTCTATAAGAAGAATTTCTTGTGGGTTTTCCTCTCCAAGAGGGAGAGGTTTTTCCCTCACTCTAGGAGCCTAACTTTGTGTCTTTTGTATTTTCGTAATTTACTTGATGAAAGACTAAATAAGCTAAGCAAGAGAAGACATAAGTAACTCAAGTAAACTCACAAGTAATTATCAAGAAGAGAATTTGAATTAATCTCCAGCCCTACAAATTCTCAGCACATATATCACCTTGTTGAAAGTTGAAACACCAAACCATCCATTACCAAAATACAAAAGACACAAATTTAGGCTCCTAGAGTGAGGGAAAAACCTCTCCCATGAAAGATTAAATAAGCTAAGCAAGAGAAGACATAAGTAACTCAAGTAAACTCACAAGTAATTATCAAGAATAGAATTTTAATTAATCTCCAGCCCTACAAATTCTCAAAACATAGATCACCTTGTTGAAAGTTGAAACACCAAACCATCCATTTTTGTTGTTTAAGGTTTTTTATGTGTAGCTATATTTTCCTTTTGAATGGGAGGGCATCACAAAAACATACTTTCCCTAGTATTATCTTGAGTATAGATAAGACCTTCTCCAAAAATAAAGGCTAATATACGTATACTAGTTTCCCTGAGTTCTAAATCTACACCTTGCATAACATTTAGTCATGTCACTCGGTTCTTTGCAAGATGGCACATAAGAGTAATGGGTAAGGAACCTTGCATAACATTTAGTCATGTCACTTGGTTCTTTGCAAGATGTCACATAAGAGTAATGAGTAAGGAAGATTTCATCGACTCACATAATAAGCTTGAAAATTGCCACAAATATCTTGGATTTCTTCCATAAATAATTCAATCTCTAGAGCAGTTGATTGTCAATATTGGCGCAGCTACCTAAGTAGAACTACAAAAGTTTATATTTCACTATTATTAATTCAATTGCAACTGTTCTTTCTCTTGATAAGCTTCCAATGTCTAATCCCGCGCTAATCATGGAAGATGTAGATACAAGCCCTTCCAAGACACTGAACCCCCTAAACACCACACTGGAAGGAAGACACATCCCATGGAACCTATGGAATGCCTCCCTCTCCACCATTCTTTCTGATGACCAGTGTCCTACCTATCTTTTGTGAGTGTTAGTTTTTCAAACACTGCTGGAGACATATAGATGATCAATGTTCAGTTCTGCTTCAAGGAAAGGTTCATTGGTGTTTTACATCTTTTGGAGATTGTCAATCTCTAGTTCGTATTTCCCTCTTTCAGATATGGAAGTCCTTACAGAGATTGGCATTATTCAATCTATAGAAGATTTATGTTTTTCACCATGAGGATAGCTCATTCTATGCTTATGTTCTCTGGAGGGATAAGGTATACCATCAGTGTTTGGCCAAAGACACTACTGATCAAAGATGCCCAATGTTTAGATCCCATTGTTTATTTTTATATGCTCTTATATTTTGATAAGAGTTTATGATCTCCACTTTTTTCTCTACTATTTTTGAATAATTTCTACAAATATAAGACATGTTTTCCAAAAAAAGAAAAAGCATTACAAATTCCATCCTTACCTGGTATTACCATCAATTTCATATAGAAAAATTAAAGAAAACCAAGATGGGGAAAAGGAGAAGACGTGAACACCAATGGCATACGATTCTAATTTTAGCATGGATAGGTCAGATTCGTATCTAGATATGGACATTCAGTAGCAAAGCTGCAATTTTCTTCTGTATTTTTCAACAAATTAAACGTGATACAAAACTTTGTACGAGTTTTTATCCCAACACAATGTTAGGGAAGTGTAATGGAATAAGAAAGGTAAAGTTTTGAACCTGCATACATTCATGCCAATAGGTGGAGATTGAAACCTGTAGACATTCTTACTGCATATTTTCCATTTTGGCATTGTCCATTATTCCAAACCCAACCTAGAATTTTGATAATAGTTACTAGTACAACTTGCTAGTATATACTACAGACCCATGTCAAATAGTTGTGACAATACAGAACTTAAAAATATGCAAGTACATGTTTTAAGGTCATTGGGATCTGCATCCTATCTCTGCATGATGGACAGATTTTAATTAGTGTGCTCCAAGGAAGAGATAAAATCTGCTTGAGATCTACACCCTATTGCTAGATTGCATGCACCCTTCTTAACTAGACTTCAGACTAGGTCAAAATTAGCAAACTACTTAAATGAATTTAAAACTAACACTTGCAAAGTGCATGCAACCTATTTTACATGGAAAACACATGCAAATTGTTGAGAATAGATTGTTAAGAACATATCAACAATCCAATCTCTAAGATTTATCACTCCCTCATAATTAAAGTACCATACTGTTGAATTTGGAAAAAGGAAGTGTGCCCCTCACTATCCTGTCAAAATTCTGCAACTAAAGCACTCATACCTCATTCATACATGTGCCGAGGAGTGCCACATGTGCAACCAGATTGTAAAAGACTATCCAAGGTACAATATTTTAATACTACCTCTTATTGAAAAAATTGTTCTCCACCCATCCAAGTCTCCCCATGAATATATTGAAATTCCCTTGGCCAAGGGCTTAGTCAAGATATTTGTAACCTGTCTGAATGTACTCTAGATCAATTGCTCCCTTCTAAAACATGTTCCCAACAAATGGTAACTAATTTTAATGTGCTTGGAGCAATCATGGAATATTGGATTATCATAGAGTTCGACACAATTTTAATTGTCGCAATTGACCCAAGTGGGCTCCAACATCTCACATGTTAGTGCTGAAATCAACTTGTGAAGCCATATATGGCTTTACAACTAGTAGCATTGATTGCAATGTACTCTGTCTCTTCTAAACTCAATCGCACTAAAAGCTGCTTCCTAGTCAACCAGAAAATTGTTTCTAAACCCAAATTGAAGCAGCACCAGAAAGTACTCTTCCTATCACTTGCATCTCCTACACAATAAAAATCAATAAATCCATGCTGCATCAACTCACCATCTCTTGCATATTTCAAACCATACTGTTTTGTACCCTTAAAATATCAAAGAACATGTTTTGAAACTACCCTATGAATATGCCTCAGATCAACTGTGAACTAGATCAAGGTGTTCACTATGAAACATACATCAAGTTTGATGTTACATCAAGTATCTAATTAATTGTCTATACATCAAAGGATCTACCATATCTGAGTTCAAGTCAGCATGCAACCTAGAATTGGCATCATTGGGGTGACCATGGATTTACAAACAATCATTTGGAATCTTTTCAAGGTCTCAAGCATGTACTTTCCATGCCAAAGGAAAACCTCACTTGTACTTGGCCACACCTCTGGACCCTACTGGGTATGTGTTATATTCAGACACTGGAAGCTCTACAAAATGAACAAGATCGATATTATCAGCTTCCTCTACTCTTTCAATTGTTGCTTTTGCTTGCCTTCACAAAAAATTCAAAATTAGAAAATTTATTATGAACACTTGTAAGGAAACCAAATCTGAGTTTTTCGTAAAGGAAGAAGTGATATTTTCTGATTTAGCTTCACCCTTTACCAAGAATAATGACAAAATGTTTGTTCCAAGATCAAGTGAAAATTATTACAAGGTTACCCAACATTTTCTTTTAGCCATAGATCCCCTTGTTGAAACACCAAACCATCCATTTTTGTTGTTTAAGGTTTCTCATGTGTAGCTATATTTTCCTTTTGAATGGGAGGGCATTGCAAAAAAATACTTTCCCTAGTATTATCTTGAGTATAGATAAGACCACCTCCAACAATAAAGGCTAATAGATGTATACTAGTTTCCCTGAGTTCTAAATCTACACATTGCATAACATGTAGTCATGTCACTCAGTTCTTTGCAAGATGGCACATAAGAGTAATGGCATGCTCTGTTTCTTGTAATGTAACAAGAGAAGTCTAGGGTCTTTATGTTATGTTATTTTCCTACCAAGTGCATCGGTTGGAAGGTCAGCGGCATACAATGCACACAAGATATAATCTTTTTCGGAAAATAAAAATAAAAATGGCAATGCATTGTCTAGAACTGAAACAACAGTAGCATTTTCCCCAATATAATTCACCCTCGTTGTTACAACTGCTAGCCCTAAACCCCATAACCCATCACACTGTCTATCTTTATGCCACACAGAGAATGGACCCTCTCTATCTCTAAGGCCCGATGAAAGTTCATCCCGTAGGAAGTGACTAAATGTTGACAAGCTTGAAAAAATCTCAGCAAACTGCAATATCTCAGCACCTCCTCTAACACATGCTAAAGATAAACATAAATTCAGGATTACAAGAGCTGAATCTCTCCAAATATCATGTCGAAGCTGACTAATTACACACTTTGCGGGAAAATGCTTTTCAAAAACAGGAATCCATGTATTAGATGCAAGAAAACCTTTTAAGAGCATATCAATTACAACTAAAGATATGTTTGCAACATTATTTTTTTCAACACAACTGCAAAGAATAGGCAAAAAACCCAAACTCATAAGAGAAACATCAGAAAGGACATCTCCCACATTCTTCCTATCTTTGATTCTCCATTTTCCTAGTACTTTTTATGTTGAGAATGAATAATATCTAATGATGTCACAAGCACTTCCAGGAGTCATCTAAGCATTGTTTCAAATCCATCTGGAATAAATGGTTTGATATACGTCAATGATCTTAGGCTTGTGATCACTATTCTGATCTCCTTTGCATAAAGTGTCCAAGTTTGCATCTTATTTTTTATTGATACTATACAGCTGGACATCCATCTCACAAAAATTATCAAAAGTTGGGCCCATTTAAAGAGAAAATTTAGCATGTAATTTGTTGGGTCACCAAGGGGGGTCTAACACCTGTATTGATAACAGATAATTGAAAATATCTTCAACACACAACCCTATTGATTCTTCTGACAAGGCTGCATTTAGGTTTATTGATCCCAACTGCACCCCCTATCCAACAAGACACAATATGAGGTCCTATAAACAGAAGGATAAGCACCAAAATGGACTGAACCGAAAATGTTATACCATAAACAAGGAAAGTAGGTAGAGTGTAGATGCATAACAAGCACATAAATTGTTTTGGATAAGTATGATAGTTCTCAAGCATGAATGAACTTACAAACTTTTTGTCAAATATTGACAAGGCTAACACAGTCATCAATGCTTTTAAGGCATTCAACTAACAATCTGCAAGACAAGAGGCCTTGTTTAAACTTTACACAACTAAATATTTGTAGTGTCTTTTTTGCTGCAGCTGTGAACCCTTTGTCTTCAGAGTGAGACCACCACCCTATACCCAATTCTATTTCAAGGGATTTGGTATCATAAATATACTTATCTTCACACAATGGATGAAGCTCATGCTATCTGAAGTCTTCATCAAGACTTACTGATCTTGTTTTGTTACATTCATAGTGGTGTCAAATGTTGCTGAACTTCATTAAATCTTTTGTCTTTGCAATTCCAGCTGCAAGAGCACCTCTACCAATTTAGTGGTGTACTAAATCAGCCATTGAATCCTATAAGATAATGCTAGAAAAGAGCTCAGTGTGCTTCTTGAACCTCTTAGACCTGTTATTGTGTGAAGGCAGTTCTTTCCTGATAGGCGACTTATACAGTTTGACTGTGGTAAATTGCAGAAGTTAGTGATTTTACTCAGACAGTTAAGAATTTAAGATCAGTAGGGCACAAAGCACTGGCATTCACTCAAATGACGAAATAAATTAGAAAGACATTGCTTTTGATGAGCTAAAGGGACTTTTGTACCGCCTTGAGATGAGTTGAATTATTGTACAAACCTAGATAGATCTATTTATATGATGAATTTGATTCCAATATGAGAGCCCTCTTTCCAATCTCATTAATGGCCTAAATATCATCCAAGATGATCATGAATATGGTGGGTATGGTGCTGAATTGAAAGAGCCCCTCAATCATTTTATGACATCATCAATGTTTGAGGAGTCTGGTTAAGAGTCTATCCATCAATTTAGATAAACAGTATAGAAAAACAATTCTTTGCATTCTAGTGACTGGTCCTCTGCACTTTATAGAAGATATTTTAGTCACCCTAAATTTCCATTTGTGAAATCAAGCTGTAAAATTTTCCATTGACAGGCCTTGCAAGACCAATTTATCATCATCATAGAAATTCCTTGAAAATATTTCAAGGTTGTCCTAGTTAGCTTAGAAATGGAAAGAAGTCATTAAGCTTAGAAAAGTTTGCTTTTCTTTTTCTTTACAGTTGCTTTGATCATGCCATGGTTAAGTCCTTTTATATGACAACCTACAGGAAAGGAGTTTAAATGATTATGAACAGATTTATTTTATGGGTCCACAAGGAAGTTTACTAGCATGAACTCCTTAAGGAAACAATCCAATCATCTAAAAAAACAAGGTAAACAACCAGAAATCATAAATCAAATCCCTGATGCATCCCTTAGTCTGTATCATAGCCATTTTGAGTTGACAATTCTCCATGATATATATTTGGTGGATCACTTGCAAGAATTTTGAGCCATATCTTGCCAAGTCTGGCAGTAGAACTAACAGAAAAACACTTTTATGGACCATTGTAGCTTACTGAAGATAGCCTTCCCACCTAGAACTCACTTCATTACAGCAGTTATACCTATAAGAAATAATTCACAAAGGAGGATGGTCTTTCTTTCTCACACTAGTACCACCAATACCTCTTATTTCATTCACCAAAAATATGTGAGCTCAGGATATCTGCACATCATGATCTCAAAATGGTATCCTTATATCTACAACATATAAACTACATGTAAAAAAAATCAATCCCAAGGGCACAACAACGATTTCAATTTTAGTCCAAATTTGTGCCCAGTTTTTTTTTTCAGCAGCTTTGAAAGACATTTCTCAATGATCATTTGGAAGAACACACTTATGTGTTTTCAGTTGAAAGCTAGTTCAAACTCAATTGTGAGCCACTGCTCATCAAGTGCCACATTTATCTCCTCAACTTAGCAAATCCCATTGACATACAATGACAAAAATTTACCAAGGAAACATCCTTTCTCAAAGACGAAATTGAAGTAAAAAAGGGAGGGCATTGTCTGAAGAATAGAAGACATTAGTGCAACATAAGTAGGAAATTTCTTAGGTTGACGACTCACCTAAGACATGGACTTAGATGCTCCCACTTGTTCCTGTACACCCTACAATGTTTGAGTAAGCCATCTTAACTTCCCGCCTACACTAGTAAGTAATTAGGTCTCTGTTCCTTGACTAGAATCTTGCTGATCTGACTTTGATTTCTTTTTCAGTTTTAGAATAGAATCTGGAACAACATTTTCGCATGCATTAATCACTATAGGATGTTTCTATGGTTTTGAGGACCATTCATCTTCATCAAACTTCATATCCTTGCTCACCAATGTCTTAAGTTGCACTTTAATTTAGATCATGTAGGCCTTGGATATCTTACTCTATCCAACAAAGACCGCCTTTATGTTCAAGGGTTCAAGATTAGTCCTTTTCTCATCATGAATATGAATATAAATTGGACAAAAAAAAGGAAACAAAAATGTAATACTTGTGGCTTCTCACCAACAAAATATTTCTTTGGTGTTTTGTCCTTCAAGATCCTGTGAGGAAATTGGTTCAAGATATAGACAATGTGTTGCAAGCTTTGGCTTAAAGACACATGGGTAAATCCATGTCCTGGATCATGGTTTTAGCTATCTCAATGATGGATTTGTTACTCTAAAAGCCCATTCTTAGCATCCTCTTGATCCTTATTTACCTGCAAAAGGTATCAAAGTCCTTGGACAAGGTTATAGTCCACTAGAGCTGTCTCTCCCCTAACTTCCAAGGTTGAATGTAGGAAACTCAAGACAGAGTAGCAACAAAATGGGCATGTCAAGAAATTTGGATTGGGAAAATACTTGCAGACATGCAAGTTCATTAGGATAAGCATAATACTTTTTGCGATAATGAGGGAGTTACCAAGATGGAAAAAAGACCCACCTTCGATATTAATCAATTGCATTGAGGTGCACATATTACAACACTCTATGTTGTTATTTTGTTTTTGGTCAAAATCAGGGGAAACACTTCCCCACTATAACATGGGGAAGAGCACTGTCAAACATAGTGGACCATTGGCTAATCTGTTGCATTTGAGGGTTTTCTATGCCCATATAAAATCCATTTGGACTAGAATTTTGTATTTTCCTGTTGGCCTAATCATGGGCCCATAGTAACACAATGGAGTGTGCTTGTCAGGGTTTGAACCCAAGTCATCATATGAACTCCCTCTTATTGGTAGACCATTTTTTCTTGCAGCTCTTTTTGATAGCCAAAAGCCCTATTAAGGGTGGTGTTGGCACGGGATAAATTTTAAATTTACACTTTGTCCTGCATATTTTCAAATTCATTAGCGAAAATGGGACAAATTTGAAATGGCTTCACCAACTAGTGCCCCACCACTTGGACCTGCTACTTACGTTGTATACTGCCTCAGTATCTTGAATCTTATTGACACTCACAACAATGAAGCCCTTAGCCACTTGTTAACAAAGCTAGATACAAAAACCAGTGCCACTTCTAAGGGTTTTGAATGTGCTCCTTTGGGCACAAATTTTGGAGTTCCTATTTCAAGTCCATCTGTAGTAGAAGTGGCTACAAGGCAACTTCCCATAGCCATTCATCTCTCAGAAAAGACAGAGTTGGTAGATTACTTGGGGAAGACTTACAAAAAGGTCATAGCTATTCATAATAAGTTACCACCTAGTGGTATACTGGTATTTGTCACAGGACAAAAGGAGGTGGAATTTCTATGCAGACAGTTGATGAAAGCCTTTGTGAAAAGAAGCAAACAAGATATTTCTCAAAAAATCAAAGCCCACTGTAGACACAAATGATGTTGCAACTGAACCTAATCTTGAGGGCATTTCTCAAGATGTGGATGGCACATATGATAGTGGGAAACACAAAGATGGAAATGATAGGTTTAACTCATTTGACGATGAGGGGTTTGAAGTTCAATCAGAGGCAAACTCATCTTCCTCTGATGCTGAATTTGATTCACATTCAGATAATGAAGAAGAAGAGTGTCTTGACAGTGGAAGAAATTGCATTTGATAGTATTGAAGCAATAAGTGAGGGAGTAGATATGAAATTGGGAAATATTTTTGATGTTTCAGAAACATCAATGTCTCTCCCATCCAATCAGCCTAATATGGAACCAGATAAGAAGCGCACTGTGGTAGTTGATACATCAAATGAAATAGCTGGTGATGGAGACATCCCTCATGCATGCATTGGTCGGTCACAGAGAATGCAAGTACCAAATGTTGATATGCAACATAAAGTCATGATTGAAGCAGTTGAAAATCATATGCCTCAAACAGTTATTATTAATGAAATTGGAACAGAGCCTGAAGCAATGGTAGCCAGTACTATTTCTCAGCGTGGAATCCAATTGGTTAGAACTGCACATGGAATGACTATTTTAAATATCATAAAGAATCCTTCTTTAGAGATGCTTGTAAAGGGTGTGCAGAGTGTTACCCTTGGAGATGATAAGGCAAAGAGAAGGGGAGTTCAAAAGGCTATACTTGAGAGAAAAGGACCATCATCATTTACTTATGCTGTAGAGATGACATCAGGGACTGAATGCCGTATTCATCATAGCTTAGAAGGAACTGTGGATGCCATATTAGCAGGTGCTCTATAAAGTTTTTCATATCCATCCCAGGGGATAAATATGTTGTATGATACAGTATGCAATGTCAATTAAAAAACAGAAATAATTAATCAAGTATCTATCTTGGCCTGTTCAAACTTCATATAAAATTTCCATGATATGTTGTGAATAGGAAAATCTCCATCATTTGAGGTCTGCTAGATGGTTATGAAGGTAGTGACAGATGGAAGTCCTGCCACAACATAACCATGCATTGGAAGCCATTTTAGGAGCACTTTGACATGTTTAGAGTCTGATGGTGTTTTTGAGGCTGGTAATGAGAGTGGTGATGATGATATTTTTGGGTTGAAAGGTAGTTATGAGCAATTTCGGAAGGATGATGATTCACCACTTATTTTATATACTTATAAAAGATCATGGAGGTTGATTTGGAGCAAGTAGTGGAAGTAATGGGCCTAGAGAATGCAGTTAAATTCACAATGACATTGGAGCAGCTGATGCAATTCTTGCTTTACATTCTAAGCTCAAGGAGAATTCATGGATTCGAGGAGTGGCTAAATATCAGCGTCTACCCATATTTGTGATGAAGACAAACATGATGGTAGATGGCGGAGATGGTAAGGGTCATGCGTACTATTCTTGGTTTGGAGACTCTTGGTGCAAGTTATTTTAGTTCATTCAAAAAGCTTAAGAATGATATTGAGATATCAGATGGAGCAGCCAAGAGAAGATCTTCCCGAGAAGAGATTGATGCTTTAGAAGAGGCCATACTTGCTATTGAATATATTGTGATCCCTGGAGGGCAGCCAGTTGAACTTCTTCCAAGATGTGCTGACATTATTTCTCATCAAATAAAGCTGGTGGAGAGCTATCAATTAGTAAAAAATAAATTAGGGAGATAGCGAGAGTGACAACCGATGACTACCCATGTTTCAGAGATATGACATTGCAAAACATTGAATCAGCAAAAAAAAAAAAACAATGAAATAGTAAGCCTCAGTAAAGATTCTATTGAGCATATACATAAAGGCAGTGAAGATTCTCAAATGATTGAGCTGGTGGTTCAATGTTATAAATACGAAAACAAGTCTTTTCCCCACACTATATCAATAGTGATAGGTGTGTCTAAAAGCAATATAAACAATGAAATGGCTGAATGTTTTGTAAATTCAGAATCTATTATTACAAATGAGCAGAGATCTCCTGAAGTGGAGGAAGATAATCCCAAGATGAACCCGATGCAAGTAAGGCTATGCGTATTAGTGTTCCGATAGAGGATGATCTGGTAGAAGGAGATTTAAGAGCTAAGAACTATAACACTATGGTAGTGGAGCTTCTGCCGATATTATGCTAAACCTCACGCATGTTCGACTTATGAAGGATAACTGTTGGTTTAGATTGACGGTTCAAGTTGATTTCAGACCCCCTCGGTGTTTCAAATTTTAATGGAGGAGGGGGGGTTCGAAATGGGTACTTTTCAAACCCAACCATTAACCACGTGGAAAGTGAAGGATATGTTTGCACCCCCCCCCCCCCCAATCACAATACGGCTTACCATCTGTTGGGCTCTCCAAAATCCGATTTTGGGTTTTCGTAAAACAAATGCTCAAAGTCTATTCTTGGAACGAATTTTTGTTGCTGGGAAAGGAAAGGAGGTTTGAACTATCATTACCCAAAAAGAGTGATATTTGCGCGATAATGTACACTAATGGCACAACTGGTGAACCTAAAAGCATATTGATCACAAATGAAAACATTGTTTCTATGGTGACCGAAATTGCTTATTTTCTTAAATTTCAGAATGAAGAGCTCACATAGAAGGATGTTTATTTCTCGTTTCTTCCTCTAGCACATATATTTTATCGGGTGACAGAGGAATTTTTCATATCAAAAAGTGCTTCAATAGGCTTCTGGCGCGAGGATGTGAAGCTTTTGGTGGAGGATATTGCAGAACTAAAACCAACTATCTTCTGCGGTGTCCCATGTGTTTTTTGATCACATATCTTCAGGTTTAAACTAGAAGATCGTCGTTGGAGGATTTCTACTTATGAAGGATAACCGTTGGTTTAGATTGACGATTCAAGTTGATTTCAGACCCCCTCGATGTTTCGAATTTTAATGGAGGAGGGGGGGTTTGAAATGGGTACTTTTCAAACCCATCCATTAACCATGTGGCAAGCGAAGGATATGTTCACACCCACCCACCCCCCCCTCCCAATCAAAATATGGCTTACCATCTGTTGGGCTCTCCGAAATCCGGTTTCGGGTTTTCGTAAAACAAATGCTCAAAGTCTATACTTGGAACAAATTTTTTTTGTTGGGAAAGGAAAGGAGGTTTGAACTATCATTACCCAAAAAGAGCGATATTTGCACGATAATGTACACTAATGGCACAACTGGTGAACCTAAAGGCATATTGATCAGAAATGAAAACATTGTTTCTATGGTGACCGAAATTGCTTATCTTCTTAAATGTCAGAATGAAGAGCTCACGGAGAAGGATGTTTATTTCTCATTTCTTCCTCTAGCACATATATTTTATTGGGTGATAGAGGAATTTTTCATATCAAAAAGTGCTTCAATAGGCTTATGGCATGGGGATGTGAAGCTTTTGGTGGACGATATTGCAGAACTAAAACCAATTGTCTTCTATGGTGTCCCACGTGTTTTTTGATCACATATATTCAGGTTTAAACTAGAAGATCGTCGTTGGAGGATTTCTGAATAGAAAGGTGTTTGAATTTGCATACAAATACAAGCTTAATAATATGTGCAAAGAGTTGAAACATGAAAAAGCATCTCCACTTTTTGATCAAGTTTTCTTTAGTAAGATTAAACAAGGTCTAGGAGGACGTGTCTGTGTAATGTCATCAGGAGCAGCTCCACTTGCAAGACATGTGGAAGAGTTTCTACGAGTAGTGACATGTTTCCATGTTGTACAGGACTATGGTTTGACAGAAACTTTTGCGGGAAGTTTTTTTTCCCTTCCAAATGTTATTTCAACAATCGGGACTGTTGGTCCACCTGTTCCGAATATTGATGTTTGCCTTGAGTCTGTCCCTGAAATGGGATATGATGCACTTTCAGAAGTTTAAGCTTTCACAAGGAGAATACGTTGTAGTGGAAAATCTCGAGAATGTGTATGGCCAGTGTTCTGCTATTGATTTGGTTCGGATGTTGTTGAGTTCATCATTCGTCATGCAGAGGTCTTAATTGCCTTTTTCCAAGAGGCAAAGCTTCCTGCGATTTTGAAATGATTTCAACTATTAGTTGAGCATGAAAATGTCGTGAGGAAGGGGCTACAGAGGAGCGGAAAAGGTTTTCTGATTATAAACCCATACTTGAGAAAGATGGCCTTATATGGCAGCGTTCTTCCTATCAGGGGACAAAGAGGGAGAAAACAAGAGAAGAATCATTAGCTGAAGTAAAAGATTACAAGCGGCAACAAATGCCATACCATGGAAAAAAGTTCAAGCAAACTCCAACACAAGTGTTAAAAGATATAATTGAGGGCCACATGGAGGAAATTAAGATAGCAAGAGGAATTGGTTGTTTTGTAAAGGGTATATTTGAGATACCACAAAAGGCAACACAATCTCTTCCTTCAGACAGTGTGACTGAGCATAAACAGTAATGTGAAGCCACCAATTCAGCCTTTCCTAACAGGGGTGAAGGATTCTCTGTGTCTAGCTATCAAAGGATGTAAAGTGTCATGCGACTAAAGTTTCTGTATGAAGAAATGTTTTGTATTCTCTGATAAATAGGGATTGATGCTATGCTTCACAAGCTAGGAAAAGAAATTGACGATGTAGATGCAAAAATTGGTGACCGATGGAAAATATTGGACAGAGATATTCGAGGGTACACATGGTAGCCAATGCTGCATTAGAACTAATGATCCAGCAAAGGCAGTCTGAATGGCAGAGCCAGATGTCAAAGCCACCCAGCGTTGCCTCTTCGTGACCACCTCAGCCACTTTCAGCATACCTTTTTGATTTACGAAGAGCTGCCAAAGTTAATGTTACAGTCGGTTTTTCCAGAGATATTTTTTGTTCAGGACTTGCATGGCCATAATTGTCAAATTCTAATTAAATTGTAGTTAATGAAGATTGCTGAAGTAGATTAGGGCAACCAGCATAGTTTCAGTTAAATACTACTTTTATTTTCATTATCAAGGGTTGGACCTTGTTAGACTCTGCGTTGTAAAGATCATTGTATTGGAGCACTATATTTTTTGCTGGGGCATCAATAATAAGAGACCGTTCACAAGATTCTTGAGATATGTTAATGGTGATGTTTCTTCTATGTTAATGTTTTTCTCTGCCTTTCATGCTTAGCATCAATTTTTCTGATTGTGAAACATAAAATTTAGATTAAGATTTTCTAAGAGAGCACCTTAATTTTGTCTGTGTTTACTAACTTAATGTTTTCTTCTCAAATATAGTTAAAGAATTCTTAACTGCTCTTTAGCTATTACTGAACTCATTGTTTTCTTCCATCTCATATTCACACTACCAGTGAGATCCAGTCTGCATAGTTAGCTTGCCCTGTGAATGCCCTTGAAAAGTTGATGCACAATTAGCCCAATGGATTAAGTTTCATAGCTCTATCTGTCCAACCACATAATCAATAAAAACAAATAGCCCTCATAATTTCTATAGCTAGCCTAATATCAGCCTTTATAACCATCAAGCTAAATCATAAAAACAGAGAGAGCCCTCTCTAAGTCTAGGAAGGATAGGTTCTAGACTCCAAAGCAGTTTGATGTTGTCCTCTGTCGTTTATTCTTTCCAATCTTATAAATTACAGGGCCACAACAGGTGGCACTAATGTTGCAGGCTAGCCAATCAAGATAGTCCTAGTCAACTTCTATTCCTATAGGGAATAGAGGCTTGGTCTCGAGCATCGAAATTGGTCCAACTTACCACTAGACCAAGCCCTGTGTAGGCTAAATATTGATGGTGAGAAATCACCATAGGGAGTCACTGATGTTGGAAGCTAGTCAATGGGGATAAAACTGGTCACTTTTGTGCCAAATAGGAATAAAACATTAGTCCCTAGCATGGTATATGTTCTTAAATTACACTAGAACAAGCCTAATCAACTCATATTTTTATTAGTATAAATGATAGAGACGTGATTTTTAAGGATGGTCTGGCTTTAATATCTTCTCTAGGTTATTATTTTATTTTTGGTCAAAAGAAGGGGAAACACTTCCCCACTATAACATGGGGAAGAGCACTATCAAACAAAGTGGAACATTGGCTAAGTTGCCGCATTTGAGGGGTTTCTATGCCCATATAAAATCCATTTGGACTTGAATTTTGTATTTTCCTCTTGGCCTCATCATGGGCCCTTAGTAACACAATGGAGTGCACTTGTCAGGGTTTGAACCCAAGTCATCATATGCACTTCCCCTTATTGGTAGATCATTTTTTCTTGCAGCTCATGTTGATGGCCAGAAGCCCTCTTAAGGGTGCCACTAACGTTGCAGGCTAGCCAATCAAGATAGTCCTAGTAAACTTCCATGCCTATAGGGAATAGAAGTTTGGTCTCCAGCATCGAACTTGGTCCAACTTACCACTAGACCAAGCCTTATGTTGGCTAAATGTTGACGGTGAGAAATCACCAGAGGGAACCACTCATGTTGGAAGCTAGCAATGGGGATAAACCTGGTCACTTTTGTGCCAAATAAGAATAAAACATTAGTCCCTAGCATGGTATATGTTCTTATTACACTAGTACAAGCCTAATCGACTCGTATTTTTATTAGTAGGAATGATAGAGATGTAATTTTTAAGGAGAGTCTGGCTTTAATCTCTTGAAGAATGTTCTTGTTGATTTCCCTCTAAGTGTGAGATTTTCTAAACTGGCTACTTAAATTCTGATGACTAGAAACACTAAAGGATATATGTAATTCCTAGGAATATTGTTAAAGCTTTAAGTGAGAATGTCAGCAGCTAGCTATAATTTCTTGTTTTGTATCAATAGTGAATTGAAGGAATTTGGACACTGGGAAATTGGACTTCACCTGTTGATTTTGGAAATGCACCACTCAGGTACACAAGATGTTATGGATTCTGTAACTTTTTTCTAAACTTCCAAAGTAAGAAGTTGGACTAAGCTAAGCAAGAATCAATATGATGAGAGGAAGGAAAATTCAACTGGGTTTTAGCATATGTAGAATTGGAGAAATCCTGTCTGGAATATGAGCGGTGTATCATTTTGTATTTGTCACAAGAAGGAAAATTCAACTGGGTTCTGGCACATGTAGAAATGAAGAAATCATGTCTGGAATATGAGTAGTGTATCTTGTCTTGTTTTTATGATTAACCTCCATATTATCATCTAGAGGATCAATGGAAGAAGGAAGGAGTCAAAGAATAGATGCAAGGTAACAAGGTTGTTTTGGATATTTGTGTAATAAAGAAGGGAAAATGGGCACCTAAAAGGCAGCCTTGTGCTCTCAAGGAAATGAACTGTTAAGAGTAGATAAACAATCTAGTTTGGAAAGAGAAAATAAACAATAAGGACACAGTTAAATCTTTGCTCCATCAATCATACTGCAATAGCTAAAATTCTAAGGATGGTTGGACAAAATTCTCATTGTAGCATCTGATTGCCATTGAGAAGCAAGGACTGTAAGAAGATTCGTGTACAATAATTTCTTATAATTTTCGAATGCCATTTCCAAAACTGCATCTGACTTTCATGTGTGTCAGGGAAGAGTTCAGAAATTTGCTTCCTTATGCAGTTAGAGAGGAAAATGCTAAGGCTTGCTAAAATCAGCGATACGCTCGTTGCACAATGGGAAACTAGATAGAGACAGTTACTATTTAACTTTCAAGAACTTATGCTTGACTAGCTGAAAAGTATTGGACTTTTTTTCTCATGACCTTGAGTACAAAGTCTCATAATCAACTGGATGAAAAATAAAGTCTATCTTTCAAATGTTTGAACCAAGACTATAAAACTGATATTACAGCAATAAAAGAAATAATTCCAGTCTATAGAAAGGTAGCACAGTAGAATCATACTTGAAATTTTGGGGTGCTTCAAACAATCTCGTCCCGAAGATAGGATTTCAGGTTGTTTGCAGTTTTTAATTGGAAAAGTTGGCTCTAATTTTGGAACTTTGTCGGCTCTTCTACAGGTATCATTTTGCACCAATTCTTCGCCAGGTATTTTTCTTGGACTCACTAAATGAGTTTCATTTTACGCATCCTTTGTATGATTAAACCTTCAATAGAACATTGGTTTGCCATACAAACTTTCTTAGAGAGAAACTGGCAACTCGGAGCAGGTTACAATACCTCCTTCTATAATGGACAAAGATGACCGCAGAATGTGGCAACATTTAACCACTTTAGCCGTTGTAAAAGAAAACAAAGAGCTTCTCTCTGTAACTTCTAAGGCCTACTTGGATGGCCTATTCTAGCCAAAACAGCAAAAAAGTACCTCTACGTTTTCATCTTGTGAAGGATAATGTTTCCCTCCATTAGTAATTTTTTCTATAGTCCCTGCTTCTTGATCCATTAGTTTTGACTTATCCATGCACTAAAGAGCATTAAATATTGTATTCTATTGCACAAAGATGATCTGAAAGGGAAAACCTATTAAAGCATAGTATTTCAGTTGACGTATCAAATTCTCGGTTGCATACAAACAGAAACTGCTTGTTCCATACAAATAGAAACCACTTGAAGATATCTATGAACCACCTGAACATCATAAATGTTTAGTCTCGTAACTCTTAAGTAAATCTGTAAAGAATGTGACATTAGCCTTCTTGGCTTAGTGAAAGCCCTAATGTTCTATCCTATTTGATAGTCTTAAAAATCTCACAAAAACCTGTAAAGATTTTGGCATTCTGTACGCCCAGCCTCTAAAAGCCCTAACTTTCTATCTTCCTCTGTGTAATTTGAATAGAATACCGTCAAATACCAGAATAATCAATGTCCATTCTCCCAAAACTTTGAAATGTGCAGAATAGAAAGAGAAATCATTCAATCAAACTACTCGAAATGTATCAGAATCCCATCCTTTAACTCGATGAATTTATTCGCAAACTCTGTCGTTTTTTTAAACAAATTTTTTTAGCACAACCTCCTCTAGTCCATTTATAGAGAGCCTTAGCTTATGAAATATTCTCTATAAGCCAAAATATGGTTAAAATTTTCCATTGAAAGCTTAGAATAATTGAACTAAAATAACCAAAGAACCATTGTAGATAATTTAATCAACTTTTTTTTCTCTAATTCTGCTACTTAAAACAGTGTTTTGAGAAATACCTATTTCAACAAATTTAGTTCAGAGAATACAGTGGCTTATTTAATGAATTTTCTCCAAGACAGAGCATACAGGATTCGTGACAGCCACAAGAAAAATTATGGGATTTTGCAATTTAAGCATTCTCTTGCAGAAAAATACCTTTTCTGAACTCATTTTGACGGTGAAGAAATGCAAATGATATGTTGGAAGTCATGCATGAAGGGATCTGGGGGCTCGGGGATTTATTCCAGAGCGATTGCAAACCAGGATGGTACAAAAGCGAGCTCCTGAGCTCGTTTCAGTGCGTGAGCTCGTTTCAGGGCAGGGAGAGGGATAATGCAATAGCAGCAAAATACAAAGACAGTGCGTGAGCTCGTTTCAGGGCAGGGAGAGGGATAATGCAATAGCGGAAAAATACAAAGAGGCATTAAATGTAAAGGCGCCATATATGTGTATTTGAATCAAATGATTTTAAAGAATTTGGAATAGTTTAATATTTTTTTAATTTGGAAAAATAAAAAAATCAAGAGGGCAAAGGAATGAAACTAAGTGATTGGTGGGATAATTATAATGGCTTGTGTCATTTTTTTGAGTCACATTGAATCCATATATAAATAAATTGTAAATTAAGTAATTATTCATTATTAAAGTGGGGTTTTATATAAATTATTTATTTATTAATGTTAATTTGTAGTTTTTAATAATATATTTGTGTTAAAGAAAATTATTTAAATTAATGTTGTATCAAGATTTTTGTTATTTTTTCTATATTATATTCTAATTTACTTTAAATTTGTTTTAAATATGTTTTCACCTTTATGTATGGAGGTTATTTATTTACATATTTAAAGTTTTGTTGTAGTTCTTTTCTTAAAAAAATGACTATTGTGATTGTGATGGTGAGAAGGTATTCTAAATAATGTTAAGGATTATTTAGAATAAATAGGAGATTCTTTCCCATTATCTAAGACTAATATTTGAGACAATGGATATACATTCCCTAATTATCACATAGCCAATAGGTTAATCTTGCATTTATTGTTTTCTCTCCATGGAGGTTCGCTAAACAAAGGGAATACCTCCTCTTATGTGAATTTGATTGTCTCCACCTCTTAAAGGATTTTCAAACATTAATAATTAAATCTTCATTACTTTAAAGATGTAGTCTTGTCGAATATACCAAAAACACAGTAGGATTCTTTCATTGTGGACAAAATCAAGTACATGTCTGAGGGAAGTATTCCTCTATGGATGGTTAACAAGTTCATCAATAAATACAAGCAAATGCTTCAATCTATATATTTAATGATCTTTAGTCATCATCTAAAGAGTTCAAGAATCAAATAAATTCCAACCTAAGTTCCAAGTATATGGTAAGCTTGTACTTAGAGGTTCTATTATTGTAAAAATTGACAACTATGGAAGTTGTGGCAAGGTATTGGAGGAGGGACTGTCATTTTGGGGGAGAGCTAGCCTCTTTTTAAATGATAGTTTCCAAAATTGAATCCATCTTCAATGTATGTACGTTGTCTAGCTTTGAGTTTGGTTTCCCTTTCATCCTAGAGATCAGAGAAATACATGCAATGTATTATGACTTTCTTAGCCATTTAAGTTAGTCATTTTTAGTTTAGTCACTTAAAATTTCTCAAATTTAGTATTAATTTAGCAGGTGAACTTTTACAACTTGTAATTGTAAGATCATTAGATGAGGTGATCCTCTAACTCAATGTTGTGTATATGGCAAAGCTATAAGATGTTATTGAGAAGAGGAATATCATGATGTCATTGGTTTCAACTAAACACTAATGTAAACCCACTTTGAAACCACCAAGGGGGATCTGAAGGGCAACATCTAGTGCTCTTGTGTGTATGAGGGTTCAAAATTAAGGCCCCCTCTTATTTGCATGAAGTGTTCCTAGTACAAATCCATCTTAGAGTCAAGGCCATGAAAATATGAAGTCCAAGTACTAAATTTATTGTTTATAAATAACCTCTTTAACAAATTGACACAAATGTATAATGATGTCATTTACATTGGAGGTGTATGTCACATGAATTGTGTTACAACTTTAATCGCTCCCCCACAAAAAGGTGTCATGCTCCCTTGTGATGGTGCATCAACCCTAATGGAGAACAATCTCGTGATGTGAAAGGAATTTAAACATGATGTAACTTTAATAGTGCCCTACATTCACCCCTTGGCTCACCACTCGTGGCAAATGTGAGGCTATTTCAAGATTTGATGTGGATAATATCATTTTATTTTCTCTTATGTATAGTATTATACATTGACACAATTGTGGTTTTTTAGCAAACGAAATATTTCTATCAAGGGTTAGTTCCTTGTTCATTAGGGTTGAATAGGTTGTGTCATTATGAGTGATTTATTCATTGTCAACTCCTTATGTGGGAGAACACTACAAGCTCCATGTCAACATGAAGATTAGATATTGTGAGCAATTCTTATCGAGGTTTTTCAAATTATCCAGTTGTTCTACATTTGGTATACATGTTATAAGCGCATTACCCACAAACGCACACCCTCGAGACCAATACCCGGTTCTCTAAAAATCAAATGGTACCAATATTCTTAGTTAGAGGTGAAGGATTCTCCTAAGAGGTTATTTTTTTGGTTTGAGGTGCTGTGTTTTACCTTAGATACTAAGTGGTTAAGGGCTTAAAGAGTTAATATTTAAGGGCCAAGGGCTTGGGGGGAAAGGGATTTAGGGGTTAAGGGCTTAATAATTAAGGGATTTAGGTATTAGGGGCTAAGGGGTTATATTTTAAGGTGTTTGGGGGTTATGGATTAGGATTTAAGGGTCACGGGTTAAGAGAATAAGGGGTTAGTGCTTAGGGGGTTCATGGATTCTAGGTTATGAGTTAATAGCTTAAGGTTTAATGCGTCAAGGGTTCAATGGCTTATGAGGTATGAGTGTAGGGGTTAAGGGAATATGGCTTCAGGGTTAAGGGATAGGGAATTTAATGGTTATGGGTTAATGACTTATTGGTTGTGATAATGGGGCCCCTAATGCCCTTATCACCACTATGAGGGGTTCCCCTTTCAATTTCTCTTGTTACCTTCCCTCTAGGACCCCTAGCCCCTATGACATTAGGTCTTAATCCCCCTTCTCATTCTCTAATGCCTAGATTATAGATCATAGTAAACCATGCTTGGACATCCAACTTCTACCCATCCATGCTACATGTGTGTCCCCCAGTCCTGTTTAATACATCACAAAATACTCCTCCCACCTTTTCGGTCATATCATTCAACTTATCCTAACATTATGGGTGAAATTGGTGTCTATGTTGTAAAGTGAACAGAGAAAAAAATATTACTTGTTTTTTCTATTGAGAAGATGTAGAAATTAATTGTCATGATTGGAATGTGCATGCATCAATCTAGATTGGCTTGTTTTTCGAGCTTAGACATGAATAATCATTTGTTCATACTCCATCCTATCGATGTAGTCTGATACCACAAAGGTATCAATGGGAAATTTGAGAGATTCTTTTGAAAGCTTGTATGTTGTGGTATTTATCTCCTTCAGAATATGTCTGAAAGATAGCTAGTCCAAAGACTTGGTGGAATCTATGATATCTTGTAGGATGGGGTGTAGGTAGATGTTTTCTATCATGAATTATTGACCCAATTGATCATGATTTTTGAATCCCCCATGATCTATAGGGATTTGACTCTTTTGATGGATGCAATTTCCAGAAGGGTACAAAGAGAAGTGGAATCAACTCAGTTGTTGGAGCCTTAACTTTGGGTATGTCTTACGTTATCGCTATAAGACTGGGAGAGGAAGAGTACCACGCCCACTTTGCAGCTAGGTGGGATAACTTGTGCAACACCATCAAATAAGTCACAAGGGCATCCAAGGGGGAGTGGAGGAATTACCAAAATCCATTATTTTGTGGTTTAAGATGAATCTTGTCTTCTAAACACTGTTTTTTATCAATTTAATTGTGATCTTTGTTAGAATTTCTCGTGAACAAAATGTGTTTTTTTTCCAATCCCACAAGGTATTGCTGATTAGAATGCATGGGACACCTTTAGAATAATCTTCCATGATGTTGAGTAGCTAAGTTTTGAAATTTTCTTCCAAGCTTAGATAGGACAACGAGCCTGTCATGTTCAATTTTGCAAGGGTGGTGGTGATGACCTACTATTGTAGAGGTAAATCCCCTCTACGGACAGAGGCGATCCCTACTAGCCCATATCGGTTCTAGCAACAATCGTATCACGCTAAGGTGCAGGTTCCTAATTACAATAGACAAAATTGCGAAGAAGGCCTACCTCAAGTCCAACGCTGTTGTTTGTAGAGAAGATGGCGCTCCCGTTTCCTTGCTCCAACAGATCACAATCCTCTCGCTCACTGCGATCGAACACCTGCACACACAAGAAACACGACAAAAACAAGCGCAAAACCCGATATATACAATTATGTATCAGTCAGAGAAG
This sequence comes from Pinus albicaulis, assembly GCA_034641835.2. Classification (NCBI taxonomy): domain Eukaryota; kingdom Viridiplantae; phylum Streptophyta; class Pinopsida; order Pinales; family Pinaceae; genus Pinus; species Pinus albicaulis. The sequence goes on along the minus strand of CM076570.1, from coordinate 1,453,237,113 downwards.
ACACAACTCATGATCATAATGAACAATACGAGTGGAACCATAACCAATAGTCGCTTATTATTAATCATACAAAGGAAAATACACCGTTCGGGACAACAACTCTTTCCTGGTGGTCGTTAGCTGGAAATACATCTCTTGAAAGCTGGTCAAATGGCAAGCCTTCGATCACAATTTCCTTGCTACTAATTAGTCCCTTTTGGCTCATGAGGACTATTTTAGCATTTAGGCTATGAAGGTTTTAGAGACTCAACTATTCACAGCCTCTTCCATCAATGGAAGATGCATATATTTAGGAGTGGTAGGAGAGTGAGGAGGTTGGGATCTCACAAATGTGAAGGAGGCCTTATCCCTTGGGAGGTTTCCCCATAAAGTGGAAACAAGAGGCCAAAGGAGGAAGGTCGTGGTTATTCAGTCAAACCACTTCCTATGACTCATCCACGAAGTTGTAATCGAAACTTTGCCTCCTTTTTTAAAAAACTTTCCATAAGTAGATTAGCGCGGGTGCTCAACTAGGACAGAGCACCATCTGGCGCGGGCTCTGTGTTAATTTTCCTCATTGGCGCGAGGACATAACAGGCTACCAGCTCCAAAGAAAAAACAGGTGTTTTCATTGGTCTACTCAGGAAATGATCAACAGAAGGAATGTTGTCCTCATGGAAAGGGATGCAATGATGATATTGGCAAGGCATGACACTGTTTATTGGTCACAGAAACGACCCTCCAATGGGCGAGATGGGGACGGGTGGGTGGATGTAGACAAATTATCGTGGTAACACCTACACTGCATAACTAGAGATAAATAAGTGTAAAGAAATATCATCATATGACTTGCATAAAGGATAGATGTTGGGGTGATTCATAAACTATCATGGATATTTCTCATGAACAAAATGTGTTGTTGTTCCAATCCCACTAGATATTGTTGATTAGAATGCATGGGAAACCTTTTTAATAAATCTTCCATAATGTCGTGTAACTAAGTTTTGAAATTTTCAACCAAGCTTAGATAGGACCATCATCCTATCATGTTCAGTTTTGCAAGGGTGGTACTGGTGATGACCTGCACTATGTTGGGACAAGAGATAAATAAGTGTGAAGAAATATCATCATATGACTTGCTTAAAGGATAGATGTTGGGGTGATTCATAAACTATCATGGATATTTTCAGAAAAAAATGTGTCAGTTTCTCCAACCTACCGTATATTGCCGACATGCATGGGAAACCTTTTTAATAAATCTTCCATGATGTTGTGTAACTAAGTTTTGAAATTTTCTTCCAAGCTTATATAGGACCACGAGCCTATCATGTTCAAATTTTCAAGGGTGGTGGTGATGACTTGCACCGTGTTGGGACAAGAGATAAATAAGGGGTGATTCGTAAAATATCATGGATATTTATCGTGAACAAAATGTGTTGTTGTTCCAATCCCACTAGATATTGTTGATTAGAATGCGTGGGAAACCTTTATAATAATATTCCATCATGTTGTGTAACTAAGTTTTGAAATTTTATTCCAAGCTTAGATAGGACCACAAGCCTATCATGTTCAATTTTGCAAGGGTGGTGGTGATGACTTGCACTATGTTTGGACAACTAGAGATAAATAAGTATGAATAAATATCATCATATGACTTGCATAAAGGATAGATGTTGGGGTGATTCATAAACTATCATGGATATTACACTAGACAGTTCATCATAACAGAGCAGATAAAACTATATTTAAAAATGAATGAATAAGAGTTTGTGACAGGAAGTGTCAGTGAGTTTCAAATGTGCTAAGGAGTGAATGACCATTAACCCAAGATTTTCCCCAAACTTGTCAACCTTCCCCTTTTTTAGGAGATTTTTCAAACTATTAACCATATGCAACTTTGTCAGAATGTGGTCCAACACTACCAACTCCCTAATGAACTTGGAATCTTAGGAAATTGTATTGAATATCAATGTGTCTGAGATGGTCATGACACATTGGATTTTCATAGAGCTTGATGTAACTTTGATTCTCACAAGAGACAATATTGGGCTTCAACAACTAATTGGTTGAATCTAAAATCAAGTTGCAAATCTAGATAGCTACATAATAAGTATATGAAACTTCCATATACTTTGCTTCAGTGGAACTCAGTGCAATTGTTGCTTTCTTCTTGTTGATTTGATGAAAATGATTTATAAAATGATAATAATGATGTTTAAAATGCGCCTTATGATGGTATAATTATACACATTGATTGTTCATGAGGTGTAGGGGTATGTTTATAACATCACTTCCCTTGAAAGCTTTGTCTTGAAATCATAGTAATTAGAATTTTCTTGAGTTAAGCACATTTTTATGGTGGAATGAAGTTTATCAGATATCTATTTACACTTTGTAGAGGTTTGAATTTGTTTTTCCTTTGAGTATTGGTGAGGTTTCTTTGTATTTTTTGCATCAGAGTCTAAAGTATTTTGACTTGATTGTTTAACATGAAAGATTTATGCTTATTGCAAATATATTTGAAATACCCGCATGATCAAGAAACTGTTATGGTTAATTAAATTACTAACTAAGTACTACAGAAAGAGGATGATGCTGAAAGGGCTTGCTTGGGTGACTCTGGGAGCAACCCGGAGGTGGTTAGACAAAGCTCTTCTAAGTTACAAATATGAGGAGAAAAAACTGGTGATGTATATGTGGTTGCTCAACGTGGGTTGTATGGAAAATCTTGGCAGAGAGTGTTTACCTTTCCATGTCTTCAGGAAAGTAGGTTTTTTGGTCACAGAATAAGATCACTACATGTAGGTGATGGTTATGTAGTAAGTTCTCAGCCTTCTCTTCAGAATAGATAACAGAGAGAATCATGTTTGAATATAGGATATAATTTGATGAATTTCGATATTTAGAGTTAAAGAAAAAATTGTGGTGATGTTTGGATGGGTGATAATTTGTAGGGTTTTCCATTTTTATAATTTTCTCTGTTGTGCTTTCTACCATGCTACCTAGTTTCTTTCCTGTTGCCCTAGAATTTTAACTTTTTCGATGTCTATCTCTCTATTGTTTCTTGCCCCATTTGAAATTCCATCCTTATTTGGTAGGTGTTTTCTTCAATATAGTGTGAATATTTTTCCATCACATAATCTCTGTATGCTTTGTTCACGAAATAAATTAGAAGGGCCCATATCGTGCAGTATTTACGTAAAATAAAATGATAATCGATGATCACCAACTAATGGTACCTGCAAAGATTTACTCTAACAATTCTATAGTTTTCCTGTGCCAACAATTATACAACATTGTAACCTCATGGACTAGTCTCCTCTATTCTCTTAGCTAATGCTATAAGCACTTATTGTTGTTGTCAAAGATTTTAATCTCTAGTCCCATTGAGCTATTTCAGTTATTTGAGGACATTGATCTATTTTCATTTTATTTCTTCAATTTTTCTGACTGTTATGCGTTACCTTTGGCTAGTGCCTTATTTCTTACCTATGATTTTTCTGCATAAGCATTCCAACCAGCCAGAGCAGCAGGGGTAGTAGGAGCCACTCAGTCTAGCCAAAGCCCGCCAGGGGCAGCGCAGAGGCAGCAGGGGCCACGCAGGGCTGACGCAGGCCAAGTCAAGGCAGCACAGGGGCAGTGTAAGCCCTTCAGGTGTGACGTAGGCCCTTACTGAGCAGCACAGAGGCCAATAGAGGCCAGTCATGATGACATAGAGGGATTCAGAGTAGCGTATTACTGCCATTTGTATTTCTATGTTGAGTGAACCAGTTTTGGTGCCCAAGATTGTTGTACTTAGATTATGCATAATAATGAAAACCCTCTAGAGATAGCTAAACCGGTTTTCCCGCATTGGCTTTTTTCTGGGGACATTTGTCCAGAAAATCCGCGTGTCACTTTTTCTATGAGCATGTTATTCAATATTTGATCTGTATGTGTAGGTTGCTATGTTTATTTACTATTTACTTCGCTAATTTATTGAATATTTCAGAAATTAACTTGTAACTTAATTCAAGTAGGAGAAGTAAATCAAGATATTGCAGTAGGGTTTCTTAGATTAAGAGATTTTCACATTCCCTAGGTCTAGCCCCATTAGGTCACCTTGGCAACAATTTCCCAAGAATCTAGCTAGAGGAAAACTTCTATATCCTAGAGGCAGGGCCATGCTGTTGGGTGCTCCTACTCTTAGATATTGGACCACCTCCGTGGGACAAGGGAATCTCTGACATCAAGCTCCCCACTCTAGGACTGGGAAGTTTATTTCTTTTCCCAAGGCTAGAGCCTAGTAGGATCAATTTGACCCATCGAAGTAAAAAATATTTCCTAATCCTTTCCCCTCACATTTTCAAAGATAGGAACATCATTGGTTACTAAATTCCATCCCCGAACCTAGGTTGGGTCCACTTGGCCCCATGTGGTCCCATTTGGTGTCAAAGGCCTTTCATCAAGGACCATTTGGGAATCCATGTTCCCAAAGGATTTTAGGGATTGAGAACTTCCTTCATAAGTATTTTCTTTCTCCCTCAACCCTTCAATCCCCCTCCTCTCTCCCTAGAAGATAAATTCTTCTTAAAAAGGAAAGCAAGTCCCATCTTTATTTTGTCTTAGGGAAATTGTTTCAGGGTCAGCCTCACCGTTCATTGACCTAGACCAAGGCGGCCTCCAACCACGGACTGCACCATCTAGAGTCCGTGAAGAGAAATGAGCTTAGCCGTGGTGACAATGGCCAAGCCTCCATCAAGTTTCCCTTGTCCCAGCGCTCTCCAGAACCCTTTTAGTAGTTCACTAATACAGTTTGAGTGAAATGTTGTTCACAATTCCATTTTAGAACAACTCTTTGGTATGCCAATTTTTTCCATACTACAGCCTCCAAGATGAGGAAGTCTAGGCTGTGGAGGTCGCCTTTCCTTCTCTCTCGAGTCCAATCACAATTTAGTGAACTAGGCTATTACGTCCACTTGAATATTACTTTAGTCCTTCAAAGTATGCACATCCTTAGGCCCTATACACCTACCCTTCTATCAATTTTGTTGTCCTTCACCAGAACAAGAGTCAGGGATCTTCTTTGACAACAACCTAACAACCCTCAAACTGTACTTGGACTACCATCAATCTACCCAACCATAGTCAATTCTTTTTACTGATCTAGGGCCCACAATATCGTCTTCATCTAGGGCTCTTCAAATCTACCACCTAAAAATGGTTTGAGTCCTCTCAAGATCACTGTTCTTGTGTATCGACAATTTGATCTAATTTGTTGTCCAATCTATGAACAAATATGAAATACTCCTCTTATCATACTTCTAACAATCTATAGATGACTGAACTAGGGTCACAAATCAGTCACTAACAGTCCATTTAATAATTTTTCATAGGTTTATTCAAATCTTTGTCTATAACTCTATGGAAAATCCACCAAAATCAACTCCTCTGCATGTCAATCCATTCTTCATATGGCACATTTCTTCTGCATGCTCAATCTTTTGCTTAGGTTCCACCCTCCTTTGGATCTGTTGTCTCCACACATACTGAATCTGCAAACCATCTTCCAGATCTGTGGTCTTTATTACATTATAAATAAACCTCACTCTAAAGGTCACAACCCATCTTCTTCTATGCAAATTTGTCACAGTCTTAAGGGTATACCTTACGAACTAAACATGCTAGGAAATTGTCCTAACTAGGGCATTATACTTATGTACTTCTAATTGTTTTATAACAAACCTTATTCACACATAGAAAAAACACGACTTTTGCCTCCATAAGAGACTCGACCTAGCTCATATGGATCCATAGATTCTGGGCATTTCTTTGACTGAATCTTGACATGAACTTTAGATCTCAATGTCGACCCTCAAATTAGGGTTAACTCAATCAATATTAGCGCCTGAAGGCTTTGCATCATATATGGTTATAAATTACTATAAAGCCTCCATTGGTGTTATTTTATCACAGACCTTGCGGCCTACGAACCACCACAAAGGCAAGATGGTATCAACCTTCTCTTCTATTTCATGTAGAAAATCTAACCAATGAGATTCAATCTAATATTTTAATCATGTACTAAAACAAGATATCGAATCCTTCCTACAATTTGTGGAAACAAAACACAATCGCAGAATCACATATAAGTAAGAGAAACAAGCTATCAATCGCACAACACAAGATGTATCCAGGGAAGAAACTTCTCAAAACCCTCTATCTCTATTTTTTATTAAGTCAAGGAATCATGAAACAATACAATGCTTAATCTCTCTTGAGATTCTCTAGCACTCTGCCAATTGTCTCCTCGCTTAAATGGTAGGCAAAAACTGCTAATATCACCAATTATTAGCCTTTTCAACCCTCGCTCTTTGCTCACACATATCCAATGGAATTATCTCCATATTAATTAGGAAAATCAACCTTCCTTGATTGCGCAATCCATCATGCATCCCAATGACTTTATAATTGCACATGGGAGATTTTCTATAAATACAACTGATAGTTATGTTCTTTGAACTATGTTACAATAAGGATCAAGGGTCTTTTTATTATTTAAAATAAGATAAAACCCTAAACAACCAAAACCATAACCCAGAGAGATGAAACACCAAGAGTTTATGGGTCTCTGCCAGTTGGGCGATGCACTTCCGTGGTCAGAATCTCTGGTCATATGGTCTTCAAGCCACGCACAGAAGTATATCCTCGTTAGAAATATATCTCTGAGGACTACACCTGCTAATGTGATTTCTATGAATTCATGAAACCTTTCATGCCCAAAAAACGTCGTTTGGGGTCTCAAAATGGCTCCGGAAGTTCAGGACCCGAAAAATTGACAAAAATAGTAAATTGTGCTATAATTAAGAAAAATGAAAAACTGAAAGAGACAATGGAGAGGGCCCAAGTGGAATAGGTGGGTGGCCACCAATATCCACCTCTAACACCTTAAATCGAATTTCTTGAGCTAACTCAATCATCATGACTTAGTTAACTGGCACAATTTATTATGAGAAGAAATTACAATTTATTGTCCAATTTATTTAAGGGAAAAATAAATTAGACGCCTCATATTCTTCACTCCTGGTAAATCAAAATTCCTCACCAATGTGGGTGCATTTTTTTTTTCCTTTCTAGTTGCCAATTTCACTGTTTCTTGTTGCAAATTTCAACACTCCCTCTCAACAAGAAAGGAATTCAATCTATCCCCATTCGGTACCTTTGGAATGTTCTGCATGCTCCACTTCTCTAGTGTTTTTTGCACCTGCAAATCCTGAAACTGAATAGCCTCCGAACAACTAAATCAGTATAATGCATCTGTCATAAGAGTCTTCTGACTGCTGCTAGCTACTGCACCTGTCTAGTACTAGATTCTCTACGCTGTTGCTGACATCTGCATCTGTGCCCTTTGAACTGTTGGTAACTCTGATTTGTGCTCCAAAATTTGACATCTGTCACTCTAATTTCTGTCTTGCTGACATCTGACTACATCAATCTAACTGATCCTTCCTACTACTGTTGTACTGTGGGCTCCTCGTAGCTAGGTTCGATCTATGAGACACACCATCTCAATGGACCTTGCCCAAATTTCTTATCTTGGGATTATGTTTACACATCACCCCACCATACACCTCGAGGTATGGCTGCTCCCTCTTCCCATCTGGCTCGAAATTCCCTCCTCATGGAGGTCTCTTCTTGAGTGGATGCTTCCACTCGGTCTCCTCTCTGCTTCTCCCGAGGATGCATGTTGAGAGGTAATTTATGCTCCCTCTAAACCACCAAGTCTCTAACTTCTACCTTTCTCCTAAAATCTTTGCATGCATCTAGTACCTCAAGTACATATAGGTTCTTAACTCGCGCAGAGTGTAATTTTCCCGACGTTACAAAAAGTTTCTAAAAAAGAGTTGATTTTAAATTGATGATATCTCCCTCATCCGAGCTCCGATTCAACCGATTTTTATTTATTTATTTATTTATTATTTTTATTTATTTTTATTTTTTTCCCCTAGATTTTCGCAAGGAATCCAAATATATATTTTTTTTGAAATTTTTACACCAATATATTCAAATATTCTCTTCACCACCCAAAACATTCCTACTCTAATACCATGTAGAAAATCTAACCAACGAGATTCAATTTGATCTTGTAATCTACTAAAACAAGATATTGAATCCTTCCTACAATTTGCAGAAACAAAACATGATCGCACAATCACATATAAGTAAGAGAAATAAATTATCAATCGCACAACAACATGATGTATTTGGGGAAAGAAACTACTCAAAACCCCTCTATCTCTATTGTGTACTATTAAGTCAAGGAATCATGAAACAATAAATTAATGCTTAATCTCTCATGAGATTCTCCAGCACTCTATCAATTGTCTCCCGTTGATCTAGGCAAACTCGGTCTAGTACTTAGCCAATTCTAATCCTTACTTCTGCCTGCCTTGCTCATGCAATTCCTAGGGAATTAACTCCTTATTAATTAGGAAAATTAGTCTTCCTTGATTGCGCAATCCATTATGGAATCCCAATGACTTTATAATTTCACATGGGAAATTTTCTCTGAATACAATTGATAGTTATGTTCCCTTTAACCTCTATCTCAATTGAGTCTTCATTGGACTGACATGCATGCAACTATTAATAGTGAATTTTCAGTTATATGATTGATCACTCATTGTGAATTAACTCTAATTTAATTCATTGTTCTACCTCTCACTAGCTCATCACTTAGTTATAACTATTTAAACTAATTTTAACTCATTTAATTAAGTTAAGCAATTCATGCCTGCACCCCACTAATGCATAAACTACAACTAGATACCGAAAATATTAGATTAATCCCTCTACATGCCTCATCTTAGACCCTCAACTCACATTTCTTGAGCTAACTGAGTCATCATGACTTATTTAACTGACACAGGTTTTTATGCGATGAAATTACAATTTATTGTCCAAATTATTTAAGGGAAAAATAAATTAGACACCCCACATTAGGCTCACTCTTGGTGCATAAAAATTCCTCACCTCAAGATGGTATACTTTTTTTGTCCTTTCTCGGTTTCCACCCCACTGCTTGCTGGTAAGTTTCTCTAAATATTGGACACTAGATAGGCTCTCTACACAAAGACACCATTGAAATCACATGCCCAAAATTTCATGAGAAACCTCTCTTAAGCTCGATTTCCCATAAGAGAAAAAACAATATGCCATCCTACTTCCGAGCGCAAACCGACCATTAAGGTATGCAACATTATTTTGAACCCTCACATGATTATATTTCTCTTATAGGATGATCATGACCTCCCTTTAAGAACCCTTACTCGGCCCTCGTACTCGACCTACTTTAATATTGAATCTCTCTTTACCCCCTTGATATGACAGATAGTGGGAATACATGTAAAACCTGCTAAGATGTGCCAAGTGTTAAGGCATGCCAAGATGTGCAAGGGTGTGTCAATGCGTGTCAGGGACTCTCAAGACAACAAAAGCAATAAAAGAGTTAAACTAAAAGGAAATGAACACATAAGAGGGTTAATAAGTGACAAATTTACATTTTCCAAGAGGGGGATGCTAGGCACACCAACACTAGGCAACAATAGGTGCCAAGTGCAAAGTCTTAGTGCATTTTATGTGCCAAGTATTCCTTTGTTGCTTCCCATCTAGTTTCCAATAATTGATCATCACAAATAAATTTAATATTAAACCATGCTAAATCATACCAAGGAATCTCAATGTATTCCATACATGCTAAGACTTTCCAAGTGCCAACATGTGCCAAGTGCCAATATGTCTCAGGGACTAGTGTTATGCATGTGATGAAGTGGAAGAGCATTTTGAAGAGTGCTAAGGTGTGCTATAGAGTGATAATGCATGTTGATGAGTGTTAAGGAGTACTAGGAAAAAACATTGAGGGAGCACTAGGTAAAAATTCATGGAAGTTAATGAATAATGAGGAACTTGTTCCAGAGACTAGTGTCAATGAATGTTAGTTGTCACCATGCCAAGGAGGGTGACAATCTAAGCAAGTATTTACAAGACATGCTAGGAATATGGAAGGCATACAAGAATTCCCAAAGTGTGCTTCGGGAGTTCTGTAAGTGTGCTAATTATGGTCATGAAAATTAGTGCCAAGATATGCCAATACATGCTAGGTGCTAAGGATGTGGCGCAGGGTGCCAGGGTATGTAATATGTGTCAAGGAAACAAAAGGAAGAACCAATAAGAGGGTTAATAAGTCAGGACTTTATATTTTTGAAAAGGGTCATGCTAGGCACACTAATAATAGGTCCCAAAACATGCCAAGTGGGATTGTGTGCCAAGTGCTAATGTATGTCAATGCATTCAACCAAGGTGTTTCAGGGCATGCTAGGGACTATATGCAGCATGCCAACACATGCTAGAAGAGTTCCATGTTGTGCTAGCGCATGCCACCATGTGCTTGGGCATCAGTGTCATCACGAGATGTTATAGGTACAAAGATGTTCCAAGACATGTGGGGTGCTAAGAAATGTTAGTGTGTGCCAAAACATTAATTTAAGGTGTGCCCAAATTGTTGAGGATTTTTAGGTCTTTCTCATTAATAGAATTGTCAAAGCTTGATTATGTATTAAATAATATATTTCCTACACACAATAGTGGAACTTTATCTAAAGGTAATTTTCTAGATAATAAACTTAATATGAATCATGTGTTGACTCATAGGAAATCTCTATTCGACTAGTCATTACTTGAGGGAAATGATACAAACTAATTACTTCTAAAAAAATTGGTTGACCCTAACCACTATGGCCTTGGAAATATCATAAAAAATACTCCACAATAATGGTATTAAATCGTTATCTTTTGACAAAAAAAATAATAACAGGCACATAGTGTCATCAAAAACTCATTGGAATGATCAATGATGATGAGCATTTTTTGACCGTCACCAAAAGTAACAAAAAGAGCATTGGTGAGGGTCATTAAAATTTTGTCACTAGAAGTGTCACCAAAGAGAGAATTAGTGATGGGCCTTTAACGACCCTCACCAAAAGTGTCATTGAAAATTTCTTTGGTGACGGACCATAAAGGACCATCACTATATACACTTACAGTGACGGTATTTTAATGATCAATGATGACGGACATTTTTTGACCATCACCAAAAGTAACAAAAATAGCATTGGTGAGGGTCATTAAAAGTTTGTCACTAGAAGTGTCACCAAAGAGAGAATTAGTGATGGGCCTTTAACGACCCTCACCAAAAGTGTCATTGAAAGTGTCTTTGGTGATGGACCGTAAAATACCATCACTATATACACTTACAGTGACGGTTTTTTAAGGACCGTCACCATATTTGACATTGGTGACGGACCTTAAAGGTCCATCACAAGCATGACCCTCACCAATGTGCTTTTTTCTTGTAGTGGGTGAATTAGTATTTAGGGCATACTCAAAACTTTATACTTTTTCTTCCTTTAAAACCCATACGCTACTTTCCTGAAATTAACTCGCGTATACACGTGGATATCCTTTATAAAACTCGCGTATACACAGAGATCTTATTATGTATTTAATTCTTTACTTAGATCTATGCATCATTTATTCATTAGATGTTTAGTTAGCAGTAAGCATGTGCAATAATAACAAAATAAACCATCACACATAAACAACACACATGAACACCAGGATTTAAGGTGGAAACCCAAGTCGAGAGAAAACCACCGCTGTTGTCGTCTCAGTCTTCAATATTTTATTATAAAGAAAACATCGTACAATCATGTACTGGCGCAGACTTATACCAGCACGCAGGCACCCACTTGCAGAAGGCTACAACCTTCTCTCGTTTACCAGCCTCTCCTGGAAGGGAGCCACTACCCCCTGTTCTCGTTTACCAGCCTCTCCTAGAAGGGAGCCACTACCCCCTGCACTCGTTTACTAGCTACCACTGGAAGGGAGCTACAACCCCCTCACTGAAGGCTTCGACCTTCATCACCTCTGCGGACCACGTTTCATCAATTTTCAAACTGGATCCAACAGATTCCACACAACATATCTTGTAGGCCACTTCTCATCAGATTTTCAGACTAGACCCACTTCACACATTTAAGCTCAACATTCATCAAGCTGAAACTTATAACCCCGTCAATTCATTCATTGAATCGTCAACCAATCAACCAAAAAATTGATCTTCAATTAACATAATCAGCAGCATATTCATCATTCAACCAGCCTAGTTCTGTATGAATACATCATTGATAAATAACAGTAAAATAGCAAAACAGATCAGAAATTTCATTCCACTTACTTCAGCAAACCCTAGATTCCATACGCGCGTTTACTTCACTGAACCTGCGTATGTACGCGCTTTCATGCAGACCAACCCGCGTATACTTATGTGCATTCTTCAGAAAACCCTGTATGCCCATACACGCTTTTCCTTAAGCAGACCTGCGTATACACACGCTTTTACTGAAGCGAACCTGCGTATACATCTGTAACTTTTCAGGACTGTGCAGTTCTTCAGATCAGATAAACAACTCAGATTTCATCCTTTACTTCAGAAAGTATTTCGCCTCATCTCAGATCTAAAAATTCCATAAACAGATCTAGAAAATACATATACATTTCAGATCTAGAGATCCCTCTTCATCATTTTCTTCATAGGTGCATCATAGATTCAGATCTATCAATCGAGAAAAGAGTTCATCCATGCAGATATTCCTTAGAGAGATTTATTCATTCACAACCCTTACTCATGCACACACTTGCACCGGATCTTCTTCTCCTTTTATAGGTTTAGCCTTTATCAATACCATGAGTCAAAACCAATCAACATCCGATGGTATTCCTAGACGGGATCAAATAGATAATCCAGTGCTCAATACAATGGGTCAATACCATGGTCAAGTCCCCTGGTTTTATAAATTTAGAGCGCAATAGGGCATACGCGACTTGGCACGTACTTTTCCGCGTACATACGCGACTTAGCCTTAACAAACCCACGTATGCCTTGTGACATACCATATTCATCATTTCTCTGACAGTTACTGCAATTATTTCTTCTATTACTTCTAAGATAATATGTAGATACGTCATCCTTCCTTATTTAACACAAGGTTTCTTATCATAGGCAACTCATCAAGCAGGTTTCTATCAAAGTCAACACATTGTATCACATTGCCAACAATCTCCCCTTTAACTCATCAAGTAGGTTTTCATCAACTTTATCAATTAGGTTGCCATCAAGGACAACACTCTGCATCATATTGCCAACAATCTTATTTCATCAAGTAGGTTACCATCAACTTCATCAAGTAGGTTGCCATCAAGGACAACATATGCCAACAATCTCCCCCTTTGGACTTGATGGCAACCATGATGGTGTTTGATCATCACAACAGATAGATATATTGAATATAACCATTATGCAAATACCATGATGCTCTCCCCTTATTCAAACACCATATTACTCTCCCCCTTTGACATCAAGGGCAAAGGGCGGATGAAAACCAAAACAAGGTTTTTCTCCTCATGTAGAAAGAAGAGTTCTGTAGATCTGATGTGCACTGAAGTTACCATGCTCCCCCTGATTTCATGCTGAATCTTCAAACATAATTTTTTAATGAATTACATGACTCTATGACCTTTCGTATCACCAAGGACTCATACTTACATCAATGATCCAACCAAGTGGATTTACATATGTGACTCAAGTACCCAACCAAGTGGGTTTACACGTTTTGACTCAACTACCCAACCAAGTGGGTTTACAAATTTGACTCAAGTACCCAACCAAGTGAGTTTACACACTTGAACAAGTCCTTACATGACTGAATGTTACAATTTTACATCATAGGTCTCAACATGACCTTTTCATCAAATTACAAATATGACCTTTTACAACAAATACCAAAAGGACCTCAAGAAAGAGATCATATTTCAGAATCATCATAATGCCAATAATGCATTACTTTCAGCAAGGCTAATGCTCCCCCTGAAAATGTGCATCCATATGACCAAAACTCCTTCTTAGATTTGTGCAACCTGAACACTTTCAACAGCCTATCATCAAGGCATCTTCACCCAATATCAGAGAATGAAACAGAATTATGAGAACTGGAACATCACCAGAAATACCAAACAATTATCCAGCTGTGCTGAAAAATGCTGACCCAGAAAAAATTCTGTCAGCAACCACCCATAAGTGGTTTTATGTGTATGAACTCGTGTATATACGCGACTGTCTTTCAGGAAATCCGCGTATCCAACTTAATCTTCTGAAATTTAATCAAATCTGATCTTCTTGAGAGGTAGAAACATCTCCTAGCTTCTGTCTAAGAATTTTGAATGCTTCCTTGGAATATATGAGAAAATATAGATAGGAAAATGTAGTTGTGTTTTCAAGTGTCATCCAATAGTTGTAGCATAAGCACATCAGTAACCAAGCCTTCAGAATCTTTGCAGCATCAACATATTCTTCCCAAGAGGAATTATCATATCAGAACAACTTCTTCAATAAACAATATGTGTCAAACAATCATCCATGTGATCTAATATCACCAAGATCTTTAGGATTCATCATGATGTAAAAGGTCTCAACCATAGCAACAAACTCTGCATGATCTATTCTTATCTCTGAATCATAAGACTTCCAACTTATTCATGTTTGAAAACAAAAGATACTTTTCAAAAAAAAGCAAACAGGGCTCATCCATAATCTTATCATAAGAAACCATGTATCATGTCATCATAATTTTGAGAAAGAGCTAAGGAATAATCAGATACAATGCCAACAATGCAGACATTAGTTGTTAGATTGATTCTCCCCGTGAACCTGTGTTCCTGATCTTTAGCTATCTTACAGTTTTTTTTTTCTCATCAGAAAGGCATACGCTTCTGTCTTCAGCGTAACTCACGTGTATACACGGCTTTTGTTCACTCAACCCGCGTATGGAAAGTGAAATACTGAAAAATTTCACACTTTCATCTCCCCCTGAATTTGTACCACTTGTACCTGTCTTCTTCACATCAGATGCACTGTCAGAAATAAACATAACCAGAATTATCAAACCAATCATGGGAATCACCATACATTGCTCCCCCTCTGATGATACATTACTAATCTCTATAATGTATCTCACATCATCCTTGCAGTCATTATGAGAAGTAATCTTTAGAAGCAGATGACTGCAGTAGGGTCATTATTCCCTACGTTTCTGACCGGTCCTCCTTCTTTTTCCAGCTTTGCTTGAAACATCTTATTGTGTGCTGGAAATTATCCAATTTCTCAGATCTGTTCATCCTGCACTCCTTTTCCACATGTCCATACTTGTTACAAGCATAACATCTTACATGACCAAAAAAATAAGCATAGGGATCATAATGTGTTTTTCTATTCTTTCTTCTATTGCAATCAGCTGCTTTATGACCATACTTGCTACATGAAAAACAATATCCCTTGAAGAATCCAGAGTACCTTTCTGTATAGAATCTGTTTGTTTGTGACTGAAATGATCTGCTTCTGCAATTGGCTGCAACATGCCCATAATTGTGACATTTAAAGCATTCAACATTATTGAACAAAGGAGGGAATGATTTCTTTTGAGAGTTCATGATTGTCGGTTGATCTTTTGTTTCTTTCAATATTTCAGATTTTGCATTATCCTTTGAATCTTTAGTACTTCCTTGTGAACTAGATTCTCCTTTAACAGTTTCATGAAAACCTAGACCAAATTTAATAGAAGAAGACCTTTGACTACTAAGAATATTATCCAGAATCTTAGTACTATCTTGAAACCTCAAGAGTTTATCCTTTTCTTCTAATTTACCTCTTAGAATGTTTACCTCAACCTACAATTTTTGGCATTTCTTCTTCATACTTTCTTCGACCCTTCTTCCTTCTTCTACTTGATCATTCAATTTTAGAATCTCTTCCTTCAACTCTTGTTCTTCAACAGTTTGTAAAAGTTCTTCATTCTTCTTATTAGCTTTTTCCAGATCTTCTTTGAGGGAGACGATTTCTGCTTCAAGTCCCTTTTCTTCAAATGATCGTAGAAGTTCCTCATTCTTATTATTTGATTCTTCGAGATCTGCTTTTAGAGAGATGATTTCTGCTTCAAGTCCTTTACTTCGATTGGTTACATTATCGTATTGTATTTGATACATTTCTATCCGTCTTTGATACATTTCCATCTGGCCATTCATCATATCTATCTGTTCTTTCATTCTAGAGATCATTTCTTTGTATATAGATTCTTGCTTATTAGATGATCTTTGTTGATCTTCAACTTTAATCTTGAGAGCTTCTTCTAGATCCATAACATTACTTTCACTATCTTCACCATTGCATGCACAAGAAGGTGAATCACACGAACAACAATCAGTACCTGTTTTGTCTTCTTCATTTTCTGCTTCACATTTTTTCTGATATATCTCCTTTCTTTGAGTAGCCTTCTTCTTTTGCTTCCTTGCCATGAGTACTAGCAGATCTTGGTCAGAATCCTTTGCATCCTCATTTGACATTTCATCATCATCTTCAATTGTATAATAGCTCTTTTTAAATTGTTTCCCTTTATCATGATTTTATTCATAAGGACATTTAGCAGCATAATGACCAACTCTTCCAGTAGTAAAACACTTGAAGGGAAGCTTACCTTTGAATCTTCCAGTACCCGGTTGGAGTCTTCTCACAAAGTTTGCTTCTTCTTCTTCTGATATATAACTTGATTCCTTGACAACTTCCTTTTCTTTTCCTTTTGCACATGCCTTAAAGGCAGCTTCTCTGATTTGAGAGGGACATTATTTTCTCATTTCATAAGCAGTTAGAATACCATGCAGTTGAACGATAGTAAGAGATTGCAGATCTTGCCTTTCTTCAATAGCTGCTACTTTTGACTCAAATTTTGAAGTCAAAGATCTTAAGACTTTTTCCACCAGAGCAGTATCGGTTATGGTTTCACCCAAATTTCTCATTCGATTTACAATATCATCTAGACGTAAAAAGAAACTGGCTATACTCTCATCACTATGCATCCTTAAATTTTCATATTCAACTCTGAGAGTTTGGAGTTTGGCACTTTTTACCTTTGTATCTCCTTCATAGCTTAGAATGATTTTGTCCCATATTTCTTTTGCTGAATTTAGCTGCATCACTTTAAAAAATTCTGATTCAGACAGGCTTCCTAATAAAATATTGACTTCTTTGGCATTGATTTCATATTTCTTCCTTTCTGCTGCATCAGTAGGAATAGTTACCGGATACCGATTACCTTCTTCCACGATTGCCCATACTTCTGCACCAAGACTTTGCAAATATGCTTTTTTTTATATCTTCCAAAATAACAGATTACTTCCATTGAATAAAGGTGGCCTTAGAGAAAGTACTCCTTCCTGACTTCCCATTGTGACGGATCTCCTTCAAGCGATCAAGCTTCTGCAAAAGGACCCGCTCTGATACCAATTGTTGGGAAAAATACTGAGAGGGGGGGGGGGGGGGGTGAATCAGTATTTAGGGCATACTCAAAAATTTATACTTTTTCTTCCTTTAAAAACCATACGCTAATTTCCTGAAACCAACTCGCGTATACACGCTGATATCCTTTATAAAACTCGCGTATATACAGAGATCTTATTATGTATTTAATTCTTTACTTATATCTATGCATTATTTATTCATCAGATGTTTAGTTAGCAGTAAGCATGTGCAGTAATAACATAATAAACCATCACAAATAAACAACACACATGAACACCAGGATTTAAGGTGGAAACCCAAGTCGGGAGAAAACCACCGCTACCGTCGTCTAAGTCTTCAATATTTTATTATAAAGAAAACACCGTACAATCATGTATTGGCGCAGACTTATAATAGCAGGCAGGCACCCTCCTGCAGAAGGCTACAACCTTCTCTCATTTACCAGCCTCTCCTGGAAGGGAGCCACTACCCCCTGTTCTCGTTTACCAGCCTCTCCTGGAAGGGAGCCACTACCCCCTGCACTTGTTTACCAGCTACCACTGGAAGGGAGCTACAACCCCCTCACTGAAGGCTTCGACCTTCATCACCTCTGCGGATCACGTTTCATCAATTTTCAAACTGGATCCAACATATTCCACACAACATATCTTGTAGGCCACTTCTCATCAGATTTTCAGACTGGACCCACTTCACACATTTAAGCTCAACATTCATCAAACTGAAACTTATAACCCCATCAATTCATTCATTGAATCATCAACCAATCAACCAACAACTTGATCTTCAATTAACATAATCAGCAGCATATTTATCATTCAACCAACCCAGTTCTGTATGAATACATCATTGATAAATAGCAGTAAAACAGCAAAACAGATCAGACATTTCATTCCACTTACTTCAGCAAACCCTAGATTCCATATGCGCTTTTACTTCACTGAACCTGTGTATGTACGCGCTTTCATGCAGACCAACCCGCGTATACTTATGTGCATTCTTCAGAAAATCCTGTTTGCCCATACGCGCTTTTCCTTAAGCAGACCTGCGTATACACGCTCTTTTACTGAAGCGAACCTGCGTATACATCTGTAACTTTTCAGGACTGTGCAGTTCTTCAGATCAGATAAACAACTCAAATTTCATCCTTTACTTCAGAAAGTATTTCGCCTCATCTCAGATCTAAACATTCCATAAACAGATCTAGAAAATACATATACATTTCAGATCTAGAGATCCCTCTTCATCATTTTCTTCATAGGTGCATCATAGATTCAGATCTATCAATCGAGAACAGAGTTCATCCATGAAGATATTCCTTAGAGATATTTTTTCATTCACAACCCTTACTCATGCACACACTTGCACCAGATCTTCTTCTCCTTTTATAGGTTTAGCCTTTATCAATACCATGAGTCAAAACCACTCAACATCCGATGGTATTCCTAGACGAGATCAAATAGATAATCCAGCGCTCAATACAATGGGTCAATACCATGGTCAAGTCCCCGGGTTTTATAAATTTAGAGCGCAATAGGGCATACGCGACTTGGCACGTACTTTTCTGCGTACATACGCAACTTAGCCTTAACAAACCCGCGTATGCCTTGTGACATACCATATTCATCACTTCTCTGATAGTTACTGCAATTCTTTCTTTTGTTACTTCTGAGCTGATCTGTAGATACATCATCCTTCCTTATTTAACACAAGGTTGCTTATCATAGGCAACTCATCAAGCAGGTTTCTATCAAAGTCAACACATTGTATCACATTGCCAACAATCTCCCCTTTAACTCATCAAGTAGGTTGTCATCAACTTTATCAAGTAGGTTGCCATCAAGGACAACACTCTGCATCATATTGCCAACAATCTTATTTCATCAAGTAGGTTACCATCAACTTCATCAAGTAGGTTTCCATCAAGGACAACATATGCCAACAAAAAGGAATGCATTCACTCCTGAGGACCTGTTCCCGTCTTCCTACAAATGGCTTGGAGTGTTGGAGTGTTTCTAAAGTTAGATATTAGTTCCCAACAACTTCATCTTTTGTTATCTACTTGTTACGGCCGAGAGTCGATGTAATTTGTATATATGTCAAGACCAATTAGGATGTAAGCTAGCGATATTGTGGAAATTTTTTTGGTTTTATATTTTCATAAAATTGTATTGCCATGACTTATCTGAGGCTGGATTTGTCACCATAGGATATGTATTGAGCAGATACTTTAGTGTTTAATAAAAGAGGGCTAATGGGAGTTTCATGCATTTGTTCATCTCTTTTCTTTGATGAGTGTTCTATTATAATAAATTAATATCTATATTTAGATAGGGAAACAATTTGGTTGGCTAAGGGCCCAGCCAACCCACCTCGTTCTCCCTCTGTTTATTATATTGTGTGATAATATAATGACGTGGTAAATATATTTGAGTGAAAGATTGTTTGAATGAGGCGTGAACGATTGGATAAAACCTTTTGTGTTTTATTTTGAAACGAGTGCTAGAATTTCAGATTTGAAAATTTAGTGTTCTTGCATTTATGTATGGGTTTTACTTTCAAACAAATTTTTCTTTATCATTGACAATATTTTTAGTTTATTGTAAGCCATAGTATGTTTTTGGATCTGGAAAATTCCTTTCATTAACAACATCATCTCTTTGTCTTAAGATTTACTCTATGATGCATACACCTATATTTGGTTAATATATACATAAGTATTGTTTTGATATTGCTTGGTGATTTTTGTATTCCTTCTTTAAAACATTTTTATACACCAGGCAGGAGAAAACCCTTATTCAGGTACTTGTAGTTGTTTGACAACGTCACTATGCAAGTCGATTTTTTTCATCTGAGAACCTCATGTTCCAATATTTTAGAAAATTATTTTGGTCTTGTTTAATATGGATTTACCTTTGCTTATTCGAGAACTTTAAGCGCAGGAAAATAATACTCTCATCTTTGATTAAAAAAAAAAGTTATAGGTTGAGTTTGATCAAAAACATTATATGCACATAAGCCTATCCTAAATACAGTGTCAATTAAACGAGAACAATATAGATATATTTTTGAGGTGATTCTCCCCTTTATGCCCAAGACTTTTACATTTCTTTTGGTAGTTTATAAAGTCTTGAGGTTCATGCATTGAGAGTGTGATGAGTCTAGGAGTTTTGTCCTAATTCAAGCAAGGTTTCTTTCCAAAATATTTGATTTTGGACTTGTTGCACAATCTTCTTTCTAGAACAGGGGAAAAATATTTTTCTCCAATATAGGAACATAGTCTCTTATCTCTCTAGTGAGAGAATAAAGTACAAGAAATGTTCAGTTTTCCCAAGTACAAGAATAAAGTGCAAGAATTATTTTTTATTTTCTAGTACAGTGACTGAGTGCAAGAATAGATTCGTTTCGAAAAGTCTTTATGTTTTAAAATAAAGAAGTGGTTGAGCTTGCATGGTTTGAAATGAATTCTAGATTTTCTTGTTCTTGAGTTATTTCTTTCTTTAGAGGAACATAATTGCAAGTGTTTCTTTATAGTTATGTTTTTCACATCTAAATGATTTAACTACAGGGATAATGATAGTAATTACATAATTGATCCATAATCCTTGTAATTTCTTGTGCTACGCCTCGAAGCTTACAAAGCCCTATATTTATGATTAAGTGTTGAGGAATTGAAATTCAATTCCATCGCTGAATATTTTGGCACTGTTTTCGGGGAGGCCTTGAAAAGAATTCTAGTAAATTTTGATTTTTCCTTTTTCTATAGTAGAGGCAAGTCTACTTTATTTTTTGAGTTCATTGTGCTTCTATTGCTTGAAGGAATTTATTTTGAGTTGATTGTGTGTTGTAGACATATTTTTTGAGCTAGTTGCAACATTTGATTTGATTTGTTCCATCAATAATTCGTTTAAAATTTTGTTGATTATTTCTGGTTTGGTTTAGTTTAAAATGTATGACTAGGAGAGGTAGGGGTCTGAAGCCCAAGAAGGGCAAAGGAAATATTGATAAATCCGAAATTTTTTTGCATAGTGGGCCTTCTATTGCAAGTAGGAATTCTAATAAGACACAAACCCATCACAGGTACCAATCACTTGGACTCTGGGGACTATAGTTCAAGAATCTCACAACGAATAGAAGCGAAGAAGCAAACTATTTGGACTAAAATGATAAATCTGAACCACAATCAACCTTCACAATCTGCGGGAATTGGTATATTTAGAGGAGAACAGATGGAAGATAATGAATATGTGCATGGTGAAGGGGTTGGTGAGAACCATCCAACCGAGGATTAATCCATTTTTGGGTTTCTAAGTGTGGATCTACATGAATTAGTTAAAATAAAGAATATTACACCATATATTCTTCCACAATGTCATAGTAAAGTGCATGAAGATCTTGATTCTTTTCTTTTTTAGTTTTATATACTGTGTAGGAGTTATCATTATTCTTTGGATTCCCAGAAGCTAAATATTTTCCCTACAACTCTCAAGGATTCAAATTTATGTTGGTTCATGGGATTGGGGGGTGTTGTAGTACTCAACAACCCCCATTAAAGTTAATATTAGGACTAATGATAATGGAAACCCTTATAACTTTTTAGATAAAATCCCTTTATTTGAATTAAATAATATAATTCTAGTTATTGTTTATCAAAAATTGACTTTAAGAAAAAAAATTCCCCTAACAGAACTATATATCGGAGTTTAGGTTTAAAAAACAAAATCACTATTAAAACACTCATAGGCTTTTACCCTTATCGGGATTAGAAATTTTATGTACGCCATGAATCTGAAACAAATCTCTAATATCAATCCTTCGATTAAGAGTTCCAAGTAGTTTTAAAATCCTTAAAATAATAAAGCATTTTCGAGAAGAATAATTAAGGGTTGAACCCTGTTATTACCAAATTGTGTCCTTTTGCGCTGCTTCAATGTCAACTTGGAGTAACTATTTTAGACCACTTTTGACTAAGGATTAGCCTCTTCAGCCTGAGAGGGCTCTCTCAACTTATCAAAGGATTTACTCAATTAGGTCTTAAAACAGATGGCTAACTCTATGAGTGTTTTAGTGCATGTGTTTGCAGGTGAAAAATGAGGAAGATTCAACTACCATTGGGCTTATGGAGTTAGTAAAAGGAAATCAATGATAAGCATTCCTACTTATGGAAGCCGAGGCTTTTTCATTTTCAATGATAGAACAACACTAACACATGAGAATAATCAATGACTCAATGCTAAAAGTAAGTCAGAGCATATATGATATGAATTCTGATTAATTTCGCATCAATACTACTAGAAGCAAGATATACAAGAGACACATAAAATGATTGAAACACATCAACAATCCCAGGTAGACCAAGAAAACTCAGTTTGTATATTACTGATATCGGAAATTACAATAGTAGATGTGTCAAAAGCATTCTCCAACCCCTTCTAACTCTAAAAATCTCTCATTTGTAGAGTGAGAACTCATACAAATGATTTTACACCTTCTCACCTTGAATTCCCACCTTAGAGAACTATTTCAAACATGATTCCATCACTTGGAGACATCCTAGGGATATTTCGTTTTGCAGAGTTTGAATACAAAAAGGACTCTTATTTCATTAATAGATCAAAAAATAAATATAATAACCCTTATAAATAGAAACCAAATAATTTTATGAGTGTAATAGAGTGCTGATGTGTCATTATTCCATGTGGATGCTGAGCTGGACCTCCTCCAATTCAAATTTTACAATTTTTTCACAAATCAGGTTAGTGAAAATTCTGAAAAATAGGCTTCAAAGATGAGTGTATAAGTTCCAAACCCTAATGGATTTGAAAAAAAAGAGAGACATTTTTTTAAATGGGCCTGTGATGAAGAAACACCTCTTTCATATTTCCAAAATACTTTTTGATTTGGTCATAAATCAAACTTGAAGTAGACTGCTAAAACAATCATGTATAGAAAATTTCGTAGCACTCATTTCGTAGCAAACTCCAAAATCCACCTTTTGCATAACCTTTGACCTTTCTGACTGTTGTAGGATCTTCCTTGGGGTTAATGAGCTAAATAAAAAAAAATTCCCTCCTTACTTCTCCATAAAACTGAATTTAAAGACAAAAAGAATTCTTCAGAAATTTCTTAGTGTTTTTTGGCCTTCAAGCCCGGAACTCACTACGAAACTACCTGATTATGGAGAAAATTCAAATTTATCCCTTTTCATAAAAATTTCACTTATAGATCTAAAAATTGATATGATGAAATATGATAAGGCAAACTTGGTTCAAAATGCCACTTACCCTCTTCTAAAAGAATCATTTTCACATTTAGCAAGTTAATTTACCAATAAAATGACTCTATTTTTTCTAAAAAAATAGGGTTGAGAGATGAGCCCATATATCCCTATCCTTGATAGTTTTTGCAAAATGGGAGGAGGTGTTTTTTAATCAGAATGTTATGAAGAAACACCTCTCTTGTTGTTTTGAAAACCATCTCCAAATGTCCAGAATCGACATTCAAAAAAAATGTATAAAATAGGAAAATTCTGCATTTTGAAAATAGAGCCAAAAGACATCTCTAAATCTCCCAATTTGTATCTCCTTTGAGAAAAATAAAATAGGTTAATGTGATTTGATAAGTTCTTGAAAATAACCTCTCTCAGTTTCTTATAACTATTCTCTGTTTTCCCAGAAAATGCCCTTGATTTTGACTTCTCAAAAAGTCAAAAAACAGAGAAATCCTCATATTTGCTACAAAATTGTCAGGTAGTTTCGTAGCAAAAACTACCTATTTTTCACTGTATTCGCTACGAAACTATGGAAAAATAGACAAGTGGCTCTTTTTTAAATTTGATGACTATGCAAGTGAGCCCAAGGTGGATTCTTGTGGATATGACCATAATGACAAAACTATTGAAGTGTCTATGACCTATAATAACATGATTAAGTAAATTTCTCATCAAATGAATGGTCTAACCTAATGAGACAAGGTGAAGCTTATGATGACCCTATTAAAAAAAAATTGAAAAATTGAGAGTCATAACAGTGGCTCCACTAGGGATGGTGTGCCCCTGTGGTACAACAAAGAACTAGTAGTTCTAGTGCCATATTCTCTGGGATGCTCCCATATTTAAAATGAAAACTTGCAACCTACTCTGACCTGTAACCTCGGCACTGAAAAACCAATAGTTGCTTAAGAACTGAAAGAACACATGTTGAATTTAAAACTGAAACAAACAAAATGCTTGATCTCCAAACTTATTTATATACAAGTGATCCTACTGTACTTTCTTAGCATAAAAACTGAATCAAGTGATCTCACACTTCCAATGAAGCCAATCAAGAAGTTGAGTACTGGATTGGAACAGAAATTCCACTTCTCTGATCATAATACCATTCCTGAGAGATGAAAACTTGTTCCACCATCTGAATTTGTCTACATAACTTAAAATCATATTGAAATTCATTCCTATAGAATATTCCAGCAGAGCTCCGAAAGGATATTTGAGAGTATGCATGAATAAGTCTTGTTGATCAACAAGAAAGTGTGAGTAAATATGATCCTTTTTTGGTGTTCCTTTTTCAGTTTGTTCTTTATAACTCTTGTGACCATTATCAAATAAAAAATAAAAAATATGTTGATCATTATTTTCATTTGGGAGAAAGAAAAACTTGGAGTATTCTTGGACACTTTCAAAAGTTAATGCCTTAGCATGTACCACAGGAATTTCTAGAGGTAATTCTTCATATGATTCAACAAGCATACTCATCTGATTGTCTAAAATTTTATTTTCAAAAATTTCTTCATTTGTTGTAAGCTGATGCAAGGAATGACATGAAAAATAAGTTTCTTCCTTTACCTTATGATTATAGCAATTTTCTTCTAGTATTTCCTCCTGTTGTTGGAAATGATTCTCATATTCTTGATTATCTAAAGACTGACAAGTCTACTGAAAATGTTCATCAAACTCAGAGGATGTAACATTATTGTCATAAGTAAACTCCTGCTGGGTTTCATTTTCATCCAAGAGAGAGGCTACACCTTCTTCTTGGTGATGAAAGGGATTGTCATGAAGGGCCTCTAAAATTTCCTCATCCATGAACTCATCGTCTTCATAAGAATTCTCAAAATATTCAATAAAACTCAAACAATGTTTACAACAGTCTTTGACCAACAATAAGGAAGAATGACATTCTTTATACGTCTCACAAAATGCAACATGAAAATAAGCAAGGGAATATAATGAAGCATTTGGCAGGCTTTTGTACCAAGACCATGCTTTTCCCTATAAAGTGACGATAAACATATTCATGAGACAATCCTTAGGGAACTGAACCTTAAGTCTGCATACATGCATATGGAATCTAACCAAATGAAGAGAAACATTGTCTTTCTTTTCATCTTTAAATATGGGAAGATCAATTAAGCAATCGACTTTTGGCATAGGATTTGGAAAACCAGGGACGTAAGACCGATTCATAGGGGCATACCTAGCATTTATTCTTGCAATGGAACTCATCTTGGAACTTCATCAAGCTACTGATATTCAAGTATTGGATTCACCTTCCAATTGATCATATGATGTGTGGAGTCGCCAGAGTAGAAATACAGCCAATATGTGCCTAAGTGTCAGCTTCTCTCAAACCTTAGAACTGAAAATGTGTCGTTCTTCCCAAGGAAAATTTACACCTTCGGTCCCCAGAAACAATGCCAAAATGTTATCACCAAATTGTGTCCTGTTGGGTTGCTTCAATGGTCAACTTGGAGTAACTATTCTAGACCACTTTTGACTAAGGATTAGCCTCTTCAGCCTAAGAGGGCTCTCTCAACATAGCAAAGGATATACTCAATTAATAGGTCTTAAAACATATGGCTAACTCTGTGAGTGTTTTAGTGTATGTGCTTGCAGGTGAAAAATGAGGAATGTTCAACTACCATTGGGCTCATGGATTCAGGATTCCTACTTATGGAAGTTGAGGATTTTTTTGTTTGAATGATAGAACAACGTTAACACATGGGAATAATCAGTGAATCAATGCTAAAAGGAAGTCAGAGTATATATGATATGAATTTTGAGTAATTTAGCATCAATAATACTGGAAGAAAGATATAAAAGAAACACATAAACACATTGAAACACATCAAAAATCTCAGGTAAAGCAAGAAAACTCATTGTCTGTCTATTACTGATATTAGAAATTACAATAGTAGATGTGTCAAAAGCATTCTCCAACCCATTATAACTCTAAAAATATCTCATTTATAGAGTGAGAACTCATAGAAATGATTTTCCACCTTCATCACCTCGAATTCCCACCTCAAAGACCTATTTCAAACATGATTCCATCACTTGGAGACTTCCTAGGAATATTTATGTTTTGCAGAGTTTGAATACAAAAAGGACTCTTCTTTCATTAATAGTTCAAGAAATAAATTTAATAACCCTTATAAACTGCAACCAACTAATTTTCTGAGTGCACTAGAGTGATTATGTGTCATTATTCCACGTGGATGCTGAGATGGACCTCCTCCAAGTTAAATTTTACAATTTTTTCACAATTCTGGTTATTGAAAATTCTGAAAACTAGGCTTCAAATATGAGTGTATAATTTCCAAACCCTATTGGATTTGCAGAAACTAAGAGATTTTTTTGTAGATGGGTCTGTCATGAAGAAAAACCTCTTTCATATTTTCAAAATACTTTTTCATTTGATCATAAATCAAACTTGAAGTAGACTACTAAAATAGTCATGTACAGAAAATTCCGTAGCGCTCATTTCGTAGCAAACTCCAAATTCCACCTTTTTCATAACCTTTGAAATTTCTGATGGTTGGAGGATCTTCCTTGGGGCTAATGAGCTAAATACAAATTTCTTCCCTCATTTCTCCATAAAACTGAATTTAAAGACAAAAAGCATTCTTCAGAAATTCCATAGCGTTTTTTTCCCTTCAAGCCTGGAACTCACTACGAAACTACCTTATTATGAAGAAAATTCAAAATTATCCCTTTTTCAACAAAATTTCACCTGTAGGTCTGAAAATTGATGTGATGAAAGATGATAAGGCAAACTTGGTTCAAAATTCTTCTTACCCTCTTCAAAAGGCATCATTTTGACCTTTAGCAAGTTAATTTACCAATAAAATGACTATGTTTTTTGTGAAAAAATAGGGTTCACAGATGAGATCATATCTCCCTATCCTTGATAGTTGTTGCATAACGGGAGGAATTTTGTGTAAATCAGAATGTTCTGAATAAAAAACTCTCTTGGTTTTTTGAAAACCATCTCCAACTATCCAGAATCTGCATTCGAAAAACATGTACAAAACAAGAAAATTCTACATTCTGAAAATAGAGTCGAAAGACATCTCTGAATCTCCCATCTTGTAGCTCATTTTAGAAAAGTGAAAGAGGTTAATGTTATTTGATATGTGATTGAAAATACCTCTCTCAGTTTCTTAGAATGATTCTTTGTTTTCCCAGAAACTTCCCTTGAAGTTGACTGCTCAAAAAGTAAAAAAACAGATAAATCCTCAAATTCACTACGAAATTGTCAGGTAGTTTCGTAGCGAAATTAGCCTATTTTTCACTGTATTCACTATGAAACTGTGAAAAACTAGACAAGTGGATATTTTTTTGAATTTTATGACTATGCAAGTGTACCCAAGGTGGATTATTGTGGATATGACCCTAATGACAAAGCTAATGGAGTGTCTATGATCTATAATAACATGATTAAGTGAATTTCTCATCAAATGAATGATCTAACCTAATGAGACAAGGTGAAGCTTATGATGACCCTATTAAAAACAAATTTGAAAAATTGAGAGTCATAACAATGCCTCCACTAGGGATGGTGTGCCCCTGTGATACAACAAGGAACTAGTACTTCCAATGCCATCTTCATTGGGATGCTCCCATCTTCAAAATGAAAATTTCCAACCTGCTTTGACCTGTAACCTCGACACTGAAAAACCAATAGCTTCTTAAGAACTGAAAGCACACATGCTGAATTTAAAATTGAAACTGACAAAATTCTTGATCTTCAAACTTATTTATATACAAATTATCCTACTCTACTTGCTCAGCATAAAAAATGAATCAAGTGATATCACACTTCCAATGAAGCCAATCAAGAAGTTGAGTATTGGATTGGAACGAACATTCCACTTTTCTGATCATAAAACCATTCCTGAGAGATGACAACTTGTTCCACCATCTGAATTTGTCTACATAACTGAAAATCATATTGAAATTCATCCCTATAGAAGATTCCAGCAGAGTTGCGAAAGGATCTTTGAGAGTATGCATGAATAATTCTTGTTGATAAAAAAGAAAGTGTCATTAAATATGATCCTTTGCTGGTGTTCCTTGTTCATATTTTTCTTTATAACTCTTGTGACCATTCTCGAATAAAAAAGAAAAAATATGTTGATCATTATTTTCATTTGGGAGAAAGAAAAAGTTGGAGAATTATTTTGACACATCTTCTATTATAATTTATGATATCAATAATAGACAGACAGTGAGTTTTCTTTCTCTACCTGAGATTCTTGATGTATTTCAAAGGGTTTATGTGTCTCTTTTATATCTTGCTTCTATTAGTATTGATGCTAAATTACTCAGAATTCATATCATATATGCTCTGACTTCCTTTTACATTGAGTCACTGATTATTCTCATGTGTCAGTGTTGTTCTATCATTGAAACAGAAAAAGCCTCAGCTTCCATAAGTAGGAATTCTTATCATTTATTTCCTTTTACTAACTCGATGAGCCCAATGGTAGTTTAATCCTCCTCATTTTTCACATGTAATCACATACACTAAAACACTCATAGAGTTAGCCATCTGTTTTAAGACCTAATTGAGTAAATCCTTTGATAAGTTGAGAGAGCCATCTTAGGCTGAAGAGGTTAATCCTCAGTCAAAAGTGGTCTGAAATAGTTACTCCAAGTTGACCATTGAAGCAACCCAACAACACAAAATTTGGTGATAACATACCCCATAGAAATACTACGTGGAATTTCAGAGTTCTCATATCGGGGGTTTCTATATGAGCATCCTCCAAAAATCCTCAATCTCTGATACTCTCAATCTTCCAATATAATCATCCCTCAGATACTTTGATATTCCTATTCCCCAATCTCCGATATTTTCCATCGCTTATCCTCCGATCTTTGATAAACCCTTCCTCACGATATCAGGAAAAATAACAACCTTTGATCAGATGTTACTCTTATGAAAACTATGATATTAAACATTCGATAAAATTTCATGCCTATCCACATAACTGTTACATAATAAAAATCTTACCAGGAAAAAGGGTTTCGCAGGTTTAAAGTTAAAATATTTCTACAATATAAAACCTTCGATATTCTAACCTCTACAAAAGCCCATGTGAACCCATGTTTCATCAATTAATGGCCAAGCGTAATGAATTTATGTTTTAGAAGTCATAAAGGATTTGATTTTTTGTGACTTAATGTTCATAGATTTTAGTCATAAAAGCACAGATTCATATCAAATTAGTCATTTTCCTTAGTGAATTCTTCAATTAAAAATTTGTTGCTCATTCTTGTGTTTTCTAACAAGCTCACCCTGACAAACAGAATACAACGGAAATTTCAAAAACCAATAAGTAAAGAATAACCCTACGGGACAACAATCGTCGCCTCCTCCTCCTCCAGAAACCATGGAAATGTTCTCGTTGTTTACAGGCACCACATGAACTCTAGACGATGGAAATTATTCATGGAAAGCTATGTATAATCTCTTTGAGGATGAAAAACCCAGGGTAGTAGAGAGAAAATCCACAACTAATGATTCTACTCGAATCTATAAGTCAATCTAGAGCGATGTCGGGAATTTTTTTCTACACAGAATTACGGCCCGACCAAATATCTTTCCATACATAGACATGATTAAATGGGCCATCGAGAATTTGAATATTTTAGAGAGAAATTTTATAGCTTATAAGCAGACAGTAATTGGGTCATTTTCCAATGAGGATTTAAGGAAATTGTGTCACCTGTCACCGCCCCAAAAGAAGTACAACACATAATTTTCTCATAAGTTCATGAAGGAAAGTGAAGATCAAGTAGAGCCCATCAGGTAGTGGAGAAGAGATCCCAACAAACATAAGCGTTATTATAAGGGTATGTATACTATTTACTCTCTTCTAGGTCATACTGTTATATAGCTGCCATGATGTGTAGGATGTATGGATGCCCTAATAGTCATAAGTTCACAAACTAGTTGGTACCTTTGATAGACGCTACCTTAGATGAATACATAATGGATTGGGGAGCTATATTATCTAATAATATAGCTTTCCAAATCCTTGATTATCGAAACAAATGCATTTTTTATCATAATATTGTGCCCTCGTTCTACATGAGTGCTTATATAATGGATTTTTTTTGTTTTACCTCTGATTTTACATTTATGGGATGGAAATAGACCATCGAATACCCTACACCCATTCATTTCTACCATGGTATACTGTGGGAACCTAAATTTCAGCCACATTTTTTCAAAATCTTCCATGAAGTTATGCTACCGATCTATCAAGATGTCTTTGAAGAGAAAGCCCTAAAACATTTTAAAGAAGCCAATAATGATTTGTTATCTATAGGGAGATGCTTTAGGGAGGAATCCTCAACTTATATCCACATTTTTGATATTCTAGAAAACCCTTATGTGTTGTCTCTCTCTGTGCTCGATAAGCTTTTAGCTCGAGAAATATCTTATCAAATTATTGGGAATGGTCTCTCTAAAGTACTGAATCATGCTAAAAATACTATGTATCATTCCTTTCCTATTTCCCATGGATTTTATTCCTTGGATAGTTTCAAGCATGTTGTTCCTTAAATTGATCAAATTCAATGTTTAAAATTCCCAATTGTCCCTAAGAGACAGTTTGATCCTAATGATACCACTAAGAACGTCACAACACTAGTCAAAATAAGGCAATCTATGCATGAACCAGAAAAATATGATGACTTATTTGAATCAACCTCCACTTATTCACAAGTTGAGAAATTAGCAGCAACACAACTTAAACTTGAAGAATTGGCTGAGTTAAACCAATATTGGAGCAAAATAATAACCAATATAACTTTGGATTTATTGAATATTCCTCAACAAAACACACAATAAGATAAATCCATGACTATTTTAGCAAATGATATTGATTCATCTCAAGCCAAGGAAGCAACCTATTCATCTATTGATCAATCCAAATAACCCCAAGCTAACAAAAAGCTAGCTGATAGGAAAAATTTAACCAGGCTATACATACAACAGGGACTCAAGAATTAAAAGCTCCAGTGCAGAAGGAAATTACATAGACCCATGAAGTTACTAGGAAGACCTCGCTCACTATTGGGGCTTCTGATAAGACCATGGACATTGATGATTTGGAAACCATCCCAAATTTTTCGACCTCATAGGTCATCCTGAAAATAGAAGAAATCCCCCTGTGGAGTACTAAAAAGGTATGATTTTGATGATTACTTCAATGACTTTTTAATAGAATTTGTGAACCTTTTGTATCATGAATTTGGAAAGTAATAAGGAACTATAACAAAACATGTGAGAATCGATGTGTATAACTTAGCCAATGATAATGGTTACTTTCTATACAGGAAAGGGAGAAAACGAAGAGTTGCCGCTCCAAAGGAAAAGACAAAGTGGAGATAACTGTTGTCTCTCCGGACGAGAACCGAACGCAAACATAGGGAAACAGATCAAAGTAAATCGGCTCGGGAAAGAAGGAGAGGACACCAGCTCAGCGCAACAGCAAAGACGGATGAAGAGTTAACAGTTTGGCGAATCCCTCAGGATCGAAGATCCTGAGGGATCGCTGCTTTATTTATCTAGTTGCTTGGACATCTCCGCCGTCGTCTTTATAAAAAGAGACAGCACTGTTAGTTTGATAGATAGATGATAGCGAGATAGGATACGTTTTATGTAATCTTCTGTAAAACATCAGATTTGGTTATTAAGCTTTGTTGAGAACTGGTTCGATGTATTTTTGATCAATGCATTAATGAAAGCTTGGTGATTATTCCATCTTCGTGTCTGCGTTAACTTAAAGCGGTGTATCCTTGGAGGCTAAGGGCCCGGCCCCGAAGGACACTTGCTTCTGTACCATTACAGCTTCACTTCTGTGTGGTTTGTGTATTCTCGTTATTTGATCATTTGATATGCTTTACAAGTTTATATGATATGCTCTGGTCAAGTTTGAATCATTGAAGTTTCTACAGATAGAATTGTATGTTGACTCTGTATCAATTTATTTATCCTTTCAAGAGTTAATCGCACATTCTTACTGTTATATTACAGAGCTGTTATACTAAAACATTCGTGTGGTGTGCGTTCCTAATTTATCAGTACTGTTCTATAATTCATTCGTTGTTACTGCTGTTCCATTAGTGTGATCTGTGACCGCCTTCACAGTGACAAATAATGTCACTGCAAAGAGGAGAAAGCTGAGTTTGGTTATAACTCAGCGGACTTAGTTATTCAATTGGCTTGTCGATTTAGAGATAGGTTGTTCCATTTGTGAATTGTGTTCAATCCTTTATCTGCTTGGTCGTCATTTACTTGTACATATTTGTTGTGAGAGATGATCTAAGGTCATAGCGCTAACGTTTCCAGCTCCTGTGCTTGTGATCTACGTCGACCTTTTCCATCGCTTCTGTTGGATGGTTTAACATTTGTGTGCCTCAATTGCAAGGTGAGTTTGGTGGGGCATTATTTTTGGGGTGCATCGATTTCAAGCATGTCCGTTTACTCTTGTATTTCTTAAGCACTGTACTACTAGCATTACTCTGACAAATGAGGCTCGGATTGAGTCACTCTTTGTAATGACAAAACGCTCTCGGGTTGACATATTAATGTGAGGTAATTAGAGGTGAAAGAGACCCTTTTTATAGCTCTACATTTTGGCGCCGTTGCCGGGGAAAGAGTGAAGTCATTTGTCTTTTTTTCTGTGAGGGGGGTGTGGCCAAACGCTCAAGTAGGAGGAGTTGGATCCTAAAAAATTCAAGGTAAATCTCCAGCCATGTGTAGCATGCCATCACTCCGCTCATTATCCGTTTCCTACTGTGATTGTTTTTTGTTTCTGTCTAGCAGAAAGGTAGTTTATTTTTGAGCAGAAAAAACCGGAAAAGAATATCAAACCCCCATCCAAACCTGAAAAAGCTAAGGGGCCGGTGACCCTTGGCCGAACGACCTTCATAGATGAAATCTATAAGAAAACAGAGTCTCAGCCATCAGTAGGTTTCAAGAAAAACACTTCCAAACCACCTACTAGTTCCCTTCAGGCCACAGGATCACCATCTGTAGCCTGTGCTGAGGTGCATAGTCAAACTGAGGAGCAGGACTTTCAAGAAGTTGAAAATTCCACTCCAGAATTATTGCAGGAAGGGAGCTCTAGCAACTTTTGCGAAGGAGAAGGAGAAACAGGGGAAACCAAGGAACCAAAATCTCCTCTTGAAACAAATCAGCCATTAGATAGCTCAGATAAGGGGAGTGCTGCGAAAGTCATTGTTGAAGAGATTCAATCTCCTCAAGCACCTGGTATTCCCATTATTCCAGATAAAGGAAGCGCTATTAAAAAGATCCCTGTCAAAACCGTTCCCACCCAACCTAGGAATACCCTCCTAGATATCCCAGAAGTTTACTGGCATATATTCAATCCCATGGCTCAAAACCAACCAAACGCTCAAAACCAGCCAAACACTCAAACCTCTACATTACAATATCCTATAGTGGATTCTGCAGCAAATGCACCCATGAAAGCTATCCCTCTTCAGCATATCCCTACATTTCACGGACTCACATCGGAAGATCCGGATACATTCCTATTCGAATTCGATGTGTTATGTCGGGGGTACGATTACACCACCGATCCCCAAAAATTGAAATTATTCCCCTCTACATTGAAAGGGGCTGCTTTAAGATGGTTTATGGGGCTAGGTGGCGGGGTTATCAACAATTGGGATCAAATGAAAGAATCCTTCTTAAAGAAATACCCGGATTATTGTAGGTCTAGAGAATTAAAAGACGAGATATTTCAAATGTCAGCCAGACCAAATGAAACACTAGAAGAGTATGTGGAACGTTTTCAGTATAATTTACAAAGATCTCCTTATGCATCGCTACCTTTACCTGATAATGTGTTAAAAACTGCATTAATGAGGGGCATGAAGGAACAATGGATTGAAACATTAAACATTATGAGAAAAGGGGATATTTATCAAGAGAGTTTTTCTGACATTATTGATTTGTGTGTCAGGAGTTCGAGAGGCAGTACAAGAATAAAACCGACAGAATATGATCGGTTTGCAGGAGATAACAAAGTATCAGCAGAAGGAGTAACACGCGCAGAAATTGGAAATTTATTAGAAAATTTTAAAACTGATATTATGGGGACACTAACTACACAACTTGATATGGTGCAGGCTAAACAGAAGCAGCTGGAGGCAGAACAGAATATGGCAATCTTTTGCCCCCGATGCAGAAAGAAACATAGCCACAAGGAGTGTCCATTAGATAAAGTCTAAACATGCGCCATCTGTACAAAAGATCACCTTACGGAGAGCTGCCCCTCACTTTCTGGATTGAAAGCGGTATATAAGGAAGCAGAAGAAGAACCAGAATCGGTGAATTCGATCAACCAGCGCCGCCCGTGGCAGCCAAGACAACCTGGTATGTTTCCGGACCCAACCTCTTTCTTTCAAAACCCACAGTATAATGCTCAACAATATGGTATGTGGCAGAATCAAATTCAAACCCCATTTACAAACTGGTCACCACAATCATTGCCTTCTTCAAATCCATGGCTGAATCAAACAAGCCAAACTGGTTGGCCGAATTTCCCTTACATTCCACCATATTGGCAAAATGGCCCGTATCCTTCACAATGGACTCCCTCTACTTCAAAAAGTTCACCCTGGCAGACAAGCTGGCAAAGACCGATGTACCACCCAGCTGGAACTATTCCACTCCCTCAACCTACTTTGCCAGCTTTACAACAAAATCCCTAGTCTAACTTGAGGCCGCAACTCCCAGCCCAACCCGATCCCAATCCAAATAACAAGCAGGTCCAATCTATTCAAATCATAGAATCACCAGAACCAGGACCCGACTTAAGGGAGTGCAATGACCTTCAGTTAAGATCTGGGCGTATAATTGAAACTGAGGGAGATAAAACAGTTCATATTGAAGATCAGTTACCTAGAGAACATCAGTCACAACAAGAGGATGTAAATAAGCAACAAACTCATAATCAAGCAACCACATCCTCTCCTCCATTCCCAGAACGATTAGCCATACCTCGATCCATACAATATCCTGACTTTGACATTCTGGGAGAATTACAAAACCTGTACATAAAAATTCCATTCCTCCGAGCCATTCAACACATTCCCATATACGCCAAAACCATAAAAGAATTGTGCATAAAGAAACCAAGGAGGAATATAACAAATAATCCAAGAGTCCAAGTAGTCGGTACCTTATCTGACCTATTGTCGGGAAGAGAAACACCCCTTAAATATGAAGACCCCGGGAACCCAATTATAACTGTTCAAATTTATGGCCAGACCCTGCCTAATGCCTTAGTTGATTTAGGGGCTGCAATTAATATTTTAACAACTACAACTTGCCAAAAACTCGGCATTACATCTGTAGAACCCACCTCTACTCTGTTAGAATTGGCTGACCGATCTGTGGTTAGACCAGAGGGCACTCTACATGATGTCATGGTCTCTGTAGAATCCTGGGAGTATCCAACCGATTTCCTGATAATTAATCCAAAAACCCGGCTTGATGGACATCCGCTAATTTTAGGTAGACCTTGGCTCGCTACTGCCGATGCCTACATTGGTTGTCGGCAGGGAAATATGACCATAACCAGAGGACCAAATAGCAAAAATCTAGTTCTATATCCTCCAGCGCAGCCAAGTGTCACAATGATTAAAACTAATAAGCACCCTGTATCATATCTTACTGATAACATCAGATCTCCATTAACTATACAAGAGGCACTCGATTTCAAAGATCAAATAGAAGACGATGCCATTAATATTTTCATTACTCAAACTGAACCTCGCACACAGTGTCACATGATAGAAGCAGCATTTGATAATGAATTGGAAGAAGATCCCCTGAAAGATATTCATGACCAAACAATACCTGTTACTTCTGTTGCAAATAGTAAAACTGTGGAAATTGCACCGGGGAAAACTTTAAACATCAATGCTAATCTCACACCGGAACAAGAAACAAAGCTCATCCATCTGTTAACAAAATATCAAGAAGCATTTGCATGGGACTACCCTGATATGAAAGGAATCGATCCCCAATTATGTACCCACCACATTTACATAGAAAAAGATGCCAGACCTGTGCGTCAGCCGCAAAGGAGACTTAATCCCCATCTAAAAGATGTTGTAAAAACTGAACTTCAGAAACTTTTAGCTGTGAATTTTATCTACCCTATCTCTGACAGTAAATGGGTCTCTCCACTTGTGGTGGTACCAAAAAAGAATGGGAAATGGAGAATTTGTGTGGATTATAGGGAACTTAACAAGGCAACACAAAAAGATCATTTTCCTCTTCCTTTCATAGATCAAGTATTGGACACTTTAGCGGGGAAGAAGTTCTTTTCTTCCCTGGATGGCTTCAGTGGATACAATCAGATTCAGATTGCCCCTGAAGACCAGGATAAAACTACCTTTACTTGCCCCTGGGGAACATTTGCCTATCGAGTTTTACCTTTTTGCTTATGTAATGCTCCTGCCACATTTCAGAGGGCTATCCTTAGTATTTTTGCAGATTTAATCAATGATGGACTTGAAGTTTACATGGATGACTTTACACCATATGGAGATGACTTTGATCCAGCTCTAGACACCCTAGAGAAAGTCCTACAACGCTGCATTGTTACTAGACTTTGCTTAAGCAATGAAAAATGTTTCTTGATGATGACTGAAGGACTTATCTTAGGACACTATGTCTCAGCAGCCGGCATTCAGGTAGACCCGGCCAAAATCCAAATACTTTTGCTTATTCCCACTCCTACTACTCAAACAGAGGTACGCAGTTTTCTTGGATTTTCAGGTTATTATAGACGATTTATAGAGCATTATTCGCACATTGCTGCTCCTTTATATGCAATGACTGGTAACGTTGATTTTCTTTGGACAGACAAATGTGACCATGCTTTCGAGGATCTAAAGAAGCTTGTATCCACAGCCCCAGTCCTTCGAGGACCAAACTGGGACCTACCATTCCAGATATCATCTGATGCCTCAGATACAGCCATTGGCGCAGTCCTTGGGCACGAAGAGGATAAAAAACCATATGCTATCTATTACATCAGCAAAAATTTATCCCCTACTGAATTGAATTACACTGTTACTGAAAAAGAATTCCTAGCTGTAATACATGCTGTCAATAAATTTAGACATTATATTACAGGCTACCCTGTTATCTTGTATACAGACCATTCTGCTATAAAATATTTAGCGAATAAGCCTGTCACAAATGCCAGAGTAACTCGATGGCTAATCTTATTGCAGGAATTCGACATCACAATCAAGGACCGCCCTGGCAAAGAAAACCCTGTAGCCGATTTTCTTTCGAGAATACCAAAATCAAGCGATGCAGCAGCAGTGGAAGATCAATTTCCGGATGAGCACCTGTTTGCTGTTGCCGTTAAAACAACCTGGTATGCTGATGTTGCCAACTACCTCGCAGTAGGTAAATTACCAAAACATTTAACTCCTAATGAGCGCAAGCAGATCATTCAGAAAAGTTCTCGATTTTCGTGGATTGGAGGCTATTTGTTTCACACAGGAGCAGACATGCATATCAGGTGATGTGTTAGAGAGGATGAAATCTTTGACATCCTAAAAGCCTATCACGATGGACCGTGTGGGGGGCACTTCGCTGAGCGTAGAACTGGACATAAAGTATTGCAGACAGGATATTACTGGCCTACGATCTTCAAAGATGCAAAGAAGTTTGTCCAAGCCTGTGACAGTTGCCAGCGAGCAGGACGACCTGGTCAAGCTGATGAGATGCCTCTGAAACCACGGTTAGTCATCGAACCATTCGAGCGGTGGGCTCTGGATTTCGTTGGACCCATCAACCCTTCATCAAATCAGAAAACATATATTTTGGTGGCAACAGAATATGTCACCAAATGGGTTGAGGCAGAAGCATTGCCAAGAGCCATAGAGGACTCTGTCATACAGTTCCTGTTCCTTCTATTTGTTCGTTATGGCCTTCCTAGGGAAATAATTATAGATGGAGGACCACAATTTGTTGGGCATAAATTAGCTGCAACACTTAACAATTATCATGTCCAGCATAAGATCACTACTCCATATCACCCACAGGCGAATGGGCAGGTAGTAAGTAGCAATAAGATAATAGAATCAATCCTAACGAAAACTATTGCATCACATAGGCGTGACTGGGCTACCCGACTACCTGAAGCACTCTGGGCCTATCGAACCACATGGAGGAGCACCACTGGTTACTCACCTTATCAACTAGTGTTTGGAAAACAACCTATTTTTCCCATAGAATTCAAAATCCAAACACTGCGAACAGCACAGGAAGTTGGCCTAGACTTAACTGAGGCACAACTCAATCGACTACAACAGATCAATGAATTAGACGAAATTCGGCTCTCTGCACTACAAAATACAGCATTAATTCAACAGCAGCGAGCCAAATGGCATGATGCGCTCATCAAGAACAAAGTCTTCCACGAGGGAGACTGGGCTTTGTTATACGATTCCCGGTTTCAGGACCTCCCTGGAAAACTTCAGACTCGATGGTTGGGACCATACGAAATCCAGAAGGTACATGACAATGGAACACTTACTCTAATCACCATTGACGGTTCTGGATATGCATTCAAAGTAAATGGCCACCGAGTCCGTCTCTACCGTAAACCACTTACTCGGGAATCCTTCTTCCAGCAGCTACGCCGAGATACTGATCTGGAGATCTTAGGAGAGGAAGAGAAATCTTCCTCACCTGTAATTCATTAAGGGTCTATTTATTTTTGCAAATTGTACATAAAGTTCTTGTTTTTTTAAGTGATTCTTGTACATAAGTTTGATTTGAATATCTTTTTGTCATTTTTTGCTGTTCCTTTTTCTTCCACAAAGTTTGATTTTTGCTCTTCTAATAGCATATGCATGTGTTTTTATGTTGGTTTTGCTTGTTCTGCTGTTCCTTTTCTAAAGGAACAGCATTCGGATCTCTGCTGTTCCTTTTTCAAAAGAACGATATTGTTACGTTTCTCGTTGTTCCTTTTGGTTACCACTGTTCCTTTTCCTTCAAAGAAACAGCGTTCTTTTATTGTTGTTTTGCCTTTTTCAACGGAATGGCATATTGAGTGTTTTATAGTATGATTGCCGTTCCTTTTCCCAAAGGAACGGCATTTGCATTTTTTCCTTTTTCTATTATTCATCGTTGTCTCTTTTCCAACGGAACACCATTAGCATACTTTTGATCTCTTTTGCTGATTTAAATTGAGATGCTTTTTGCCGTCTTCTTTCTAGTCTTCAAGCTTCAGCTATGTATTTGTGCGATGAAATATAAAAACACAACATACCGAAAATCTGCAAACCATAAATCGCTATATCTATAAGGCTCTGCATTAATAAGAGGACAAATGGAAGGACATACTTATTTCTTACCTTTTGTTGACATGGTTTTACTAATTTTGCCCTGATTGGTTATCTTTATCATGCTGATTCCCTTAAACTTTTTTATTAGTACTTGGGAATAAAGAGCAAAGAGTTTATATCTTCCTATTGAGATAATAAGACTTCTTCCACCATTCCTACTCTTAAGGAGTGTTGAACCACCCTTTGTGTATAAATAAGGAAAAGAATTCTATGAAAAAGAAAAAGCATGTCAAATGTCAAATGCAGGATAGGGGGTCTCATCGAGAGCCAGCCTACCATGATCATGAGGATGGAAGTGAAGTGGCATTCCCATTCTGGCCACCACACCAGGGATATGGTCAAAAAGGTATATCAAACAAACAAACCTTGGAACAGGAGGTCTCATCACGAGCCGGCCTGCCCACGTTTCGCTCTTTCCTCGTGAATGGCATTATGGTTAACTGGTCACCAAGCCAGCATAATGGTCTACATTTTGATATAACAACATTCCTAGGTATACACAAATGATCATGGTTCCGAGGGTGAAAAACAACTCTGCCAAGGTTATGGACACCTGTTGGCAGCAGAGTAATGTTAATGGTATCGAAGTCACCTTGCTTACACCAATAGGTAAGATACTAACACTCGTTTGTTTTTTATATCCTAGGCACTAATCATATGTTATTTCCCGATTTATACACCGCATGAATATTTATCATTACCAATCATGGCAACGGAGGTGACCATGACCGCTTAATATTGGCAAGTACGATACATGCCCTATCCATCAGCCTCAAATCATCACACAACAGCCTCTTATATAACACGCGATCCATTCTCCGCCTCGATTTCGGAAATCTGTTGTCCTTTTTCAACATGGCATAAATCCACATGCTGTTCCTTTCTGACCTGATTGCAGACTGGGTGCCGCTCCTTTATTTTCCGGCTGGGACATCCTATCACGCTGCGGGGGGGGAGGTTAACCTCATCATTCCCTGTATTACGTGTCAATTCACCATTCGAAACAATTAGTTTACGACGGTTTGGCATGGTTTCACGGCATGGCATATTTTTATTTTTATTTTCACACAAGTTGTTTTTTGCTGCACTGTTGCATACTCTGTGTTTTCTTTCGCGAAACATTGCTCTCTGTGTTTCAAACCGAAAAAGTTTTTGCTGTTCCATTTAGAAATCGCAGTGAAAACATGGGGGGAAAGGCAATTCGAAGTGAGCCTCAACAGCTAACGATCTCTGCTGCTGCCCGAGAAATCCTGGAAAGGGCAGGATGGTTGAACTATTTCAATCGCTTACAGGAAGCTAATGAGATATTAGCAATGGAGTTCTTGCAGAATTTACAAGATGACCACTCCACAGTAAGAGGGAAACGGATAGCGGTCACTGATGCCATAATTGCAGAAGTTTCAGGACTACCAGCTACCGGACCGGTATGGACATTCAAAAAGGAACGATTACAGAAGGTCATGGAACTGTTCCAGGACGAAGGCCGGAATTTGACAATTAAAGGAAAGGGAGTTATGCCAGCGACCCTAGGAGAACCCTGGACGGAGCTAGCAAGAATAGTACAGAGCTACATTACCTGCGAAGGAAGAAAAGACGTGGTAAGACCACGACACCTTAAACTTCTAGCTGTTCTAAAACAGAAATGCTCTGTGAATTTACCGGCACTCTTAAACTCGTTATTGCATGATGCTGCACAAAGTATGAAAAGGGCACAGCACGTAGAGGCAATTGTTAGTCACCACGGGTTGATTCGACTTGTTGTTAGTTATGGTCTTACCCAGCAGCAGAGCAGCTGGGAAGAGCTCATTGCAATGATTGAAGGGGGATCGACAGAACCATCCCCGAAACGTAGACATTCTATAAACCCACCAGAACAACCGGCAAAATGCAGAGAAGATGTTGCTAGTACATCACAACAACCAGAGACACACCAAGAATCGGCAAAGCGAAAGCATGTCGTTGATTCACCCGAGCAACCAGAGGAACCCAGGAAATCAGCTCGATTAGCTCAGATGAGAGGAAGCATAAATAAGCCCAGGAAATCAGCCCGGTTGGCTCGAATACGAGGAAGGCTGGACAGGAGGAGGAAATAGAACAGCAG
The DNA here is from genome assembly GCA_034641835.2 of Pinus albicaulis. Classification (NCBI taxonomy): domain Eukaryota; kingdom Viridiplantae; phylum Streptophyta; class Pinopsida; order Pinales; family Pinaceae; genus Pinus; species Pinus albicaulis. Next base: position 1,453,194,888 of record CM076570.1, on the reverse strand, counting down.
GAAGATAGCCCATTACAAGACCTACTGGGAGAAGATGACTTGGCCGCCATCCTAGCCAATATGAGTAAGTATGGTCAACCTTCTAGTTCAGAGAACCCCCACGACCAACCCCAGGAAGAGGACATGCCTGTTCATGATGAAGAGGAGGAAAATATTGAACGGGAACAATCTGTTCCCATGTCACAAGAGGGAAATCTAGAGGAAGTAGGAGCAGAAACAGCATTTGCTCAGGAAGAATTAGAACCAGTCGAGATGCATACCCCAGAACAGCCGGAGCAGAGCAGTGAGGAAGAACCCCAGGAGGAAGAGTTAGCAACTGGTCATGATCCAGTCCACCATCGACAGACTGTCGTTCCTTCAAATGAAACAATGGAAATCAAGAAGTTGCGGAAGGAACGAACTAAATTGTTAAATACGATAACCCAGCTCAGACAACAAATTAGGATTCTGAAAAAAAACCAGAAGGTAAAGAGGAAAAAGAGGGCCAACAAACGGCCTGCTGTCCAAAACCCTGAGGATCCAGCTGCCGTTCCACATGATGCTGAGGTTCGTGTTAAAATAGAAAAGGATGATAAGCAAATTCAGACAGAGGCACCGCCCTCAGGTGTAATAAGGGTTCTGAACTCCAAACAACATAACAAGAAGGTTCAGGTAAAACTCCCGGCCTCCACTGATCTATGGAAGAAAGATCCAAAGACAAAATCCTTGCACAAGATGATGAAACAAGCACAGCAAGAAGTGGAGCAACTTAAAGAGCAAACGGTTCCCCTAGAAAAATATGAGGAGTTGCAGCAGCAACTAAGGGACGTCAGTCAATCTAAAAGACAGGCTTTTGAAGGATGGATGAAGGAACAAGAGGAAGTCACACAGGTAACTTGTAGACTAGATACTACTATCAAACAGATGAATGACTTGTGTTCTTTATATAATAATGTTTTAGCATGTAGGGCCCCTGCTAAAAACTATGCTCTATTTCTATTAGAACGGTATTTACAATTACAAATAAAAGCTGTTAAGGCAGGCACCCCTATACAGATCAACAATGTCAATGATTTTATAGACTGTTGTAAACATTATGGAGTGAAAGTCCAGAGATTGTTGTGTGAACTTTATTTACGCGACCTTGTGCTAAGTCAGGAGACTGAATTGAACCCTGGTCCCTCCATTGGCGATATCCAATTCCAAGCATTCATTTCATTCGGGGTTAATCAGATTAAGTGGCTCAAAGCCTATGATACCTTCCAGAGTCAAGAAAATGGTCTAGATTTACGAGTTAGGGCTGAGCCTAGGAACCCAGTACAATTATGGACAGCTCATATAAACCACATAAGGACTCCGGGTGTCATTGTAACATTAGGGCCTATGCATGAGGCACTCATTCAAGAGAGTTTAGAGTATTTCCTTTCTATCAAAGACTTGGCCATTAATGCAGCCAAATTTCGATACTGAATCTCTGATCCACACATCCAGCTCAGAGAACCATTTAAGTATGAGAACTTTGAGTTAGCTGCTGACCGTTTGAATCTCTATGGCCAGAGCATTCTGAAAGCAGGGTCATCTTGGTTAGGATATAGATTTCGCGCTCCAATTATTTGGCATCCTGCACCTGGATACCAGGCCCTGTATGATATGCCTGAGGGGCAAGCAGGTCAGTTCTTTGATTATTTAATCACTCAACATGGTTGTAGGCCTCCGCATGAGACTCCTTCCCCAGCATACTCTCTCACTGCATTACATGTCAACTACAATGTTTTCATGAGGACATGAAACAAGGTAAGCAGGGGGGTGTGTGGAGTACTAAAAAGGTATGCTCTTGATCATTATTTCAGTGGCTTTTTAATAGAATTTGTGAACCTTTTTGTGTCATGAATTTGGGAATTAATAAGTAACCATAACAAAACATGTGAGAATCGATATACAAGACTTAGCCACTGATAATGGTTATTTTCTATACAGGAAAAGGAGAAAACAAGGGATTGACGTTCCAAAGGGAAAGACAAAGTCGAGATAACTGCTGTCTCTCTGGACGAGAACCGAACGCAAACAAAGAGAAACAGATCAAAGCAAATCGGCTCGGAAAAGAAGGAGAGGACACCAGCTCAGCGCAACCGAAAAGACAGGATGAAGAGTTAACAGTTTGGCGAATCCCTCAGGATCGAAGATCCTGAGGGATCGCTGCTTTATTTATCTAGTTGCTTGGACATCTCCGCCGTCGTCTTTATAAAAAGAGACAGCACTGTTAGTTTAGGAAAGATAAGAGAGAGATAGGATACATTTTATGTAATCTTCTGTAAGACATCAGCTTTGGTTATTAATTTTTGTTGAAGACTGGTTCGATGTATTTTTGATCGATGCATTAATAAAGGCTTGGTGATTATTCCATCTTCGCGTCTGCATTAACTTAAAGCGGTGTATCCTTGGAGGCTAAGGGCCCGGCCCCGAAGGACACTTGCTTCTGTACCATTACAGCTTCACTTCTGTGTGGTTTGTTTATTCTTGTTATTTGATTATTTGATATGCTTTACAAGTTCATATGATATGCTCTGTTCAAGTTTGAATCATTGAAGTTTCGACAGATAGAATTGTATGTTGACTCTGTATCGAGTTATTTATCCTTTCAAGAGTTAATCGCATATCCTTACTGTTATATTACAGAGCTGTTGTACTAAGCGTTCGTGTGGTGTGCGTTTTTAATTTATCAGTACTGTTCCATAATTCATTTGTTGTTATTGCTGTTCCATTAGTGTGATCTGTGTGAATCGCCTCTAGAGTGACAGAATGTGCTTCGATTGCAAAGAGTGTATAAGTTGAGTTTGGTTATAACCCGCGGGACTTAGTTATTCAATTGTTGTTCCATTTTAGAGTTGCTGTTCCATTTCAGAATTGTGGTTCAATCCTTTATTCGCTTTGCTGTTCCATTTACTTGCAGTTGTTGGTTTGTTGTGAGAGATGATCTAAGGCTGTAGTGAGCAGTAGCAGTCATTGTCTAGCTCCCAGGCTCGTGATCTATGTTTGAGTTCCTTTTCCATCAGTTTCCGAAGGGATGGGTTATCATTGCCGAACCCTTGACTGATAAGTTATTGAGTTTTCTGAGTGTGTGATTTATTTCTTTAAAGTAATTTGATTTCAGTTAAGCATTCGTTTACTCTTGTATTTCTTAAGAACTGTACTACTAGCATTACTCTGACAAATGAGCCTCGGATTGAGTCACTCTTTGTAATGACAAAACGCTCTCGGGTTGACATATTAATGTGAGGTAATTAGAGGTGAAAGAGACCCTTTTTATAGCTCTACACCCCCCTCTCGATGTATTTTCCAGTCCTAAACACAAATTTGAGGTCAAAATAAAGAGAAAAAAGAGGAGAATGGATCAATCACAGGCCTTAGTTCCCGCGGATACTTCTTTTCAAGTATTACACAAAGGTGAAAAATCCACCCCTGCAGAAGATCTTGGTAGTCTCTCGTAGTTTGTAGGATCATATGCCACTACCACCATTGATAAAGCCTCTGAAGTACAAAAACTCCTAAGGGATAAAGATGAAATAATTGTGTAGATAGAATAGAGTCTAGAGAGTGTAAAACAAATCATTGAACAACAATGGCAAGCTCATCTTGTAGAGCTTCAGGATAATTTCAATAATTTGAAGCCTCAAGATGAAGTTGATCTGAAAATCAGGGACATATAAATTTAGGAGCTACAACAAAATATAGAGCAGTTTAAAGAAATCCTGAGATATATGAATTCAAGAAAGAAGCACGAGAGCTTAACACTCTCCTTTCTCAACAATAAGTTATATTCTGCCAAAAATTGGTAACGATCAATGACTTGGGAAAATAAAATGATTCAATCAATCGTCCGATCTAAGGACATATTATGAGGAGATAAAAGAGAATATTTTTTACTACATATCATGGCAAGATACTACTGAAGGAAGATCAAATGATCTCCCTAGGATTGACTAATCACTAAATTAAATTGTTTTCAAAAAATGGGAAATCAAACTAAAACATGCAGAAATGGCAATTGTTAGTGCCAAGAACATTTCCAACAATCTCACTAAAACTGTCATTGACATCTGCTACAAGCCAACCTCATTGAGGAATTATATGAAGGCACTTTACCATATGTTAATTTATTAACCAAAACATGGTAGGAATTATCTAAAAATAAGGTTGAAAATATAAAGAAGCTGTCAAAGGTTAAACTAGAAATCCATTGGAATTTCTTGGTCCAACCTCACACTCCATGGCTTATGCTAAGGTGTCTCTCGAATAAAACTACTCATCTCCTTCCATCACTCAGTGATGCAGCATTCACAAGACAGATGTGCATGCATCCTAGTCATCCTCCTGAATTGAAACCAATGACAGATATATGTGAGCTTCGAAAACAAATGGGTGAACACTCCTCATCTCAACCATAGTCATTTTTTTGCAACACAAAATATATTATTGTCCTTTATTTTATTTTAAGGATGGTTTGTTGAAACCATTCCAGTATTTTGTGTTACTTTGCTATAATTTTATTTTGATTAGAAACTATAAATTCCCTTCATTGTAATAAAAAAGGGGTTCTGAAATTTTGTAAGAGAGCTTTTAGTTTTCACTTCTGTAGCTTCAAGTCATCTTAATAGAAATCTGAACCAACACTTTTTCTTTCATGAGCAGAGTTCTCATATATCGAGTATTATTATCTGACTGTTATTTCTTTTTTTTAATGAGATTAATGGTCATTTTAAATGTGTTTATCATATATATGTTTTACAAATACTCAAGAATTATCACTATTGAAGTGTATGGTTGTAATATTTTAAGTATATGTATGAACAATGAGATATTTTATGTGATATGTTTTATAAACTAATTTAATTAACTATTTGATTAAATTAGTTATCTTTATCTGTTTTCACCACAGATAATTTTATGATCTATATTGTCTTATTTTTATATGAGATCTTTTAAAGTAACATGTAAAGAGAGAATTGTCCTGGGATATACATATTTTAAGTCTATTTATCATTATTTCATTAGTTTTAATTACATTATCATATTCACACTTATATATCCCATCCATATGTATATTTTTTTAAAGGGAAATTGGTCCCATTATCCCTAGTCGGAGCCACCACTCCAAACAAAAAAGGAGTTGTTTTAATTTCACGACCGGGTGGTTTTCCCTAATGTTGAAGTAGAGAATTTCGAGCCTACAAAATTTTGGCGCTAGAAGGAGGGCCTGAAGATTATGAATGAAATAAAGGTTTAATCCCAAAGAAAAATTACATCAAAAGAGTCAATCCCCCTAAAAATACCCTCCAACTTCAAGATCCCATTCAAGATCTCCCACTCCTATATTTGAAGTTGTTGAAATAACCAAAAAATCTCCTAGCACACTTCCTAAGTCTGTTAGTCAAACTTCTACGTCATTACCTCAATAGTCACCTAAATTTCATACCTTGATTCAAAGCATTAGAAGGAATTTTTATTTCAGAAGAAAGACTTGCTCATATCAAAGTATCTAAAGGAAGTGTATCATCATCCTTAAAAGTTTCTCATGTATTAACCTGATCTCAGAGTGATAAACTTGGAATAACTCATTTTGAATTTCCACTACCTACTCATCGGAGAAAATTACTTACCTAAAAAACTCAATCCTCTACTAGTGAGATTACACCATCTTCCCCGCCTCACACTCCTTTATTTGATTCTTCAAATCATTCTCTACCGTCTTCTTAACTTTTGATAAATCATTCCATCCACATTCCTATGACACAATCAACTGGTGCTATCATAATCAGTAGCACTACAGGGGAAACGTCTTCATCCACCCAATCATCTTTAGCCTCTAGATCATCTACATCTTTTTCTATTCCTACAAACCCTAGAATGGAAAACAGACCTTGGACTAACCTAGGGGTAGTCCAAGTGGCACAACCAATCCATTCTCTACCTAAACATCTAGAGATATGGTTACCAAAGTATAATCCTGATAATGGACTGCCTACTGAGGAAAACCTCCATAATTTCATGTTGGCCATCAACCTTAATGGGGTTGTAGAAGAGGATCGTGTAGTCAGGATTTTCCCTTTTACTTTTGAAGGATCCACAGGGTCATGGTATTTCTCATTAACACTAGGTTCAATTAACAATTGGGAGATATTTGAAGAAAAAAGTTGACAAAATTTGGAGATGGTCACACAACAACTACTTTAATCAATGATCTATCTAATCTTAAAGAAAATCCAAATGACAATATTAAATATTTTTACTCTAGATTCAATAAATTATTAAATTAAATCCTTGAGACTTCTATACCTGGTGATGACGTGCAAATCAAATTGTATATCTATGCTCTTCCTTCAATATTACAATATTCGTGGATAGATCTAATAAGGAATTTTTGCTGAGAATATGAAAGAAGATCTATCTGTGGAGAAGATAATTCTTGCTTTTAAAAAGAAGAATACTCTCGAAGAAAGGAAAACCAAGAATGTCACTTTCAAACATGAATCCAAAAAGAAAAATCTCAAATATCCCTTCTATTTGGAAGGATTACAAAAGGTCCTCAAAACAATGTCTAACGAAATGGTAGAGATAAAAAAATAAGTAGCTGAATCTTCAAAAAGGCCTTTCCGTTATTTTAAAAAGACTCAGTCATTAATATATCAACCCCCTTCCATTATATCAATTTCATAATTCAATGAAGAAGAAGAAGAAGAAGAATCAACCTTATCCATTGAAGAATCACAAGAGGAAGAATTAGATAAAGTTCATGAATTATGGGATTTCATTCTAACCACTTTAGAGAATGAAGTGGAAGAAGAAGCCCTACCATTAAGCACTAGAAGCAAGGGACCTGCCGATGCTCCTTCTACAAGTCAAAAACATAATTACCCTACTCCTCCTATTAAAGAAAAACCCACATTGAAAAATTTAGCTTCTATACCTTGTGATCATGTTCCAACTTATTCCAAAAATCCATCTACATATAAAACTTTGGTAGTATCTCATACGATAGAATATAACATCATTGAAGACATGAAAAATGTTAAATATAGATTTTCCTTGTATGACGTAAGTAAGTTAAAGCAACAACACATATTCTTACTCAAGGAATTGAATGCAATTCTTGCGTCCCCTTTACCCATTGTTGTTACTGCAAAAGCCTAAAAAGGGAATAGTAAGCCTCCAAATGATCTTTCAGATAAGGTTTTTTCTTCTGGTACTATTTTTATTGGAGATAGATCAATTTCTCGCACACCTCCTTTTCTTTTAACCTTTGAAAATTTTAAAAATAATGTTCACAATTTTCTAGGAGTTTATGGTGCATCATCTAATATTATTCCCTATGCAGTTTGTCTCAAACTGAATATTTTGCCTTATAAATATGTTGTACAAATTGTTCAATTAGATTGAACAAAGGTCAAAGTATTAGGAGAAATGAAATTTGTTTTGACAAGATTTTCTTCTAACTCAAAGGTCTATCAAATAATAGACATATTGGTTGCAGACATTCTAGAATTCTATGGTCCTATTCTAAGGAGAGATTGGTCCGAAAAATTACATGTTTATTTTGCAACTGATTGGTCTCACATGTGGCTTCCCTACAACTGTAAACCCAATAAAATCCGAATGGACATAGAAAATCATATGAAATATTTAGTGATGTACCTATATGAGGAAAATGAACGAGTAGTTTTTGCAAACAATATTCTTAGGAATTATTTTTCGAAATCTTTCTTTGCCAATTTTACAGCACAAAACTATTATTTTTTAGTTTATTTTGTTTCCTCCCAAATTGGAATTTTTTCTTAAACAAATTCATATAAATGTATTTTTATTGTAGATACATTTGTAATTAAGCGTGGTAAGTTGTTTTGGACTCTTTATTGTGATGGGTAAAAATCTAATGATGGCGCGGGAGTTGGCTGCATCTTAATAAACCCTTATGGAGAAAATATTATGCTTGCATGTAGATTAGAATTTGAATGTATTGAAAACATTGTTGAATATGAATCATTAGTACATGGATTGCAGAAAGCCATTAGCCTTGATGTGAAATACCTCAAAGTCTTTGTTAACTTAGAAATTGTCATGAAATATGTAGGAAACACGATTCACTGTGTTTCCAGTCATCTCAAGCATTACCAATACTTGATTCAAAATCATACCTCTCATTTCATTGCATTTGACATATCCCCCATCCCAAGGTTACAAAATACTAGTGCCGATCTTTTGGCTAATGTTTCTTCTAACCTTATCCCACCTAGATATTTCAACCTTGATAGATTTTCAATTGAATTAATTTTTTTCCCCTCCATTCCTGACAACATAACCAATTGGCATGTTTTCAATGATGAAGATGATATCCTAAGATTTTTAACATTAGAAGGATCTTATTCCTACCAAATCATCGATGAAGATGAGCATGATAAGCGACTGAATAAACCTATTGAGTAAATGTATTTACCTAAGCATGTAGTTAAGCTGGAAGACTTTTACGATTTGAAAGACATGTTTAAAAGGGTTACTAATTGCAAACTTCAAAGTTGAACTTTGAGGTTTTAATTGGTTAACTTAGGGTTTGATCTTAAACCTCAAAATATCAATTTAGGCCTCAAACTTACATGTGATGAAAGGTCTACTTTCATTCATCTGCTAAGAAGATATAAGGATCTATTTGCTTGGAATTATGATGAACTAAAAACCTCTGACACATCCATCATTCAACATACCATTCCCATGCTACCAGATGCAAAACCCATTCAAAAAAATCTTAGGATTATTCATCCTAACTTGGAAAATCAGATCAAGAATGAGTGAAACAAGCTTCTTAGATCCAAAATAATTTTTCGAGTTTTACATTCTAAGTGGGTTTCAAATATTGTACCTATTAGAAAGATGAATGGAGATATTCAAATTTGTATAGATTTTAGAAATTTGATTAAGGCATGTGATAAGGATAACTTTCTTCTGTCCCCAATGGAACAAATTCTACAATCTGTTATTGGCTCTGAGCTAATGTCATTTCTAGATATATTTTCAGGTTACAATCAAATCCTTGTACATCTAGAAGACAAGCTTAAGAGCACATTCATAACTAAATGGGGAAATATTCATATCAAATTATGCCTTTTGGACCAATAAATGCAGGAGCTACTTTCCAGAGAGCCATGGACATCACTTTTAGATTTTTGACTAAAAATTCAGTTGTAGTATACTTAGATGATATCAAAATTTATTCTAAGAAGAAAAATAATCATTTTCATGATTTGAAGCAAACCTTTGAAAGGTGTAAAATATATGGAATCTCCTTAAATCCTAAAAATTCATTTTTTTCTGTTAGTGAAGGAAAGCTTCTACAATTTATTATTTCCAAAGAGGGAATTTGTATAGATATAGATAGAATTATGGTGATTTCTGAAATACCCTTACCACAAAATAAGAAATACATGTAGTCCTTCCTTGCGAAAATCAAGTTTGTCAAAAGGTTTGTCCCACACTTTTCACAAATTTTCTTACCCTTATAGACCATGATCAAGAATAATTCAATTTTAAAATGGGGACAAGTTGAAAAAGAAGCATTTGAATCGATAAAACAAGCAATCGTAGATTCTCGCTCTTTGTCAACCCCTAATTTTTCTAAATAATTTGTTTTATATACTTTTTCTTCTGAACGATCCTATGCAGTAGTATTGACACAACCCAATGGAAAAAAAGTTGAAGCTCCTATTTATTTCTTTAGTTCTAACTTACAGGTAGCTGAGTTAAATTACTCAGAGGTGGAAAAGCAGACATTTGCAATTTTTAAGTTGATCATTCATTTTTTGGAAATATGATGTAATGAGTTGTCCTTGATGGAAACCTACTTGATGAACCTACTTCATGAAGTTGTCCTAGATGGAAACCTAATTGATGAAGTTGTCCTTGATAGAAACCTACTTGATGAGTTGCCTATGATAAGCAACCTATTTTTCAAAGATGGAAGAATGATGTATCTACAGATTAGTTCATATGTGACAGAGGAAAGAATTCCAGAGAAATGATAAATATAATATGTCACAATGTATACACGGGTTTTTAAAGGCCAAGTCTCGTATATACACGGAGAGGTACGTACCAAGTCACTTATTCATGTTTGTACTCCAAAATTATAATACCAAGGGGATTTACCATGGTATTGGCACATGGTATTTAGTGTTGTATTGTCTATTTGATTCCATCCAAAAATGGCATCAGAAGTTGTGTGGTTTTGGCTCATGGTATTGGTAAAGGCTAAAAATATATAAGGAGAAGAAGATCATAGTGCAAAGGTGTGCATGTGTCTAGGTATTGAACGAATACTTCACTATGAAGTATATCTGCATGGAATAGGTTACAGTTTATTGATAGATCTGAATTAATAATGCACCTATGAATAAATTGATGGATCAAGATCTCTAGACCTGATATGACTATGTATCTTCTAGATATGTTTATGGAATGTTTATATCTGAGATAAGGCAAATATTTTCTGGAAGGGAAGGGTAAGATCTGAGTTGTTTATCTGTTCTGAAGAGTTGCGCAGCCCTGCAATGTTTGCATATCTATACGCAAGTTCGTCGAAGCGAATGCGCGTACATACGCAGGTTAGTATTAGCAAAAGTGCGTATGGAATCTAAGGTTAGTTCTATAATGTGTGTAGATATATAAACAGGTTTTTCTTTGTGAAAGCACGTATATACGCAGGTTCAGTGAAGTAAAAGCACGTATGGAATCTAGGGTTTTGCTGAAGTATGCAGAAAGAAATCTCAGATCTTTTTTTTTGTATTACTGTTGTCTATCAATGATGTATTCATACATATCTGGGTTGTTTGAATACTGATTATGTTGCTAGTTTCTTATGATTAAAGAACAGTAGTTGGTTGGTTGATTGATGATTCAATGAATGAATTGATGGAGTTATAAGTTTCAGTTTGATGTATGTTATTTGAGCTTAAATGTGTGGAGTGGGTCTAGTTTGAAAATCTGATGAAAACAGGCCAACAAGTTGTGTTATGTGTAAGCTGTTGGATCCAGTATGAAAATTGATGAAACGTGGTCCATGGTGGTGCTGAGGGTTGAAGCCTTCAATGAGGCAGTTGTAGCTCCCTTCCAGTGGTAGTTGGTAAATGAGATCAGAGGGTAGTAGCTCCCTTCTAGCAGTGGCTGGTAAACGAGATAAGGGGGTAGTAGCTCCCTTCCACGAGCGGCTGGTAAACGAGATCAGGGGGTTGGAGCTCCCTTCCAGTAGTAGCTGGAGAATGAGAGAAGGTTGCAGCCTTCTGCAGGTGGGTGCCTGCGTGCTGGTATGAGTTTGCGCTAGTACATGGTTTTAAGAAGTTTTGTTTATAATAAATATTGAAGACAGAGACGACGACAGTGGCGGTTTTCTCTCGAATTAGGTTTCCACCTTAAATCCTGGTGTTCATCTGTGTTGCTTATGTGTGATGATTTGTTCTATTCTTACTGCACATGTTTACTACTTACTAAACATCTGATGAATGAATGATGCAATGATCTAAGTAAATAATTATCTGCATAATAAGATCTCTGGACATACGCAAGTTTGCTTAAAGATATCTGCGTATATATGCGAGTTGGGTTAGTTAAAGTCGCGTATAGAATTCTGTAAAGAAAAATTAAAAGTTTTGAGTAAGCTCTAACACGTATTCACCCCCCCCCCCCCTCTTAGTATTTTTCCCAACAATTGGTATCAGAGCAGGTCCTTCTAAAGGAGCTTGATCACTTGAAGGAGATCCGTTGCAATGGGAAGTCATGAAGGAGTATCTTCTATAAGGCCACCACTCTTCAATGGAAGTAATCTATTATTCTGGAAGATACGAACAAGAGCATATTTGTAAATTCTTGGAGCAGACGTATGGGGAATTGTGGAAGGAGGCTATCAGTATCCAGCAAGTGTTCCTACAGATGCAGCAGAAAGGAAGAAATATGAAATGAATGCCAAAGTTGTCAATGCTTTATTAGGAACCCTGTCAGAAACATAATTTGTTAAAGTGATGCAGCTAAATTCAACAAAGGAAATATGGGACAAAATCATTCAGAGCTATGAAGGTGATGCAAAGGTAAAAAGTGCCAAACTTCAAACTCTTAGAATACAATATGAAAATTTCATAATGTATGATGATGAAAGTATTGCAAGTTTATTCCTGAGATTAGATGAGATTGTGAATTCTATGAGGAATATGGGTGAATATATAAAGGACTCAACTTTAGTTGAAAATATACATAGATCTCTAACTTCAAAATTTGAGTCAAAAGTGTCAGCTATTGAAGAAAAGTAGGATCTGCAAAATCTTACTGTTATACAACTACATGGTATCCTGACTGCTTTTCAAATGAGAAGAGGAGATCCTTCACAAGTCAAAGAAGCTACTTTTAAGGTTTGTGCAAAAGGAAAAGAAAAGGAAGTTCTCAAGGAATCAAGTTATATATCAGAAGAAGAAGAAGCAAATTTTGTGAGAAGACTTCAAACAGGTATTGGAAGATTTAGAGGTAAGCTTCCCTTCAAGTGTTTTGCTTCTGGTAGAGTTGGTGATTATGTTGCTAAATGTCCTTATAAAGAAAATCATGATAAAGGGAAGAAGATTGAAAAAGGAAGGAGTTACTACACAAATGAAGATAATAATGGATTGTCAAATGAGTAAGAAGAAGATTCTAATGAATATTTGCAAGTTATCATGGTATGTACCATAGATGATGATAATTTCCCAAAATAAAGAGATCCAGTTATTAAAGAATTGCATAGATCAAGAATGAAAGGATGTTTTCATGGATGTTGTTTCTATTGTAACTCATTTGGACATAAGGCCTCTGATTGCAGGTTATGTATGATAAACAGATCTGAGAAATTGGAGAAGTTCCAGCACACAATAAGAAATTTCAAGCAAAGCTGGAAAAAGAAGAAGCACCGGTCAAAAACTTAGGGAATATTAACCCTACTGCAGTCATTTGTTTCTAAAGTTTACTTCTCATAATGACTGCAGGAGTGATGTGAGATACATTATAGGGATCAGTAATGTATCATCACAGAGGAAGAAATATATGGTGATTCCCATGGTTGGTTTGGTAATTCTGGTTATGTTTATTTCTAATAGTGCATATGATGTGAAGAAGATAGGTACAGGTGGTACAATTTCAGGGGGAGGATGCTCAGGTTTAGGGGGAGCATTAGCCTTGCTGAGAGTAATGCATTGTTGGCATTATGATGGTTCTGAATGAGGGAAGCATTCGAATATCTCAGAAAACGCTAGGAGAGTCTCTACCGCTTAGAAGATCAGATCTAGTTAAATTCAAAAGATCAAATTGGATACGCGGATTTAATAAAGGACAGTCGCATATATACGCGAGTTTTTATACAGAAAGCTGTGTATGGGTTTTTGCTGGCATAATTTTCTGGGTCAACATTTTCAGAACGATTACAGTGCTGTTGGGTATCTTTGGTGATGTTCTTGTTCTTACATTTCTGTTTCATTATCTAATAATTTTTTGGTGAAGATGCCTTGATGATTTGTTGTTGAAAATGTTCATGATGCACAAGCTAAGGGGGAGCACTTGTCCTCTGGGAAAGGATGCAATGTTGGCATTCTAAGTGTTTGTTGTGGTCTGATCTCATGATTGAGATTCATTTGTCTTAGTTATAAAAATTCATATCTCTCATTTGATGAAAATGTCATGTTGAGACCTATGATGTAAAATTGTTATATTCAGTCATATAAGGACTTGGTCAAATTTGTAAACCCACTTGGTTGAGAAGTTCAGTAAAATATGTAATTCCACTTGGTTGGATCATTGATGTAAGTATGAGTCCTTGGTGATAGGAATGGTCATACTTGGTTGAGTTATAGAGTCATGTACTTCATTGAAAAATCTGTCTAGAGATTCATCATGAACTCAGGGGGAGCATGGTAAATTCAGTGCACATAAGATCTACAGAGCTCATCTTACTACAAGGGAAGAGAAACCTTGTTTTGGTTTTGATTCACCCTTTGCCCTTGATGTCAAAGGGGGAGAGTATCATGGTGTTTCAATAATGGTTATGATTAATGTATCTATCTGTTGTGATGATCAAACACCATCATGGTTGCCATCAAGTCCAAAGGGGGAGAATGTTGGAAATATGATCTAATGAGTTTTCCTTGATGGAAACCTATTTGATGAACCTAATTGATGAAGTTGTCCTTGATGGAAACCTACTTGATGAAGTTTTCCTTGATAGAAACCTACTTGATGAGTTGCCTATGATAAGCAACCTATTTGTTAAAAATGGAAGAATGATGTATCTACAGATCAATTTAGATATGACAGAGAAAATAATTCTAGTAAGTGCCAAATAAATGATAATATAATATGTCACAATGTATACGCGGGTTTGTAAAGGCCAAGTAGCGTATGTATGCGGAGAAGTACGTACCAAGTCGCGTATTCTTGTTTGTGCTCCAAAATTATAATACCAGGGGGCTTTACCATGCTATTGGCACACAGTATTGTATTGTCTATTTGATTCCGTCCAAGAATACCATTAGAAGTTGTGTGGTTTTGGCTCATGGTATTGGTAAAGGCTAAAACTATATAAGGAGAAGAAGATTATAGTGCAAAGGTGTGCATGTGTCTGGGTATTGAATGAATACTTCACTATGAAGTATATCTGCATGGAATAGGTTACAGTTTATTGATAGATCTAAATTAGTAATGCACCTATGAATAAAATGATGGATCAGGATCTCTAGACCATATATGAATATGTATCTTCTAGATATGTTTATGGAATGTTTAGATCTGAGATTACGTGAATATTTTCTAGAAGTGAAGGGTAAGATTTGAGCTATTTATCTATTCTGAAGAGTTGTGCAGCCTTGCAATGTTTGCAGATCTATACGCAAGTTCGTCGAAGCAAAAGCGCGTATGGAATCTAAGGTCAGTTCTGTAATGTGTGCAGATATATATGCAGGTTTGTCTCTATGAAAGCACGTATATTTGCGGGTTCAGTTAAGTAAAAGTGTGTATGGAATCTAGAGTTTTGCTGAAGTATGCAGAAGGAAATCTATGATCTGTTTTGCTGTATTACTATTGTCTGTCAATGATGTATTCATACAGATCTGGGTTGTTTGAATACTAATTATGCTGCTAGTTTATTATGATAAAATATTAGTAGTTGGTTGGTTGATTGATGATTCAATGAATGAATTGATGGAGTTATAAGTTTTAGTTTGATGTATGTTATTTGATCTTAAATGTTTGGAGTGGTTCTAGTCTAAAAATCTGATGAAAAGAGGCCTACGAGTTGTGTTATGTGCAAGTTGTTGGATATAGTATTAAAATTGATGAAACGTGGTCCATGGTGGTGCTGAGGGTCGAAGCCTTCAGTGAGGGGGTTGTAGCTCCCTTCCAGTGGTAGTTGGTAAAGGAGATCAGGGGGTAGTAGCTCCCTTCCAGGAGTTGATGGTAAACGAGATCAGGGGGTAGTAGCTCCCTTCCAGGAGCGGCTTGTAAACGAGATCAGGGGGTTGGAGTTCCCTTCCACTAGTAGCTGGAGAATGAGAGAAGGTTGCAGCCTTCTGCAGGTGGGTGCCTGCGTGCTGGTATGAGTCTGCGCCAGTACATGGTTGTAAGAAGTTTTCTTTATAATAAATCTTTAAGACAGAGATGACGACAGCGATGGTTTTATCCCGAATTGGGTTTCCACCTTAAATCCTGGTGTTCATGTGTGTTTCTTATGTGTGATGATTTATTCTGTTCTTACTGCACATGTTTACTGCTTACTAAGCATCTGATGAATGAATGATGCAATGATCTAAGTAAATAATTATCTGCATAGTAAGATCTCTAGACATACGCAAGTTTGCTTAAAGATATCCGCATATATACGCAAGTTGGGTTAATTAAAGTCGCATATAATAGAATTCTGTAAAGAAAAAGTAAAAGTTTTGAGTAAGCTCTAAATACTGAATCACCCCTCCCCTCTCAGTATTTTTCCCAACAATTGGTATCATATTAGGTCCTTCTAAAGGAGCTTGATCACTTGAAGGAGATCTGTCGCAATGGGAAGTCATGAAGGAGTATTTTTTGTAAGGCCACCACTCTTCAATGGAAGTAATCTATTATTCTGGAAGAAACGAACAAGAGCATATTTGCAAAGTCTTGGAGCATATGTATGGGGAATCATGGAAGGAGGCTATTAGTATCCAGCAAGTGTTCCTATAGATGCAGCAAAAAGGAAGAAATATGAAATCAATGCCAAAGTTGTCAATGCTTTATTAGGAAGCCTGTCAGAAACAAAATTTGTTAAAGTGATGTAGCTAAATTCAGCAAAGGAAATATGGGACAAGATCATTCAGAGCTATGAAGGTGATGCACAGGTAAAAAGTGCCAAACTTCAAACTCTTAGAATACAATATGAAATTTTCATAATGTATGATGATGAAAGTATTGCAAGTTTATTCCTGAGATTAGATGAGATTGTGAATTCTATGAGGAATATGGGTGAAGATATAAAGGACTAAAATTTAGTTGAAAAGATATTGATATCTCTAACTTCAAAATTCGAGTCAAAAGTGTCAGCTATTGAATAAAATCAGGATCTCCAAAATATTACTGTTATACAACTACATGGTTTCCTGGCTGCTTTTGGAATGAGAAGAGGAGGTCCTTCACAAGTCAAAGAAGCTGCTTTTAAGGCTTGTGCAAAAGGAAAAGAAAATGAAGTTCTCAAGGAATCAAGTTATATATCAGAAGAAGAAGAAGAAAATTTTGTGAGAAGACTTCAAACAGGTACTGGAAGATTCAGAGGTAAGCTTCCCTTCAAGTGTTTTGCTTGCGGTAGAGTTCGTAATTATGCTGCTAAATGTCCTTATCAAGAAAATCATGATAAAGGGAAGAATATTGAAAAAGGAAGGAGTTGCTATACAAATGAAGATAATAATGGATTGTCAAATGAGGAAGAAGAAGATTCTAATGAATATATGGAAGTGCTCATGGCATGTACCACAGATGATGATAATTTCCCAAAAGAAAGAGATTCAGTTATTAAAGAATTTCATAGATCAAGAATGAAATGATGTTTTCATGGATGTTGTTTCTATTGTAACTCATTTTGACATAAGGCCTCCAATTGTAGGTTAAGTATGATAAATAGATCTGAGAAATTGGAGAAGTTCCAGCACACAATAAGAAATTTCAAGCAAAGCTGGAAAAAGAAGAAGCACCGGTCAAAAACGTAGGGAATATTGACCCTACTGCAGTCATTTTTTTCTAAAGTTTACTTCTCATAATGACTACAGGAGTGATGTGAGATACATTATAGGGATTAGTAATGTATCATCACAGGGGGAGAAATATATGGTGATTCCCATGGTTGGTTTCGTAATTTTGGTTCTGTTTATTTCTAACAGTGCATCTGATGTGAAGAAGACAGATACAGGTGGTACAATTTCAGGGGGAGGATGCTCAAGTTCAGGGGGAGCATTAGCCTTGCTGAGAGTAATGCATTGTTGGCATTATGATGGTTATAAAATATGATCTCTCTCTTGAGGGAAGGATTCGAATATCTCAGACAAAAGCTGGGGGAGTCTCTGCCGCTCAGAAGATCAGATCTACTTAAATTCAGAAGATCAAATTGGATATGCAGATTTAATAAAGGACGGTTGCGTATATCCGTGAGTTTATATACAGAATGTCGTGTATGGATTTTTTCTAGAATAATTTTCTGGGTCAGTATTTTCAGAATAGTTGCAGTGTTTTTGGGTATCTCTGGTGATGTTCCAGTTCTTACATTTTTGTTTCATTCTCTAATCAATTTTTGGTGAAGATTCCTTAATGATTTGCTGTTGAAAGTGTTCAGGATGCACAAGCTAAGGGGGAGCACTTGTCCTGTGGGAAAGGATGCATTTTTGGCATTCTAAGTGTTTGTTGTGGTCTGATCTCATGATTGAGATTCATTTGTCTTAGTTATAAAAAGTCATATATGTAATTTGATGAAAAGGTCATGTTGAGACCTATGATGTAAAAATTTTATATTCAGTCATGTAAGGACTTGGTCAAATTTGTAAACCCACTTGGTTGGGAAGTTCAATCAAATATGTAATTCCACTTGGTTGGATCATTGATGTAAGTATGAGTCCTTGGTGATATGAATGGTCATACTTGGTTGAGTTATAGAGTCATGTACTTCATTGAAAAATATTTCTAGAGATTCAGCATGAACTCAGGGGGAGCATGGTAAATTCAATACACATCAGATCTACATAGCTCATCTTTCTACAAGGGAATAGAAACCTTGTTTTGGTTTTGATCCGCCCTTTGACCTTGATGTCAAAGGGGGATAGTATCATGGTGTTTCAATAATGGTTATGATTAATGTATCTATATGTTGTGGTGATCAAACACCATTGTGGTTGCCATCAAGTCCAAAGGGGGTGATTGTTGGAAACATGATGTAATGAGTTGTCCTTGATGGAAACCTACTTGATGAAGTTGTCCTTGATGGAAACCTACTTGATGAAGTTGTCCTTGATTGTAACCTACTTGATAAACCTACTTGATGAAGTTGTCCTTGATATAAACCTACTTGATGAGTTGCCTATGATAAGAAACCTATTTGATAAAGATGAAAGAATGATGTATCTATAGATCAGTTCAGATGTGACAGAGAAAAGAATTCCAGTAAGTACCATAGAAATGATAAATATAATATGTCACAATGTATAAGCGGGTTTGTAAAGGCCAAGTTGTGTATGTACGCGGAGAAGTATGTACCAAGTCGCGTATTCCTGTTTGTGCTCCAAAATTATAATACCAGGGGGCTTTACCATGTTATTGGCACATAGTATTGAGCGTTGTATTGTCTATTTGATTCCGTCCAAGAATACCATCAAAAGTTGTGTGGTTTTGGCTCACAGTATTGGTAAAGGCCAAAACTATATAAGGAGAACAAGATCATAGTGCAAAGGTGTGCATGTGTCTGGGTATTGAATGAATACTTCAGTATGAAGTATATCCACATGGAATAGGTTACAGTTTATTGATAGATCTGAATTAATAATGCACCAAGGAATAAAATGATCGATCAGGATCTATAGACCTGATATGACTATGTATCTTCTAGATCTGTTTATGGAATGTTTAGATATGAGATAAGGCGAATATTTTTTGGAAGTGAAGGGTAAGATCTGAGCTGTTTATCTGTTCTGAAGAGTTGCGCATCCTTGCAATTTTTGCAGATCTATACGCAAGTTCGTCGAAGCGAAAGCGCGTACATACGCAGGTTAGTCTCACCAAAAGCGCGTATGGATTCTAAGGTCAGTTCTTTAATGTGTGTAGATATATACACAGGTCTGTCTCTGTGAAAGCGCTTATGGAATCTAGGGTTTTGCTGAAGTATGCATTCTAAGTGTTTGTTGTGGTCTTATCTCATGATTGAGATTCATTTTTTCTAGTTAGAAAAAGTCATATCTGTAATTTGATGAAAAGGTCATCTTGAGACATATGATGTAAAATTGTTATATTCAGTCACGTAAGGGCTTGGTCAAATTTGTAAACCCACTCGGTTGGAAAGTTCAGTCAAATATGTTATTCCACTTGGTTGGATCATTGATGTAAGTATGAGTCCTTGGTGATAGGAATGGTCATACTTGGTTGAGTTATAAAGTCATGTACATCATTGAAAAATCTGTCTAGAGATTCAACATGAACTCAGGGGGAGCATGGTAAATTCAGTGCACATCAGATCTACAGAGCTCATCTTTCTACAAGGGAAGAGAAACCTTGTTTTGGTTTTGATCCGCCATTTTCCCTTGATGTCAAAGGGGGAGAGTATCATGGTGTTTCAATAATGGTTATGATTAATGTATCTATCTGTTGTGGTCATCAAACACCATCGTGGTTGCTATCAAGTCCAAAGGGGGAGACTATTGGAAATATGATGTAATGAGTTGTCCTTGATGGCAACGTACTTGATGAAGTTTTCCTTGATGGAAACCTACTTGACGAACCTACTTCATGAAGTTGTCCTTGATGGAAACCTACTTGATGAAGTTGTCCTTGATAGAAACCTACTTGATGAGTTTCCTATGATAAGCAACCTATTTGTTAAAGATGGAAGAATGATGTATCTACATATCAATTCAGATGTGATAGAGAAAAGAATTCCAGTAAGTTCCAGAGAAATGATAAATATAATATGTCACAATGTATACGCGGGTTTGTAAATGCCAAGTCACGTATGTACGCGGAGAAGTACGTACCAAGTCGCGTATTCCTGTTTGTGCTCGAAAATTATAATACCAAAGGGCTTTACCATGGTATTGGCACACAATATTGAGTGCTGTATTGTCTATTTGATTCCGTCAAAGAATACCATCAGAAGTTGTGTGGTTTTTGCTCATGGTATTGGTAAAGGATAAAACTATATAAGGAGAAGAAGATCATAGTGAAAAGGTGTGCATGTGTCTGGGTATCGAATGAATACTTCACTATGAATTATATCTGCATGGAATAGGTTACAGTTTATTGATAGATATGAATTAATAATGCACCTATGAATAAAATGATGGATCGGGATCTCTAGACTTGAGATGAGTATGTATCTTATAGACCTGTTTATGGAATGTTTAGATCTAAGATAAGGCGAATATTTTCTGGAAGTGAAGGGTAAGATCTGAGTTGTTTATCTGTTCTGAAGAGTTGTGCAGTCCTGAAATGTTTGCAGATCTATATGCAAGTTCGTCGAAGTGAAAGTGCGTACATACGTAGGTTAGTCTCAGCAAAAGCTCGTATGGAATCTAAGGTTAGTTCTGTAATGTGTGCAGATATATACGCAGGTTTGTCTCTGTGAAAGCACGTATAAATGCGAGTTCAGTGAAGTAAAAGCGCGTATGGAATCTAGGGTTTTGTTGAAGTATGCAGAAGGAAATCTCTGATCTGTTTTGTTGTATTACTGTTGTCTGTCAATGATGTATTCATATAGATCTGGGTTGTTTGAATACTAATTATGTTGCTAGTTTATTATGATTAAAGAACAGTAGTTGGTTGGTTTATTGATGATTAAATGAATGAACTGATGAAGTTATAAGTTTCATTTGGATGTATGTTATTTGAGCTTAAATGTGTGAAGTGGGTCCAGTCTGAAAATCTGATGAAAAGAGGCCTACAAGTTGTGTTATGTGGAAGCTGTTGGATCAACTATGAAAATTGATGAAACGTGGTCCATGGTGGTGTTGAGGGTCGAAGCCTTCAATGAGGGGGTTGTAGCTCCCTTCCAGTGGTAGCTGGTAAAGGAGATCAGGGGGTAGTAGCTCCCTTCCAGGAGTGGCTGGTAAATGAGATCAGGGGGTAGTAGCTCCCTTCCAGGAGTGGCTGGTAAACGAGATTAGGGGGTTGGAGCTCCCTTCCAGTAGTAGCTGGAGAACGAGAGAAGGTTGCAGCCTTCTGCAGGTGGGTGCCTGCGTGCTGGTATGAGTTTGCGCTAGTACATGGTTTTAACAAGTTTTCTTTATAATAAATATTGAAGACAGAGACGACGACAGTGGCGGTTTTCTCTCGAATTAGGTTTCCACCTTAAATCCTGGTGTTCATCTGTGTTGCTTATGTGTGATGATTTGTTCTATTCTTACTGCACATTTTTACTGCTTACTAAACATCTGATGAATGAATGATGCAATGATTTAAGTAAAGAACTATCTACATAATAAGATCTCTGGACATACGCAAGTTTTCCAAAGACAATCGTAAGCATACGGCTACACGAAAGTTGCGGAGAATCAGAAAGAAAAGTAAAATTTTCTTTATGTTTCAAAATTATCGATTCCCCCCCCCCCCCCCCCCCCCTCTCAGTATGTTTCCCAACAATTGGTATCAGAGCAGGTCCTTCTAAAGGAGCTTGATCGCTTGAAGGAGATCCCTCGCAATGGGAATTCATGAAGGAGTATTTTCTATAAGGCCGCCACTCTTCAATGGAAGTAATCTATTATTCTGGAAGACACGAAAAAGGGAATATTTGCAAAGTCTTGGAGCAAACGTATGGGGAATCGTGGAAGGAGGCTATCAGTATCCAACAAGTGTTCCTACAGATGCAGTAGAAAGGAAGAAATATGAAATCAATGCCAAAGTTGTCAATGCTTTATCAGGAAGCCTGTGAGAAACAAAATTTGTTAAAATGATGTGGCTAAATTCAGCAAAGGAAATAAGGGACAAGATCATTCAGAGCTGTGAAGGTGATGCAAAGGTAAAAAGTGCCAAACTTCAAACTCTTAGAATACAATATGAAAATTTCATAATGTATGATGATGAAAGTATTGCAAGATTATTCCTGAGATTAGATGGGATAATGAATTCTATTAGGAATATGGGTGAAGATATAAAGGACTCAACTGTAGTTGAAAAGATATTGAGATCTCTAACTTCAAAATTCGAGTCAAAAGTGTCAGCTATTGAAGAAAAGCAGTATCTACAAAATCTTACTGTTATACAACTACATGGTATCCTGACTACTTTTGAAATGAGAAGAGGAGGTCCTTCACAAGTCAAAGAAGCTGCTTTTAAGGCTTGTGCAAAAGGAAAAGAAAAGGAAGTTCTCAAGGAATCAAGTTATATATCAGAAGAAGAAGAAGTAAATTTTGTAAGAAGACTTCAAACAGGTACTGGAAGATTCAGAGGTAAGCTTCCCTTCAAGTGTTTTGCTTGTGGTAGAGTTGGTCATTATGCTGCTAAATGTCCTTATAAAGAAAATCATGATAAAGGGAAGAAGATTGAAAAAGGAAGGAGTTACTATACAAATGAAGATAATAATGGATTGTCAAATGAGGAAGAAGAAGATTCTGATGAAGATATGCAAGTGCTCATGGCATGTACCATAGATTATGATAATTTCCCAAAAGAAAGAGATTTGGTTATTAAAGAATTGCATAGATCAAGAATGAAATGATGTTTTCATGGATGTTGTTTCTATTGTAACTCATTTGGACATAAGGCCTCTAATTGTAGGTTAAGTATGATAAACAAATCTGAGAAATTGGAGAAGTTCCAGCACACAATAATAAATTTCAAGCAAAGCTGGAAAAATAAGAAGCACCGGTCAAAAACGTAGGGAGTATTGACCCTACTGCAGTCATTTTTTTCTAAAGTTCACTTCTCATAATGACTGCAGGAATGATGTGAAATAAATTATAGGGATCAGTAATGCATCATCACAGGGGGAGCAATATATGGTGATTCCCGTGGTTGGTTTGGTAATTCTGGTTATGTTTATTTCTAACAGTGCATCTGATGTGAAGAAGACAGGTACATGTGGTACAATTTCAGGGGGAGGATGCTCAGGTTCAGGGGGAGCATTAGCCTTGCTGAGAGTAATGCACTGTTGGAATTATGATGGTTCTGAAATATGATCTCTCTCTTTAGGGAAGCATTCGAATATCTCAGACAAAAGTTGGGAGAGTCTCTTCCGCTCAGAAGATCAAATCTACTTAAATTCAGAAGATCAAATTGGATACGCGTATTTAATAAAGGATAGTCGCGTATATACGCGAATTTATATACAGAAAGGCGTGTATGGGTTTTTGCTAACATAATTTTCTGGGTCAGCATTTTCAGAATGGTTGCAGTGCTGTTGGGTATCTCTGGTGATGTTCCAGTTCTTACATTTCTGTTTCATTCTCTAATAAAACTTTGGTGAAGATGCCTTGATGATTTGCTGTTGAAAGTGTTCAGGATGCACAAGCTAAGGGGGAGCACTTGTCCTATGGGAAAGGATGAATTTTTGGCATTCTAAGTGTTTGTTGTGGTCTGATCTCATGATTGAGATTCATTTGTCTTAGTTATAAAAAGTCATATATGGAATTTGATGAAAAGGTCATGTTGAGACCTATGATGTAAAATTGTTATATTCAGTCATGTAAGGACTTGGTCAAATTTGTAAACACACTTGGTTGGGAAGTTCAGTCAAATATGTAATTCCACTTGGTTGGATCATTGATGTAAGTATGAGTCCTTGGTGATAGGAATGATCATACTTGGTTGAGTTATAGAGTCATGTACTTCATTGAAAAATCTGTCTAGAGATTTAGCATTAACTCAGGGGGAGCATGGTAAATTCAGTGCACATCAAATCTACAGAGCTCATATTTCTACAAGGGAAGAGAAACCTTGTTTTGGTTTTGATCTGCCCTTTGCCCTTGATGTCAAAGGGGGAGAGTATCATGGTGTTTCAATAATGGTTATGATAAATGTATCTATCTGTTGTGGTGATTAAACACCATCGTGGTTGCCATCAAGTCCAAAGGGGGAGATTGTTGGCAATATGATGTAATGAGTTGTTCTTGATGGAAACCTACTTGATGAAGTTGTCCTTGATGAAAACCTACTTGATGAATTTTTCCTTGATGGAAACCTACTTGATGAAGTTGTCCTTGATAGAAACCTACTTGATGAGTTGCCTATGATAAGAAAACTATTTGTTAAAGATGGAAGAATGATGTATCTACAAATTAGTTCATATGTGATAGAGAAAAGAATTCTAGTAAGTGCTAGAGAAATGATAAATATAATATGTCACAATGTATACGCGGGTTTGTAAAGGCCAAGTCGCGTATGTACATGGAGAAGTACGTACCATGTCACATATTCCTGTTTGTGCTCCAAAATTATAATACCAGGGGGATTTACCATGGTATTGGCACATAGTATTGAGCGTTGTATTGTCTATTTGATTCCATCCAAGAATACCATTAGAAGTTGTGTGGTTTTGGCTCATGGTATTTGTAAATGCTAAAACTATATAAGGAGAAGAAGATCATAGTGCAAAGGTGTGCATGTGTCTGGCTATTGAATGAATACTTCACTATGAAGTATATCTACATGGAATAGGTTACAGTTTATTGATAGATCTGAATTAATAATGCACCTATGAATAAAATGATGGATCAGGATCTCTAGACCTGATATGACTATGTATCTTCTAGATCTGTTTATGGAATGTTTAGATCTGAGATAAGGTGAATATTTTCTGGAAGTGAAGGGTAAGATCTAAGTTGTTTATCTATTCTGAAGAGTTGCGCAACCCTACAATGTTTGCAGATCTATATGCAAGTTTGTTGAAGTGAAAGTGGGTACATACGCAAGTTAGTCTCAGTAAAAGTGTGTATGGAATCTAAGGCCAGTTTTGTAATGTGTGCAGATATATACACAGGTTTGTCTCTGTGAAAGCGCGTATATATGCGGGTTCAGTGAAGTAAAAGCGCGTATGGAATCTAGGGTTTTGCTGAAGTATGCAGAAGGAAATATCTGATCTGTTTTGTTGTATTACTGTTGTCTGTCAATGATGTATTCATACAGATCTGGGTTGTTTGAATACTGATTATGTTTCTAGTTTATTATGATTAAAGATCAGTAGTTGGTTGGTTGATTGATGATTCAATGAATGAATAGATGGAGTTATAAATTTCAGTTTGATGTATGTTATTTGAGCATAAATGTGTGGAGTGGGTCCAGTATGAAAATATGATGAAAAGAGGCCTACAAGTTGTGTTATGTGGAAGCTATTGGATCCAATATGAAAATTGATGAAATGTGGTCCATGGTGGTGCTGAGGGTCGAAGCCTTCAGTGAGGGAGTTGTAGCTCCCTTCCAGTGGTAGTTGGTAAAGGAGATCTGGGGGTAGTAGCTCCCTTCCAGGAGTGGCTGGTAAACGAGATCAGGGGGTAGTAGCTCCCTTGCAGGAGCGAATGGTAAAAAAGATTAGGGGGTTGGAGCACCCTTCCAGTAGTAGCTGGAGAATAAGAGAAGGTTGCAGCCTTCTGCAGGTGGGTGGTTTCGTGCTGGTATGAGTTTGCACCAATGCATGGTTGTAAGAAGTTTTCTTTATAATAAATATTGAAGACAGAGACGTCAACAACGATGGTTTTCTCCCGAATTGGGTTTCCACCTTAAAACCTAGTGTTCATGTTTGTTGCTTATGTGTGATGATTTATTTTGTTCTTACTGCACATGTTTACTGCTTACTAAACATCTGATGACTGAATGATGCAATGATCTAAGTAAATAATTATCTGCATAATAAGATCTCTGGACATACGCGAGTTTGCTTAAAGATATCCGCGTATATATGCGAGTTGGGTTAATTAAAGTTGCGTATAGAATTCTGTAAAGAAAAAGTAAAATTTTTGAGTAAGATCTAAATACTGATT
The DNA here is from genome assembly GCA_034641835.2 of Pinus albicaulis. Lineage (NCBI taxonomy): Eukaryota > Viridiplantae > Streptophyta > Pinopsida > Pinales > Pinaceae > Pinus > Pinus albicaulis. The sequence continues at coordinate 1,453,168,678 of CM076570.1, read as the reverse complement.
CACCCCCCCGTCTCAGTATTTTTCCCAACAATTGGTATCAGAGCAGGGCCTTCTAAAGGAGCTTGATCGCTTGAAGGAGATCTGTCGCAATGGGAAGTCATGAAGGAGTATTTTCTATAAGGCCACCACTCTTCAATGGAATTAATCTATTATTTTGGAAGATACAAACAAGAGCATATTTGAAAAGTCTTGGAGCAGATGTATGGGGAATCGTGGAAGGAGGCTATCGATATCCAGCAAGTGTTCCTACAGATGCAGCAGAAAGGAAGAAATATGAAATCAATGCCAAAGCTGTCAATGCTGTATTAGGAAGCCTGTGAGAAAAATAATTTGTTAAAGTGATGCATCTAAATTCAGCAAAGGAAATATGGGACAAGATAATTCAGAGCTATGAAGGTGATGCAAAGGTAAAAAGTGCCAAACTTCAAACTTTTAGAATACAACATGAAAATTTCATAATGTATGATGATGTAAGTATTGCAAGTTTATTCCTGAGATTATATGAGATTGTGAATTCTATGAGGAATATGGGTGAAGATGTAAAGTACTCAACTTTAGTTGAAAAGATATTGAGATCTCTAACTTCAAAATTCGAGTCAAAAGTGTCAGCTATTGAAGAATAGCAGGATCTGCAAAATCTTACTGTTATACAAATACATGGTATCCTGACTGCTTTTGAAATGAGAAGAGGAGGTCCTTCACAAGTCAAAGAAGTTGCTTTTAAGGCTTGTGCAAAAGGAAAAGAAAAGGAAGTTCTCAAGGAATCAAGTTATATATCATAAGAAGAAGAAGCAAATTTTGTGAGAAGACTTCAAATAGGTACTGGAAGATTCAGAGGTAAGCTTCCCTTCAAGTGTTTTGCTTGTGGTAGAGTTGGTCATTATGTTGCTAAATGTCCTTATAAAGAAAATCATGATAAAGGGAAGAAGATTGAAAAAGGAAGGAGTTACTATACAAATGAAGATAATAATGGATTTCAAATGAGGAAGAAGAAGATTCTGATGAAGATCTACAAGTTCTCATGGCATGTATTCCCAAATGAAAGAGATCTGGTTATTAAAGAATTGCATACATCAAGAATGAAAGGATGTTTTCATAGATGTTGTTTCTATTGTAACTCATTTGGACATAAGGCCTCTGATTGCAGGTTAAGTATGATAAACAGATCTGAGAAATTGGAGAAGTTCCAGCACAGAATAAGAAATTTTAGGCAAAGTTGGAAAAAGAAGAAGCACCGATCAAAAACGTAGGGAATATTGACCCTACTACAGTCATTTGTTTCTAAAGTTTACTTCTCATAATGACTGCAGGAGTGATGTGAGATACATTATAGGGATCAGTAATGTATCATCACAGGGGGAGCAATATATGGTGATTCCCATGGTTGGTTTGGTAATTCTGGTTATGTTTATTTCTAACAGTGCATATGATGTGAAGAAGACAGGTACAGGTGGTACAATTTCAGGGGGAGGATGCTCAGGTTCAGGGGGAGCATTAGCCTTGCTGAGAGTAATGCATTGTTGGCATTATGATGGTTCTGAAATATGATCTCTCTCTTGATGGAAGCATTCGAATATCTCAGACAAAAGCTGGGAGAGTCTCTGCCGCTCAGAAGATAAAATCTACTTAAATTCAGAAGATCAAATTGGATACACGGATTTAATAAAGGACAGTCGCGTATATACGCGAGTTTATATATAGAAAGCCGTGTATGGGTTTTTGCTGGCATAATTTTCTGGGTCAGCATTTTCAGAACAATTGCAGTGTTGTTGGGTATCTCTGGTGATGTTCCAGTTCTTACATTTCTTTTTCATTATCTAATAATTTTTTGGTGAAGATGCCTTGATGATTTTCTGTTGAAAGTGTTCAGGATGCACAAGTTAAGAGGGAGCACTTGTTCTGTGGGAAAGGATGCGTTGTTGGAATTCTAAGTGTTTGTTGTGGTCTGATCTCATGATTGAGATTCATTTGTCTTAGTTATAAAAATCCATATATGTAATTTGATGAAAAGGTCATGTTGAGACCTATGATGTAAAATTGTTATATTCAGTCATGTAAGGACTTGGTCAAATTTGTAAACACACTTGGTTGGGAAGTTCAGTCAGATATGTAATTCCACTTGGTTGGATCATTGATGTAAGTATGAGGCCTTGGTGATATGAATGGTCATACTTGGTTGAGTTATAGAGTCATGTACTTCATTGAAAAATCTGTCTAGAGATTCAGCATGAACTCAGGGGGAGCATGGTAAATTCAGTGCACATCAGATCTACATAGCTCATATTTATTCAAGGGAAGAGAAACCTTGTTTTGGTTTTGATATGCCCCTTGCCCTTGATGTCAAAGGGGGAGAGTATCATGGTGTTTCAATAATGGTTATGATTAATGTATCTATCTGTTGTGGTGATCAAACACCATCGTGGTTGCCATCAAGTCCAAAGGGGGGGATTGTTGGCAATAAGATGTAATGAGTTGTCCTTGATGGAAACCTACTTGATGAAGTTGTCCTTGATAGAAACCTACTTGATGAGTTGCCTATGATAAGAAACCTATTTGTTAAATATGGAAGAATGATGTATCTACAAATCAGTTCATATGTGATAGAGAAAAGAATTCCAGTAGGTGCCAGAGAAATGATAAATATAATATGTCACAATGTATACGAGGGTTTGTAAAGGCCAAGTCGCGTATGTACACAGAGAAGTACGTACCAAGTTGCGTATTCCTGTTTGTGCTCCAAAATTATAATACCAAGGGGATTTACCATGGTATTGGCACATAGTATTGAGTTCTGTATTGTATATTTGATTTCCTCCAAGAATACCATCAGAAGTTGTGTGGTTTTGGCTCATGGTATTGGTATAGGCTAAAACTATATAAGGAGAAGAAGATCATAGTGCAAAGGTGTGCATGTGTCTGGCTATTGAATGAATACTTCACTATGAAGTATACCTACATGGAATAGGTTACAATTTATTGATAGATCTGAATTAATAATGCACCTAGGAATAAAATGATGGATCAGGATCTCTAGACCTGATATGACTATGTATCTTCTAGATCTGTTTCTGGAATTTTTAGATCTGAGATAAGGCGAATATTTTCTGGAAGTGAAGGGTAAGATCTGAGCTGTTTATCTATTCTGAAGAGTCGCGCAACCCTGCAATGTTTATATATCTATACGCAAGTTTTTCGAAGCGAAAGCGCGTACATACACAGGTTAGTCTCAGCAAAAGCGCGTATGGAATCTAAGGTCAGTTTTGTAATGTGTGCAGATATATACGTAAGTTTGTCTCTGTGAGAGCGCGTATATACGAGGGTTCAATGAAGTAAAAGCGTGTATGGAATCTAGAGTTTTTCTAAAGTATGTAGAAGGAAATATCTGATCTGTTTTGTTGTATTACTATTTTCTATCAATGATGTATTCATACAGATCTGGGTTGTTTGAATACTGATTATGCTGCTAGTTTATTATGATGAAAGATTAGTAGTTTGTTGGTTGATTGATGATTCAATGAATGAATTGATGGACTTATAAGTTTTAGTTTGATGTATGTTATTTGAGCATAAATGTGTGGAGTGGGTCCAGTCTGAAAATCTGATGAAAAGAGGCCTAGAAGTTGTGTTATGTGGAAGCTGTTGGATCTAGTATGAAAATTGATGAAACGTGGTCCATGGTGGTGCTGAGGGTCGAAGCCTTCAGTGAGGGGGTTCTAGCTCCCTTCTAGTGGTAGTTGTTAAAGGAGATCAGGGGGTAGTAGCTCCCTTCCAGGAGTGGCTAGTAAACGAGATCAGGGGGTAGTAGCTCCCTTGCAGGAGCAACTAGTAAACAAGATTAGGGGGTTGGAGCTCCCTTCCAGTAGTAGCTGGAGAATAAGAGAAGGTTGCAGCCTTCTGCAGGTGGGTGGCTGCGTGCTGGTTTGAGTCTACACAATTACATGGTTGTAAGAAGTTTTCTTTATAGTAAATATTGAAGATAGAGACGACGACAGTGATGGTTTTCTCCCGAATTAGGTTTCCACCTTAAAACCTGGTGTTCATGTGTGTTTCTTATGTGTGATGATTTATTTTTTTCTTACTACACATGTTTACTTCTTACTAAAAATCTGATGAATGAATGATGCAATGATATAATTAAAGAATTATCTGCATAATAAGATCTCTGGACATATGCAAGTTTGCTTAAAGATATCCAAGTATATACGCGAGTTGGGTTAATTAAAGTCGCGTCGTTGCGTATAGAATTCTGTAAAGAAAAAGTAAAAGTTTTGAGTAAGCTCTAAATACTGATTCACCCCCCTGTCTCAGTATTTTTCCCAACAATTGGTATCAGAGCAGGTCTTTCTAAAGGAGCTTGATCACTTGAAGGAGATCTATCGCAATGGGAAGTCATGAAGGGGTATTTTCTTTAAGGCCACCACTCTTCAATGGAAGTAATCTATTATTCTCGAAGATATGAACAAGAACATATTTGCAAAGTCTTGGAGAAAATGTATGGGGAATCGTGAAAGGAGGCTATCAGTATCCAACAATTGTTCCTACAGATGCAGCAGAAAAAAAGAAATATGAAATCAATGCCAAAGCTGTCAATGGTTTATTAGGAAGCCTATGAGAAACATAATTTGTTAAAGTGATGCAGCTAAATTCAGCAAAGGAAATATGGGACAAGATCATTCAGAGCTATGAAGGTGATGCAAAGGTAAAAAGTGCCAAACTTGAAACTCTTAGAATACAACATGAAAATTTCATAATGTATGATGATGTAAGTATTGCAAGTTTATTCCTGAGATTAGATGAGATTGTGAATTCTATGAGAAATATGGGTGAAGATATAAAGGACTCAACTTTAGTTGAAAAAATATTGAGATCTCTAACTTCAAAATTCAAGTCAAAAGTGTCAGCTATTGAAGAAAATCGGGATCTGCAAAATCTTACTGTTATACAACTACATGGTATCCTGACTGCTTTTGAAATGAGAAGAGGAGGTCCTTCACAAGTCAAAGAAGCTGATTTTAAGGCTTGTGCAAAAGGAAAAGAAAATGAAGTTCTCAAGGAATCAAGTTATATATCATAAGAAGAAGAAGCAAGTTTTGTGAGAAGACTTCAAATAGGTACTGGAAGATTCAGACGTAAGCTTCCCTTCAAGTGTTTTTCTTGTGCTAGAGTTGGTCATTATGTTGCTAAATGTCCTTATAAAGAAAATCATGATAAAGGGAAGAAGATTGAAAAAAGAAGGAGTTACTATACAAATGAAGATAATAATGGATTTTAAAATGAGGAAGAAGAATATTTTGATGAATATCTACAAGTGCTCATGGAATGTACCATAGATGATGGTAATTTCCCAAAAGAAAGAGATTTGGTTATTAAAGAATTGCATAGATCAAGAATGAAAGGATGTTTTCATGGATGTTGTTTCTATTGTAACTCATTTGGACATAAGGCCTCTGATTGCAGGTTAAGTATGATAAACATATCTGAGAAATTGGAGAAGTTCCAGCACACAATAAGAAATTTCAAGAAAAGCTGCAAAAAGAAGAAGCACCGGTCAAAAACGTAGGGAATATTGACCCTACTGCAGTCATTTGTTTCTAAAGTTTACTTCTGATAATGACTGCAGGAGTGATGTGAGATACATTATAGGGATCAGTAATGTATCATCATAGGGGGAGCAATATATGGTGATTCCCATGGTTGGTTTGGTAATTCTGGTTATGTTTATTTCTAACATTGCATCTGATGTAATAAGATAGGTACATGTGGTAAAATTTTAGGGGGAGGATGCTCAGGTTCAGGGGGAGCATTAGCCTTGCTGAGAGTAATGCATTGTTGGCATTATGATGGTTCTGAAATATGATCTCTCTCTTGAGGGAGGCATTCGAATATCTCAGACAAAAGCTGGGAGAGTCTCTGCCACTCAGAAGATCAAATCTACTTAAATTAAGAAGATAAAATTGGATACACGGATTTAATAAAGGATAGTCATGTATACACGCGAGTTTATATACAAAAAGATCTGTATGGGTTTTTGCTGGCATAATTTTCTGGGTCAACATTTTCAGAACGGTTGCAGTGCTGTTGGGTATCTCTGGTGATGTTCCAGTTCTTACATTTCTATTTCATTATCTAATAGTTTTTTGGTTAAGATGCCTTGATGATTTTCTGTTGAAAGTGTTCAGGATGCACAAGCTAAGGGGGAGCACTTGTCCTGTGGGAAAGGATGCATTGTTGGCATTCTAAGTGTTTGCTGTGGTCTGATATCATGATTGAGATTCATTTGTCTTAGTTATAAAAATCCATATCTGTAATTTGATGAAAAGGTCATGTTGAGACCTATGATGTAAAATTGTTATATTCAGTCATGTAAGGACTTGGGAAAAATTTTAAACCCACTTGGTTGGGAAGTTTAGTCAAATATGTAATTCCACTTGGTTGGATCATTGATGTAAGTATGAGTCCTTGGTGATAGGAATGGTCATACTTGGTTGAGTTATAGAGTCATGTACTTCATTGAAAAATCTGTCTAGAGATTCAGCATGAACTCAGGGGGAGCATGGTAAATTCAGTGCACATCAAATCTACAGAGCTAAAATTTCTACAAGGGAAGAGAAACCTTGTTTTGGTTTTGATCTGCGCTTTTCCCTTGATGTCAAAGGGGGAGAGTATCATGGTGTTTCAATAATGGTTATGATTAATGTATCTATCTGTTGTGGTGATCAAATACCATCGTGGTTGCCATCAAGTCCAAAGGGGGAGATTGTTGGCAATAAGATGTAATGAGTTGTCCTTGATGGAAACCTACTTGATGAAGTTGTCCTTGATGGAAACCTACTTGATGAATTTGTCCTTGATAGAAACCTACTTGATGAGTTGCCTATGATAAGAAAACTATTTTTTAAATATGGAAGAATGATGTATCTACAGATCAGTTCATATGTGACATAGAAAATAATTCCAGTAAGTGCCAAAGAAATGATAAATATAATATGTCACAATGTATACGCGGGTTTATAAAGGCCAAGTCACGTATGTACGTGGAGAAGTACGTACCAAGTCGCGTATTCCTGTTTGTGCTCCAAAATTATAATACCAGGGGGCTTTACCATGTTATTGGCACACAGTATTGAGCGTTGTATTGTCTATTTGATTCCATCCAAGAATACCATCAGAAGTTGTGTGGTTTTGGCTCATGGTATTGGTAAAGGTTGAAACTATATAAGGAGAAGAAGATCATAGTGCAAAGGTGTGCATGTGTCTGGCTATTGAATGAATACTTCACTAGGAAGTATATCTGCATGGAATTGGTTACAGTTTATTGATAGATATTAATTAATAATGCACCTATGAATAAAATGATGGATTAGGATCTCTAGAACTGATATGACTATGTATCTTCTAGATCTGTTTATGGAATGTTTAGATCTGAGATAAGGCAAATATTTTCTGGAAGTGAAGGGTAAGATCTGAGCTGTTTATCTGCTCTGAAGAGTTGCGTAGCCTTACAATGTTTTCAGATCTATACACAAGTTCGTCAAAGCGAAAGCGCGTACATACGCAGGTTAGTCTTAGCAAAAGCGCGTATGGAATCTAAGGCCAGTTCTGTAATGTGTGCAGATATATACGCAGGTTTGTCTCTGTGAAAGCGCGTATATACGCGGGTTCAGTGAAGTAAAAGCACATATGGAATCTAGGGTTTTGCTGAAGTATGCAGAAGGAAATCTCTGATATGTTTTGCTGTATTAATGTTGTCTGTCAATGATGTATTCATACAGATCTGGGTTGTTTGAATACTGATTATGCTGCTAGTTTATTATGATTAAAAATAAGTAGTTGGTTGGTTGATTTATGATTCAATGAATGAATTGATGGAGTTATAAGTTTTAGTTTGATGTATGTTATTTGAGCTTAAATGTTTGGAGTGGGTCCAGTTTGAAATTCTGATGAAAAGAGGCCTACAAGTTGTGTTATGTGGAAGTTGTTGGATCCACTATGAAAATTGATGAAACGTGGTCCATGGTGGTGATGAGGGTCGAAGCCTTCAATGAGGGGGTTGTAGCTCCCTTCCAGTGGTAGCTGGTAAATGAGATCAGGGGGTAGTAGCTCCCTTCCAAGAGTGGTTGTTAAATGAGATCAGGGGGTAGTAGCTCCCTTCTAGGAGCAGATGGTAAACGAGATCAGGGGGTTGGAGCTCCCTTCCAATAGTAGCTGGAGAACGAGAGAAGGTTGCAGCCTTCCGCAGGTGGGTGCCTGCATGTTGGTATGAGTCTGCACCAGTACATGTTTGTAAGAAGTTTTCTTTATAATAAATATTGAAGACAGGGACGACAACAGCAGTGGTTTTCTCCTGAATTAGGTTTCCACCTTAAATCCTGGTGTTCATGTGTGTTGCTTATGTGTGATGATTTATTTTGTTCTTACTGCACATGTTTACTTCTTACTAACCATCTGATGAATGAATGATGCAATGATCTAAGAAAAGAATTATCTGCATAATAAGATCTCTGGACATACGCAAGTGTGCTTAAAGATATCCGCGTATATACGCGAGTTGTGTTAATTAAAGTCGCGTATAGAATTCTATAAAGAAAAAGTAAAATTTTTGAGTAAGCTCTAAATACTGATTCAACACCCCCCCCCCCTCCCCTCCCCCCCCTCTCAGTATTTTTCCCAACATCATTTCATACCTTTCCTCTTAAAAAATCATACAAAACTAATTGTCCCCTTTCCAAAGTAGGAAAATTACTTATCCAAAAGGTAATAGGAGAGAAAAGAGATAATTGGGTCACTCCATTGCAATAATATGACCTACAGATAAAACCTTATAAAATAGTAAGATGTCAGGGTTTTTTCAGATTGATTACTGCATCCAATGATACATCAGTTGATGAAGATTCAACGACTATTGTCCAATTCACTGAGGTATGCACTATCGACACCTAATCCTAGTATGATGTTTTAATATTTTATTTTAAAAATGGTTATGCTCCATATGAACTCAATTATAAAAGGAAAATATCCCTAATAATAAAAGCTAATTAGTACCAACTCATTGATGATGTTTTATTTAGAAATATTTATGATTCCTTTCTATTAATATGTTTGGAAAAACCTGAAGCAGAAAAGGTTTTACAGGAGCAACATGATGGACCAGATGGTAAAAAATACAATGGAGACACCACTAGCCATAAGATCATGCATGATGGTTATTATCAGCCAACTTTATCTAAAGGCACTCATGCTTATGTTAGAAAATGTAAATTTTTCCAAACTGCTACAGTGAAAGAAAAGAAACCAACCCTACCTTTGCAACCGGTCAACATCGAAAAACCCTTTGAGAAATGGGGCTTGGACACCATAGGTGATATCGTTCTACACTCATCTAAAAAACATAAATAAATCTTGATTTCTATGGATTAATTTACAATATTGGTGGAAGAAATACCATTAAAGGTGGAAAATTCTAAAAGAATTATTGAATTTATTAATCAATTCATTATCACAAGGTTTGGCCTTCGTCGTGCCCTTATTTTTTACAATGCCTCTTATTTTTTCGGAGACACCATAACTGAATTTTATCTCAAAAGAAAATTTAAGCTAAAATATTCTGCAAAATACTACCCACAAAGGAATGGTCTAGCAGAATCTACCAATGAAAACCTCATAAGAATCACCAAACGAAAAATTGACCAAAATCAAAGAAATTGGCACAAATATTTAATGTTTGCATTATGGGCTGATAGAATCACTCAGAATAAATCCATAGCTACTTATCATTTTCATTTAGTGTATGGGAAAGAAGATACCATGCCTCCTAATTTATCCCTTCCCTCACTAGCCCTAGTGCAATTTATCGAGGAAAAAACTTCTTCTGCTTTACAATTAAGAATGTCCCAAATCCTTAAGTTAGAAGAAGAGATAAATAAAGCTAAACAGGTCCATGCTCATCATCAGATATTAGTCAAGTATTCATTTGATGCAAGTTCAATTAATAATATTTTTTTTTTTAAATTGGAGATTTAGTTATGAAATGGGATAAGGCCATGAAGAAAAAGGAAAACACACTAAATTCCAAAAGTTTTTTCTTAGTACATTTCAGATCATTGAGAAAATAGGTCCATCAACCTTAATTTTGCAATATCTACAGGGAAAGAGGGATTCTCTTCCCATTAATGGACTAGTTATCAAAAAATACATTTCTTAAAGAACACTCATTCTGTTGTAAAATATGTAAATAATCATATGTACATACTAGTGTCTTTTAGCCCTATTTGTTAGGTAATATACTTTTGGCTTCACATTGGTTCTCTTTTAGTCTGTCATCATTATTGAAATTTGAATGATTAAGGAAGAAATATTCAAGATATAATTATAAGATTGAAATTTAGTATTGCACTTATCATAAATATATGAAAATCTTACATATCCATTAATTTGTAAAACCTCGTAACTTGAAACTTTAAAAAGATATACTTTCCCTATGATTGGTCATGAAAGGTTTTATTTAAAAAGTAAGGACTATTTAGAAGCTTTAGCACCTTTTGACTCCAATTGTCATCCATAACTCTTAAGGATTAAATTTACCTCCCCATACACTAACAATACATTTTTAGAGTGCAATTCAAACATATGCAAAAATTAGAAGATAAGAGGTCTCATTACGAGCCTGTTTACCATGATCATGGGAAACTAACGATGATTGACATTATCATAACTAGCCACCAAACCAAGATAATGACTCGTAATTTTATAACTATAAGATAAGAGGTCTCATCACAAGCCGACTTGTTCAGTCTCATTATAGCATGTGAATGGCACTGTCATCATATGGTCACCAAGCCAGGACAATGGCTTTTAAGAAAATCTAAAAGAAAAATTAAAAGAAAGTTCATTACCTCTAAGAATATTAATTTAATTTGATGGGATACTGGTTCATTTTTTGTTAAATGGTAACCTTGTCGAGGCTATAACACCTGCTGGTAGCAGTGGCTCTACCAGTGACAAATTAGTCTATTTTAATACACTAATTTTTAACATTCTTCTACTTTATCTTTACAACTGATTAATGACTGAGACAAGCTAAAAAGGTTTTTTTTTTATCTATAACAATTTTCAATAATTTTAAAGAGTAATGTGTTCTTTGGTATTCCAAGTTATCCATATAAATCTAAATTTCAAAATATTTTTATCTTTCTAATTTTTATTTGAGAATTTTAAATTTCATCTATTATTTTAGAGATAATTTCTTCACCCAGTGTGTCTCCAATTGTTGTATTAATCAACAATCCCCATTAAAGTTAATAGTATGACTAATAAATAATGGGGACCCTTTTAATTTTTTAGATAAAATCCCTTTATTTGAATAAAATAGGACAATTTTAGTTATTGGTTATCAAAAATTGAGTTTAAGAAAGAAAATTAACCCAGTGGAACTATATATTGGAGTTTAGGCTTTAAAAGAAATTGATCATAAACAAAACATTCATAGGCTTTTACTCTTATTGGGACCAGTACTTTTATGTACACCATGCATCTCAAAAGAAATCTTCGATATCAATCCTCCAATTAAGAGTTCCAAATAGTTTTAAAATCCTTAAAATAATAAATCATTTTCGCGAAGAATAATTAAAGGTTATACCCCATAAAAATAATACCTGGCATTTCAGAGTTCTCATATCGGGTGTTTATATATGAGCATCCTCCAAAAATCCCTCATCTCCAATATTCTCACTCCTCTGATATCATTGTCCCTCCAATGCTCCGATATTCCTATTCCTCGATCTTTGATATTTTGCATCGCTCATCCTCCAATCTCCGATAAGCCCTTCCTCTCAATATCAGAACAACCAGATCACAACCTTTGATTGGATGTCACTCATATGAAACCTCCAATATGAAACCTTTGATAACGTTTCCTGCCTATCCACATAACCATTACATAATAAAAATCTTATCAGAAAAAAGGGTTTTGCAGGTTTTAAAGTTACAACCTAAAGATTTCTCTGATATCAAACATCTGATATGTTGACCTGTACAAAATCCCATGTGAACCCACGTTTCATCAATTAATATCCATGGGTAACAAATTTATGTTTTCGAAGTCATAAAGGATTTGATTTGTTGTCACTTAATGCTGATCAATTTTTCTCATAAAAGCATGGATTCATATCAAATTAGTCATTTGCCTTAGTGAATTATTCAATTAAGAAGTTGCTGCTCATTCCTATGTTTTCTCATAGGATAACCCTGACAAACAAAATACAACGGAAATGTCTAAAACTAATATGAAAAGAGGAAGCCTACGAGAAAAATTCAGGATCTACAATTAAAGATAAAGCAGTCGAAAGAAAATCTTGAGATAGATGAATTCAATAAATAAGTAGGAGAGCTTAACACTCTCCTTGATCAACAATAAGTTATCTTCTGCTAGAAATTGGCAACGATCAATGACTTGTGCAAATCAAATGATTCGTTAGGGAATAAATTGTCTAATATGAGTACATATTATGAGGAGATCGAAGATAATATTTCTGACTACATATATTGGCAATATACTACTTAAGTGAGATCAACTAATCTCCCCAGGATTGAAAATTCACTAAAGGAAACAGTTTTCAACGAATATGAAATCAAACGAAAATGTGTAAAAATGGAAATTGTGAGGACGAGGAACATTTCCAACAATATCATTGAAACTGACATTGAAAATATGGTACAGGCCAACCTCACTCAAGAATTCCCTGAAGGAACTTTACCAAATGTTAAGTTATTAACCAAAAAATGGCAGGACTTATCTAAAAAGAAGGTTGAAAGTATAAATAAGTTGTCAAGGTTAAACTAGAAATCCATTGACATTTCTTGGTCAAACCTCACAGTCAATGGCTTATGCTGAGGTGTCTCTCGAATACAACTACTCATCTCCTTCCATCACTCAGTGATGCAATATTCAAGGGAAAAATGTGCATGCAACGTAGTCATCCTACTAAATTGAAACCAATGGCAGATATATGCGAGCTTCGATAGAAAATGGGAGATCACTCCTCATCTCAACCATTGTCATTTTTTTGCAACAAAAAATCTATTATTGTCCTTTACCTTATTTTAAGGATGGTTTGTTGAAACCACTCCATTATTTGGTGTTACTTTTCTATAATTTTATTTTGATTAGAAACTATAAATCCCATTGAATATAACGAGAAAGGGGGTCTGAATTTTTGTAAGAGAGCTTTTAATTTTCACTACTGTAGCTTCAAGTCATCTTAATAGAAAGTTTAACTAGCATTGTTTCTCTAATGAGGAGAGTTCTCATATATTGGGTACTATTATCTGTCTTTTATTTCTTTGTTTTAACAATATTAATGGTCATTTGAAATGTGTTTATCATAAATATGTTGTACAAACAATTAGGCATTATCACTATTGAAGTGTATGGTTGTAATATTTTAAATATATGTATGAACAAAGAGATATTTTATGTGATATTTTTTATAAACTAATGTAGTTAACTATTCAATTAAATTATTTATCTTTATCTATTTTGACCTCATAAATGATTTAATGATCTATATTGTTTTATTTTAATATGAGATATTTTAAAAGTCACATATAAAGAGAGAATTGTCCTGAGATAGACATAGTTTAAGTCTATTTATTATTCTTTCATTATTTTTAATTACATTATCATATTCACACTTCTATATCCCATCCATTTATATATTTTTCAAGGGAAATTGGTCCCATTATCCCCAGTCGGAGCCACCACTCCACACAGAAAAGGAGTTGTTTTAAGTTCCTGACCGGGTGGTTTTCCATGATGTTGAGCCAGAGAATTTTGAGCCTACAATAGGGGGTGATACTACAAATTCTTGGGAGAAAATGAAGAGGGCTCTTTTGATTTAATATCAGGAATATTGAAAAATGCGAGAAATGCAGGACGATATTTTTACTATTGCACAAGGGGAAGATGAGACCTTGGAGGATTATTTTGAGAGATTCATATATATACTCCAAAGATAAAAACATAAATATGATACAAGTACTATTAGAACCTTGTTTCTATGAGGAAATTCAGATGATTCTAGAATAAATTAAAATTTTTAGGACAAGGAGATATTGCTGAAAATACTTTTAATCAATTTGTGACATGTGTAGGAAATTCACAAAATCAATCTAAATCTAGTAAGGGAATCACAAGAAATTCTAGAAATAGCAAATTTGGATCTACGGATGCTATGTTCAATGGTTTGGAAAATAAAATGGATAATATGAAAAATTAAATTATGAATACTGTCAGTAAATAGATAGATTCCTTAAAATTTAAGAAAAAATTAGTAGACAAACAAGAAAAATTATCCATTTATTGTCCAAAATGTAGAAAAAATCATCTTTTACGTGAGTGTGTTGCAGTTGTTAAAAGTGATAATAACTATGTAATATGTGCAAGGAAACATTATACCAAATCATTCCCATCCATACAAGGATTAAAAGCAACATTTGAGGGGGAGCATTCGGTACCTGAGCCAAGGCATGCTACAGAAGCATGGAAATCATGGCCACTTGTAAGTACATGTATGATTCTTGAACCCGCACCATATTTTTTGGTTATAATGCACCACATTATTCCTATCAAAATATGATTTACCCTCATTCTTGACATCATGAGTATCATTCTTAATATGGGAAGTCTCTTCCTACTTGGAAACAAGGATGGAGTGGACCACCACATTCTCATTATTCCTACCACATGCTTACACAGTCATATCCCACATCATATGCACCTTACCATACGGCACGACCTACATTACCAACTGTGTTACGTCAGCAGAACCAGCCCATGCCACCATTTTAATTACCACCACTTTTTCGACCACCTCAATTTCTAGCAAAACAAATGCCTAACCTAAATAATAAAGTGGTGCAAATGATTCATTCTATTGGACCGCTCCCTTTCCCTATTTATAAGTCCATTGATCCAAGAGGATCTCACCTTAATGCAGAACGATAGTAAGTTCTAGTCAGCTCTAGTTATCCGATGCCCAGTTCATCTTCAGTGTTGAGTTCATCGGGTTATTCAGTTTATTTGGTGAGGGTTAATTCTTCCAAGTGTACTTCCTTGAAGTCATTGCATAAGTGTGGTCTTTGTCATAATGTGTGTGGTATTTGTCATAAGATGTGATCAAGTGGGTCAAATTGCTATCTTGAAGAAAACTATGTAAAGGACATAAGTTCCTAAGTCTAAATCCTAAGATGGTGATATGTCCTAATCTTAGGTTTAAAGCTATGGTGCAAAATGTATTAAATCCTAAGGCTAAACCTAGCGCAATGTAACCTAAGGTGTTAAACCTAGCACTAAGGCATCACAAATGTGATAAAACTATGCTTTCATACTTTTACATTAAAACTATGTAATTAAACCCAAAATACAAATGTAATACATTATATTAAGCAGTTAACCATCGGATAAGAGAAGACTGCAGTGGAACTGCATCAGGGAGTCCTTGTGAACAAACGGAAATATCCACAGTGACCGCAACATTGAATGTTGGAGTTAACCGATGATTCGGATTTATGCAGGAACACAACAAAATACACATATAACCATAAATACAAATATGCAGCGGAAATAACACTTCATTTCATTAATATCAAAGAACTGAAATTTTCTTCAAGACAGAATGGAAATAAACTAGCTAGGGCGCTAGTAGCTTATCTCTGACAAGCAATGTGGCGGCTACAAGCCTCTGAACTGTGTTATAATGAGGTATGAGGGCCTATTTATTATTTATAAACAATGGAAAACCATAAACATCCAAAACCCTAACCCTAGGAGATGAAGCGCCAAAACTATGGGCCCCATTTGGGTAAATTGGTGTTTCAACTTCCCGGGGACGTAACTTTGGCATACAATATTCGTTGGATGCGCACCATACCTCGTTAGAAATATCTATTTGAGGAATACAACTTTTGATGTGAGAAACATAGATTCATGGACCCACTTTGCTCCTGGTTTTCCCAAGAAACGTCGTTTAGTGCCTCAAAACAGCTCTCGAAGTTTAGGACTTGAAAAACTGGTAAAATTAGTAAGTCGTGCCGAAATTAAAAAAAAAAAAAAGAGACAATGTTGGGACCCCAAGTGGAATAGGAGGGTGGCCACCAATATCCACCTAGATCATTCCTCCCCCCTTAGGAAGCAATGGTCCCCATTTTGTTGAGTTCCTCCATGAGATGAGGAAAATTCTGTTGAACTTGGTCCCTGGTGAACCACTTGCCTTGGTGCAGGAGTTGGCCAGCTTTGACAACCCGATACACTTGGATATTCTGTTGGCGAGTGTTCTTGATTTTCATGGCCATGATACAATATCTGGTGGCCTGTTCCATACAGTCTAGGTTTAACTATGTTGGTTAGAGTTGCTCTACAATGTCAGAGGTGTCTAGTAGAGGTGGGAAGTAGGGAAGAAGGCGGTCCACATTGAATACTAGGTACATACCAAGGAATGGTGGAATACGGAGCTCGAAGGCATTGTTCCCTAGCTTTTTTGATGGTGTACGACCCATATCAGAGCAGGCGAAGCTTGCGGTGGGGTCTAGTGAGGCACTCCTTCTGCAAATGTAGCCACACTTTGTCGCCCACCTAGAAGTTGTGTGGCACCCGATGTTGATCATGTCGTTTCTTGTACTTAGCATTAGCTTTGTCCAATATGTCATGAACCTATTAGCGGATGTGCTGAATGAGCTCGATGAAGTTGTTCGCTTTTTTAGCTTCAGACTGGACACGAGCCAAATCGGCCTGAGTAGCCACAAATGGCATGGCTACGTCAATGGGACATAGTGGCTGGAATCCCAAGCTCACCTGAAAGGGGCTGTAGCTGGTTGAGCTATGGAGAGACCGGTTATAACTGTGTTGTACATAGGGGATGATCTCATTCCATGTGCATGGATGCTTTGAATTTTACATGCAAAAAATGTGTACAATCATCATGTTGATGACCTTTGTCTTGCCATCAATTTGGGGATGGAAAGCTGTCGACTTGGTGAGCTTGGTGTCAAGAATTGACTAGAGGCTAGACCAAAATGTGATGAGGAACTTGCTGTCCCGATATGATATGATAGACTGTGGGATCCCAAAGTGCACCCAAACTCACTCAAAGAAGAGTTTAGCAGTGGCTTCTGCTATGATATTCTTCTTGTAGGCCGCCATAATTTCCATCCTTGAGAATCTGTCGAAAACCACGAAAACACAGTAGTTTCCATTATTAGCAGAAGGAATGTATGACATGTAATCCATGGAGAAGGATTCCTGAGGTCGACTAGGGGTAGGTAGCGGAGTATATAGGCCTTGCCTCTTGATGATCGGTTTGGAAATGGCGCAAACAATGCAGGATCTGATGTACTTCTCGACATCTTGTCAAAGGTTTGGCCAATAGAAATACTTCTGCAGTATTGCCACTGTTTTCTAGACCCCAAAATTCCCAGCGACTTTGCTGTAGTGTGCTTTCCATATCATCTTGGCACGCTCGCTTGAAGGAACACAAAGGTGTCCCAGGTGACATAACAGTGCATCTTGGAGGTGAAAATTTGGAACTTACATACCCCCAAAGTGTTCCTTGTATGTGTGGCTGAATTCTGTATTTTTCTCATAGAGAAGCGGCCAATCAGAAGTCTCGTGCCCATAAGAGTTGAGAATGGTGGTTAGCGCCACGATCGGTGGTCGGCTGAGGCAATGTGCAACATTACTGGTGCTACCCTTCTTGTACTTGATGTTCAAGTGAAACTGCTGCAGATATGTGGACCACTTCTGATGGCGATCGTTCTGCAACTTCCCTTATGTCTGTATGAATTGCAAGGGTCGGTGGTCTGTGTGGATGATTGTTTCTTTCCCCTAAATGTAATGCTTCCATTTTCGACAAGCCTACACAATGGAATACATTTCTTTGCCATAAGTGGGATACTTACGACTGTTTTTGACAATGTCTCACTGTGATATGCCACTGAATGCCCCTATTGCGTAAGAACTGCCCCAATAGCATAGTCAGGGGTGTCTGTCTCAATCTCAAATGGTTTTGACAAGTCTGGTAATGTGAGCACTGGGGCAGAACAAAGGCGATGTTTCAATTCTATGAATGACTTCTGTTAAGATTCCGACCAAAATAATTTTTCTTTTGCTCCTCCCTTGGTGAATTGACTCAAGGGCCAAGTGATATGAGAGAATCCCAACACAAACTTGCAGTAGAAATTAACAAGACCTAGAAAGTTGTGAAGCTCTGTTAGAGTGGTTGGGGCTAGCCAATCCCGAATGACTTGGATCTTGGTTGGATCTACATGCACCCCTTTCATCAATAATGTATCCCAGATATTGAACCTGGGTCATGCCAAAAGTGCACTTCTCCAAATTGGCACACAACTTGTGTTTCCGCAGTTTTTGGAGGACTTGTCGAATGTGGTGGAGGTTCTCTTCCCAAGTCTTGCTGAAGATCAGAACGTCGTCCAAGTAAACCAATACAAATGAGTTGGTGAATGGCTACAAGATGTCCTCCATCAACCTCATGAAGGTTGCATGAGAATTCATCAACCCAAAAGGCATGACCAACCATTCAAAAAGACCCTCCTTGGCTTTGAAGGAATTTTTCCACACATTGGAGGGTTCGATCGATACCTGGTGATACACAGACTTCAAAGAGATGTTGCACAAATATTTCACCCCTTTGAGTTGGTCTAGAAGGTCATTGATATGTGGGATCGGGTACCTATTCCGGACAGTGATCATGTTCAGCACCAAATAGTCAATACAGAGTCTCCAAGTCCCATACTTCTTCCATACCAACATGGTTGGGCTCCCACAGGGCGATGAACTTGGACGGATGTGAGATTTCTGTAGCAACTCCTGAATATTCCTCTTAATTTCATCAATCTCTAGAAAAGAGCATTGATAGATTGGTCCATTGGGTAGACGCGCACCTGACGTCAGATCAATGGGGTGCTTGACCTGATAGTGCAGAGGAACCCCTGTGGGTGAGATGAAGATGTCCCCGTAATCCTCCAAAACGTTATCCATTTTTTGTTGTCGTGAAGAGGAGCCCTGTCTGGAGGTCGTGGCCACAATCTTATTCTTTCCTTGGGGGCAGATCATCAGGAAAACAAATTTCTTGGTTTGGGAAATGAGGTTACTGCATTGTTTTGCAATAACCAAAGATATAACAGCAGGCGATGGTACCTTTAGTATCCTGTACAACTTATTTCCCAAAGTAACAATAACATCATGAGGCTGAGACTCATACACAACATGTTGCTTCCACAAGTATGGTTGGCCTAATAATACATTAGAAATATCAAGAGGAGCAATGTCGCATAATATCTCATTCATGAAGGGCTTGATGCTATTGGGAAGGCGACACTGCTGGCTGACGCGAAGATCCTGTCCTTGGTGAAGCCACCCGATGGTGTATGGCTCTGGGTGCGCTGTGGTCAGCAAGCCCAACCGATTCAGGGCGTCTACTGAAATGAGGCTCTTTTGGCTCCCATTGTCGAAAATGAACTATAGTGGGGAACACTTTACCCACATCTGGGAGTGGAAGAGACGCTCCTCCTCCTCTGGATCTTCCGGTTCCTCCTTCTGGATCTTCACACTGGCAACAATGGCATTGGGATCTGCATCAATAATCTGTTTCCCTTTGTCATTGCCCTTGTCAGGTTCTGATTCAGAGTTAGACCATGCATCTGACTCAGAAGCCCTCATCTTGGCCACCAGCAACTGCTTGGCCCGACACTCACTTTTGTTGTGAGTGGAGCTCTTATGGAACTCACACCACTTTCCCGTGTCCTTCTTTGGCTTCGCGGTGTTGTTCTTTTCTTGTGGCTTTGATAGGTTTTCATGGGCCGCCATGCATTGGATTTGTTCTTTTTTCTTCTGCTTGGGGACACCTTTCCCTTGATTTTGATTCGCAGATCCAAAGTCTCGTTTCTTCTATTTGAATTTCTACTCAATCTTAGCAACATATCGGTATGTCATACCAAGTGAGGAGATGTCGACGAACTCCATTTCCTCCTAAATGTATATGTGTAGACAAATGTGATACTTTAGCACCAAATGTTTCTCTGAATCTTTGATACCCAAATTTTTGCGCAAGTTATGGAACATATTTGTCATCTCATGCACATATTGATCCCTTTGTTGCCGCAGCGTGGTCCATTATATGTACTTGTCCTCATAGCTCCCCACGAGATAGTATTGTTCCTTAATGGCATCTCAGAAAGAATTTCAAGTGGGTATGGTTGAGAACAGAGAGGGTTTTGTCTCGTCCTTTTTCTCACAGTAGGTTTCCGACTAGTTCTTGACATTGGGGGTAGCTTTGAGGAGTGAAAAAATAATTTTCTACCGGTCGGAAAAGTCATGAACCGAGAAATATCCTTCTAATAGATTCAACCATATATCTATGGTATCTACATCTATTTGACCCTCAAATATGGGAATGTCAAAGTTTAGTTGTACCCTAAAGGGAGTCACGCCTACAGGGTGGCTACTGGATGCAGATGCGCCGTCGGTGGGAAGTCTTGAAGGATCTTGGCAAAGTTATCCATCATTGCGTTCCTATGTTTTTCGAGGGCCTCATCAAGAAATACTTTGATAGGATCTCCTACTCCCTCATCTTTCTTTTACTCCCTCATGGGCGGTCATCGGGGTTTGCGAGGCTGATCTTGCAAAGGTTCCACCAATCAAGCCCTAACTCCTTATACCTCGACCTCATTGGGGACATGCAAAGAAGGATCGAGAAAAAGTAGACCGCTCTGATACCACTGATCTAGATTTATGCAGGAATGAAACAGAATACACATATTGTTAGCCATCAGTATTTTTTACATGTTAGTGATGACTATATCTTCAGCCGAGTTTTCTAGAAACTGATTTCCTTATGTCAATATGTCATCCAGAAAACCCTCCCAAAACTTTTTTCGCCTTTCTACCTATTCAGTCCACCCCTGGCAAAACCAAAACCTCCTTGTCACAATCCTATCTAACCTCAGCCTTATTGGTTTGCCCATCAGCTTTAAAAAGCAATTCCACATCTGTTTCGATAGTCTCCCCTATGTTAGGAAGTGGCGTTTTAGGACATCTCACCTTTGGCAATCATCAAAAAGCCAAAAATCCTTCATCTGCAGCAGACCTACCATGACTGATCCCTTACTTTGCAAATGAAATTGACAAACAGCCTTAAGTCGCGCCACTCATATTCCTTAGGTCTCAGCACTGCATAAAGCCCAATCTCAAGCTGACTATTAGGTTTTTCACGGTGTTCTATGGTTCTACAAAGACAGGAAATATATTTCATCTCATGAAGTAAATGTTTGAGTTTACAATTAGAGGAACAGCTTCTTCTAAATGTATTTTGAACCTGAGATGAAGCTGCAGAACAAAAGTCACTCATCAGGACCTTACAGCTCTTTCCAGCATGAAAATCACAGTAAGAAAAGGTCGCCACTGTCTCAGCAAAGGGGTAAATTGTCAAGGCCCAGAACCTCCTTCATTTACAAGCAAAGGGTTAGGGTGCCTCCTTCATACATAAGCAGAGGGCGCAGGCTAGTATTGACTCAGAAGGTTGCAAAAGTCCAGGTTTGCCTCTACTGAAACAATGAAACAATATCTTCGGGTTTCATGAAGGTAATTGATGATCATAACAGGAATGGAGTTTGGCCTGATAAAGAAGCTCATTTCAAACTTGCAAACCATATGAATTGTTGAACTTTAGAAGGACTTGTCATCAGTAAACATCCAAATCATAAGAAGCCTGTTTTGTTCAAAATCAAATGGAATAGATGCTATTAGCCAAGGCCATTACACAGGCAGAAAGAAAGCCCTTAGCTTTTTCAAATACACTGACCTTCATAGTCACAAAGAGTTTTTGTCAAGTAACAGGTCATGAGATAAACAATCCAAATGATAAATATCTCAGCAACCTTAGAACAGTGTCACTGTGGCTAGGTTTCCTTCTTAAAACACAGTGATGCTTGCAAGTAGTGATGCATAGATTGATGTTGTTCAAATGTTTTACTTACCACCACATTCAGAGAAAGGCTGTGTCTAACATAGTGGTAAAAAGGGCTTTCTGATACTTTACCTGATGAAGAGCCTCCTCCATATATGAGCAGATGGCCAAAATCATTGCAGGTTGTTGAAAACTGGTGAGTCTAAAAAGTGCAGGGAAAGGACACAAGGAAATTGAATAAAGGAAGGTGTTACTGTTTATGGTGCAAAGGTATTGTTTTCCCTCTTCAAAGAACTATCTGTCAGACTGTAACTGCAGTAGAAAAGAGAAAATATTGAATATATGTATGCTATTGATACCAAAAGGAGTAGTTGCTTTAGAGAAATGGTTAAAGGCATCTCACTATTACTTGCCCAGTAGCCTAAAGAAGGTCCTTTTGAGTAAACAGTGAAGTAGAGTGTGAAAGCAAGCCATCAAAAGAGCACACTTACAGTCCCAAGGGAAGCTTGTGAATCACCTGGAAGCAGCAATCATCAAACACTTTGAAAGAACACAGGCCATCTTATGTTGAATAACACAACAATCGCCAAGAAGAAGTTGGTTTTGATGAGTTGCCACTGTTTATATATCCTAAAACAGACACAATGGTCATCATTCCAAAGGACAGATTCAGTACAAAGATACAGTATAAAAAAAGCAGTGGCAGAGATGTGGCATAGTGATTTGTCAAGCAGAGGATTATAGTAAAAATGCCCCTCTTTGAAGAACATTGCAGGTCATAAAAAATGCAGCAACTTGTACCATGTCCCATTAAACACAGTGGAAAAAATAACCACAAGATTATGGAGACATTTTTTAGGGTTTAAAGGTTGGTGATGAGATGTCTCCCAAAGAACAAAGCTGGAGGTCCTCCTCCTAACACCGGTGCTAAAAGTCCGTGAACTACAGATGGTCAAAAGTATGGCAACTCTCCAAGGCAAGTTTTGAATGCACCGAAGTTAAAAAATCAAAGGTTATTAAAACAAAAAACTCCACGAAAAAGAACCAAACAAAAGTTCTATTTTTACTTCAAAAAAGAATGACCGTTGAGAATGTTCTTTTGAAAATGATATAAGGTTGAGATGTGAGAGTGGAAATTCGTTTTCAAAAACTAGAATCAAATCCTGTGCATCCACAACATCAAACAAGCAAGAAGGTTGGGCGAAAATTCAAAAATTTGCACTCAGAGGCGGCGCGACGTGCCTGGAATTTGGCGCGACGTGCCTGGGCAGATTTTTGCAAAGGCTTCCTTCGTCGGCGCGACGTGCCTGTAGGTGGGCGCGACGTGCCTGTAGGTGGCCGCCCGACCGCACGACAAGTTGACCCGACAACCTTTCTCCTACGCGACGGGTTTTCTCCAGAGGTTGCCGCGCAACTTTCCAGACTATATAGGGTTTCTTTCATCCTTTCAAGCGGGCATCCATCAAATTTGAGGTATTTTTATGAACTCCCATCGATTGCAAGGTATTGATAAATGACAAAGAATGTTTGAAAGCCCGGACATTGCCATTATTATTAAAAACAAAAGCAGTTTTGCCTACACAGTGAGATAAGGTAATTACATTGTGAATATACGGGGTTTTGTGGTTAGGAACCAGTTTGTGTCGTTTTCAAATCATGTATTGATTGACATCAGAGATTTCAAGAACAGAGTGACTGTTGCCATTACCTCACAAGCACACCTTTGTAGCAAACTGCCCCCCTGTTTCACGGTATTTTGTCACTACTGTAAAAAGTCATTGACAGAGAGATTATAAGGGTGAATAGGGCCGTTTTCCTGAGGGCAGAAGTTTTTGATGGTTGAACTCTAACATCAGAGACAGGAGCAGAGATGTATTGATAGATATTTTGAACCCACAAGCAAGGGTGTGTTTCCAAAAAGGCATAGTGCACTGATATATTACCTAGCCTAATTCTGCTTTTCTTTCACTGAATGGTGTCATTTTGAAGAACTGTTGTTGTAATATCTCTCGAGGGGAAGGTCATTTCTAAGGAACGGGGTTATCAAAACACTTATCACAACAAACCTTTTCTAGAGATCTGCCCTTATTTCACTATATTTCACTGTTGAAGAATTATTGACAGAGATTTTCAAAGGCAAACAGCATAGTGAAGGACAGAGGTTGTTGATGTTGGATTTTGACATCAAAGGCAGAGGTATAAAGGCGGTGATTGACTTCTCAAAAAGTCACAAGTGAAAGGTGTTTTCCTTAACACTGTGGGCTAATTTTTCACCTAAACCAAAAGGTCTCCTTTCTTTCCACTGTGTGGTCTTTATAGAAACCTGTTGACAGAAGCATTTTCAGGGTGAATGATCTGAAGAGCAGGGTTTTAATTCTTGAATTTTGGTTTCGAAGACACAAATACAAGTGTAAGCTGGCCTCTAACAAAGTCACAAGAGGGGTGATTGTTCAAGACTGTGCACAGAGAATCTACAAAGCAGTTTCTTACACATGGTACCATTGTTAAGAAGGTTACATAGCTGAAGTATATCCAGATTTGAAGGACTGTTGTTAATAAGTGCAGAGGTGGCTTATTCAAGGAAGCATTGTTGCATTTCATCCAAACCACAGTGTCCATATCTGTCCAAACAGTCTGGTGGCCTGTTTCAATCCAGCTGAGCATTTCTCATATAGTGAAGGCAGTTTGCCTCTTCCAAAGCTTGTTTCAAAGTCAGAATGCCTCCAAAACGAGATCACAAAGGCGGACAACATAAGAGATATGAGCCTATCTCCATAGAATAAATCAATGCTCACCCATCAGTGCTTTTCAATTTCCATGAAGTAGGCTGTCTTGATTTCTGTCAGAGGATAGAAGAAGTCAAGAGTTTCTCGCCACTTACACATTTGTGCACTTTCAGATTCAAGGACAAACACTTCCAGCTTGCAGGTCTTGACTTCAAAATCTCCCCAAGGTATGTATCCAAGGCTACTAAGATCCCGTATCATGGTGAAAAGTGGTTTAAACAAGCGCATCTTGATCTGGAGGATTATAAACCTTTCATCAAGTCGGAACATAGAGAAACCATCACTGCTATTTTCCCTTTCTCCTACCTTCTTGACAGTTATGCTCCGCTGATGAAAGCCATAATGAGATATTTCACTTGTGAAGGGAGGTTTAGCCAAATTTTTGCCTATCATGTTCGCTTGTTGATGCATTTTACCAGGAGCAGGCATTTAAACCTTCCATACTTTTTGTCCCAAAGCATAGAGAAAATGGCAGCCACTGTCCAAAAGAAAGCTCCACCTCAGCAAATCCCTTCTCTCTTTCACCATTCCTTGATCAAAATCATCTTCTTACACCAGCTGGAGAAGAAAGGGGTTTCATGGGATTCATTCATTAGCCATGCCGATTTCGCCACTGTCCCTCCTGTTCATGTGTCTCCTACTCAGCCTGTCCATCGCCCAGTGCCTTTATCTAGTAGGCCTACCCCTAAAAAATTCAAGATGACCGTTAGGCAGCCAAGTAAACAGGGAGAAGGAGAGGGCAGTGAGCCACAGGGAGAAAAGGAGGATGATGAACAGCAGCAGCCAGATTTTGAGGGACAGCAACAGTTGGAAATCAATGGACAGCAGCTAGAGGTTGATGAACAGCAGCAAATTCAGGAAGAGGGACAGCAGCAAGTGAAGGTTGATGAGCAGCAGCCAGAGTTGGAAGAGGAACAGCAGCAGACAGAGATTGAAGAGCAGCAGGTTGAGCAAACAATTGAAGCATCTTTTGAGCCACAAGCTGGACAAGATGTTGAGGAAGGACAGCAAGCTGAAGCTGCCTCCTTGACGGTGACCAAAACTGTTCCTAAAAAGAGGAAATTGCCCAAAAAGACAACTTCTAGCTTGCCAAGGAGAAAAAGCGCTAGATTGGCCTTCAAAGGCAAAAGTGCAGTTGGAGAAAGTGCCAAACATGGAGGTAAATCAGCTGTCATCCCTATCCCAAGCGATGACAGTGATAATGAGGCCCGCATCCTTGAAAACCTCCTCATTCACAAAGAAGGGAAAATTGAGGTATTACAAGAAGATCTTCAAAGGGCGAGGAATTTCAACCATTTCTTGGAGGTTGAAAACAAACAAATGAAGTATCATGCAGCCATTCATGAGGCAAGGGCGATCAAGTATAAGAAAGAGGCAGAAAAGGCGCAAGTAAGAATTGAAGAGCTCATTGGCGAGGTTGATGATGAAGAGGAGGAAGACCAGCCTAGGCGAAAGAGGCCTAGGACCATCGGGCTTAGAAGAGCCTTGGAGAAACAGAGAGCAGAAGAACAAGCTCAATTCGAAGCTTTTCCTCTCACTACCCTCTTTGAGCAGGAAATTGAGGAAAACAAGGAAGCATGGCTTGAGAGGGCTAACCAGCATTTGGAAACAAAGCTTGAGAAGGCAAACAGGGATCTTGAGCTACAGAGAAAAAGGACTCTTCACTTTCAGAAGCTAAATCAGTTTGCCAGGCGAAAATTGAAGGTAGCACAAGAAAAATTGAAGAAATTAAAGGAGAGGCGCCTAGCACGGAAAGAAGCGAAAAGCACATCAGCCCTCGATATTTTGGCTTCAGCTTCGGAGCATGTCTCTATGGACCTTTGAGGGTCATGCATGCCAATTTTGGGCCTGTTTCGAAAAATTTTTGTTTTTTGGCATTTTTGGGGTTTTTCGCCAAAAACTCATAAATGCGCCATTTCAGTTTGATAGGGCGTCAAGGGAGGAGGGTGATACCAATGGATTCCATAATTTCATGAGAAGCTCTCCAGCGATTTTCAGGGCATTTGAAGATCATTCGCCCCTCCAAATTGGCGAAAAACAGCCTCATTTTGCACATTCTGCCCGCCCTATCAGCAGCCTGCTATTTTCTGGGTTTTTGCACACAGGTACAGTTTTGAGAGACTTTCAGAGATCAGATTGAGATGATTCCACTTGCATTGGAAAGCAGACACAGAGATATTTCCAACGAGCCATCATGAGCCTCATTTCGACATCGGGAAGGCTTCCATTTGCATCCAACAAGTCAGGGGACCTTTTTCAGGCATAAATATGAAGTATTTTTGCAATTTTTGAACTCCAAAAATCTGCTTTTCCCAAATGTGCGTTAGGCTATTTTTATCATGGGAAAATCATGTAAAGTCAATATAATTTCCGTTTTTAGTAGTTTTTTAGATATTTTATGGGATATTTGTGCCTTGGGCTTTGCAAAGCCTCAAGGACAAGTTTAGATATTTTGACTTGGCCAATGGGATAGCTAGTTGCTCCATGAGGTTTTCCTCCCTCAAGCCTATTTATCCCATGGTTCTCATTGTAAATCAGAGGCTGAACTTGAGAGAAGAATTAATGCATTGGTCATATGAGTTTTGAAGAATACACTTGAGTTATGATTTTTGGACTGCCTCTTGGATGCTTTGAGGAATGTTGAAGGCTTGTTGATGGATTCCTTGACATGGTAGAATGGTATAGTGCTTCTTAATGTGTTTTGTCTTCTAGTTTTCACTCATAATTCATTTTTCTTGCTGCTATAGATCAGTAAAGATTGATTTTGAGACATGCCCATGGAGGCACCTCAAAATCCCTGAATCTTCATAGCTTGATGTTTTCTTCTCCTTTAGTTATGCTAAAGAATTCTTAGCTGCTCTTTAGTAACCTAAGGTATTGTTGCTAAGTTTTATTCATCAGTTCCATGTATGTTGAGTAGGATGTATGGTTTGCCTTACCTACCTATCAGCTGCCCATAGTTCTGTCCATAAAACTTTCTCTTTGACTGATTTGTTGATCATTTTGTTGAACCAAGGAGGCCTAGTCCCGATCTAGCCCGTTGCCTAAAACTATGAAAACTTATTTGTCCAGGTGCCCAATGACTTAGAGACTATGTTTAGGCGTTCCGGCATAGTTTATGAGTTATTAGTTTGTCTCATGTGTTTTTCCCCAAAGTTGATAGCCTTTTCCCGAAGTTAGAGGGTCTTATACCTCTATGTATGGCTGGAATGTTTGATTTCTATGTATTGATTAGCTTATAGTTATTCCTAGCATGATCAATGGCTTGCTATTACATGTTTATGTCTGCTATTAACTAGTTTGCACTTGAAATCCCTTGTCTTTCACCATCTTATTGTCCATTTAATCCATTTTGCCCAGAGATCCCTTCTATTGTGAATCAAATCGGCCCTACAGCAGCTTTACATCATCACTTCATAGCTTCCTTGATCTGTTTGACCCCATAGCCCAATTTATCTACATCTTGTCATCCAGTTTATGTA
Organism: Pinus albicaulis; assembly: GCA_034641835.2. Classification (NCBI taxonomy): domain Eukaryota; kingdom Viridiplantae; phylum Streptophyta; class Pinopsida; order Pinales; family Pinaceae; genus Pinus; species Pinus albicaulis. The sequence continues at coordinate 1,453,140,436 of CM076570.1, read as the reverse complement.
TTTGATCAGTTTCATCCCTCACAATCTTAAAAACTAAAAAAACCAAAAACATATTTCATAACTAGCCTAATATCAGAACATCGCAAGTAAACACACCAACATCTTCTACACATATAGAGAGAGCCCTCTCTGAGTCCAGGAAGGCTAGGTCCTTGGGCTCCAAAGCTTGGTTTGATGTTACATCGTCATTTGGCTAGCCAATCGGCCAAATCACGGGACCCTAACACATATAACCATAAATACAAAGATGCAGTGGAAATAACACTTTATTTCATTAATATCAAAAAACTAAAATTTTCTTACACACAGAATGGAAATAAACTAGCTAGGGCGTTGGTAGCTTATCTCTAAGAAGATATGTGGCAAATACAGACCTCTGAAATTTGTTACAATCAGGCTCGAGGGCCTATTTATTATTTAGGAACAATGGAAAACCCTAAACATCCAAAACCCTAACCCTAGGAGATGAAGCGCCAAAAATATGGACCCCATTTGGGTAAATTAGTGTTTCAACTTCCTAGGTATTGGAGTGTGTTTGGTGCACGTATGTACGAAATCACACCAACTTAAGGGGTGTGGTCTACCCACTTAAGTTATTAGTAACAGGCATAAAAATAAGTGGAGTCAAGCAAGTTAGTGGAACAAGCTAGGATTATAAGCATACTAGATATATAAAAAACATGCAAATATAAACTAAAACTAAACTAAAAACTAAAACAAATAAATACGAGCTCAGAAAAGAGTCAAATGACAACAATAATACAAACGGTGGCTCTAGGCCCCTCTTATTGAGCACTGTTAGGAATAAGAGTGAAAATTTTCCCTCTTGCAAAGGGCCCCTATAACATGGGTTGTAAGTCCCGATGCAAGGATTTTTTTGTCCCAAATTTGCCTCGGTGCAGTCTCCCTCTCTCTCTACTATGGTGGAATGAAATTGTTGGATGGCCAACAATTGATTCCCCTCTATCTTCATCCCAGATCACACACTGCTGGTATTGCTTGGGAAATTCTGGCCAACATAACAATGTGTTCACCCATTCTTCATCTCGTGGTGGTCTTATATAGGAGAATTCAAATCCTTTTTCCCTCTCTTAGTACAGTGTGGATGGTGACCCAAGAGAGGGGTATGATTCCTTTGTGTGCTCCAAATATTCCATTGTGTGCTCACTTGATGTTTAAGGAGGCGTTGGTGGTTGTCCCTAGGCGGCTTCAAGTGAGGAATCACTTGTCCTATGCTTTGTGTGGTCCCGGAAAGTGACATTTTTCCACTCCCAGGATTGCGCACATTTCGGGTCATAAGACGCTCTTCACGAAGGATTATGCATGCAAAAGCATTTAGGACTTGTTCAAATTTGATTTTCCTCATACCTTAGAGATTTTTAAATACTTTCTAGATTCTGTAACGTCTTCTAGCTCTATAAATCCTTCTGCTTGACATTGAATAATGTCATCTTCTTCTTGTATGATTTTCCAGTGTTAACAGTTTCCCCCTAATGTGTGAGGTCTAGGTATAGCTGAAGTACATTATAGTTTCTTTTTGGTATATCATGTGTAGAGAAAGAGAGAGAGAGAGAGAGAGACTTGCGTGAAGCTTGGAATTGAAAACACCCTGCACTGGTTCCAAGAATGACCACGTCCTAAGGGAACCTTGTAAGAAAATATAATACAATACATATACAAATTTTCTACGAGGCGGGCATGTCCCATGCTCGTGATGTTGTGGCTAGTTAAACAAATCTAGTTGACAGATATATGTTCTGTCTATACCATTGATATGGTAGTGATTTGGTGGTTGCTGACGACGACTGCTGACACCCTCAGGGGCATTTTTTCTTTGAAAATAAGTGGAATATGGTACCCATATGCATAAACTTGGTATGGCATATAGCTGCGTATTTTACTCATAGGTGCTAGCTGGGACCTTCCTGTGTAAGAATTGTTGAAAGAGACACTTATGGAGGCACGGGTCTTCGACGAATTTGATCAAAGTGCAATGGTTGTAAGGTACGATACCATCTTGACATGAAAGCTTTTGTTGTAGTCAAATGTCAAGAGGATCGATGATATCTATGGGCAATGATGTCTCCCATAGTGCCACTCGAGGATGCCCCTTTTTTGGAGAGGGGTGATCCAAGGTACCACTTCCTTTTTGGAAAATAAGTGTCAAAGTCGACAAAAAGGAAGCCTGAACCGACTAAGGGGTCACTGAAATAAGGGGTCAGGGACCTGGATGAGATGGGTTTAACATTGGCATGTTGGCGAGGGGTGACTGAAATCTGATGATGGGGGTTCAGCGGCCCAAGGTTAGAGTATACTGAGCAGCTTTGGTGGCAGTCATATTTATTTCTGATGGGGAAATCACTGGGGTTGGTAGGACTTCCAGGGTGGGTATAAAGTGGCTATGAGTGTCAGGGTGGCTTGTCCATGGGGATGTGATACTCTGACCAAGGGTATTAAGGGACGAATTCCATGGGAGAAAAATATGGATGGGAGGGTGAAGGGACATAGTGCACCATTTGCAGTCTGTGTACACTTACCAAAAGAATAAAATAATGGGGTTTTCTTTGTACAAAACACATAGACGGGTACCCCAAAAAATGAAAGTGTTTTCTCACTGATGTTGTGAGGAAGGTGTTTTGTTAAGGGTGGGGGTCCCATTGATTGGTCTCATGTGTGGGGTTGATAAAGAAGATGAAAAAGTATCGTAGATGGGATTATGCTGGTGGAGGTATGGTGGGCCAAATGCGAGGCGCAGTGGTGCACTTTTGATCTGATTGTACAACCTGATTTTCTGGGAAGGGGGTTTTAGTTTGTATGGTATAACTTGACCTTATGCATTTTGGATGGATGGGCATGAGGTGCTTCCCGGACTGAAGTGGTATTTGCTGTGATATATGGTCTACTGTGTGTGACAAGCGCCATGGAGGGGAGGCTCTATCGACCAACGAGGATGTTTATCATGTGCAGGGTGAGGTGATGATAAACACAGTCAGATATGAGGACCCTATGGTTGATTTATGATGGATAACTGATGTCAGGATATGCAGAGCTTATGGGACTCTATCATGCTGGGGGTAGAATGATACTTTCTCTGGAACTTTCTGTGAGTGGAGTTGCGAATGGTTTTGCGAGCTTTTTCCTGCAAAAATAACTACCTCAAGTGAAGGCATCTTCTTTATCAAATATTATTGAAAGTCATGAGCTTTAAAAAAGAAGATGGGAGAGGGCATATGTACCGGCGCTGAAAATTTATTTTTTCGGGAGTGCGAATGTTTGGCACCGCCTTTTTTCATCATGGAGTGATGCTTATGGTGCAACTTACGGTTCAGAGAACGGACCTTCTAATCTCTCATTATGGTCCTCCCAAGCTTTTGAAAAGGGCAATATATAGGTGAATAGGGCTCTAATTCAATTCATTTGTACTTGCTGAGTTTTTTAGAGGTCAGAGGCTTTTGTGTAGCATTTCTTGTCGTTGTGGTCAGCCTAAGCACCAAAGACTAACGAGATCATGCCCAGGGAACCTCTATGACGTGCTGCACTTTAAATTTTTCAGTTTGATGGTGCCCAGGTCTATACAGACTTGGTTTTTATGGATTCTAGGTGTTTTGTGCCATAGATTGTGCAGGTGATCAGGGCAAAGGTGTGCCCTCTATGCGCATTTTCTGGGGATAAGTGTGCTAAAAGCAATGTATTCCCCTTATTTGGCGTGCCCTAAGCGTGCCTGTGGCAAATATAGGCACGCCCTAAGCGCGCCTGTCTGAGGGATAGGCACGTAAAGCCGGGGAAAAAAAATTCTTTGGTTTTTTTCCTATTTTTTGTGTTTTTTCTGTACTAATGGGTGCCTATTTTGATGACAGGTTGTTATGGAGGGAGCAGGATAGGTCCGAGCTCCAAACTACGTTGGTTGTTGATGCTGGGGCATGCTGTCAACTAGCGCAATGGAGGCTCCTAAAGTTTGTGGAGAACGAGCTTCTTTGGTCACAGGACCAATTGCTACGTTATTTGATCTGACATTGGCACAAGAGGTGAAACATGTTCGTGTTGCACAGGACGAACCTGGTCATACATCTTGAGACGGATGTATATTTTGTGACCAGGTTACTACCTCATGGTGAGGTGTTGAGGTATCCACTCCCTTCTAGGAGAGTGGACTTGGAAAGGTGCCGGTGACGTCACTGTGGTGGGGCACCTCTTACGGAGGGATGCATCAGCATTGCATCAGTGACAGACTTGGAAAAGCGATGTGCTCTGGCGGTGATTGTGCAACTTGCAGGGTCATCTGCTCTGCATCAGGCATCTGGCCTGCAGGTTGGAGTATTATGCCGGTTGAGGTCCAGGCATTTTTATGACTTTTCCTGTTTCTTCTATGACGGGATGGTGATGCAACTCAACAAGATAGGCAATGGATCAAAGTTGTTTGTGTACGCCAACATCTTGTGCATCATTATGTACGCGAGGGTAGTGCTACTGAGGCTATTGGTGGCAATGCCTCCTGGGGGGCCACGGGAGCCTCGTATGAGGAGGTGGGTTCTGGTTATGCTGCAAGGCAGTGAGGGCATGGTGGGGCATTACTGTAAGACCACGATAGAGGCATGGTTCAAGGTGAACCTGCATATGTTCTTTGAATTCCTAAATGTCAGGATGGACTTTCGGGAGGATCCGGATATGGGTCCCCCTCCTGGTTATGCATGAGGGCCAACATGTATGCTTTGTTATGTTTTCTACATTTATTTGAGTATATAAGTACTTATGTGTTTTTCTAGTGACACTGACATAATTTTGGATACGTTTTGCAGATGTTGGCAAGATGGGTCATCCCGTGGCTCGGTTGATTGGCCACGACCCTCTTTGGAGGCCTAGGGAAGGTCTCGGAGGACAGGGAGGGGATGCTGCTAGAGGACCTAGTCGTGGTGTCGACCCTTCAGGAGAGGGCAGCACCTCGGCTGCTGCAGAGGCTGCGACTGAGAGGGCTTGTGCCGATGCAGCGGTAGCACGTGCATATACGGCAGAGGTTCATATTGAGGAGCAGACTACTCAAGTGTCAGTTCTCGAGGATGCTTGGGATCGAGTGGACCGCTTGACCCAGGGGATGCCTGCTCGAGGATTTATGGATGACCTCGAGGAGGTCTAGCTGGAGACTATGATGGCTCGTGAGAGGGACTATCAGCCTGTTTTACATCGGGTGGCGGTCTCGGTGGTGATGGCAGCTCCAGTGGTGGCACCAAGGGCAGTTGTGGGTCCAAGTGCCCCTCCTGAGAGGGCACTACCCTAGATTGTACTTATAAATGAGGAAAGCACCATGTGGATGCTTCCCCTATTTTTGATGATAGTTTAGATCTTTGGGCTGGCCTGTGGGTCAGCGATACTATTTTTTTACTCAGACATATACATTGTGATATATATATATATATATATATATCACAATGTATATGTCTGAGTAAAATAATAGTATCGCTGACCCACTGGCCAGACCAAAGATTTAAACAGTCATCAAAAATAGGGGAAATATATATATATATATATATATGATAGAGATATTTTTTGCGGCTTTATCAGATGTGTCACCTATTTTGGTTTATGGATGATGTTATGCTGATGAATATCTATATTTTTGGCTTTTTATGTATGATGGTTTATTTGAGATGCATTCCAGTTTAGAATATTTTTGGCTATGTGATTAGCTACTTGATTTTGACTCCTTGGTACATGTGTAAATGTGATATAGTTAAATTGTCTGCTTAATATTTTTGCATGCAAATATTTCCTAAACATATGTGTATCTCTTGTATTAAATGTTTGGTTTAACTGCGACACTGCTAACTATGAATCGAGGTAGACATGCATATGGCATATGCCTTGATGGAGGGCATTGCACATAAGTCTGATGACGACGTCATATTCTACCTGATTTTTTGTTGTTGAACCGATGCACACACCGTTTGAGCAGAGTGGTGATCGGTCAGGGTGATAAATGACCCAAGCAATTGCGGCTAAATTTTGAGACCATCATGATGCTCCATCTGTTGGGGTTCCTATGTTTTGGCAGGTTTTGCAATACCAAAAGACAAGACAACATCAAACCAATTTGGGATCTCAGGATCTATCCCTCCAGGATCCAGAGAGGGATCTCTCTATAAAGGCAAAGAATAATGTATCTTTGAATTTCAATTTTAAGGTATTAGGCTAGTTATAGTGCATAAGGGTTGTTGTTTTTTTTTTGTTTGTTTGGTTGGGAAACATGAAAGAAGGGTTCACTATAAGGTAAAGAAGTGGGTAGAGGAGGATTTTTGGCAATGGCGAGATAATTTAGAGAAAAATCAAGTCCATTGGGCAAATGGAGTCATAAAAGGGTTTACTTGCAATTCAATATCCAAGGCTTTCAAATGGGCTAGTCATCTAAATCAGAGGATCTCTAAAGATGATAGTATGGGATGAAACAATAAGGAAATGAAGATGAATGACAAGAAAACCTTCCAAGGTGGCCACTTAGGAGAAAATCTAGGGACAGGGCATGCCTTAACCATCTATGATCAAACTCCTATGAGGCTAACTCTTCAGACAATAGAAAACATTTAAGATTTGACACAAAGTGAAGCCTAAGATCAGAGAAAGAATTTTAACTTTCAATGCTTTTGACATTCAACTTAAGGGATCTTAGAAAGGCTAACTGTTAGAAAAAGACCCTAGTGAGACAGAACTAACTCTGAATCTCCCAGTTTCCCAATTATTTCAGCTAAAAACAGACAAGAACATCTAAAAACAAACTCTAAATTCATACATCAGTAAGCAGGGAGAACCAACTACTATACTGGTTAAATTGTATTGAATTTGCTCTTAGATTACACAATTAGCAGAAAACATCAAAGATAAGAAGAGCAGGAAGCATTAGGGTACTTTATAGCAGTATATCCTAAGCTAGATTACTGATTCTTATCAGAGAAATGAAATATGATGAATAACAAAGGGAAAATATTGACAAATATAGAACACATCACCACTGATTTAGATCAGGATCCAATGAACATGCTTGTCATATTAGAAGAGCAACACCAATCACATACATCATTGTCCAACAACTTGATATCAGTCTGAAATCATCTCCCGGCCTATTTTACAACTAATACACACAGAACTCTATCTCAAAGAAACAACTTACAATCCACAGTTAACCAATCAACAACCTTTACAATGTATTTTTCATGAGTTATTATAGCTGAAAGAGTGGCAGTGGAGGTATATAGAACTTTAAATGGCTCATTAAAATATAGGAGGAAGTGTTTTGCAGCCCATTCTTTCTTAATATCTCTGTAATGACTTTCAGTACCCTTCAAATGAATTAGTGGTCTTCAACAGGTTGATAATAACTCCAGGTATGTCTCTTGAAGTACTTTCTGGCTGTTTGTAGTCTTTTTGTACTTTGGGACAAGTAAGGCAGATAAATGACTTTCAGGCCTTCCATACTTTGTAACTAATGCTCTGGAAATCTTAGGACTTCTGTCAGGCTGGTGATCTTCTCAAGAACTTGACGGAGAATAAAAAACACTATGGGAACTCGTCCTTTCTTGGGAAAAAACATTCTGCTGATGTGAAACACTGATATGGCTTGTTTCATGTGCTTTAGGCCTTATTAGCCTTCTGGATCATTTATAAGGTCTTCAATATGTATCTTCGTCCTTTAAACACTGGATTATAGCATTTAATCTTTAATAATGGGCTTTTAATCCCTTAAACTGTCAATGATACTCTTTGTTGCTTCTGTTGACTGTCTGTGAATATGCAGGTTTAATGGCGCTGGAGGGTTTTGAATCAGGGTTTTATAACCTGATTTTTAAATCAAAACATGTTTTAAACCCTCTCTAGATGTCTCTTCTGCTATCTCTGGCTCTGAAAATGCCTGTCTGCGCTCTAAATCACTATTACTGTGATTGTAGGGATAGAATGGATTCTCCACCTGTAAACCCTGCAAAATACAATAAACCTGTTATAAAAACCTGTGGGAGTAGGTGAGGCTTGCTGCGGAGGCTCGTGGAGGATGAAAGAGCAATGGAAGAAAGGTAAATGCAGTGGAAAAAATGGTGCAAAACTATGTCGGAAGGTGAAATTATGGTCCAATGAAGTTTTGGGGCATCATAGATTCTAGAGTGTCAGATTAGATCAGACCACGGTGATCTACGGTGAAGATTCTTTGATGAACTCCTTTGGAAAGTTAGGCGGAGAAAATGACTTCAGTGTTTAAATGCAAAAAATTTACGCCCAGGCGAATACAAAGGGAAAAGGCGAAAATGATAGGAACGAGGGTGTTTTGGTGGTGGGACCGGGAGGGCGGAAGAAGGTTAAATGTGGGCCGTTGGATCATTGGAAGAGATCAACAGTGGAGATCTTATGGGGAATTCGTTTGAATGGTGGATGAGTAAAAATGCGATGCGATATGGGTCGTTTGATCAAGACGATGGACGGTGATGATTGCCCGACGAAATCATTGGGAGGGCTAATGAAAAACAGACCATGGCAGCCGCGATGAAATATAGGCCATTGGATTAAGATCAACCGACGGCTGTGATCAAATGAGGAAATGCATTACGGAAGAGGGTGGTAAGCTGAAAACCGGAATGGTTTTCGCGCAAATTTGGAGCGGTTTTGAAATTTTGCCAAAAAAGCGCGATCCTATTAGAGATCGCCACGTGGATTCCCAAAATCACTTTTATCGCGTAATTTTGATTCATTAACTGTCAGAAACTAAAAAAAAGCGATATGCACCTCAGCCGTTGGATGTAGGACGGGGAGATCTGACGGTGGGAAAGACAGTGCAATGAGGGAAGGTGCGCGGGCGGAAGTGGGCCATCGGGTTTATTGTGGACCGTCAGATCTTCAGAATGGACGGTCAGGATCAGAAGCAGGAGCACCAATGTTTCAAAGGGAAAAAGGTTAGATGGATGGGCAGAAAAGATCCTAACCATTAGATCTATGGAGTAGATGGTCAAGATCTGTCGATGAGGACGAAATGAGCGGGTGGGGTTTGATAATCAGAAGAGATGTGGACCGTCCGGTCAAGTTCGATCAACGACTGAGATTCAATCGGAGGTCGGGATGGTGAAAAGTTATGAGTGGAGCGCGATGAGATACTGGCCATTGGTTCTTGTGGATTCAACGGTCAGGATTAAATCACATGATGGGCATCGGAGGAGGGGAAGTGAACGAGGCACTGGATTTGCGCGATGCGATCGAGTGCTGGCCGTCAGATCTAGAAAGGATCGACGGTCGGGATTAAATCCATAAGGGGAAATGATGAAGGGCTAGGAGCGGAGACCCGATTATATTTCAGCCATCAGATCTATAGGGATGGACGGTCAAGATTAGATCGGAGGATTGCACAGGCGGAGGGCAACACGGTGGACTGGTGCGATACGATTTAGCGCTAGCCATCGGATCTGGAAAGATCGACGGTGGAGATTGCAGTGGAGGTTGATGGAGCAAAGGCTCATCGCATCGAAAAATTTGGAAGAACAAAGGAAAAGAAAACCCCGATTGCGATTGTGCGACGGGCCTAGCGCCTGGTCCTAGGCCACGGGTTATATGGAGAGGTGTTAACAGAAATAAGCCCTCAGGGGCTTAATTTTCAAAATGAGCGGAGAAACGTTTTAAAAGGGGAAAAAGGCCTTTTGAAGGGATTTTTAGGCTTTCAGTGCTCGGTTGCGGGGCTATGGGCCTATGAAGAAAGGGGCTGAGCATATAAGCCCTCGGGGGCTTAAGGCCTGATATAGTGTAAAAAGAGGGTTTTTAGGCCAAAAATAGTGCTTTTTAAGGCCAAATGGTGGGTTCCGGTAGGCAGAAAAGGGGATTTTTAAACCAAATGAAGGGAGCCACAAGGTTTAAAAGGGGATTTTCATGATTTAGAGGGCTAAGGAGGGGATTTTGTGGGAATTTTTTGAGGGGGAAAAGGGGTGAAAATGCGGATTTTGAAGGGATAAATGGAGCAAATGGAGGCTTTTTTCTGAGCAAATATCTTTCACAAATAGTGAGGCTTTTTCAATGGAAACAGCAGTGAGGATTTTTCAAGGAACAGAAGACACATAGAGGCTTCAAGAATGAAATATTTTCAAAGGAAATGTTTCTCTTGAAGGCTCAGAAACATTTTTAGCCACCTGTTTGCTATGTCAAAAATTTATAGGTGGCTAACAATGGCTCCACATGGGGATAGCATCTTCTTGAAGGTCTCAAGAACTTTAAGAAATAATCTTTGGTAGTAGGGTAGATTCCTGATCCTTGATCCTCTTTTTCTTCTTTGATCAGCTGCTACAAATCATGAATGCATCATATCAATAGTAATATTCTCCCAAACAATCTACCTACCCATCCTACAGTCCTAACATTTTTTCTTCAAGGTGCATTTAGACTTGCAGACCTTCTTCATCATTAATTTTTTATTGAAAGCAGAAAAACTAATCTAATTCTACCCTTATTCCTCCATGAGACAATATTAAGCAGTTGGTCTCATAGCTTCTCTACCTACACTAATATTTGCTAGGATTAAACTGTCTAGCAGATTTCTTTCTCTACATTCTACAATAGAAATTGAAAAAAAAGCCAAACCAGGATTAGACTGTTTGGTTTGCTGTGGGTCCATGGCATAAAGATAGCTGCCCATGAACTGAACTTTGCAGGAGATTGAAACCAAAATTGTGAAGGCTTTGAAATTCTGAAAATTTGAAGCATCCTTATTTGCCCTGTGACTCAGGTTTTGAGCTTAATAGAGTTACTTTTGTTTCTTCATTCAGCTCTGGTTTTGATCATGTTAGAGCTTATTCTTCTTCTTTCTTTGCTGGTTCAGGTTTTGGGCATATTAGAACCAACCTTTCACTCTTTTTGGCTCAGGTTTTGAGCTGATCTGAGCCATTATTTTGGAACTTCAGAGGTTCAATTTTTGAGCTTGTTTGAACCTTTCTTTTCTCTCTCCCTCTCTCTTTTTTTTTTGTTAAAAGAAAACACAGCAATGGTATTTACAGTGGAAGTGAACACTTTAAACTAGAACTCAGCAATAATAATGCTTGAGCATCCTACCATTGATAGGACCCCCAAACAGATCTGTACCATCTAATTCTTGCAGAAAAAAGGAATTAGGACCAATGGTGGATTGGATGGTGTAAGGGCCTTGCCACAAACTATCAAATTTTCCATGCTTACCCTTGTCCTCTCTCCTAGAGTCCCACTTAAGTACCTTGTCTCCAATTTTGAAATCAAAAGCTTTTGTTCTTTTATCAAACAATTTTTTGTTGTTCTCTTGCACTTTCTGAGCTCTGTTGTAGACCTCTTCCCTTGTTTGCTGGATATGTATAGTTTGATTGATCCTTCTTACCATGCTGTCTTCTTTTGACTGTATTTCTTGGACCAATTTTATCACTGGTACCCATAGGCTGGTAGGGAACACTGCATCTGCCCCACAAACAAGCTGGTATGGTGACATTCCAATGGATTTCCTTGTAGTCAATCTGTCTGCCCACAAAGCATGTACCAACTTTTTATGCCGTGATTTTTTATTCTCTTCAAGCAACTTCTTGATGATGGTCACCAAAATTTTATTTGACGATTCTGCTAGCCCATTACCCTGAGTATAATAAGCAGTAGAATGACCAAGTGCAATCTGATACCTGTTACAAAAATCAATCATCTTTTTGGAACCAAAAGCAACAGCATTATCAGTGATAATCTTCCTAGGGCAGCCAAATCTAGATAGGATGTGGTCTTCAAGGAATTTTATGATGACAGAATCTATGGCATTCCTAGAAGGGATGGCCTCTATCCATTTTGTGAAATAGTTTATGGCTGTAAATATCCATTTGTGTTGGGAATATGAAGAAGGATGGATTTCCCCTATGAAATCTAGGCCCTACTGTTGAAAGAGAGTTTCAACAGTGATTGGTTGTAATGGTAAAGGAAGGAGTTTCTTTTTTCCCTCAAAGATTTGGCACTTATGGCAGGCAACTATCATTTTGTGGATATCATGGAAAAGGGTGGGCCATTAATAGCCAGCTCTAAGGATTTTGTTAGCGGTGGTTTTCCAGTTGAGATGGCCTCCACACTCTCCTGCAAGGAATTCGTATTTGAACCTCTCTGCATCAACTTCAGGCAGAAATTTAAGCAACAAAACATTTGCATTTTTCCAGTATAAACATTCATTTAAAATGCAATAATTTCTAGCTTTTAACTTTAGAAACCTTGCCTTAGTCTTTGATAAATCAGGAGGAGCATTAATATTTGTAAGCACATAAAAGATGTCAGCATACCAAGGAGAGTTTTGGAATTGTTTTTCAACCGTAGGAGCATGCAATCCTTCATGTTCATCCAAGGCATCTACCATGTTTATGTCAAGGGCTTGTAAGTTAGATTCAGCCATTAATTGAGATAAGCCTTGACCCTTGATAAGTTTTGTGGGTTTGATCTCCAAATCATACTATAGTATCACTGCTATTCATTTACCTCTTTTTCCATCTGGGTCTTGTGACAAAATATATTTCACCACTATGTTAGGCATGTAGGCAATGATGTGAGAATGTAGAATATACACCCTGAAGTATTTTAAGGCCTTTACCAAAGCATAAGCCTGTTTTTCCATTATATTATATTTCAAGAGAGCATCTCTTAGTGCCTTGCTGAAAAAGGCAATAGGCTGCTCCTATCTTTCTGGATTTTTCTGCAACAGGACAACAACCACTGCATGCTCTGATGCAAAGGAGAAAATTAGGAAGTCTTTGGAAAAATCAGAGCTGCTTAGGACTGGTGCCCGGGTGAGTGCATGTTTAACTAATTCAAAATATTTTTTGGCCTCTAGAGTCCATTTGACTCCTACTTCCTTTTTCAGCATGTTTGTCATATCTTTGAGGCATTCTGCTAAGTTGGGAATAAACCTCCTCAAGAAGTTAATTTTCCCAATAAAGGACTACAATTCTTTTATGTTTCTTGGGTGGCTAATCTGCAGTATTCCCTCAACTCTTTTCGGGTCTATTTTAATCCCATTTTCTGATATAATATGGCCAAGAAGCTTACATTCTTGGAGGCCAAATACAGTCTTCTTGGGATTTAAAGATAGCCCATACCTTCTACATTTCTCAAATACTTTTCTCAGATGTTTAAGGTGCTCTTCATCAGTTTTGGAATAAATTGTTATGTCATCAAGATAGATTACAATGAAGTGCCCTATTTCCTCTGAAAATGCTATGTCCATAGCTCTTTGGAAGGTGGCCCCAGCATTCATTAGTCCAAAAGGCATTTTCACATACATGAAACTGCCCCATGGAGTGGTGAAGGCTGTCTTAAGTTGATCTTCTGGGAGTACTAAGACCTAGTTATACCCTGAAAAACCATCTAATAGATAAATCCTTTTAGATCCAACTACCCTTTGTAGGATGTGTTCCATTTTGGGTAAGGGGTAATTGTCCTCAAGAGAAGCTCTGTTAAGGTTTCTAAAATCAATGCATAGTATGATCTCTCCCATATTTTTCCTTACAGCCACAAGGTTGGAGACCCAATCTGAAAACCTCACAGGCACTATGATGCCAACTTCATACATTTTCTTGATTTCCTTTTCTACTAGAGGCAGTTGTACAGGGTTAATTCTATGGAGTTTCTGCCTAAAGGGTTTTTGGTTCTTTTTCAATGGGATATTATGCTGGATGATCTCTGTGTCATAGGCTTTTAAGTCCTCATAGCTCCAAGAAAACACATCAACAAACTCTTTAAATAAATCAATGTATTTCTTCTTGATGTGTGCTGGCAAGGATTTAGATAATTTAATCATTTTAGGCTTGTCATGGCTACGTATATTGCATTCTGCAACATCTGATTCAGTGTGTTCTATAGTGGGCTTCTTTGACACATCATTAAAATCAAAAGGGTCCTCAAGGGGTGCTAGTCCTCTGGGTATGTTTTTGTCTTTGGACTGCAACACCTCTATGTCTTCTTTTTCTGCGTTTTTGTATTCTTCAGTTTGAGTTCCAAGTTCTTTGGTTAACATGTTTGTTTCTGCATAGGGGAATGGTTTTTCTTCATCAAGGGGATCTTTATTTAAACATTTTTCAACGGACTTAGAGGCTGAATCTGGAAATTCTAACTCATTCCTGCAAAGCAAGAAATCCTCTATCTATTTGTCACCCTCAAAGACCTGCCAATATTTCTCATTGTCAGGTACTGTTGGTCTATATTTTGTTTGAATAACGATCTTTTTGTCACTAGGTGATTTCTGATATGAACTAGCAATGCAGGCCAATCCATTTGCAATTATGTTTTTACTTCTAGGAACAAACACAAGCTCATACTCTACAAAAGTTTTCAACATATCCATGGCATCATTTCTATATGCCCTCAATCTAGGATGCTTTGCAGTGTACTCTCCATTTACTTGTTTGATGACTAATTCAGAGTCTCCATGTACAACTATCCTTTGGGCTCCTAGTTTTTTCAACAGATTCAATCCTAGGATGAGAGCCTCATACTCTGCAATGTTGTTTGTACATTTAAAATCTAGCTTGAAGGCATGACTCTCAGCATAATTGCTTTCAGTATTGTGCAACCATACCCCAGCTCCTGCATTATTTCTAGTGCAAGACCCATCAAAGTTCATTCTCCATAAGGGATTGTTTGCAGACTTATTATCATTTTCATCCCTATTTATATGTTCACCATTATGTAATATTCTGAGGTCTGCACCATGGTGTGTAATTTTTTGTTCTTTAGGATTTGCATGGAGTTCAGAGTGATGAGTAATCTGCAGTTTGCAGTCTTGGTTTTTTTCACTGTGATTTTTTTATTCAGCACACTATCCAAATGTTTCTCCCTTGTTTTACTCTATATCTAGAGTTTCCATTGTGTTAAGATCTATGGGCTCTACTCTGTTGTTTAAATCTCTGTCTTCTAGCTCTGGCTCATCTATAAATTCATCATTGTAAAGGATAAAAGAGTCTAGATCTATATGGACAGAGTACAAAGGTGAATTTCCAGGTTTCTCAGGGCTGCTAACCATAAGCTTCATGTGTGCCTCTCTATATAGTCTTCTAAGCTGGCTAAAGACAGGGATTGTGGCATATCTCATGTCCATCTGCATTGTACCTTGCAGCTTGGCACCCCATGACCTTGACAACAACATGCCATACTTAGGAGGTACATATGTCGCTACAACATCCATTACCATGCACTTGACTGGGATTTGGGTCAAATTCACACAGAGGTCTTTGATTAGGCCAAGGCACTTCACTCTGCTAGAATCAAAAGAATATAGATCCTTATAAGGCCTGGTTATCTCTAGGCCTAATTTCTCCATAATCACTTTTGTTATAAGGTTGTGTGAAGCCCCTGAGTCATTTGTAAGATTTTGTCATAGATATTGAGACTGACATAGAAAGGGGGCACTACTCCTTCCTAAAATTTTCCTTCGATTTTTGGGCCAAACAAGAGAGATGGTTGATCATCATTTAAGTTGATAGTGTCACTGTTTTCTCCTAAGTTTAAGGCTTTCAAAATTTGACCTTTATACACATCTTGGGTGGACAACTCAGTAAGAGGGACTGAAATTTTGATTTTGGCTATCTCACTTTCCAAATTGAAAGAAGATTGACTCTTTGAAAGGTTCAATTCTGCTTTATTGGCCACGATTTTATTGGTAGAATCAGCTTGCTGATACTCACTATGAACAATGTTTGAAGCTGTTTTATCAGGAGCATTAGCTGCAATGCTAGTGCTGCTAGTTTCTTGACTTGGTTTATCAGTAGTTTGGATGTATTTTTCTTTGCTTTTTCCAGAACTCTCAGCTACTGGTTTGTTACTTTCAGCAGTCACTTTAGGAATCTTCTCAGGTCTCTTCTTAATGCTGATTTTAGATTTATTTGGCTTAGGAGTATCTAGGCCTTTTTTGCTTTTGAGATCATATTGTTCTCGGACCTGCATGATGGAATTTTCGAATCCTAACCTATAGTCTTCAGACTCTAACCCTTCCTCATCTCAATGTCAGTATGAGGTCTGATTATCTTCTGTGGAAAAGGTGTAAATTTGGTTCTCTACTTCCACCATGTTTATTGTAGTTCCCTCTGACCCTTCTATTATTCCCTCATCTTCATCAAGGAAATTTTCTTGAAATGGGGGTATGACTTGTTGATCAAAGTCTCTCTGTCTATTTGGTTGACTGTTTCTCCTAAAGTTTTGCTTCTGGTTTTGATTTTGGTTTCTGTTCTGATTACTGACTTGGAAAACCATTTTCTCCATCATTTTTTCTAGCCTTTCCATGTCTTTGGCCAGAATGTCATATTTGGGATCAGATGTGGAAGCTGATGTGTCATCCCTATAGGTTACCTTCTTTTCAGCTCTCATCCTAGCTCTTTTTTCAATCAAGTTTGCTTCTACGCTCATAGCTCCTTTCTGCATATCTTCTAGAGTTGTATAATCTCTCTCCCTAAGTTGATAGGCCATGTTAGCATAAAATCCTTCAGGGTATTTCACTAAGGCCATTCCTTGGGGAGGTTTCATATGGGGTGGAAGAGCATTGTAGACATTGTTTAATCTGGTAGAATTGTCATGGACACTCTCTCCCTGGTTTCTTTTCAGATTTTTATATTCTGCTAGTATTTGGAGAGGGTTACTTTTAACTTCCCATTTGTTTATGAAGGTATGATGTAAAGAGGGAAGATCATGGATACTATTGGAAGGTAAGCCTTTAAACCATTTCTTTACCTCTCCTCCTAAACTCTAGGAAAATATTCTCATTTTGATAGTTTCATCTTCAATTTCCATATAGTCAAAGGCATCTTCCATCCTATCTACATGGTGTTGAGCTATGGTAGACTCTTTTCCAGTGAAATGAGAGATTTTTTACTGATAATCATTGGGTAGCAGAGCCAAAGGCTGTGGTAGTACTAGAGGGGCATACCATGCTGCCATGGTAGTGTTTTTTGGAGGTAAAGGATTAGTTTGAGCAACAGGTATATGGATGACAGGAATTCTAGGACCAAAAACAAACTGTTGAGTTGATTTAGGGTGATAGAGGCCCAAGTTTTGAATGAAATGAATATCAGGAGGTGTAGATGGAGGGGTCTCTCTATCCCTAATATGTTGACCACTATGAGATGGTGGACTTGGAGGCTCGAGGTCTGCCTGATCTAGACTACTAAATGACTTAGTTCTTGGTAAACTTCTTGGTAAATCTAAGTCAAAATGAGTATCTAATAGAGCTGAAACGTTTTCAGGTGCTGAGTTAGCTCTATGATTGGGTCTGATAATAGTTGGCTTTCTAAGGGAAGGAGACTTCCTAAGAATTCTCTCTATATTGTCAACTATTTCAGGGGGATTTGGATTAGGATAAGCTCTAGTATGGACTCTTCTTGAAGCCAATATGTCTGTCTATTAACAAAGAAGCTTAATCCTATGTGTTTCTTCTAATATGGATGATGTTGTAATGAAAACTAGTCTCCTAGTGGAGTCTTGTGAAAACAAAGATAATCAGCAAGCCTACTGATCACCAGTGGAGTCTTTTAGTCATTAAGGAACTGTGGAGTCGCCAGGTGGAAGTTTTAAAATGTTTTTAAGGAGATTTACTGTCCAACGTAGTGATTAACTACCAAACCAAGGCTAATTTTGTCTTCTTTGAGTTTTTTGAGATGTTTTAAGAGGTATTTTACTCAAAGTTCCCCAGTGGAGTCGCCATTATGTTGGGGTTCCTGTGTTTTGGCAGGTTTGGCAATACGAAAAGACAAGACAACATCAAACCACTTTGGGATCTCAGGATCTAGCCCTCCTGGATCTAGAGAGGGATCTCTCTATAAAGGCAAATAATAATGCATCTTTGAAGTTAAATTTTAAGGTATTAGGCTAGTTATAGTGCACAAGGGTTGTTGTTTTTGTTTTTGTTTGTTTGGTTGGGAAACATGAAAGAAGGGTTCACTGTAAGGTAAAGAAGTGGGTAGAGGAGGATTTTTGGAAATGGGGAGATAATTCAGAGAAAACTCAAGTCCATTGGCAAATGGAGTCATAAAAGGGTTTACTTGCAATTCAATATCCAAGGCTTTCAAATAGGTTGGTCATCTAAATCAGAGGATCTCTAAAGATGATAGCACGGGACGTGTTAGTGTCAGTCTAGTCATACTGCCATCAGTGATCAAAATTTCTCTTTTGCATTTTCCTATTAGGATTCCCATACCATAAATTTTCACCATTTCGCTAGGTCATGGATTCATTGATGGTAGTGATTTTTCATCAATTTTCCCTCATGTGAAACTTGCTGATTCTCCTCTCTATGGTATTTAGTCATGAGCTACTTTCACTTTGCGATTCATGTCATTAGGTCATAGGATGGGTCTCATTAGGTTCTAGGATCTCACCTTGGTCAAATTAATAAGTCAAGTGTCAATACATATCAGCAAGGTCATGAGGAAGTCAATAAACTCAAAGTCACAACGCCTGGGAAGATCAAAGAAATGTTTTATTTAGTTTGGTATAATTTTCACCTCAAAACCATGTTTTGAGGTGAAAACATAATACTTTGCCTTTATTATCATTTATTATGTAATTTTATGTCAGCATATGTAATAAGTCACATTTCAGAAGCTGTTATCTCCACAAAGTCATCACCCTACCTTTCAGAGACATTTTCCACACCATTTTCAGTGTCAAATCATGTTCTAAGTATGTCCATTAGAAAGAGCCTAGAAAGAGCTTTCCAATGGTATATTACACTCTCAAAACTGACTCCTGGATCGAAATTTATGTCTAAGTGAACAAAGTCCTCTATACCTTAACCATTCCCCTTTTTCCCTCCTTTTCCTTAAAATTTATGTCATTAAAGTTTAATATTCTCCTTTATAAAACCCTTATTACCCCCATCCAATGGAAAAATCTCATTATTAAAATCTTTTTAAACACATATGCGATTTAATAAACCACTTCCCCTCCATACCCCTTTATAATAAAGCTAAAGATTTTTGTATTATAAATCCCCTCCCATTGCAATCGAAATATTTAAACCACTTCCCCCTCATGACCCGTTAAACTTTATAACAAAGTTTAAAGTTTTACATTGTAAAATCCCCCGCCGATCCAAACCTTTCCCTTTCCCATCGCAATCGCACCATACATATTGTGCGCCCTAATTGGCCCATGGTAAAAACTCCGATGTGATTGCATTAAGTCCCTTCCGATTGAACCCCGACCGATTACATCCTGACCGTTGATCCGATCGACGATCAGACGACCCATACTTTATCGCTCTATCCCAATTGACGCTTGCGATTGATCCCCTCCGATTGAGTTCCGCCGATTGCAAACCCTCGATTGCACCTCCGTCGTCGATCTACTCATCCGATCGAACGGCCTACAATCTGTCACGCTCATCACAATTGGCATTTTAAAATAAAACCTTCCCTCCGCCCTCCTCCGATCTCTGGATTCTGATTGACCCTAGGCCCCACCATATGAAATTTTTCTCGTTCATAAAAAGAGCGCCCTTCCCTTTGTAAACCTAAAACTTTATTTTATTTCGTTTTACAAGGGATTTCCCCATGCACCATGATATTATTCAATCACATCGGCAAAATCCTCTGGCACGTCACATTTTTCCCCGCTCCCCTCCCGATTCTGATTGCGATTTATACCCCGGTCCCACCTAAAGGCCTTCCCCATTTTTAATGTAAAATCATTTCTCCTTTCCAAAGCGCTGAAACATTTAGAATTATTTGTTTTCTACCCCATTTACCCTTTAGCTTATCCCTATTTCATTAATTCCAATTGCATCGGAGCTTTTGTGCCTTGTTTCGAATATATCCAAACCTCCGATCCCGATTGCGATGATACAATTGCAATGTGTATTTTCCAATGTTCTATTATATGTTCCACCCCCTTCCTCCACTACGATTCCGATTGCGATTGCGATTTGGGCCCCACCTCCTTTCTCTTTTCTCCTTCCATTCAAAAATGGGTTTTTCCCTTCACTAAAGGCATCATTTCATTTTTATAATTTCAAAGGCAATTTTCTTCAAAGTCAGTTTTCTTCAAAGAATAAAAACAGTGAGAGACAGTCAAAGGCCAAGAACTAAATATGAAACAGTGAGACATCTTTGGCAAACAATTCAAAAGGGATTTATGATACAGGTTTCTTCTTCTCATTTGTTGGGTGTATCGGCGAATCTCAAGATGGTCAAAATGTCTTACTGTTCCTTCTTTTCAGGGGCAGTCTGTTGGTTTCTTTCCCATATTCGGATTTCAGTTCTTGAGCTGTTAAAACAACTCCTTTTTTTCTGTGGATCTATTTCCCCAAATTTCAGTATATTTAATGTAATTTTGAACCATTTGTAAAGCAGTCTGTAAATCGGTAAGTAGGGGAATAGTGTGGAAATCAAGCAGAACGCTTTGCGCTCCCTTGTAACAGTTTTGGACAGGGAATTAATAAAGAGATGCAGTTCTGATTTGTGGGATCCATGTGGTATGAAATTTAGCATTTGTTCTCTCCTTGTGTTCATATGTAAATTTTTATGTGTATCATTCATTCATAAGCATCTCTGGTTGAATGCTTTCAAGATATAAAGGTAGAATCCATTTTTTATGCTCTGCCTTGGGAAATCATTCAATACTCTGTGTTTTCTTCTGTTTGAAAAGGATCCATCTCCCATGCCCTTTTAAGCTCCTCATCAGTCTTTCCATTCCATCATTATTTAAACTTTATTGCTAAAATTTCCTACCTACCTTGCCCCATGAGATAACCTGTATCCATGATTTAATTCCCCAGTTTCAAACTGTCCCATTTGTTCCATACATCCCTGAAAAATTCATTCATTTTATTAAAACATTTCCCATTCTTATACCTAGCCTAAAATTATTTCATAATTGTACTTTGTTGAATATCTATTCACGGAGAGAGCCTTCTCCTGACCTTGTAGGGACAGCTACAAGGCTGAGGGTGGTTTAAAGGTTACCCTGATTTTCCTTTTTTAGCCTGAGGTTCAAATTAGGTGCTAACATTTTTGGCGACCATACTGGGGAGTGTTTTCAGCATAGAAGATTCATCACCCTAGTAATATTTTCCTTGTAAATTCCTTGACTCTGGATGAAATGTTCAGGGTTTGCTAGGCTGAAATGAATTTTGCAAAGTAGAAATTTGACCACATTGGCTTCAAGGAGATACACAAGGGCCAATCCAGATCCAAATCCTCCCCCTGTGTTTGAAAATACTAATCTCATTCCAAGAATAGTCGGAAGACAAGAGGGATCACTATTTCCTAGACCTATCTTCAGATCCCATACTTGGCCCAGTGAGTGGTTGTTTGTAGAAGATATTTATTTTGATGAGTGTTTTGAGCTTTCTTTGTTCAGAAGTAAGTCTGAAACTACACTTGATGACACAGTTTTAGATCCAAAATTTTTTGTAGATATCAAAGTTAAAAGAGCAAATACTTCAATTGATGATTATATTTTGAATTCCCCTCAGTCATCCATCACTGTAACTAATATCTCTGAACCTTCAGAGTCATCAAGAACAACATTCCCATCAATAAATTCTCAGCTTTCATTTCCTCTATCAACACCTCCCTTAAATCCTAGTAGCATAAACACTGTTGTAAATCCACCTCGAGCCATGGCTGCCTGATATGCACCCCTGGTTTTACCTCAGGTTCTCAATGATATGCCTGCTGATTACCAAAGTAAAATTCCTATCTTTGATGCCACTCAAAGCATCACAGCCCAGTAGCATGTTGATAAGATGAATGACTTTTTTGATCTTCATGAGGTAGAGGCAGAGAATGTAACCACAAGGTTGTTTGTCCAAAGATTTGGAGGTGAAGTCAGAAAGTGGTTTAGAGCTTTACCAGCAGGCTCTATTCACACTTTGCATGACTTACATACACAATTTTTAGACCAATGGGAGGTAAAGAAGAACCCACTCCAAATTTTGTCTGAGTATGAAAATATTAAGAGAAATGTGGGTGAATCTGTACAGGATTATTGTGTGAGATTTAATGCGGTATATAATGCTATTCTGACCAATATTAAACCCCTTGTGGATTTAGCTTTGCTGAATTTTCCAGATGGTTTCGATGCTGATATGGCATATCAACTACGAGAAATAGATCCTACCACACTTGAAGACATGCAGAAGATAGCTGTGAGCGTAGAAGAGAATTTGCTAGCCAAAAGAGCACGGACTAAAGCTGAGAAGAGAGTGACTGTGAAGGAAGAAGCCTCTCCTTCAGACAGTAAGATGCACACTTTGATCCAGATAGTGGAAAATATGGTTGATAGATTGACCATTTCAGATAGACTTGAACCACAAATCAGGAATCCAAATTTCAGAGGGCAGCAGCCACAATTCAGAATTAAACAAAGAGAACAAAGAACATAGGACCAAGCAGCACCACAAAAATAGATCAAGACTCCATTGCAGCAGAATTATGTTCAAGGAACAGAGACAGATGATGATGATGACCCTATGATTGAAGCCAATCATTTCTTCACTGCAGATGGCTCGCCAATTTTTCTCACTAAAGACGAAGAATACACAGTGACTGCAGACATTCAAAAGGATGAAAATTTCATTTTGGCTAATGACGCAGTGTTAGAAGATGAGTCTGATGATTACCAAAGAGGTTACATGAATGCTTTATCAGCCCAAAAAAACAAATATTCTCTGAGGAACAGAGATGTTCCGATCAGTCCCATTCAGAGGAGAAAAGAGCTCCAAATCAAGAACGATTCTCAGAAGAAAGGCAAAGAGTCGACCGATCCTTCCTCCAGCAAAACATCTTCAACGATTAACACTGCAATTGAAAAGAACCAGGAGAGTGTAGCAAAGGAGCAAGCAGAGAATAAATATCCTCCCATTAAAGAGGTAGAAAAATCTCCTTATTTTAATTTAGAAAATGAAATTTCTAAGCTAAAAGTATCCATGCCCTTGACTGAGTTGGTGAAAAATAGCACTTATAAACACCAGGTGTCTAGAATTTTGCAAATAGACTCTGTATCAAATATGGTGAATGTAGAAGATGACTACCCTGAACTCATTTTTGGTCCAGCTACTGAAGATCAATCAGAAGAAAGTGAAGTCCCTCCCTTTTACCAGAGTCTTAGATTACATGAGTTCATCTTACATAATGCTATGTTGGACTCCGGAGCCTCACATAATTTGATGCCCAAAGCCATTATGGAGAAGTTAGGACTTGATATTACCCATAAATATCATGATTTGTATTCTTTTGACTCAGGTAGGGTCCATTGTATTGGTATTATCAAAGACTTGGTAGTGTCTTTAGATAAAATCCCAGCCAAGAATGTCTTGATGGATGTAGTTGTTGCCAATGTCCCACCACGGTTTGGAATGCTTCTATCTAGGTCTTGGGGTGCAAAAATTAAAGGAACCTTGCAGCTTGACTTCTATTATGCCACTAGTCCCGTGTTTGGCCAGTTAAGAAAACTATATAGGGAGAAGAAAATTAAATATATGATCACTAGCAAAGAGAAGCCAGTTAATCATCCCATTAATGCAGTCCACATAGATTTAGAGTCTTTTTTCTTATATTCAGATGGTGGTTCGGATGATGAGAATGTTTAGTTGGTACAAGTAGATGACATGCTTGAAATTTAAGAGAATTTTAGGGAATTCCTAAAACAGGAAAAAGATAAAGTAGCAAGCACTTCTGAGCCTCCTGCCTGCCAGTAACAAAAAGACAGTGAACAGTAGAAAGATGCAGAAACTAGTCAAGGTAAAGAAGAGAAAGAAACAAAATTTTATCATCTACAAGAAGAAGAAGAAGGCCTTTGGAGCATGGATTTTTATGGAGCTGTTGGTAAGGACGGAGTTGGTATAGGAATATGGATTCGGAGCCCTGTTTTCCAGCCTGAAAAGGTTCCTAGTAATGTTAGAGTATGTGCTTATAAGTTGGCTTTTAACTGCTCTAACAATGAAGTAGAGTATGAAGCTTTGATTGCAGGACTGAAAATTTTGAAGAAGTTAAGTTCAAAGAGGATTTCTGTCTATGGAGATTTAGAGCTGATAATTTAACAGGTAAAGGGAGAGTACCAAGAAAAACATCCACGGTTGAGGGCATACAGAAGTGCAGCCCTAGACATCCTGAAGACATTTCCTGAGTACACTTTGACAGTAGTACCCAGAATGCAAAACATTATTGCTGATTCTCTTGCCACTACAGCAATAAACTTGAAGATTCCAATGAGCTCCAGCAACAAGTTTGAGATCTATGTCAAACATAGGCCTGTTGTTCCTGACAAGTTGAGGTATTGGCAAGTGTTTTGGGATGACAATGAGATCAATGCCTTTTTGCAGAGTGATGGAAAATTCAAAGATACTCCAATAGAAGGTGATTATGAGGTTGATGATCAAGAAATTGAAACAAATCAGATGGACATACTGCAGCTAAAGGATAATGTAATTCCTAGAGGTCTTATACGTTTAGAGGAGCTTTTTGATCAGGATGATGTTGCCAAGAAACCAAGGTTGATGCCTACTGAGAAAGGAGTCAAAGATGTGAATCTTGGAACAACTGAAAAGCCCAAGTTTGTGAAGTTGTCAAAGGCATTGCCCCCTGAGGTAAATAAAAAGTATGTTAAATTTCTTTCTGAATTTTCTGATGTGCTTGCATGGGATTATTCAGATTTGAAGGTGTATGACAAAAACATAATTCAGCATACTATTCCCATCAAGTCGGATCAGAAGCCATTTAGACAGAAGCTGAAAAGAATCAACCCAAAGCTGCTACCATCCATTAAAAAAGAGGTAAATAGATTGTACAAAGATGGTATCATAGTTCCAATTAGATTTTCTGACTGGATTTCAAATTTGGTCCCGGTGTGTAAAAATACGGGAGAAATAAGATTGTGCATAGATTTTCAGAATTTGAATAAGGTGTCCTTAAAGGATAATTATCCACTTCCGAAGATGGACCATATTCTGTAGAGAGTAGTTGGAGCATATAGGATGTCACTACTTGATGGCTACTCAGGCTACAATCAGATCTTGGTGCATGAGAAAGACCAAGACAAAAATTCCTTCACAACACCCTGGGGAACTTTCCAGTATGCAAAAATGCCATTTGGACTTAAGAACGCTGGAGCTACTTTCCAACGAGCAATGGACATTGATTTTTCCAATGAAAAAGATGTTTTTCTTGTTGTTTATTTGGATGATCTAACAGTATTTTCTGGTTCTGATGATAAGCATTTGCACCATTTGAGGGTTGTGTTTCAGCGATGTAAAAAGTTTGGGATTTCTCTCAATCCAAAGAAGAGTCTCTTTGCCATGGATGAAGGCAAGCTGCTGGGGCATATCATCTCTAAAGACGGTATCCACATTGATCCATCTAGAGTGGAGGTAATTCAACACATAGAAATTCCACGGAACAAAAAGGAGATTCAAGGCTTCAATGGTAAGATGAACTTCTTGCGCAGATTTATACCCAATTTGGCTGAACATTTAAGAGAAATGACTAATATTTTGAAGAAGGATAGCACTGTCAAATGGAGTGAAGAAGCTATCAAGTCATTTAATCTGGTAAATTTTGCTCTGTCCAATGCCCCAGTCTTGATCAGTCCTGATTACACTCAAGATTTGATTATTTTTTCGTTTGCATCAGAGCATATTATGGCTGCTTTTTTTATGCAAAAGAGAGATCAGATTGAAAAGCCAATTTCCTTTTTCAGTAGGACTATTAGAGACACTGTCGTATGGTATAATATTATTGAGAAACAAGCATTGGCTCTTATAAAGGCATTGAAGGATTTTAGGGTCTATATTCTGCATTCACATACTATAGCATATGTTCCTAATGTAGCAGTAAAGGATGTGTTGATGCAAACTGATCCAGAAGGTCAAAGAGGTAAGTGGATAGCAGCAATGTTGGAGTAAAATTTGGAGATCAAACCCATAAAGTTGATCAAAGGGCAAGGCTTGGCGAAATTAAAGGCCTAATTAAATCTGCATGCCCTGGATATAAACCTCATAACAACAATGTCAGAGGATGAAGATGAACGTTTGCTTGTTCCAGTTTCAGATATTTTCCTACAATCCCCATGGTTTTCAGATATTGTTTATGTTCTTCAGCATCTTTCACCACCTCCAGGGATGTCTAAAAGAAAAGGTAGATCATTGAAACTTAATTCTGCTAAATACTGTATTTTAAACAGTGCTCTTTATTGGAAAGATCCAGGAGGTATTCTGCTTAATTGTTTGATTGAAGAAGAGGCTCAGAAGGTAATGCATGACTTTCACAAAGGTGACTGTGGTGGTCATTTGTTTTAGAAGACTACAACTAACAAAGTGTTGAGAGCCGGATATTATTGGGCCACGTTATTTTCAGATTTTTATAAAACGATGATGAGTTTTCATGAATGCCAAATTTTCCAAGGAAAAAGGAAACTGCTTCCTCTTCC
The DNA here is from genome assembly GCA_034641835.2 of Pinus albicaulis. Taxonomy (NCBI): domain Eukaryota; kingdom Viridiplantae; phylum Streptophyta; class Pinopsida; order Pinales; family Pinaceae; genus Pinus; species Pinus albicaulis. The sequence continues at coordinate 1,453,114,030 of CM076570.1, read as the reverse complement.
TTTGAAACCAATTTTAGTAAACGCTCCCTTTCAGCAGTGGGGACTCGATTTAATAGGAGAAATCCATCCCGCATCATCAGCACAGCATCAATGGATATTGACAGGTACAGATTACTTTACTAAATGGATCGAAGCCATCCCAACAAGGCAAGCTATAGATACGGTAATTATTCAATTCTTAGAATCGAACATTTTATCTTGTTTTGGCTGCCCTCACAAAATTATAACAAATAACATAGCAGCGTTCAAGTATAGGAAGATGGTGGATTTATGCGAAAAATACAATATTGTCCTGGGCCATTCAACAACGTACTACCCACAAGGCAAAGGCCTGGCAGAATCATAGAACAATCCCTGATAAATATAATCAAGAAATTGCTGGAGGAAAACAAAAGAAACTAGCATCGAAAGCTCATCAATGCATTGTGGGCAAACAGAGTTAGCAGTAAGAAATCCATAGGTATGTCGCCTTTTGAATTGGTTTATGGTACTGATGCTATATTTCCTACATCACTTACAGTTCCAGTCATGAGATTATTGCAAGAAGTTGGTAGTGAAGACGGTGACAATCAACGAAGGATCAATCAGATGATCCACCTTCAGCAAACAAGAGAGGAAGTGTCACAGAACGCTATTCAGTTACAGGAGAAGATAAAGAAGATCTATGATCGAAATACCAAAGCAGAAAAGTTTCAGTTGGATGATGTGGTGTTGAGATGGAATGCAAGAAATGAGGACAAAGGGAAGCATGGTAATTTTGACAACCTGTGGAAAGGACCATGCAAGATTTTAGCATACAGGGGACATAATGCTTTCTTGATTTCTGAAATGGATGGCCAAGATTTCCCTGGAGGAGCAGTGAATGGTAGGCTTTTGAAGCACTATCATTATTGAATATAATGGATTAGAAACTATGTTGCCATCATTGTATATACCATGTTATTTTTTGGTTAGATTTCAAGAAAACAATCATTGAAGTTTGGGGCCCGACGTGAAGGCTATAAAACTTGAATTTCATGTGTATGGTTTGGTTTTATTTCAGTTTTAGTCTTAGTCTTGAGTCAGATTCAGTCTGCATTGCGTCAATTTTTGGTGTTTTTGATTCCATGGCCAATGGATAAGGCTACTTGGTCTAACGGTGTTCTTGGAACCTCCAAGGAGCTACCATCCCCATTGGAGCCAATGTTAGTGTCAATCTAGTCATACTGCCATCAGTGATCAAAATTTCTCTTTTGCATTTGCATATTAGGAGTCCCATACCATAAATTTTCACCATTCCACTAGGTCATGGATTCATTGATGGTAGTGATTTTTCATCAGTTTTCCCTCATGTGAAACTTGCTGATTCTCCTCTCTATGGTCTTTAGTCATGAGCTACTTTCACTTTGTAAGTCATGTCAGTAGGTCATAGGATGGGTCTCATTAGGTTCTAGGATCGCACCTTGGTCAAATTAATAAGTCAAGTGTCAATAAATATCAACAAGGTCATGAGGAAGTCAATAAACTCAAAGTCACAGCACCTGGGAAGATCAAAGAAATTTTTTATTTAGTTTGATGTAATTTTCACCTCAAAACCATGTTTTGAGGTGAAAACATGATACTTTGCCTTTATTATCATTTATTATGTAATTTTATGTCAGCATATGTAATAAGTCACATTTCAGAAGCTGCTATCTCAACAAAGTCATCACCCTGCCTTTCAGAGAAATTTTCCATAGCATTTTTAGTGTCAAATCATGTTCTAAGTATGCCCATCAGAAAGAGCCCTGAAAGAGCTTTCCAACGGTATATTACACTCTCAAAACTGACTCCTGGATCGAAATTTATGCCTAAGTGAACAAAGTCCTCTATACCCTAACCATTCCCCTTTTTCCCTCCTTTCCCTCAAACTTTGTCATTAAAGTTTAATATTCTCCTTTATAAAACCCTTATTACCCCCATCCGATGGCAAAATCGCATTATTAAAATCTTTTTAAACACATATGCGATTTAATAAACCACTTCCCCTCCATACCCCTTTATAATAAAGTTAAATATTTTTGTATTATAAATCCCCTCCCGTTGCAATCAAAATATTTAAACCACTTCCCCCTAATGACCCTTTAAACTTTATAACAAAGTTTAAAGTTTTACATTGTAAAATCCCCCGCCGATCCAAACCTTTCCCTTTCCCATCGCAATCGCACCATACAGATTGTGCGCCCCAATTAGCCCATGGTAAAAACTCTGATGCGATTGTATTAAGTCCCTTCCGATTGAACCCCGCCCGATTACATCCTGACCATTGATCCGATTGACGATCAGACGACCCATACTTTATTGCTCTATCCCAATCGGCGCTTGCGATTGATCCCCTCCGATTGAGTTCCGCCGATTGCAAACCCCCGATTTCACATCCGCCATCAATCTTCTCATCTGATCGAACAGCCTACAAGACGTTGCGCTTATCGCAATCAACGTTTTAAAATAAAACCTTCCCTTCGCCCTCCTCCGATCCCCCGATTCCGATTGACCTTGGGTCCCACCATATAAACTTTCACCCATTCATAATAAGAGTGCCCTTCCCTTTGTAAACCTAAAACTTTATTTTATTTCGTTTTACAAGGGATTTCCCCACACACCATGATATTATTCAATCGCATCGGTAAAATCCTCTGGCACGTCACATTTTTCCATGCTCCCCTCCCGATTCCAATTGTGATTTATACCCCAGTCCAACCTAAAGGCCTCCCCCATTTTTAATGTAAAATCATTTTTCGTTTCCAAAGCGCCGAAACATTTAGCATTATTTGTTTTCTACCCCATTTACCCTTTAGCTTATCCCTATTTCATTAATTCCAATCGCATCGGAGCTTTTGTGCCTTGTTTTGAATATATCCAAACCTCTGATCTCTATTGCGATGATACCATCGCAACGTGTATTTTCCAATGTTCTATTATATGTTCCACCCCCCTCCTCCCTACGATTCCGATTGCGATTGCGATTTGGGCCCCACCTCCTTTCCCTTTGCTCCTTCCATTCAAAAATGGGTTTTTCCGTTCACTAAAGGCATCATTTCATTTTTATAATTTCAAAGGAAATTTTCTTCAAAGTCAGTTTTCTTCAATGAATAAAAACAGTGAGAGACATTCAAAGGCCAAGAAATAAATATGAAATAGTGAGACATCTTTGGCAAACGATTCAAAAGGGAATTATGCTACAAGTTTCTTCTTCTCATTTGTTGGGTGTATCGACGAATCTCAAGATGGTCAAAATATCTTACTGTTCCTTCTTTTCAGGGGCAGTCTGTTGGTTTCTTTCCCATATTTGGATTTCAGTTCTTGAGCTGTTAAAATAACTCCCTTTTTTCTGTGGATATATTTCCCCACATTTTAGTCTATTTAATGTAATTTTGAACCATTTGTAAAGCAGTCTATAAATCAGTAAGTAGGGGAATAGTGTGGAAATCAAGCAGAACGCTCTGCGCTCCCTTGTAACAGTTTTGGATAGGGAATTAATAAAGAGATGCAGCTCTGATTTGTGGGATCCATGCGGTATGAAATTTAGCATTTGTTCTCCCCTTTTGGTCATATGTAAATTGTTATGTGTATCATTCATTCATAAACATCTCTGATTGAATGCTTTCAAGATAGAAAGGTAGAATCCATTTTTTATGCTTTTCCTTGGGAAATCATTCAATACTATGTGTTTTCTTCTGTTTGAAAAGGATCCATCTCCCATGCCCTTTTTAGCTCCTCATCAGTCTTTCCATTCCATCATTATTTAAACTTTATTGCTAAAATTTCCTGCCTACCTTGCCCAATGAGATAACCTGTATCCATGATTTAATTCCCCAGTTTCAAAATGTCCCATTTGTTCCATACATCCTTGAAAAATTCATTCATTTATTAAAACATTTCCCATTCTTATACCTAGCCTAAAATTAGTTCATAATTATACTTTATTGAATATCTATTCACGGAGAGATCCCTCTCCTGACCTTGTAGGGCTAGCTACAAGGCTGAGTGTGGTTTAAAGGTTACCCTGATTTTCCTTTTTCAGCCCGAGGTTCAAATTAGGTGCTAACAGGATGAAACAATAAGGAAATGAAGGTGAATGACAAGGAAACCGTCCAATGTGGCCACTTAGGAGAAAATATAGGGACAGGGCATGCCTTAACCATCTATGATCAAACTCCTATGAGGCTAACTCTTCAGACAATAGAAAATATTTAAGATTTGACACAAAGTGAAGCCTCAGATCAGAGAAAGACTTTTAACTTTCAATGCTTTTGACATTCAACTTAAGGGATCTTAGAAAGGCTAACTGTTAGAAAAAGACCCTAGTGAGACAGAACTAACTCTGAATCTCCCAGTTTCCCAATTCTTTCAGCTAAAACTAGACAAGAACATATAAAAACAAACTCTAAATTCATACATCAGTAAGCAGGGAGAACCAACTACTATACTGGTTAAATTGTATTGAATTTTCTCTTAGATTACACAATTAGCAGAAAACATCAAAGATAAGAAGAGAAGGAAGCATTAGGGTACTTTATAGCAGTATATCCTAAGCTAGATTACTGATTCTTATCAGAGAAATGAAATATGATGAATAACAGAGGGAAAACATTGACAAAGATATAACACATCACCACTGATTTAGATCAGGATCCAATGAACATGCTTGTCATATTAGAAGAGAAACACCAATCACATACATCATTGTCCAACAGCTTGATATCAGTTTGAAATCATCTCCCAGCCTATTTTACAACTAATACACATAGAACTCTATCACAAAGAAACAACTTACAATCCACGGTTAACCAATCAACAACCTTTACAATGTATTTTTCATGAGTTCTTATAGCTGAAAGAGTGGCAGTGGAGGTAGATAGAACATTAAATGGCTCATTAAAACAGAGGAGGAAGTGTTTTGCAGCCCATTCTATCTTAAGATCTCTGTATTGACTTTCAATACCCTTCGGATGAATTAGTGGTCTTCGACAGGCTGATAATAACTCTAGGTATGTCTCTTGAAGTACTTTCTGGCTGTTTGTACTCTTTTTGTACTCTGGGACAAGTAAGGCAGATAAATGACTTTCGGGCCTTCCATACTTTGTAACTAATGCTCTGGAAATCTTAGGACTTCTGTCAGGGTGGTGATCTTCTCAGGAACTTGACGGAGAATAAAAAAACACTATGGGAACTCGTCCTTTCTTTGGAAAGAACATTCTGTTGATGTGAAACATCGATATGGCTTGTTTCATGTGCTTTAGGCCTTATTAGCCTTCTGGATCATTTATAAGGTCTTCAATCTGTATCTTCATCCTTTAAACACTGGATTATAGCATTTAATATTCAAGAATGGGCTTTTAATCCCTTAAACTGTCACTGATACTCTTTTCCGCTTTTGCTGACTGTCTATGAATATGCAGGTTTAATGGCATTGGAAGGTTTTGAATCAGGGTTTTATAACCCGATCTTTAAAGAAAAACATGTTTTAAACCCTCTCTGTATGTCTCTTTTGCTATCTATGGCTCTAAAACAGCCTGTCTATGCTCTAAATCACTATTACTGTGATTGTAGAGACATAATGGATTCTCCACCTGTAAACCCTACAAAATACAATAAACCTGTTATAAAAACCTGTGGGAGTGGGTTAGGCTTTCTGCGAAGGCTCGTGGAGGATGAAAGAGCAATGGAAGAAAGGTGAATGCAGTGGAAAAAATGGTGCAAAACTATGTCAGAAGGTGAAATTATGGTCTGATGAAGGTTTGGGGCATCATAGATTCTAGACCATCAGATTAGATCAGACCACGGTGATCTACGATGAAGATTCGTTGATGAACTCCTTTGGAAAGGTAGGCAGAGAAAATGACTTCAGTGTTAAAACGCAAAAAATTTATGCCTGGGCGAATACAAAGGGAAAAGGAAAAAATGATAGGAACGGGGGCATTTTGGTGGTGGGACCAAGAGGGCGGAAGAAGGTTAAATGTGGGCTGTTGGATCATTGGAAGAGATCAAAGGTGGAGATCTTATGGGGAATTCGTTTGAATGGCGGATGAGTAAAAACGCGATGCGATATGGGTCGTTCGATCAAGACGATGGACGGTGGTGATTGCCCGACGAAATCATTGGGAGGGCTAATGAAAAACAGACCATGCAGGTCGCGATGAAATATAAGCCGTTGGATTAAGATCAACCCATGGCTGCGAGCAAACGAGGAAATTCACTGCGGAAGAGGGTGGTAAGTGGAAAACCGGAATGGTTTTCGTGCAACTTTGGAGCGGTTTTGAAATTTTTCCAAAAAAACGCGATCATATTAGAGATCGCCACGTGGATTCCCAAAACCACTTTTATCGTGTAATTTTGAAACATCAATTGTCAGACACTAAAAAAACGTGATATGCACCTCAGCCGTTGGATGTAGGATGGGGAGATCTGATGGTGGGAAAGACAGCGCGATGATGGAAGGTGCGCGGGCGGAAGTGGGCCATCAGGTTTATTGTGGACCGTCAGATCTTCAGAATGGACGGTCAGGATCAAAAGTAGGAGCGCCAATGTTTCAAAGGGAAAAAGGTTAGATGGATGGGCGGAAAATATCTTGATCGTTGGATCTATGGAATAGACGGTTGAGATCTATCGATGAAGATGAAATGAGCGGGTGGGGTTTGATAATCAGAAGAGATGTGGATAGTCTGATCAAGTTCGATCAACGACTAAGATTCAATCGGAGGTCGGGATGGTGAACAGTTATGAGTGGAGCGCGATGAGATACTAGCCATTGGTTCTTATGGATTCAACGGCCAGGATTAAATCGCATGATCGACATCGGAGGAGGGGAAGTGAACGGGGCACTGGATTTGCGTGATGCGATCGAGTGCTAGCCGTCGGATCTGGAAAGGATCGATGGTCGAGATTAAATTGGAAGGGGAAATAATGAAGGGATAGGAGCAGAGACCTGATTATATCTCAGATGTCGGTTCTGTAGGGATGGACGGTCAATATTAGATCGGAGGATTGCATAGGCAGAGGGAAAGACGGTGGACGGGCGCGATGTGATTTAGCGCTGGCCATCGGATCTGGAAAGATCGACGGTGGAGATTGCAGTGGAGGTCAATGGAGAAAAGGCTCATCGCATCGGAAAATTTGGAAGAATAAAGGAAAAGAAAACCCTTATTGCGATTGTGCGACGGGCCTAGCGCCTGGTCTTGGGCACCGGGTTATATGGAGAGGTGTTAACAGAAATAAGCCCTCAGGGGCTTAATTTTCAAAATGAGCGGAGAATCGTTTTAAAAGGGGAAAAAGGACTTTTGAAGGGATTTTTCGGCTTTCAGCACTCAGTAGTGGGGCTATGGGCCTATGAAGAAAGGGGTTGAGCATATAAGCCCTCGGGGGCTTAAGGCCTGATATAGTGTAAAAAGAGGGTTTTTAGGCCAAAAATAGTGCTTTTTAAGGCCAAATGGTGGGTTCCGGTAGGCAGCAAAGGGGATTTTTAAACAAAATGAAGGGAGCCACAAGGTTTAAAAGGGGATTTTGTGGGAATTTTGTGAGGGGAAAAAGGGGTGAAAATGGGGATTTTGAAGGGATAAATGGAGCAGATGGAGGCTTTTTCTGAGCAAAATTCTTTCACAAATAGTGAGGCTTTTTCAATGGAAACAGCAGTGAGGATTTTTCAAGGAACAAAAGACACATAGAGGCTTCAAATTGAAATATTTTCAAGGGGAATGTTTCTCTTGAAGGCTCAGAAACATTTTTAGCCACCTGTTTGCTATGTCAAAAATTTATAGGTGGCTAACAGTGGCTCCACATGGGGATGGCATATTCTTGAAGGTGTCAAGAAATTTCAGAAATAATCTTTGGCAGTAGGCCAGATGCCTGATCCTTGATCCTCTTTTTCTTCTTTGATCAACTGCTACAAATCATGAAAGCATCATATCAGCAGTAATATTCTCCCAAACAATCTACCTACCCATCCTACAGTCCTAACATTTTTTCTTCAAGGTGAATTTAGACTTGCAGACCTTCTTCATCATTCATTTTTTATTGAAAGCAGAAAAACTAATCTAACTCTACCCTTATTCCTCCATGAGACCAGATTAAGCAGTTGGTCTCATAGCTTCTCTACCTACACTAATATCTGTTAGGATTAAATTGTCTAGCATATTTCTTTCTCTACATTCTACAACAGAAATTGAAAAAAAATCCTAACCAAGATTAGACTGTCTGGTTTGCTGTGGGTCCATGGCATAAAGATAGCTTCCCATGAACTGAAATTTGCAGGATATTGAAACCAAAATTATGAAGGCTTTGAAATTCTGAAACTTTGAGCATCCTTCTTTTCCCTGTGACTCAGGTTTTGAGCTTATTAGAGCCACTTTTATTTCTTCATTCAACTCTGGTTTTGATCATGTTAGAGCTAATTATTCTTCTTTCTTTGCTGGTTCAGGTTTTGGGCATATTATAACCAGCCTTCCACTCTTTTTGGCTCAAGTTTTGAGCTAATTTGAGCCATTCTTTTGGAACTTCAGAGGTTCAAGTTTTGAGCTTGTCTGAACCTTTTTTTTTTCTCTCTTTTTTTTTTTTTTTTTTTTGTTAAAACAAAACACAACAATGGTATTTACAATGGAAGTGAACACTTTAAACTGGAACTCAGCAGTAATAATTCTTGAGCATCCTACCATTGACAGGACCCCCAAACAGATTTGTACCATCTAATTCTTGCAGAAAAAAGGCATTAGGACCAATGGTGGATTGGATGATGTAAGGGCCTTGCCACAAACTGTAAAATTTGCCATGCTTACCCTTGTCCTCTCTCCTAGAGTCCCACTTAAGTACCTTGTCTCCAATTTTTAAATCACAAGCTTTTTTTCTTTTTTCAAACAATTTTTTGATGTTCTCTTGCACTTTCTGAGCTCTGTTGCAGACCTCTTCCCTTGTTTGCTGGAGATGTATAGTTTGATTGATCCTTCTTACCATGATGTCTTCTTCTGACTGTATTTCTTGGACCAATTTTATCACTGGTACCCCTAGGCTGATAGGGAATACTGCATCTGCCCCATAAACAAGCTGGTATGGTGACATTCCAATGGATTTCTTTGTAGTCAATCTATCTGCCCACAAAGCATGTACCAACTTATTATGCCATGATTTTTTATTCTCTTCAAGCAACTTCTTGATGATGGTCACCAAACTTTCAATTGATGATTCTGCTAGCCCATTACCCTGAGGATAATAAGCAGTAGAATGACCAAGTGTAATCTGATACCTGTGACAAAAATCAATCATCTTTTTGGAACCAAAAGCAGCAGCATTATCAGTGATAATCTTCCTAGGGCAACAAAATCTAGATAGGATGTGGTCTTCAAGGAATTTTATGATGACAGAATCTGTGGCATTCCTGGAAGGGATGGCCTCTATCCATTTTGTGAAATAGTCTGTGGTTGTAAGTATCCATTTGTGTTGGGCAGATGAAGCAGGATGGATTTCTCCTATGAAATCTAAGCCCCACTGTTGAAAGGGAGCTTCAACAGTGATTGGTTGTAATGGTAAAGGAAGGAGTTTCTTTTTGCCCTCAAAGATTTCGCACTTATGGCAGGAAACTATAATTTTGTGGATATCATGGAAAAGGGTGGGCCAGTAATAGCCAGCTCTAAGGATTTTGTTAGCAGTGGTTTTCCAGTTGAGATGGCCTCCACACTCTCCTGCTTGGAATTCGTGTTTGATCCTCTCTGCATCAACTTCAAGCAGACATTTAAGCAAAAAACCATTTGCATTTTTCCAGTATAAATATTAATTTAAAATGCAATAATTTCTAGCTTTTAACTTTAGAAACCTTGCCTTAGTCTTTGATAAATCAGGAGGAGCAGTAAGATTTGTAAGCACATACAAGATGTCAGCATACCAGGGAGAGTTTTGGAATTTTTCTTCAACAGTAGAAGCAGGAAATCCTTCATGTTCATCCAAGGCATCTACCATGTTTATGTCAAGGGCTTGTAAGTTAGATTCAACCATTAATTGAGCTAAGCCTTGACCCTTGATAAGTTTTGTGGGATTGATCTACAAATCATACTCTAGTATCACTGCTATCTATTTACCTCTTTTTCCATCTGGGTCTTGTGACAAAATATCTTTCACCACTATGTTAGGCACGTAGGCAATGATGTGAGAATGTAGAATCTACACCTTGAAGTCTTTTAAGGCCTTTACCAAAGCATAAGTCTATTTTTCCATTATATTATATCTCAAGGGAGCATCTCTTAGTGCCTTGCTGAAAAAGGCAATAGGCTGCTCCTGTCCCTCTGGATTTTTCTACAATAGGACAACAGCCACTGTATGCTCTGATGCAAAGGAGAAAATTAGGAATTCTTTGGAAAAATTAGGGCTGATTAGGACTAGTGCCCAGGTGAGTGCATGTTTAACTAATTCAAAATATTTTTTGGCCTTTAGAGTTTATTTGACTCCTATTTCCTTTTTCAGCATGTTTTTCATATCTCTGAGGAGTTCTGCTAAGTTGGGAATAAACCTCCTCAAGAAGTTAATTTTCCCAATAAAGGATTGCAATTCTTTTATGTTTCTTGGGTGGCTAATCTGCAGTATTCCCTCAACTCTTTTCAGGTCTATTTTAATCCCCTTTTCTTATATAATATGGCCAAGAAGCTTACCTTCTTGGAGGCCAAATACAGTCTTCTTGGGATTTAAAGATAGCCCATACCTTCTAAATTTCTCAAACACTTTTGTCAAATGTTTAAGGTGCTCTTCATCAGTTTTGGAATAAACGGTTATGTCATCAAGATACATTACAATGAAGTGCCCTATTTCCTCTGAAAATGATATGTCCATAGCTCTTTGGAAGGTGGCCCTAGCATTCATTAGTCCAAAAGGCATTTTCACATACATGAAAGTGCCCCATGGAGTGGTGAAGGATTTCTTAAGTTGATCTTCTGGGAGTACTAAGACCTGGTTATACCCTGAAAAACCATCTAATAGAGAAATCCTTTTAGATCCAACTACCCTTTGTAGGATGTGCTCCATTTTGGGTAATTGGTAATTGTCCTTAAGTGAGGCTCTATTAAGGTTTCTAAAATCAATGCACAATCTAATCTCTCCCGTATTTTTCCTTACAGACACAAGGTTGGAGACCCAATCTGAAAACCTCACACGCACTATGATGCCAGCTTCATACATTTTCTTGATTTCCTCTTCTACTAGAGGCAGTTGTACAGGGTTAATTCTACGTAGTTTCTGCCTAAAGGGTTTTTGGTTCTCTTTCAATGGGATTTTATGCTGGATGATCTCTATGTCATAGGCTTTTAAGTCCTCATATCTCCAAGAAAACACATCAAAAAAATCTTTAAATAAAGCAATGCATTTCTTCTTGATGTGTGCTGGCAAGGATTTAGATAATTTAATCATTTTAGGCTTGTCATGGCTGCCTATATTGCATTCTTCAACATCTGATTCAGTGTGTTCTATAGTGGGCTTCTTTGCCACATCATTAAAATCAAAAAGCTCCTCAAGGGGTGCTAGTCCTCTGGGTATGTTTTTGTCTTTGGACTGCAGCACCTCTATGTCTTCTTTTTCTGCGTTTTTGTATTCTTTAGTTTGAGTTCTAAGTTCTTTCGTTAACATGTTTATTTCTGCATAGGGGAATGGTTTTTCTTCATCAAGGGGCTCTTTATTTAAACAATTTTCATTGGACTTAGAGTCTGAATCTGGTAATTCAAACTCATTCCTGCAAAGCAATAAATCCTCTATCTATTTGTCACCCTCAAAGACCTGCCAATATTTCTCATTATCAGGAACTGTTGGTCTATATTTTGTTTGAATAATGATCTATTTATCACTAGGTGATTTCTGATATGAACTAGCAACGCAGGCCAATCCATTTGCAATTATGTTTTGACTTCTAAGAACAAACACAAGCTCATACTCTACAAAAATTTTCAACAGATCCATGGCATCATTTATGTATGCCCTCAATCTAGGATGCTTTGCAGTTTACTCTCCATTTACTTGTTTGATGACTAATTTAGAGTCTCCATGTACAACTATCCTTTGGGCTCCTAGTTTTTTCAACAGATTCAATCCTAGGATGAGAGCCTCATACTCTGCAATGTTGTTTGTACATTTAAAATCTAGCTTGAAGGCATGACTCTCAGCATAATTTCTTTCAGTATTGTGCAACCATACCCCAGCTCCTGCATTCTTTCTAGTGCAAGACCCATCAAAGTTCATTCTCCATAAGGGATTGTTTGCAGACTTATTATCATTTTCATCCCTAATGCTATGTTCACCATTATGTAATATTATGAGGTCTGCACCATGGTGTGTAATGTTTTTTTATTTAGGATTTGCATGGAGTTTATAGTGATGAGTAATCTGCAGTTTGCAATCTTGGTTTTGTTCACTTTGATTTTTTGATTCAACACATTGTCCAAAGGTTTCTCCGTTGTTTTCCTCTATATCTAGAGCTGCCATTGTGTTAAGATTTGTGGGCTCTACTCTGATGTTCAAATCTCTGTCTTCTAGCTCTGCTCATCTGTAAATTCATCATTGTAAAGTATAAAACAGTCCAGATCTGTATGGACAGAGTACAGAGGTGAATTTTTAGGTTTCTCAGGGCTGCTAACCATAAAATTCATGTGTGCCTCTCTATATAGTCTCCTAAGCTGGCTAAAGACAGGGATTGTGAAATATGTCATGTCCATCTGCATTGTACCTTGCAACTTGGCACCCCATGACCTTGACAACAACATGCCATACTTAGGAGGTACATCTACCACTACAACATCCATTACCATACACTTGGCTGGGATTTGGGTCAAATTCACACAGAGGTCTTTGATTAGGCCAGAGCACTTCACTCTGCTAGAATCAAAAGAATATAGATCCTTATAAGGCCTGGTTATCTCTAGGCCTAATTTCTCCATAATCACTTTTGGCATAAGGTTGTGTGAAGCCCCTGAGTCATTTGTAAGATTTTTTCATTGATATTGAGACTGACATAGAAAGTGGGCACTACTCCTTCCTAAAATTTTCCTTCGATTTTTGGGCCAAACAAGAGAGCTGGTTGATCATCATTTAAGTTGACAGTGTCAATGTTTTCTCCTAAGTTTAAGGCTTTCAAAATTTGACCTTTATACACATCTTGGGTGGCCAACTCAGTAAGAGGGATTGAAATTTTGATTTTGGCTATCTCACTTTCCAAATTGAAAGAAGATTTACTCTTTAAAAGGTTCAATTCTGCTTTATTGGCCACGATTTTATTGGCAGAATCAGCTTGCTGATTCTCACTATGTACAATGTTTGAAGTTGTTTTATCAGGAGCATTAGCTGCAATGCTAGTGTTTCTAGTTTCTTGACTTGGTTTATCAGTAGTTTGGATGTATTTTTCTTTGTTTTTTCCAGAACTCTCAGCTACCGGTTTGTTACTTTCAACAGTCACTTTATTAATCTTCTCGGGTCTCTTCCTAATGCTGATTTCAGAGTTTTTTGGTTTAGGAGTATCCAGGCCTTTTTTGCTTCTGAGATCATATTGTTCTCGGACCTGCATGATGGAATTTTCGAATCCTAACCTATAGTCTTCAGACTCTAACCCTTCCTCATCCCAATGTGAGTATGAGGTCTGATTATCTTCTTTGGAAAAGGTGTGAATTTGGTTCTCTACTTCCACCATGTTTATTGTAGTTCCTCTGGCCCTTCTATTATTCCCTCATCTTCACCAAGGAAATTTTCTTGAAATTGGGGTATGAATTGTTGATCAGAGTCTCTCTCTCTATTTGGGGGATTGTTTCTCCTAAATTTTTGGTTCTGGTTTTGATTTTGGTTTCCGTTCTGATTACTGACTTGGACAACCATTTTCTCCATCATTTTTTCTATCCTTTCCATGTTTTTGGCCAGATTTTCATATTTTGGATCAGATGTGGAAGCTGATGTGTAATCCCTATAGGTTACCTTCTTTTCAGCCCTCATCCTAGCTATTTTTTCAATCAAGTTTGCTTCTACGCTCACAGCTCCTTTCTGCATATCTTCTAGAGTTGTATAATCTCTCTCCCTAAGTTGATAGGCCATGTCCGCAGCAAATCCTTCAGGGTATTTCACTAAGGCCATTCCTTGGGGAGGTTTCATATGGGGTGGAAGAGCATTGTAGATACTGTTGAATCTGGTGGAATAGCCATGGACACTCTCTCCCTGGTTTCTTTTCAGATTTTTATATTCTGCTAGTATTTGGAGAGGGTTACTTTTGACTTCCCATTTGTTTATGAAGGTCTGATGTAAAGAGGGAAGATCATGGATACTATTGGGAGGTAAGCCTTTAAACCATTTCTTTCCCTCTCCTCCTAAACTCTGGGCAAAGATTCTCATTTTGATAGTTTCATCTTCAATTTCCATATAGTCAAAGGCATATTCCATCCTATCTACATGGTGTTGAGCTGTGGTAGACTATTTTCCTGTGAAATGAGGGATTTTTGAATGATAATCATTGGGTAGCGGAGCCAAAGGCTGTGGTAGCACTAGAGGGGCATACCATGCTGCCATGGTAGTGTTTTGTGGAGGTAAAGGATTAGTTTGAGAAGTAGGTATATGGATGATAGGAATGCTAGGACCAACAACAAACTGTTGAGCTTATTTAGGGTGATAGAGGCCCAAGTTTTGAATGAAATGAATATCAGGAGGTGTAGATGGAGGCATCTCTCTATCCCTAATATGTTGACCACTATGAGATGGTGGAATTGGAGGCTCGAGGTCTGTCTTATCTAGACTACTAAATGACTTAGTTCTTGGTAAACTTCTTGGTAAATCTAAGTCAAAATGAGTATCTAATAGAGCTGCAAAGTTTTCAGGTGCTGAGTTAGCTCTATGACTGGGTCTGATAATAGTTGGCTTTCTAAGGGAAGGAGACTTCCTAAGAATGCTCTCTGGATTGTCAACTATTTCAGGGGGATTTGGATTAGGATAAGCTCTAGTATGGACTATTTTTGAAGCCAATATGTCTGTCTCTTAACAAAGAAGCTTAATCCTATGTGTTTATTCTAATATTGATGATGTTGTAATGAAAATTGGTCTCCCAGTGGAGTCTTGTGAAAACAAAGATAATTAGCAGGCCTTCTGATCACCAATGGAGTCTTTTAGTCATTAAGGAACTGTGGAGTCGCTAGGTGGAAGGTTTAAAATGTTTTGAAGGAGATTTACTGTCCACCGCAGTGATTAACTACCAAACCAAGGCTAATTTGGTCTTCTTTGAGTTTTTTGAGATGTTTTAAGAGGCACTTTACTCAAAGTTCCCCATTGGAGTCGCCATTATGTTGGGGTTCCTGTGTTTTGGCAGGTTTGGCGATACCAAAAGACAAGACAACATCAAACCACTTTGGGATCTCAGGATCTAGCCCTCCTGGATCTAGAGAGGGATCTCTCTATAAATGAAAAAAATAATGTATCTTTGAAGTTCAATTTTAAGGTATTAGGCTAGTTATAGTGCACAAGGTTTGTTGTTTTTGTTTTTGTTTGTTTGGTTGGGAAACATGAAAGAAGGGTTCACTGTAAGGTAAAGAAGTGGTTAGCGGAGGATTTTTGGCAATGGGGAGATAATTTAGAGAAAACTCAAGTCCATTGGGAAAATGGAGTCATAAAAGTGTTTACTTGCAGTTCAATATCGAAGTCTTTCAAATGGGCTAGTCAGCTAAATCAGAGGATCTCTAAAGATGATAGTATGGGATGAAACAATAAGGAAATGAAGGTGAATGATAAGAAAACCTTCCAAGGTGGCCACTTAGGAGCAAATCTAAGGATAGGGCATGCCTTAACCATCTATGATCAAACTCCTATGAGGCTAACTCTTCAGACAATAGAAAACATTTAAGATTTGACACAAAGTGAAGCCTAAGATCAGAGAAAGACTTTTAACTTTCAATCCTTTTGACATTCAACTTAAGGAATGTTAGAAAGGCTAACTGTTAGAAAAATACCCTAGTGAGAATGAACTAACTCTGAATCTCCCAGTTTCCCAATTCTTTCAGCTAAAAACAGACAAGAACATCTAAAAACAAACTCTAAATTCATACATCAGTAAGCAAGGAGAACCAACTACTATACTGGTTAAATTGTATTGAATTTGCTCTTAGATTACACAATTAGTAGAAAACATCAAAGATAAGAAGAGCAGGAAGCATTAGGGTACTTTATAGCAGTATATCCTAAGCTAGATTACTGATTCTTATCAGAGAAATGAAATATGATGAATAACAGAGGGAAAATATTGACAAATATAGAACACATCACCACTGATTTATATCAAGATCCAATGAACATGCTTGTCATATAAGAAGAGAAAAACCAATCACATACATCATTGTCCAACAGCTTGATATCAGTCTGAAATCATGTCCCAACCTATTTTACAACTAATACACACAGAACTCTATCTCAAAGAAACAACTTACAATTCACGGTTAACCAATCAAAAATCTTTACAATTTATTTTGCATGAGTTCTTATAGCTGAAAGAGTGGCAATGGAGGTATATAGAACTTTAAATGGCTCATTAAAATAGATGAGGAAGTGTTTTACAGCCCATTCTATCTTAATATCTCTGTATTGACTTTCAGTACCCTTCAGATGAATTAGTGGTCTTCGATAGGCTGATAATAACTCCAGGTATGTCTCTTGAAATACTTTCTGGTTGTTTGTACTCTTTTTGTACTCTGGGACAAGTAAGGCAAATAAATGAATTTCGGGCCTTCCATACTTTGTAACTAATGCTCTGGAAATCTTAGGACTTCTGTTAGGGTGGTGATCTTCCCAGGAACTTGACAGAGAATAAAAAACACTATGGGAACTCGTCCTTTCTTGGGAAAAAACATTCTGCTGATGTGAAACACTGATATGGCTTGTTTCATGTGCATTAGGCCTTATTAGCCTTCTGGATCATTTATAAGGTCTTCAATATGTATTGTTGTCCTTTAAACATTGGATTATAGCATTTAATCTTAAATAATGGGATTTTAATCCCTTAAACTGTCACTGATACTTTTTGTCGCTTCTGCTGACTGTCTGTGAATATGCAGGTTTAATGGCGCTGGAGGGTTTTGAATCAGGGTTTTATAACCCGATTTTTAAAGAAAAACATGTTTTAAACCCTCTATGGATGTCTCTTCTGCTATCTCTGGCTCTGAAACAGCCTGTCTGCGCTCTAAATCACTATTAATGTGATTGTAGAGACAGAATGGATTCTCCACCTGTAAACCCTGCAAAATACAATAAACTTGTTATAAAAACCTGTGGGAGTGGGTGAGGCTTGCTGTGGAGGCTCGTGGAGGATGAAAGAGCAATGGCGGAAAGGTGAATGCAGTGGAAAAAATGGTGCAAAACTATGTCGGAAGGTGAAATTATGGTCTGATGAAGGTTTGGGGCGTCATAGATTCTAGACCGTCAGATTAGATCAGACCACTGTGATCTACGGTGAAGATTCTTTGATGAAATCCTTTGGAAAGTTAGGCGGAGAAAATGAATTCAGTGTTAAAACGCAAAAAATTTACGCCCAGGCGAATACAAAGGGAAAAGGCGAAATGATAGGAATGGGGGTGTTTTGGTGGTGGGACCGAGAGGGCAGAAGAAGGTTAAATGTGGGTCATTAGATCATTGGAAGAGATCAACAGTGGAGATCTTATGGGGAATTCGTTTGAATGGCAGATGAGTAAAAACGCGATGCGATATGGGCCGTTTGATCAAGAAGATGGACGGTGGTGATTGCCCGATGAAATCATTGGGAGGGCTAATGAAAAACAGACCATGGAGGCCGTGATGAAATATAGGCCTTTGGATTAAGATCAGCTGATGGTTGAGATCAAACGAGGAAATGCATTGCAGAACAGGGTGGTAAGCAGAAAACCAGAATGGTTTTCACGCAACTTTGGAGCGGTTTTGAAATTTTGCCAAAAAGGCGTGATCCTATTAGAGATCACCACGTGGGTTCCCAAAACCACTTTTATCGCGTAATTTTGAAACATTAACTGTCAGAAACTAAAAAAACGCAATATGCACCTCAGCCGTTGGATGTAGGACGGGGAGATCTGATGGTGGGAAAGACAGCGCGATGAGGGAAGGTGCGCGGGTGGAAGTGGGCCATCGGGTTTACCGTGGACCGTCAGATCTTCAGAATGGACGGTCAGCATCAAAAGTAGGAGCGCCAATGTTTCAAAGGCAAAAAGGTTAGATGGATGGGCAGAAAATATCCTGACCATTGGATCTATGGAATAGACGGTCGATATCTATCGATGAGGACGAAATGAGCGGGCGGGGTTTGATGATCAGAAGACATGTGGACCGTCCGATCAAGTTCGATCAACGGATAAGATTCAATTAGAGGTCGGGATGGTGAATAGTTATGAGTGGAGAGTGATGAGATCTTGGTTGTTGGTTCTTGTGGATTCAACGACCAGGATTAAATCGCATGATCGGCATCAGAGGAGGGGAAGTGAACGGGGCACTGGATTTGCGCGATGCGATCGAGCACTGGCCGTCAGATCTGGAAAGGATCGACGATCGGGATTAAATCGGAAGGGGAAATGATGAAGGGCTAGGAGTGGAGACCTGATTATATCTCAACCATCGGATCTGTAGGGATGGACGATCAAGATTAGATCGGAGGATTGCATAGGCGGAGGGCAACACGGTGGACGGGCGCGATGCGATTTAGCGCTGGCCGTCGGATCTGGAAATATCGACGATGGAGATTGCAGCGGAGGTCGATGGAGCAAAGTCTCATCGCATCAGAAATTTGGAAGAAAAAAGGAAAATAAAACCCCGTTGTGATTGCATGACGGGCCTAGTCCCTGGTCCTAGGCGTCGGGTTATATGGAGAGGTGTTAACAGAAATAATCCCTCAGGGGCTTAATTTTCAAAATGAGCGGAGAATCGTTTTAAAAGGGGAAAAAGGCCTTTTGAAGGGATTTTTCGGCTTTCAGCGCTCGTTTGCGGGGCCATGGGCCTATGAAGAAAGGGGCTGAGCATATAAGCCCTCGGTGGCTTAAGGCCTGACATAGTGTAAAAAGAGGGTTTTTAACGAAAAATAATGCTTTTTAAGGCCAAATGGTGGGTTCCGGTAGGCAGCAAAGGGGATTTTTAAACCAAATGAAGGGAGCCACAAGGTTTAAAAGGGGATTTTTCTGATTTAGAGGGCTATGGAGGGGATTTTGTGGGAATTTTCTGAGGGGAAAAAGGGGTGAAAATGGGGAATTTGAAGGGATAAATGGAGCAGATGGAGGCTTTTTCTGAGCAAATTTCTTTCACAAACAGTGAGGCTTTTTCAATGGAAACATCAGTGAGGATTTTTCAAGGAACAGAAGAGACATAGAGGCTTCAAGAATGAAAGATTTTAAAGGGAAATGTTTCTCTTGAAGGCTCAGAAACTTTTTTAGCCACCTGTTTTCTATGTAAAAAATTTATAGGTGGCTAACACCATCAGCAAATCCGAAATAGGGTTCAGGTTGGCGACCCATGGTGGCACTTTTGAGAATGTTTAATAAGTCCTTTGGTCAAAAATTTCCAGTGGTTGGGTTTTTTGTACGTTAACTCTAGGGAAGGGCCGTCTTGGCCCTTATGGGTAAAATTTATTGAGGTTAAGGGCATTGACGGGGTTGTTGAGGTAGGTCCCGTCCAGTTCCATCAATATATATGCCCCCTGTCAAAGGCAAAGTTTGATGATGTATGGTCCTTTCCACAAGGTTTCGAACTTTCCTTTTGAAACATCATAGCGGAGGACTAGCTCACCCTCTATGAATGAGCGAGGGTTGATGTGGTCGCTGAATGATGCTTTTACCCTTTTCTTGTGGGCCTTGTTGTGTTGCAGCAACTGTCGTTGACTTTCGTCGACAAGCTCTAGTTGTACTAGGAGTTGTTCTAGAGGCTGGGTATCATAAAGGATTTCGATGGCAGCATGAAAATTTGGAATCTTGTGGAAATGAATGCAAAAGCGTAAGGTACATTGATATTTTGCGACAGGAATAGGGTGGAAATATTGGGACATGGGGGCGGCTGCGATCCTATTTCCGGTATGTGATGATACGAATCGTATATGGTGAATCGTGTCGTCAACGTTCGGTGGGGGAATAATCTCTGTGATGGGATTCTGTGTGAGCACAAGCTTGGATTCCCCGCTAGGATGGTCAGTTTCTTGTGGGTGGAAATTGTGCCTACTGCAGAGGTGCCTGAATGTTTCCATTAGCAGGCATACCTCTGGTGTGTGATTTTGGGCAGTGCAGATAGTGCATGGTATCATTGTGCCAACGGAGTAGAATGTATGGGAATCAACGCTACTCAACGTCCTAGATGTGGATGCTTGGAAAGGATCTATCATAGAAGAGGTTGTATTCTGCTTCCGTTTCCATGTTGTTGGCTTAGGCGCATCTGCCTCTTTGGGGGAGTGTAGACTCAATGCTGCTCTTGCCGCTCTCAGCTTGGGGAGGTGTACACATTTAATCGTATGGTGAAAGTGTGAACAAATCCGACAATAGGTATGCGTGACCTTCTGTTGATTAGCGAGAAGCTTCTGAGGGAGAGAAGAGTCTATGTGAAGGCTATTTGCAAGGGGCTTTAGTTCTCTGCATTGGTTGATGCGGTGCTCATTTAGGTCGCATAGTCTGCATGTTATCCTCCACTTAGCCTGGGTGATGTTTGGTTGGTGTGTTATCCTAGTTGGCCCCCCAAGCCCATGTGGGGGTGGGATTCTTGACCTAAAGGTGTATTTTTTATACCATTTACGAAGGTCGTCCTCCCTCTTCTCTATGGTATGACTCATATCAATGGTAGGACGAAGTTGCAAGGCATAAGTGCAGTGTCGCTCGTAATGATTGCCTTGACATATTAGGTAAAATATCCTTGATATGGGGGTTCCGTCGTGCTCAGTTTGAGGTCTGGCGGGGAACCAGCGTCATAACGCTGCTAAATCAGGACAAGTGGCGATCGCATGATTGGGTGTTTTACATAACGTGCATGTTGGTATTCTCGGTAGAGAGTGGTTGAAGGTAACCAGGGGTTCCCTGATTGGTCGCTTTTCGACTGACAAGAACATGATGGATCTGCTAGCCACATATTCTTGGGCTGTGGATCTATCCGTGGACTCCACATCCATGTCATATTCTTAGAAGAGGCAGGCTATGGCTGAGTGAAAATTAGCGAGGGCCAGCAGGAATCAGGGGATATAGTGACAATTATCCAAAAGGTGATTGTCGGCGCATAACGGACATGTGAATTGCATTGCCCGCAATCCAATGTAGTAAACCCTTTCTATAGGATACCATCTGTGGATGAGTTCCAAGGCTACACATTCTTCGAGGAAGTGACCACGTTCATCACATAGCATGCAACGTGTAATAGGAGGGGAAATGAATAGGGGTCTTTCTTGTGCCATTCGTTCTTCTTGTAGGTACAAGATGGTACGAGGTTCATTTCCGGATGCCTGGGTGGAAGGATCCTCTTGATAGGATCACTCGATGGCGTGTAAGGCATCCCTATATCATGAGATATCTGGGAAATGGTGGGTATAGTGCCCATAGTTGCTGCAAAGAGCGCATGCGTGATTGCTACGCAATGCTTTGCCTTTACCTCTGGTGGTAGGTTCCTTTTTTCAGGAATGCGGTGTCGAGATGTCTCTCTCAGATCCAAGGAAAGGTTTTAATTCATCCAGCTCTGGACAGATATGGGTAGGGTGACCTATTACGTCGCATATGGCACAGACTGGTGATTCCCGTTGTATGGCAGGAGTAACCATCTTCTTTCCTCTTTTCTCAGTTTCCTTAGCCATGATTACCGGTTTCACAATGGGAATCTCTTTTGCAGGGGTAGTTTTGACCATTTCTTGGATGAGTGGGGCCTCCTTGGGACTGAGGGGCTTCAATCCTGTGGATATGATGTGGGTGGATCCAGTTCTCACAGGGGAATGAGGTACCAAACTGTTATTGCCAATGATATGTTTGGCAATACCAGTGTTTCTAAAACCTGCTGGCAGACGAAACCAGCTAGGGGGGTACAGGAAAGGGGTTTGGGAGGTGACGTAGGCTAGGGAGGCTGCCGTGGCCGATGAATCAGTGCCATTACTGCTTGTGTCTATGTCTTGACTAGCTTCGGCGCTTGATGTGGACATCATGCACACCAGAGACCCTGTGACATCGGGTGATGACTCAGGGATAATGGGAGGATCCCCTAGGAATGACCCTAGAACGAATGACAGTTTGAACTGGCCGGGGCCATATTATTAGTACCATGAGAGAGTATCTGAAGATGTATCTACATAGGGTATAATTACATCAGTGTTTTTTAGGGGTCGTTTCTCGCTATGCATCAATTGGTCTATAGTAATGATGCGGTCCTCGTGGGGGAACATCATGATAAGAAAGAAAGAGGAGGCTATGGCATACATCGCGTACATATAACTCTGCCCAAGGAGTATAATGTAGTCCAAGTGAGCGTCCAAGACACTGATGTCTATGTGAACTGTATTTTCAGCTAAGTAGACCAGGACATTTTCGTAGAGGCCGACGGGGGTTGTTGGAAGACCATCATACGCTCTAAGCATGATGACTGAGGGTTTTATTTCGGGATACCCTAACTACTGCCAAACATTTTTGGACATGATGCACATGGATGCACCCTTTTCTATGACACATTGGTGAATTGTGATATTCTGGACCGACACTGGTATATGGAAGGCGACCATGGAAGGAAGCCTGGGGGTGGCTTTGTCTAAGTCAAAAGCCATTAGGTGTGTATCGACAGGGTCGATAATTCCTAACGCGGAAAGTAGGGCTTTCCGTTGTTTTGGGCATGACTGCAATACTTCTAGAGCTGACATAGCAGTGGGAGATTGTGCTAAATTGTCCATGATACTATAATTATGGGCTTCTTTGGAGTAGTTTCCTACTTTCCTATTGGTTCCCTTCGCCGTTTTTCACAATGGTTATATAGGCATCTTTGAAATAGTCAAAGGTGCAGTCGGTGCATTGGTACTTTCCCCTGACATATTTTCATCTGGTGGGGTGTCGTAATTGCGATTCTGTGTTTGGAAAAACATCTCTTCACCAGTAATGTAGATTTCATGGCTACTTTTCTCGGAGTCTTTTGTATTTTTCTACTGAGTGCTTACCGTTCATTGATGGGGGAAAGGTTCTTACATCACAGATGATTGCTGGGAAGATCCTCCTTGTCCTTGGTTACTCTGTAGCTTCTTGAGCTTAGGGAGATCAGGAGAGTGGTGAGTATAGTGACCGTACTCACCACATATCGAACAATAATGGTTTGTTCGAAGAGGTGGCCTTTTGTTATGATGTTGGGCGTTGCTCGGTTCCTGGCTATGATTCCGGTTGGTTTTTCCTCTAGCTTGGGATCGTGGCGGGCGTTGCTAGTTGTTTCCCCCTGTCCAGGGTTCCCTTTTGGCTTGTTTTTTTATTTTTAATTCGCCACGTTAGGAGGGTAGTTATCTTGGTTATATTGGTGTGGTTGGTTTTGGGATGGCTATACAAAGTTCACCTGTGCATTGGTCTGCATAGGCGGGTCTTGTGCTAGGGACTGAGAATAACGCGGTCCCTTTTTTGTACCTCGCTATTGGAGGGGAGCTCTTCTGTCAGTGTTTGTTTCTACATATTGGGTCCCCTAAGCCGGAGGATAAGGTCCTCCCTGGTGATAAGCTGGCGCCCTATTGGTCAAATATTGTTGAGGCATATGATGACTTTGAAAACCGAGTTGAGGTACGTTCTGGGTAGAACTATATGTGTAACCAGGGTTTTGACTGCTACTACCTAGGTAACCTTGGGTCAATGACCCAATTAATCCGTCTACATAGTTCGACGTGCCTAGATATTCTTGATAAGTTTGCAGGCGCGAGGCGTTAGGCAGGATGTTGTAAATGTATCATGACTGCGTATAAATCAACTCAAGTTGCTGGACTTTGTTGATAGTGTCCTCTTTGGATATGGGCTTTTGTTGTGCCACATCCTTTGAAATCTCTCGTGTAAGAGTTTTCAGGAACAAATCTAAGAGAACCCGATCGTCGATTTTAGCTTTACATAAACTACGATGCCACCTCCATTCATGGAGATGGTCCGAGATATGGACGACGGGGGTCTGTCTAAAATGTGTCAACAATTACATTCTGGAATCATGGTGAATGGGTAACTGAAAATATGTTAGGAACACGGTGGCGAGGCCGCCAAAGGTTCCATGTGAATCTGAGGGTTGCTCCACATACCACTTTGTGGCTACTCCTGTTAGAATGCATTGAAATAGTCTCAATCAAATAGTGTCGTCAATCATACTTTTCGATGAGCACCATAGGTGAAAGCCCAAGACATGATTACCTGGGTCTTCCACTTGCTTTCCTTCAAACATTAGAATATCCGAAGGGAGCTTCGTGGGCATGGGAAGCCATGTAGGGTCTTTCGTGATTGGGTCATTCGTTAGCTTGGTTAAATCGGGAAAATTCAACGAGGCTAAGAAAGGTGAGTGGGAGGTTGACGTCATTACAGTGTGCGAAAACAAAAAGTTCTGGTTAGGAAGAGGGTTCATCTGTGATGTACCCTATTGTGTATTCGGGTGGCTTCTTGAATGGGATGCACTCTTCTTCCCCCTAGGGGTTGTGGGAGGAGTGGTATGTGGTGTGGTGTTGGGAGACCGACTAGGGTTCTCAAATATGGATGCCCCAATAAAGGACGAACCAATTATGGTGGCAGAATTTCGTCTTTGACGCCTAAATGACGAAAGACCTGGAACCCCTCCCGGTAATGGGGGGAGGTCCAAAAGACACCTAGATTGAAGAGATCCAATTGGGTCTGTTCTGGTGTTGACCAGGTTTGGTTTTGGAAAAATTTGAGAGGATATAGTCTATGATCAAAGAAAAATACATAAAACAAAGCGAAAATAAAATAAATTTTCCCTTTAAATTAATCCATGTGATCAAGTAATAAAAAAAAGTAGTTTTTGTTTGTTTGCATATGATACTTAAAATCCTAGAATACCTATTCGTCCTCACACACTAAAATGTAACTGGGCCTTGAGAAGATATCTTGCAAGTGTTGGCACAACGTCTCGTAAGAGCTGGCGACGACCCGAGTCAGTTGAAGAAAATCCACCAGGTAAGGGTAGAGGGTCTGGAACTCACCTACACCATCACCTATAGGGAAAGGATGCCCTAGTTTTGGTCACTAAGTACCACCGTACCACATGAGCATTCGAGTCTTGGGCTTCTTGGTAAGTCAGCTAACAATACCAAGTATCAGCCGGGTCAGGTAGCCCCAACTGATACCGCACGCACTGTGCCTAAGCCTAACCCCCTCTGAAATGGGTCTTTTCCGTGCTCGGGTTTTATTTTCCATGGGCTGATAGGTGGGTTTGAATCTCCCTAAACAGTCAACTTCTATGTTTCAAGATGAAGAGTGATCAAGGTGGCTGATTGGGTGCCTACCCCCTTTATCCTAACTGAGGCTAAAAACTATTTTGTGGCCCCTGTGGGGAGAATTTAGTGAGTTTGGTTAAGTTACTTTTAGGTGTCTTTGCTTCGCTTAGTGAGTGAATGTGTGTGAGCACAAAGTGGACAAGCACATAGTTTGAATGTGTGGATATTCGATGATCCTTTTCAAAATCCCCTATTTAAAATATGTTGTATTTGTCCTAGCTCAAAAGAAAAACATGTGCGGATAATGGGTCGTTTTCCATTTTTCCTAGTTAATCTAAGTGATCAACTATAGGGAGATGGCCAGTTGTGAATAGGAAGCTTTCATATGCTTGTCTAGGATCACCGGAGGGTGAAAAGGTAGCAGAGCTTACTTACTCTTCTATAAACAATTCAATCCTAGTCTTGAACACCCTAGTGCAAAAATTGAACTAAACTAATAAATTTTACACTAGAAAAAGAAACTAGCTACTCATGCATGGTCTTGGACCACTTACTTTGGCTAGTTATCTAGGTGTGTTGGTACCAAAATTTGAAAAAAATATTTTTTTTTTCGGAATGCAAGTTATTTCCCCCCTACTTAAACTATGTGTGAACTTTGAAAAAATAAACTTGAAATAAAACTGACACTAAGCCTACAAAAAGAAGCTAAGAGTGAGCTTTAGCAAGCTGTGGGGTACCACAACTAGTGCTAGCAGGTGTATTAGGATTTTCCAAGCACTTTACAAGCAGGAAAAGATAGAAACATGGGAGAAATTTCTCATTCTATATTTTTTGCGCAAGAGGCTTAAATAGACACAATGTCTGCATGTAGGTCAGATCTGAATGCGCGCCCTCAGCGTGTCTGTGAGAATAAAATGCGCGCAAAGTCCTGTAAAAGAAATTTTTGGATTTTTTATGCTTTATTCTGTCACTTGGGATGAACTAGGGATTGCAAGAGAAATTAGGGGAACTTCAGCTCCACTCCACAGCACAGACAGAGGTCTCTGAAAAAAAGGCACAACCACATAAACTTGGTAATAAACGTTAGTGGAGTTGTCAATCCAGTCGGAGTGTGTTTGGTACACGTATGTATGAAATAACACCAACTTAAGGGGTGTGGTCTACCCACTTAATTTATTGGTAATAGGCAGAAAAATAAGTGGAGTCAAGAAAGTTAGTGGAACAACCTAGAATCATAAGCATACTAGATAGAGAAATATCTTGCATATATAAACTAAAACTAAACTAAGAACTAAAACAAATAAACACGAGCTCTGAAAAGAGTCAAACAACAAAAATAATATGAACGGTGGCTCTAGGCCCCTCTTATTGATAGCTGGTAGGAATCAGAGTGAAAATTTACCCTCTTGCCAAAGGGCCCCTAGAACATGGGTTCTAAGTCCCAATGCAAGGATGTTTTTATCCCAAGCTTGCCTCGGTGCAGTCTCCCTCTCTCTCTACTGTGGTGGACTGAACTTGTTGGATGGCCAACAATTGAGTCCCCTCTATCTTCAGCACCAGATCACACACTACTGGTATTTCTTGGGAAATTATAGCCAGCATAACAATGTGTTCACCCATTCTTCATCTCATGGTGGTATTATATAGGAGAATTCAAATCGTTGTTCCCTCTCTTGGTACATTGTGGATGGTGACCCAAGAGAGGGGTATAATTCATTTGTGTGCTCCAAATATTCCATTGTGTGCTCACTTGATGTTTAAGGAGGTGTTGGTGGCTGTCCTTAGGCAGCTTCAAGTGAGGAATCACTTGTCCTATGCTTTATGTGGTCCCAGAAAGTGACATTTTTCCACTCCCAGTATTGCACACATTTCGGGTCATAAGGCGCACAAAGACGCTCTTCACGAAGAATAATGCAAACAAAAGCATTTAGGACTTGCTCAAATTTGATTTTCCTAAGACCTTAGAGATTTTTAAATACTTTCTAGATTCTGTAATGTTTTCCAGCTCTGTAAATCCTTCTGCTTGACATTGAATAATGTCGTCTTCTGCTTGTACGATTTTCCAGTATTAACATCGGGGAAGTAAATTTGGCATATGATATTTGTTTGATGCGCACCATACCTCATTAGAAAGATATATTCGAGGACTAAAAATTTTGATGTGAGAAACATTAGTCCATGGACCCACGTTGCTCCCGATTTTCCCAAAAAACATCGTTTAGGGCCTCAAAACAGCTCTAGAAGTTCAGGACCCGAAAAACTGCTAAAAATAGTAAGTCGTGCCAAAACTGAAAAACTGAAAGAGATAATGGTGGGGCCCCAAGTGGAATAGGCGAGTAGCCACCAATATCCACCTGGATCAACCGCGGATCTTAAATGCAACCGCTCACCGCAACCACTAGGGATCACAACTGGCATGTGAACAGAAGGTTGAAGGAGCCAGGATCAGGCAATCAGGTGTCAACAGGTGGTTAGATGGTGCATGGTCACATGTAGCTGTCTCCACCTCCGTGTGGTTAAAGTTGGCCGTCAAGGTTATTTATAACCTATGGTCTATTTTGGGTTTTAAAATGTTAATGATAAAGCTGTATATGAACCACCATGTAACCTCTTCATTAGGTGTTGAAATGTAATTAGACAGAGAACAAAAACACCATAAATGTAAAGCAACCATGCTAAATTTGACCTCAAGAAGTTAGAGACCAAAGCCTATTTAACGTTGGCATTTCTCCATGATGAGGGATAGTGTGAATTTGTATTCAATTTTTGATAGACATAGGCAGTTTTTTTTTCAGTATTGCTTGGCCGCCCGAAGCCAGAATTAGGCACTGATACAGGCGTTGGAAAGCTAGAAGAGAGATGTCTCAATTTTCAGTGACCAGAAATGCCTACGAGCTTGATCAGTCTGTTGTTTTTCTATGTAAATACCTCCTCAGATTAATCCTAATAAAGCATACGCCCATCTTGAAAGCGGACTCGGAGACGTAGTCCATCAGAGACGAACTCCGTAATCAAATTTTTCTATCTCTGATCTCTGTTATTTGTTGCGATTTCATTCTTAATATGTTGTTGGATTAAGTCATAAGTGATTTAGTTTTCCTTCTATCTTCCGCATTAAGCAGTTCAGTTAACCATCAATTCACTGATGGCAATTAATAAATTCTACTTCAAAACTTAATTTCTATCATATTCAGATCATATATTTTGGTATCAGAGTAGGTTGTGATTTGTAGTATTTTTTCTAGTGGATGTTAACCAGGTTAGGATTTCAACATGGAGAAGGAATTCTTGAGGTGTTAGATCCAGAAATTGGAAAGCAAAAAGTTTCTCATCAATCGACGATGATAGGAACTCAAGCAAGTGAAACTCCTAAAGTGAAGGTCATGGATGAGAATCAAGTTCAGAAAATGTTTTTGAACATGTAACATATGTTGGGAGAACTCTATGGAGATAAGAATGTGAGAGATGCAACTTCTTTGTCAAAGGCATCAAAGAAGGACAAGGGGAAAGGAAAATCTGATAAACCTCCTTCTCCTCCATCATCTCCATCATCATCATCATCATCTTCTTCTTCTACTTTGAATTTTGAAACAGAAAAGAAACCTCATAAATCTTTTTTGAAACTTGATGTAAAATTTGAACTACCTGTTTATGATGGAGAAATTAACCCAGAGAAATTAGATAACTGGATTAAGAAGTTAGAAGTGTATTGTAGGATTCAAAACATTTCTAATGAAAAGACAAAAATCCAGCTAGATACTCTTAGGATGGGGGGGAATTCTTTAATATGGTGGGAGAGTAAAACACGGATAGATTTAAAGCATAAAGGTAAAGTCATCTCCTCATGTTATAATTTTTAAAAAGCTCTCAGGAAACAATTCTATCCGTTGGGATACACACAGTAAGATTTTATTGATTGGCATCATTTGTGACAAGGTAAGGGACATAATGTTTAGGAGTTTACTCTAGAGTTCAGGAAGAAAGTGTTGGCGCTTGGTATTCCTTTGGATACACGTGAAACTTTATTAAAGTACATTAGCAGTTTACATTTATATTTTTAGCATACGTTATTGATGTTTAATCCTAATGAATTTTATGAAGTGTGTGTTCAAGCCATACATATCGAATTAGGTGGTAGGCCATTCAATTTTTCACTAAAGGCATCCAAAAAGATGGAAATCAAGGATTCCAAAGACAAAAAGAGGAAGAGAAGTTCAAAGGGAAAGAAGAGAGTGACAACTCAAAAGTAAAGTGAGAGACCTACTTGTACTCACTGCCAGAGGATCGAACATGATGAAGCCAAATGTTGGAAACTTCACCCTGAACTCAGAGTGAAGAATTTCCAGAAGAAGAAAGGTGAAAAGAAGGTTAATGTAGCAATCCAACAAGACTTGGGTTCCTATTTAGGTGATGAAGGGAAAATAACCGCAATGGTTTTGACAGGTAAAATTTTTGATGCTAGTTCATGTTCAAGTTCAAGTTCAAGTAATTCCGCTTCTTATTCAAACATTAATCATTTGGATGAGGATAGAAGAGTTGAACTATTTCATATAAGGATAACTTCTAAGCACACAAAGATAGATACATTGTTTGATATTGGTTCACAGGAAAATTTAATATCTAAATCATGAGTTAAGAAATTGGGTTTGGAGACATAGAATCATCCAATACCATAGCCATTAGGTTGGCTAAAGCAAAACACTCAGATTAATGTCACAAAGCAGTGTCATTTAAAACTTTCCATCACAACTAATTACATTGATGAAGTGGATTTAGATGTGATACCATTAGACATATGTGGAGTAGTGCTAGGGAGTCCTTATCTATATGTTCATGATGTAGTGTTTCATATGAAAGAGCATAAATATCATCTTAATAAATATGGGATTGAATACATATTTCAGGCACATAAAATCAAAACTCACTTGGATTTAGTTAATGCTAGTCATATGAAGAGACTAATAAGTTCAAGTAAAAGATATTTACTCACAACGTAAGGATATTCATGATGCTTTTTCAGGTTGTGAATCTCAGTTTAAAGATAGTTTGGTTAAAGTGGTGGATTCATTTCAAAGTCTATTTAAAAAACCAAATCATCTTCCCCCTAAACGAGAAATAAAACATGAGATATAATTGATGTTTGATACCCCTCTTCCTAATGTTGGAATTCATCGCATGTCTGCTATAGAGAACGAAGAAATAAAGAAAAAAATCCAATATTTGATTGAAAATGGTTTCATTCGATCCAGTTCATCTCCGTGTGGTTCACCCATAATTTTAGTTCTTAAGAAAGACGTGACATGGAGAATGTGTGTAGAATTTAGGGTCTTAAATAAAATCACAATCAAGAATAGGTTTCCTCTCTCCAGGATAGATGATTTACTTGATCAGTTGAAAAATGTTGTCTATTTTAGTAAGTTGGATTTTCGTAGTGGATATCATCATATTCAGATAGAATAACATGACATCTACAAAACTATGTTCACAACTAGGCAAGGACTATTTGAATGGTTAGTAATGCCTTTTGGTTTCTGTAATGCACCAACAAATTTCGTGCATGTTATGAATGATGTCATCCATCCATACATTGGTAATTTTTTCATAATCTACTTAGATGGCATCCTGATTTTCAGTTCTAGTATGGAAGAGCATGTTAGGCATGTTAAATAGGTATTCAAAGTGTTGAAAAGAGAAAAATTGTACCTTAAGCTGTCAAAATGTGAGTTTGGGAAAACTTCATTGGTTTATCTTGGTTACATAGTTGGAGGTGGTCATTTGAAGATAGATCGAGCTAAGACAGATGTGATTGTTAAGTGGCCAAGACCACAAAATGTAACTGAAGTTAGGAGTTTCCTAGGTGCAGCTCAATATTGGAGAAAATTTATTGGTTAGTTTTCTTTGATTGCATCACCTTTATATGATTTCATAGGTTCAAAATTTTCCTATCAGTGGGGGGGGGAACAAAAAAAATCTTTTGATACACTTAAGCAAAAAATTATCACAACACCAATTTTAGCTTTACCTGATCTTCAATATCCATTCGAAATTGAAACAGATGCAAGTGGTTATGCAATGGGTGCAGTCTTACTCCAAAATGGGAAACCAATTTGTTTTCATTCTGAAACTTTCTCTAAGGTAGTAATCGATTATCCGACATATGATAGATAACTATTTTCTTTAGTAGAAAGTGTAAAGAAATGGAAACACGGTAAGGAAACTGTGATTCACACTGATCACTAGCTGCTTCAATACCTTTAGTCACAAACTAAGTTGCAACAATATCACCACTATAGATGGATGGGATCCATTCAGCAATTTCACTTAGTAATTAAGTAAAAGAAAGGTGTAATAGATAAAGTAGTTGATATGTTGTCTAGACCATCTTTTAATGCTTCAGTAGTACTTCATAATAGTTCATTTAAACATGAAATTTATGTAGAACAGTATAGTATTGATGTTGATTTCAAAGAGATTTATGAATCACTAACTCATGGTACTCATATAGAAGAAGTAAATTTCCATATGCATGACAGGTTATTATATCGTCTGGGTCAGTTGTGCACACCACAGAGAGAAAGGGTGCATGTTATTTGGGAAGCTCATTCTTCTCGAATTATAGGACATTTTGGTGTAATAAAGACTATGGCACAAATTTAAAGGTATTTTTATTGGCCTCGCAAGTATGAAACAATTTTTAAATACATAAAAGGATGTATAATGTGTTCGACAAGAAAGCTAAGCAATCGAAAGATTGGTTTCTACATGCCACTTCCGATTCCTTTGTGACCGTGGGACATCATTTCCATGGATTTTTTCGGAGGACTTCATATGACCAGGAGAGGACATGACTACATGTATGTTGTGGTTGATCGATTCAGAAAGATCTGCATTCTTGTTCCATGCAAAAAAAAGTGTCTGTAGAACATATGGCACATATGTTCTTACAATAGTTATGGGTTTATTTTGGGTTACCTACTTCCATTATTTCTGACCGAGATACTCTCATTATAAGAGAATTTTGGTCCACTTTGTGGGGACTCATGGACACAAAGCTGAAGAAAGGCACAAATTTTCATCCACAGACCAACAGACAGACATAAGTGGTGAAAATGACAGTGACACATATTCTCCGAGCGTACTGCAGTAAACATCCTAAGTTGTGGGATGAAAATTTACCATATGCACAACATGCTTACAATCGAGCCTTACATTCTTCGACTAATCGATCGCCATTTGAAACATGTTTCGGGTATCTAACTAGTTCACCGATGGACTTCTTGTTCAGTGAAGAAGATAAAGTGGATGGACTTGATGATTTAAACAAAGCAGTTAAGCTCACTAAACAGATACAACAGATACATGAAGCAGTGCAGGATCAGTTAGAGAAGAGTCAGGCTAAGTACAAACAATGCCATGACAAGCATCGAGTCGATCATCATTTTTAGGTTGGCGATCAGGTATGGTTGTATATCAGTAAATACAGGTTGAAAGGTGAAGGTAAGAAATTGAAACCCATAAGGTATGGACCTTTCAAAATTGTGGAAAATATTGATAATAATTCTTTCTGATTAGATTTACCGCCTTACATGCACATTTATTCAGTTGTGAATGTAGAAAATTTGAAGTTGTATGAACCTCTGATGATCATTGATCCTGAGGAAGATGCACAGATTCCTACTATTGATGATTTAGCACCTGAGTATATGAATGAGTTGTAGGAAGATATCATCTTGGACATAAAGGTTTGAACTTCAAGGAAAGGAGATGTTGAATATCTTTGATTTAGACTCAAAGGGATGAAACTGAGCAAGGCGAGGTGGATCGAGGTCCGAAAAGTGAGGGAGTTGTACCCTCACTTGATGTCTGCTTAAATAAAAAAATCGGTGGTCCAAAATATTTCAAGTTGAGAGGATTGATCTAGGATAATCTCACCTTAATGAAAAATGACAGTAAGTTCTAGTCAGCTCCAGTTGTCTGATGCCCAGTTCATCTTTAGTGTTTAGTTTGTCGAGCTATTTAGTTTATCCAATGAGAGTTACTTCTTCCAAGTGTACTTCCTTGAAGTCATGGCATAAGTATGGTATTTGTCATAATGTGTGTGGTATTTTTCATAAGATGTGATCAAGTGGGTCGAATTGCTATGGTGAAGAAAACTATGTAAAGGACTTAAGTTCCTAAGTCTAAATCCTAAGATGGTGACATGTCCTAAAGCTAAGTCTAAAGCTATGGTGAAAAAGGTATTAAATCCTAAGGCTAAACCTAACACAATGTAACCTAAAGTGTTAAACCTAGCACTAAGGCATAAAAAATGTGATAAAACTATGCTTTCGTACTTTTACATTACAAAAATGTAATTAAACCCAAAATACAAATGTAATACATTATATTAAGTAGTTAAGCGTCGGATCAGAGAAGACTGAAGCGGAACCGCGTCGGAGAGTCCTTGTGAAAAGACAGAAATATTTGCAGTGACTGCAACATTGAATGTCAGAGCTAACCGCGGAACTTAACCGTAGCCATTGACTACAACCGTCGAGGATCACATCTGGCATGTGAAAAGAAGGCCGAAGCTACTGGGATCAGGCCGTCAGGTGTCAACAGGTGGTTAGATGGTGCATGGTAACATGTAGTTGTCTCCACCTCTACGCGGTTAAAGTGGAACGTCAAAGTTATTTATAACCTATGGTATATTTTGGGTTTTAAAATTTTAATGCACAAAGTTGTATGTGAACCACCATGTAACCTCTTCATTAGGTGTTGACATGTAATTAGACTGAGACCAAAACCACCATAAGTGTCAAAAAACCATGTTAAATTTGACCTCAAGGAGTTTGAGACTAGAGCCTACTTAACCTTGGAATTTCTCCATGATGACGGACAATGTGAATTTATATTCAATTTCTGAGAGACACATGAAGTTTTGTTTTCAACATTGCTTGGTCGTCCTAAGGCGGAATCAAGCACTGAGATAGGCGTTGGAAAGCTAAGAGAGAGAGATATCTGTTTTCAGTGACCAGAAGTGCCTATGAGCAAGATAAACCTAGTGTTTTTGCTGTGTAAATACCTCCTTGGATTAATCCTAATAAAGCGTACGCCCATCTTGAAAGTGGACCCGAAGACGTAGTCCATCAGGGACAGACTCCGTAATCAATGTTTGTTGTCTCAGATCTCTTTTATTTGCTACAATTTCATTCTTAATATGCTGCTCTTTATATTTCCTTCTGGCTTCCACATTAAACAGTTCAGTTAACAATCAATTCACTGATGGCGATTAATCAATTCTACTTCAGAACTTAATTTCGATCACATTTAGATCATCCATGCCAGTTGGGGTAAATGATCTCCAAATGAGATCGGGAAAGGTAATAAACTTACAAAATAAAAACAAAAACAACCTGCAGTAATCATTGAGGAGAAAACTGAGGAGGAAACCCCTAATATTTCAAACAATTATGTCATTGTTGATCATGTTCCCACACACTTAGAATCCTTACCTTATTCTTAAAACCAACCCACCATTCTAGAGAGGTTGGTTGTGGAGAATTTTGACCCCACTCCTGAGTATAACCTGGCTTATGAGCTAAAAAATTGTTGCATAAGGGTCCATTTATTTAGGCTTTAAAAGATATTCCTATATGTACCAATATTGTTAAGTAAATATGTCTTAAAAATAGAGGGAGGAAGCAAGTTTAACCACACACTATCCAGTTTGTTGGAAGAGAAGATGAGTTGATGACAAGATGTGTTCAACTGGAAAAATATAATGATCCTGGAAACCCAGTTTTCTCTATTCAGATAGGTGATATCCTTATTCCCAATGTTTTAATAGACCTTGGAGCGGCTATCAATGTTATGACTAGGAAAACCATGGAACAACTTTGGTTGACTCACATTCGTCCTACCCCGCTCTCCTTGAACTTGATGATAGATCTAAAATCAAGCCAGAGGGTGTGTTAGATGATGTATTTGTTTCAATCGATTCATGGCAGTAACCCATATATTTTATTGTGTTACAAGAAAATAATCCTATTTAGGGGCACCCTTTTATTTTTGGATGACCATTGATTGCCACGACAAATGCCTATATAGGATGTCTCTCAAGTGACATGTATATCTCTCATGGGGATGCTAGGAAAAAATTCACCTTGTACCTACCTTCCAGATATATTCAAGAGCTTCGAGATGCCTTGCGGTTGGATTATGACAATAGTGATGAGGAGACTTAGTCTATTTCTTTGATTCAATGGTATAATGGGTCGACTAAGGAGGAATAAATCTAAGATGTTCTTGGCAACTTGGACACTATGCAGAAGTTTGAATCACTTTATCAGATCTTTAGTTCATGATTCCAAGAAAACTATGATCCCCAATCCTTACCCTCATCATTACAGAGCTTAGTAGCTACCACAAGTGTTCAAGATATTGACACTACTCTTGTTGAGATTAATCCAAAGAAATATTTATATATTGGTTAAGACGTAGACCTATCCCAGCAAGAGAAGCCTGTGAGATTGTTGCGAGATCATCTTGATGCCTTTTCATGGAGTTATGAGGACATGAAATGCATCCCCCTTGAAAATTGTATTCATCATATATATATTCAAGAGGGTGCCCGACCTCTATAACAACCCCAAAGGCAAATGACCCTTGGATTAAGAGATATTGTTAAAGAAGAATTGTAAAAACTCTTAGATGTTGGATTTATCTCTCCTATGACTGATCACCAGTGGGCCTTTCCATTGGTAGTATTCCCAAAGAAGGATGGGAGATGGAACATTTGTATTGATTATAGATAATTAAATAAAACCACTCTCAAGGATTACTCCCCACTTCACTTTATTAATTAGGTGCTAGATACCCTTGCAGGTGAAAAGTACTTTTCATTTTCAGATGGATCTATTGGGCATAACCAAATATAGATCTCATATGAGGATCATGACAAGACTACCTTTACTTGTACATGGGGGACATTCACTTATCGAGTGATTACTTTTGGACTTTGTAATGATCCTTCCACCTTTCAAAGGAAAGTCTTGGCTATTTTTGCTGACCTAAAGTGTGTATAAGTTTACATGGATGATTTTTCAATATTTGGTAATTCTTTTCAAAAATCCATTCAAAATTTAAAGAAAGTGCTCAATAGGTGTCAAGAGGCATGCATTGATTTGAGTGATAAGAAATGTAGATTGATGTGCAAAGAAGGGGTGGTCCTTGGCCATCTTATTTCTAATAAGTGTATCTAGGTAGATTCGGCTAAAATATAACTTATTACACACCTTCCTGCACCAAAAACACAAAGGGAAGTGAGTGGATTCCTTGGACTTGTGGCTTATTACCGAAGATTCATTCATAATTTTTCTAGGATATTTTCCCCTCTTTTTTGATTATTAGCTAAGGATGGTGATTTCTCTTGAACTAAGGCTTGCCAACGATATTTTGAGAATTTGAAGGAAAAATTAGTACAAGCATCATTCTTGAGGGGGGATAATTGGTCCCTTCCATTTCATATTTCCTTAGATGCCTCAAATACATTCATTAGTGTATATTTAAGATAACTTAGAAGAAAATCAACAATCCTATGCTATTTACTTCATTAGTAAGAACTTGTCATCTACTGAATTTAATTATACAGTAATAGAGAAAGAGTTTCTCGTTGTGGTTTTTTCCATTAATAAATTTAGCTACTATATTACAAGTTATAAAGTGTTTACACGTAAATATCATTATGCCATAAAATATTTGATGAATAAACCTTTAACTAGTGATAGGATAGCTAGGTGGTTGCTTTTACTTCATGAATTCAATGTTACTATAATCGATAGGCCAGAAAAATAAAATGTAGTAGTTGGTTATCTTTCTATATTGGATAATCCTGGTCAAGTAATTATTGTGGATGATTCATTTCCTAAAGGACATATTTTTGTTGTTTCGACAAACTCCCCATGGTTTTCTGACATAAATAATTATCTTATCACAGGAAAGACACCACCACACCTATCTACTTGAGAAAGGAGGAAGATCGTTCAAAAACGTGCTTCGTATTCCCGAATCTAAGAATACCTCTTCTAAATTGGACCCGACCTTATTATCCATAGATGTGTAAGAGAAGAGGAAGTGTTTAATATTTTCAGAGCTACCCATGATGAGGCTTGTGGGGTCCATTTTGCTGACAAGATAACAACATATAAAATTCTCCGCTCTGGCTACTTTTGGCCTTCCTTGTTTAAATATGCCAAACAATATGTTAAGCTTTGTGATATTTGTCAGTGAACGGGCCAACTTGGTCAAGCTGATGAGATGCCTTTATTCCCTCAAGTCATGTTAGAGCCCCTTCAAAAAATTTCCATTGACTTTGTGGGACCCATAGCTCCAACATCCTTAAATAAACTATATATCTTGGTTTGTACATATTTTTACTCGATTTGGTGTTCCAATAGAAATTGTTGCTAACAATGGACCATTGTTTGTTTCTAATATGGTAAAAGGAATTATAGATAAATACAGGATTCAATGTAGGAAGTATACACCATATTACCCACAAGAAAATGGCCAGGTAGAATCTACAAACAAGGTGATCGATTCCATCCTTTAAAAAAAAAAATATTAAAAAGGATTGTGAAAATAGATTAGTAAAAGAATTATGTGCTTATAAAACTACTTGGAGGAATACTATAAGTAATACACCTTATGAGCCAGTGTATGGAAAAAAAACCTTGTTACCAATCGAATTGCAGATTAAAACCTTTAGAACTGCAATCCATCTAGGATTGGATATCTCAGAAGCATAGCAACAACACTTTTTGCAGTTAAATGAAATTAGTGGAATGAGCAGGGATGTTGCTAAAGAAACTATCTTGATGCAACAAAAACATAGTAAATGGCATGACAATTTGATCAAGAAAAATAAACTCCAGCTAGGTAATTGGGTATTCCTCTATGATTCAAAGTTTAAAAATTTTAAGGGGAAGCTTCATACACGCTGGTTGTGGCCATACGAAGCAATTAAATTTTTCAAGAATGGAGAAGTGGAGATCAAAACAATTGATGGACATGGGAGTTTTTTTCTTGGTGAATGAGCATAGGCTTAAAATATATTTCATCCTACCACTAAAGAAGATTTCATACAATGTGTACAACAATAGTCAAATTTGAAGATGGTAGGCGGGAAATAATACCAACCCCGTTTGACTACTTTTTTATTTACTCTTTTCCTAATAATAATAATAATAATAATTAAAAAAGGAATAAATAAATACAATAAAATAAAATAAAACACATGATTGCGAAAATGAGCTTGTTGGCGCAATTATGTAGGTATGTGCCTGAAAACCAACTTGCTGGAAGGAAAGTTCATATTTAATAAAATGGGATGTCACTTGAATTAGAAAGAATGGCTAAGTTGTTTTGAGAAGAAGTAGGTTTCTACAGGATTTCTAGTGGTAGTGAAAAAAACTAGGAGAAACTAAGCCCTTATCAAAGTTCAGAGCAAGCAGCATGGTAAAACATTTATCCAAGTGACACAAAAATCCTGGTGCAGTTAATTGATTCACATAGATCACAACATTATTTGATGGAGGCATTTTCTATATAAGGTGAACACTCTGTCTTTATTCTTTTCCCTTTTCTGAAATTTCCCTTTGATTTTAACTTTGTTCCTTATATTAAATACCCCTCTCATTCTTCTGAAAATTTCTTATCCTGATTTCTATCTTTCCCTCTTTTACCCCTAAAGTTTTTCCCCTTGTCGCTTTTTCCTATATCCCTCTATAGATTGATCCACCTTATTCTAAGTGTCCCTTGTGATTTTAATTCCCTTTCTTTTATCCCCGCCCCCCTTCTTATATCCCTTATATTTTTTAGGTGCTGGTAATTTCAAAAGCCTTGTCTATCCAAGAATAAGAGCATGATGGCACCAAAACCTGGTGATATAAATCTCTTCTAACTCTGCAATTCGTTTACACACAATACAACCTCATTTTTTTCCTAGAGGAAATTATATTAGCTATTTAAGTGTAAGAACCCCTTCTTTTTCGTATAGTAATTGTTTCTTCTCAGTGCAAGAATTATCCTGTTATAAGTGAAGGAATATCGCCTAAAACAATATAAGATTACTCCTGTAACAGTTTAGGGATAATGCTTAGGATAGTGCAGGAACTCTTCTATTGTAGTGCGGGAATCTCAAAAAAAGTGCAGGAAACCTCTCATGTTATAGAGCAGGATCTTTCTGTTTCATTTTTTTTTGTCAGTCAAGAATTTACTGTAAAATTGAATTCAAATTCTTGGGTCGGCTTAAAAAAAGTATATGATGGCCATGTATAAAAACAATGGCTTTATTATAAAATGAGTACCCATGCTTTTATTTGTATAAGTGATCATCATTGTTATGTATAAATGGAAATGAATAGTTAAGTGTGAGATTAACATTAGATCTAGGCAAATTCTATCATAATAGGCAACAACCATTCCCATAGGATGTTATTATGAGGACTAAATTCATGTGTGGAAGTCAATTTCCTTGTCATTACATTTGAATTCATGTCACCATACATTTATTTTTCCTTCTACCACGTGTGATCTGACCACTTTTTGCCATTTAATCCCTCAAAATCGTAATTGTCTAATCAACGCTTTTAATAATCATTTCCTTGCCCGTTTTAGAAATCCTATCGAATCTCCAACCAAATTTTTTACCTCAATATTGTTGGTTATTTTTTTGGGTAATGTGTAATTTTACATGTCATGATGTCAATAAAAAAATCGGGATGCAAATTGACATGTATTTTAAATAACTGTTGGTTCAAGAATCGTTCGACCATTAAGGAAAAATCATTCCTGCACTTTCCAATTTAAATTATGAGATACTTTCAAAATCATACATAGAAATGATTGTTGATCCCTAAAAGAGCTCGAAGTGTTGCAGAGTTGGATAATTTTAGGTTGCAGCAATACTAAGAACATTATGGCACCTGTGTGGATCGAACCCTTCTCTGTCAAAGAGATGGAGGGGATAGTTGAATATGAAACGAGTTTGTTTGTTTTGCAGAAAGTTGACTTTCTTCCTTTCTTCTATAAATTTAATGGCTATGAATCAACCATTATTTGGGTGTTTGCATTAAACTTCAATGGAAAAAATTATTGTGATTTCCCTGAAGTTTGATTTAAATGAGCAGTTTATCTCGCAGGCCACTAAGCTTCCCGCTACTGGTGAGCAATGGTTCCATAAGGGAGAAGTAGAGAAAGGTGCATGGTGTAGTTTCTTGCAAAAGCTTGATTGTGCAGTTGATTGTAAAAAATGGGTGAAGGAAAATGAGATAGTTGAAAACTGGGGAAATTTGCTGCACATTCTACAAAAATTCCTTACTTGTGAAGGGAGATACTCGTTGAACTACCTGTACCATATTCAACACCCCATGCACTTCAAGTTTGATAAGTTGATTAACTTCCCCTATTTTCTGTTAAAAAGCTTAGATAAGATGTTAGGAAGCATGCATAAATCCCCGGAGGACCAAGAATGTTATAAATTATGTCATTACGGGTTGATTAATATTTTGGTTAGTGAAGAGTTGAAAAATAAGTGATCCACTTGGGAGGCATTTTTAGAAGCATATAGAAGTGGAGGTGATATAAGGGTTTTTAATGTAAAAATAAACAAGGAGAAAGGTGTAAGAAAAGCGCAGAAACTAAGGATACTCCACACCAAAAAAGGAAGTCATAACAAGATGGTAAAAATGATAAAGTATCCAAGACTACTCGGCCTCAACAAACAAATAAGCGGGGGAAGAAAGTTCAGAAGGAAAAGGAAAGTGTGTAAGTCAAGGTCATGGTGCCAAAACCGTCTTGAAGAATGAAACGAGGGTTATTGAAAGGTCACCAAAATTATTCGAGTAAGAAGACTTTGAAACCTACTACTGAATCTTAGGTCGAGGTCATTGAGGATTCAAATTCATCTAGGAAATACTGTGTTTCTCATGAAGAGCCTCCACTGGATATCCCCATGGAAATTATATATGTGCAGGATAATCTCTCTTTGTT
This sequence comes from Pinus albicaulis, assembly GCA_034641835.2. NCBI lineage: Eukaryota > Viridiplantae > Streptophyta > Pinopsida > Pinales > Pinaceae > Pinus > Pinus albicaulis. The sequence continues at coordinate 1,453,072,629 of CM076570.1, read as the reverse complement.
AGCAGGAGTAGCAGCAATGGAAAACCTTGTCAAGGGCCGGGAGTGCGAGGAGAAGGATGACGATGTTCCTCTGGTATATTTGATTAACAAGGTTAAAAGCCTGAAGGTAACCCACGAGAAATAGGTGGAGAAAGAAGGAGTTCAGGAACAGAAGAAATACAAAAAGTATAAGGATGATGTTCCTCCTGCATCTACGATAGAAGTAACAAAGATACAAGGAGATAAAACATTCAAGGACTCTGCTCCTGGGAAAAGGGTAAGTCAAATTAAAAAGTTGAAACAACAGATTCATGCGTTGAAGGTCTTGAATAGGTGTATGGACACTCATAATGCAACATTAAAAACATGGAATGGATAATTGTTTGTGACAATGGTTGAATTGAAGAAATTGGTGAGAAAATAGAGGTTCCACATGGCCCACTTGAGAACTCATTTTAGGAAATTGGAAAAACGTATGAGGAAGACTCGAACGAAGAAGAATAAGAAGATGGTTTTGGAATCAACATCCAAATCCATAAGTGAGAAGGATAAGTTTCTCAATTTTTGTTTTTTTTCAGAGGTTAGTGGTTATGTGAGGACACACAACATGATGAGGTTGGGGGAATATTTTCAGCCATAATTGTCCTATTTTTCACCTAAATTACCCTAACTTAACCTTTGTTTTACAGCCCAAATAAGACCTATATGAAATTTCTTTTAGTTTATTTTAATCATATTTGGGTAAATGGATATTGTATGCTCATCTCAATTAAAATTCAAATAGGTCGAGGTTTTTTCCATATAACTTGTAATTTGTATTACCTTATGACTATTATAGTGTATGTTCACTAATTTGGGATCAAAAGTGGCTATGGTACAAAAAGATCCCAAGACTCAGCCACTCACCCTGATTCTTGCACCAAATATGGAGGACCGTTGGTTCGAGATGTGAAAGTAGGATTTGGTCTCAGTTGTCAAAGAAAAGGTGTGAATTCACCCCTGAGGACCTATTCTCGTCTTCATGCAAATGGCTTGGAGATTTGGATGGTTTCTAAAGTTAGAGATTAGTTAAAAACATATTCATCCTTTTTTTTTAATCTTTTTTTGACGACCGAGAGCCGATGTAATTTTTATATATGTCAAGACCGATTAGGATGTAAGCTAGCAATATTATGGACATTTTTTTGGGTTTTATATTTTCAGAAACTTTTATTTCCACGACCTCTATGAGGATGGATTTTTCACCATATAACATGTATGGAGAAAATACTTTCGTTGTTACTAAAATAGGGCTATTGTCAATATCATGCATTCATTCATCTATTTTGTGTGATGAGAAATTTGTTATTATAAATTAATCTCTTTCCTTAGACAGGGAAATGAGTTGGTTGGATAAGGGCCCGACCAACCCAACTCTTATTATATTGTGTGATAAGTAAATGGTGTGGTAAATATTTTTGTGTGAAGTATTGTTTGAAAGATGTGTGCATGATTGGATAAATGCTTGTGTGTTTACTTTTGAAATGAGTGGTAGAATTTCAGATCTGAACATTTAACGTTATTGCATTTATGTTTGGGGTTTAGTTTTAAACAAATATTTATTTATCTTTGAAAAAAAATTGTGTTTATTATAAGCCATAGTAAGGTTTTGGATCTGGAAATTTCCTTTCATTTACAACGTCATCTCTTTGGTTTAAGATTTACTCTATGATGCATACACCTATATTGGGTTAATATCTACAAAAGTATTGTTTTTATCTTACTTGGTGATTGTTATTTTCATTCTTTAAAATGTTTTTATACAACAGGCAAGCAAAAACCCTTGTTCAAGTACCTGTATCTATTTGACAATGTCATTGTGCAAGAGAATTTGTTCTCATCTAAGAACCCAATGTTTTGATATTTTACAATATTTTTTTGGCCATGTTGAATACATATTTACCTTTGGTTGTTCGAGAACTCTAAGTGTAGGAACATAATACTTCCATATTTGATTGAAACATAAAGTTATCAATTGAGTTTGATCTACAAAGTTATATGCGCATAATCCTATCCTAAACACGATGTCAATTTAACCATAATGAGTTTGGGAGTTTTACCATATTTCAAGAAAGGTTTCTTTCCACAATGTTGGAGTTTGGACTTGTTGCACAATCTTCTTTCTAGAACAGGGACAAAGTGTTTTTCTCCAGTATAGGAACAAAGTGCCTTATCTCTCTGGTGCGGGAATAGAGTATAGGATCTATTTTGTTTTCCCTAGTACTAGAACAAAGTGCAGGAACTATTTTTTCTTTTTTCGGTACAGGAAATGACCAGGATTAGATTCATTTCAAAAAGTATTTCTATTTTTGAAGTTGTTGAGCTTGCATGGTTTGAAATTAATTCTTGATTTTATTTTTCTTGAGTTATTTCATTTAGGTCTCTGGTTGCTATTTTGAGTGAAATACAGTCTGTAGAACGGTGTGGTGTCATTGTGTTTACAATACAGGAACATAATTGTAAGAATTTCTTTATAGTTACACTTTTTTCACCTGAGTGATTTAATTACAGGGATAACAATAGTAATTACATAAATTGATCCATAATCATTGGAATTTCTTATGCTACACCTCGAAGCTTACAAAGACCTGGATTGATGATTAAGTGTTGAGGAATTGAAATTCAATTCCATTTCCTAACAACCCCTAGCTTGTGGATGGAATTAAATATATAGGAGAGGATGGTAGTTTAGGAATTCTTATCCATTTACCAATCTAGGATTGAGATCCACTCTTGATGGGAGGATGAGATCAATGGATAAGAGGTGAAAACTACAAGTTAGGATGATATAAGATTCAAAGTTCTTATCCAAGGTAAATATTTGTAACAACTCCTGGAATCTTATAGAAGAGGAAGCTTCAAGATAATTTTTATTTTTCCTAAATTTCTAGAATTAGTGCACCCCTAGCAAGGAGCAACCTGCTAATGACCAGTGCAGGTGCAGTGTTATGAAACCAGCTCCAAAAATAGAAGAAAAGAGAGATCAACGCCTTAGGAATAAGTCACTTCGAGGGGGAAAACTCCTTTACATTACATAAATGAACAATTCTTAGATGATGAAAATGAAAAAACCTCCTTCTATTTATAGGAGTCCATGGGGTCACAATATAATCCTAGCTAACCTAACAATAATAATGTAAGGGAACAATAATAACAATATTGGGGTTACAAGGGTACAACAATAACAATAATGGGGTTATAGTAACAACAATAAGGGACTATACTAGTAATATAGGGACCTAACATGCCCCTCTCCTTCAAAAAAGGTGTTGTCCTCAACGCTTGAGTAGCTTCAAATGCTTCTGTATAAAATTCTCATCCTTCCATGTAGAATCTGCAATGGGTAAGTTCTTCCACTTGATGAGATACTCTGAAATTGATTGATTTTGTAGCTGTCGAGTTCTTGTTTCCATGACTACTTCAGGTTCTAATATGATTTTTCCTTCCTCATCAAGTTTTGGAAATATTGTTTGAACTAGAAGTTTGTCACTTATAACCTTCTTTAAGCATGAAACATGGAAAACTGGATGCACTCACGAAGAAGGAGGAAGCTCCAATTTGTCTGCCATAGTACCAATATTTTGCAACACCTTGTAAGGACCATAGTACTTTGGCGATAATTTATTATCATTCTTAGCTTGCTTGAGGGAAATTTGTTTGTATGGTTGTAGCTGTAAAAATAACCAGTCTCCTACATCAAATATTCTCTCGCTATGATGTTGATTTGCCTGTTTTTTTATTCGATTTCCTACCAAATTTAGGTTATCCTTTAAGAGCTGGAGAACTTCTTGTTGATGCTCAATGTGATATTCCACTGCTTTAACCTTAGAATTTTATCTTAAAGATGATGTGATGGATGGTGGATGATATCCATAAAGTGCCATAAACCAGGTCATTTTTGCTGCAGTATGGAAGGAAGTGTTATGCCACCATTCAGTGAGAGGTAACCAATTGACCCATTGTGTTTGCTTATCAGATACAAAACATTGAAGATATCCTTACAAACATTTATTCACTATCTGAGTTTGACCATCGGATTGAAGATGATAAGATGAGGTATGAGCTAGTTGAGTACCCAAATAAGAAAATAATTTCATCCAAAAATTTCCAGTAAAAATGAGATCTCTTTCACTTACAGTAATCTTTGGGTTTCCATCTAGCTTTTGAATTGTTTCCATAAATGCAGTAGAAACTGTACTTGCTTTAAATGGATGAGATAATGCACAAAAATGTGCATACTTGGTAATTCTATCAACTACCACCATGATGAAACTCTTTCCTTCGGACTTAGGTAAACCTATGATAAAATCCATTGAAATCTCCTCCCAACGTTGACTTGGAATGGATAAAGGTTGTAGAAGACCCGAGGACTTAATTGTCTCAACTTTATTATGCTAGCAAACCAAACATTTCGCCAAAAACTTTTGAATATCAGATTTAAGGGTGAAAATGTGAAGTTGGGAAACACTTTTTGCCCTTTTTTGACATTGAAAATTGTAATTTTCTATGTTTTTCAACTTCAGCTCCACTAAACACATATTTTTATTGCAAATTATGCTTTGACATTAAAATAAGAATTGTAGAGAATTGTCTTACCTCCACACCCATATTTAAAAAAATATATATATTGACATATAGAGGGGTAAATTTCTTGTTTACTAACTGCATATACTTGAAATTTTCAGGCAAACATAAATAGTCACTTTATGATCCTTCACTTTTTTTAGGGAAGGTTATTCATTTTTTGAAAAAACACCATAGCATCATAATCTGCATATATTTCACTAGTGCACAAACTATTTTTCGGTAATTTTTGGATTAAATCACTATTTTTTATTATTTTTTGAAATGGACGAAGACAAAAAAACAGTGATGTTTTAGTACATTTTATGATCCTTTGATTTTCTTTTGAATGTGATCGTCAATAAGAAAAATGAGAGTACCCTTTTGAAGTAGACAGGGAGAGGAAGTGCAATATGATTTTTTTGAATTTTTTGGTGTCCTCATTTGAAAGTTATTGAATTTTAATTCAGTGCAATTTTTTGAACAATGAAATTCCATAGTGACACAGTTTAGTAAAAAATTAATAAAAAATTGAATTTTTTAATGAAACTCCACAAATCTCATATCATCAAAAACTAGATTCAGAGATGAATCTAATGGTACTTGGTCCGACATATAACATTATGTTTTTGTAGGTGTTCCGCCCCTCCAAAGTTGCAGGTTCCTGAAAACTGCAGAATTTTCTGGGTTTTTCGTTGACCAGAAACTGTCGGCCGAGATAATGTCTCGGACGAGAAATTTATAAAACTCTCGACCGAGAGTTTAACCCACCTAAAGTTACATTTAACCACGCGGCCAAACTCTCGGCCGAAAGTTTAAAAAACCCTCGGACGAGAGTTTGCGCCCGAGAGTTTACCCGATGAAACTCTCGGCCGAGAGTTTAGAAAACTCTAGGATGAGAGTTTTGAAAACTCTAGGACGAGAGTTTCCGAGAGTTTTATTAAATGTTTTAATCAAAAGTTTTAGGGGTTTATATGTTTACGGTTTTATATGTTTAAGGTAATTTCCTCTTCTTTCTTTATCCTTTTTATCTAATTTAAGATATTTATTTCCCTCTTTTTAGATATGAATTTGTAATACTTTTTAGTTAATCTAAATAGTTATTAAAATAATTATAATATTTATAAAAATATTGAAATATTTTAATAATTAAATTATTTTTAATTAAATATTTTTAATAAGTAATTTAATATTATCTTTAACCTTTTTAATTTTTCTTGAATACTTAAAGAATCCCCTAATAACTAATTAACTAATAATTATTTAATCTCCTTAACAACTAATTAAATAACTAACTCAATAACGACTAGCTTTCTAACGACTATAAAGGAGTTTATATGTTAGGGGTTTATATGTTTAAGGTTTTATATGTTTAGGGTTTAGGGGTTTACATGTTTAGGGTTTAAGGGGTCAAATGGGTTAGGGGTTTTGGGGTTTAGGGGCTTAAATAGGTTAGGGGTTAACGGGTTAGGGGTAGGGGTTAAGGGTTTAGAGGTTTAGGGTTTAGGGGGTTAAATGGGTTAGGGTTGGTTTAGAGATTTAGGGGGTTAAGGGATTTAGCAGTTAAGGATTTTAGGGGTTAGAAGTTGGGGGTTAATGGGGTTAAATGGGTTAGGTTTTTAGGGGTTTAGGGTGTTGAATTGGTTAGGGGTTGGTAATTAGGGTTTAAGGCGTTAGGGTTTAAGGGTTTAGAGGTTTAGGGTTTAGGGGGTTAAATGGGTTATAGGTTTAGAGGTTTAGGGGTTAAGGGATTTAGAAATGAAGGATTTTAGAGGTTAGGGGTTGGGAATTAGGGTTTAAGGGGTTAGGGGTTAAGGGTTTAGAGGTTTAGGGTTTAGGGGGTTAAATGGGTTACAGGTTTAGAGGTTTAGGGGGTTAGGGGATTTAGCAATGAAGGATTTTAGGGGTTAGGGTTTAGGGTTTTGGGGGTTAAATGGAATCCACACTTAAATGGGTTAGGTTTTTAGGGGTTTAGGGTGTTGAATTGGTTAGGGGTTGGGAATTAGGGTTTAAGGGGTTAGGGGTTAAGGGTTTAGGGGATAGGAATTAGGGTTTAAGGGGTCAAGGGTTAAGGTGTCAAGGGTTATGGGTTGGGAATTAGGGTTTAAGGGGTTAGGGGTTTTGGGGTTTAGGGGCTTAAATGGGTTAGGGGTAGGGGTTAAGGGTTTAGGGGTTAAATGGGTTACGGGTTTAGAGGTTTAGTAGGGGTAAATGGGTTAGGGGTTAAGGGTTTAGAGGTTTAGGGTTTAGGGGGTTAAGGGTTTGGGTATTAAGAATTAGGGTTTAAGGGGTCAAGGGTTATGGGCTGGGAATTATGGTTTAAATGGTTAGGGGTTAAGGGTTTAGGGGGTTAAATGAGTTATAAGTTTAGAGGTTTAGGGGGTTAGGGGATTTAGCGGCGAAGGATTTTAGGGGTTAGGGGTTAGGGGTTAGGGTTTTGGGGGTTAAATGAAATCCACACTTAAATGAGTTAGGTTTTTAGGGGTTTAGGGTGTTGAATTGGTTTGGGATTTTGGGGTTTAGGGGCTTAAATGGGTTACAGGTTTAGAGGTTTAGGGGGTTAGAGGATTTAGCAGTGAAGGATTTTAGGGGTTAGGGGTTAGGGTTTTGGAGGTTAAATGGAATCCACACTTAAATGGGTTAGGTTTTTAGGGGTTTAGGGTGTTGAATTGGTTAGGGGTTTTGGGGTTCAGGGGCTTAAATGGGTTAGGGGTTAATGGGTTAGGGATAGGGGTTAAGGGTTTAGAGGTTTAGGGTTTAAGGGTTAAATGGGTTAGGGGTTTAGAGGTTTAGTGGGGGTAAATGGGTTAGGGGTTAAGGGTTTAGAGGTTTAGGGTTTAGGGGGTTAAGGGTTTATGGGTTAGGAATTATGGTTTAAGGTGTCAATGGTTATGGGTTTTGAATTAGGGTTTAAGGGGTTAGGGGTTAAGGGTTTAAAGGTTTAGGGTTTAGGGGGTTATATGGGTTATAGGTTTAGAGGTTTAGGGGGTTAGGGGATTTAGCAGTGAAGGATTTTAGGGGTTGGGGTTTAGGGTTTTGGGGGTTAAATGGAATCCACACTTAAATGGGTTAGGTTTTTAGGGGTTTAGGGTGTTGAATTGGTTAGGGGTTTTGGGGTTTAGGGGCTTAAATGGGTTAGGGGTTAACGGGTTAGGGGTAGGGGTTAAGGGTTTAGAGGTTTAGGGTTTAGGGGTTAAATGGGTTAGGGGTTTAGAGGTTTAGTGGGGGTAAATGGGTTAGGGGTTAAGGGTTTAGAGGTTTAGGGTTTAGGAGGTTAAATGGGTTAGGGGTTAGGAATTAGGGTTTAAGGGGTTAGAGGTTTAGGTGTTTAAGGGGTTGAATGGGCTATGGGTTGGGAATTAGGGTTTAAGGGGTTATAGGTTTAGGGTTTATGGGGTTAAATTGGTTAGGGTTGGTTTATAGGTTTAGGGGGTTAGGGGATTTAGCAGTTAAGGATTTTAGGGGTTAGAAGTTAGGGGTTAACAGGTTAGGGGTAGGGGTTAAGGGTTTAGAGGTTTAAGGTTTAGGGCATTAAATGGGTTAGGGGTTAGGAATTAGGGTTTAAGGGGTCAAGGGTTAAGGGGTTAGAGGTTTAGGTGTTTAAGGGGTTGAATGGGTTATGGGTTGGGAATTAGGGTTTAAGGGGTTATAGGTTTAGGAGGTTAGGGGAGTTAGCAGTTAAGGATTTTAGAGGTTAGAAGTTAGGGGTTAATGGAGTTAAATGAGTTAGGTTTTTAGGGGTTTAGGGTGTTGAATTGGTTAGGGGTTCGAAATTAGTGTTTTAGGGGTTAGGGGTTAAGGGTTTAGAGGTTTAGGGTTTAGGGGGTTAAATGGGTTACAGGTTTAGAGGTTTAGGGGTTTAGGGGATTTAATAGTGAAGGATTTTAGGGGTTAGGGGTTAGGGTTTTTGGTTTTAAATGGAATCCACACTTAAATGGGTTAGATTTTTAAGGGTTTAGGGTGTTGAATTAGTTAGGGGTTTTGGGGTTTAGGGGCTTAAATGGGTTAGGGGTAGGGGTTAAGGGTTTAGATGTTTAGGGTTTAAGGGTTAAATGGGTTAGGGGTTTAGAGGTTTAGTGGGGGTAAATGGGTTAGGGGTTAAGGGTTTAGAGGTTTAGGGTTTAGGGGGTTAAGGGTCTAGGGGTTAGGAATTAGGGTTTAAGGGGTCAAGGGTTATGGGTTGGGAATTAGGGTTTAAGGGGTTAGGGGTTCAGGGTTTAGGGGGTTATATGGGTTACAGGTTTAGAGGTTTAGGGGGTTAGGGGATTTAGCAGTGAAGGATTTTAGGGGTTGGGGGTTAGGGTTTTGGGGGTTAAATGGAATACACACTTAAATGGGTTAGGTTTTTAGGGGTTTAGGGTGTTGAATTGGTTAGGGGTTTTCGGGTTTAGGGGCTTAAATGGGTTGGGGGTTAAAAGTTAGGGGTAGGGGCTAAGGGTTTAGAGGTTTAGGGTTTAGGGGTTAAATGGGTTAGGGGTTTAGAGGTTTAGTGGGGGTAAATGGGTTAGGGGTTAAGGGTTTAGAGGTTTAGGGTTTAGGGGGTTAAATGGGTTAGGAGTTAGAAATTAGGGTTTAAGGGGTTAGGGGTTAAGGGTTTAGAGGTTTAGGGTTTAGGGGGTTATATGGGTTACAGGTTTAGAGGTTTAGGGGTTAGGGGATTTAGTAGTGAAGGATTTTAGGGGTTGGGGGTTACGGTTTTGGGGGTTAAATGGAATCCACACTTAAATGGGTTAGGTTTTTATGGGTTTCGTGTGTTGAATTGGCTAGGGGTTTTGGGGTTTAGGGGCTTAAATGGGTTAGGGGTTAACGGGTTAGGGGTAGGGGTTAAGGGTTCAGAGGTTGAGGGTTTAGGGGTTAAATGGGTTAGGGGTTCAGAGGTTAGTGGGGGTAAATGGGTTAGGGGTTAAGGGTTTAGAGGTTTAGGGTTTAGGAGGTTAAATGGGTTAGGGGTTAGGAATTAGAGTTTAAGGGGTCAAGGGTTAAGGGGTTAGAGGTTTAGGTGTTTAAGGGGTTGAATGGGTTATGGGTTGGGAATTAGGGTTTAAGGGGTTATAGGTTTAGGGTTTAGGGGGTTAAATTGGTTAGGGTTGGTTTAGAGGTTTAGGGGGTTAGGGGATTTAGCAGTTAAGGATTTTAGGGGTTAGAAGTTAGGGGTTAACGGGTTAAGGGTAGGGGTTAAGGGTTTAAAGGTTTACGGTTTAGGGGGTTAAATGGGTTAGGGGTTAGGAATTAGGGTTTAAGGGGTCAAGGGTTAAGGGTTTAGAGGTTTAGGTGTTTAAGGGGTTGAATGGGTTATGGGTTGGGAATTAGGGTTTAAGGGGTTATAGGTTTAGGGGGTTAGGGGATTTAGCAGTTAAGGATTTTAGAGGTTAGAAGTTACGGGTTAATGGAGTTAAATGGGTTACATTTTTAGGGGTTTAGGGTGTTGAATTGGTTAGGGGTTCAGAATTAGGGTTTTAGGGTTTAGGGGTTAAGGGTTTAGAGGTTTAGGGTTTAGGGGGTTAAATGGGTTACAGGTTTAGAGGTTTAGGGGTTTAGGGGATTTAGGAGTGAAGGATTTTAGGGATTCGGGGTTAGGTTTTTGGGGGTTAAATGGAATCCACACTTAAATGGGTTAGATTTTTAAGGGTTTAGGGTGTTGAATTGGTTAGGGGTTTTGGGGCTTAGGGGCTTAAATAGGTTAGGGGTAGGGGTTAAGATTTTAGATGTTTAGGGTTTAAGCGTTAAATGGGTTAGGGGTTTAGAGGTTTAGTGGGGGTAAATGGGTTAGGGGTTAAGGGTTTAGATGTTTAGAGTTTATGGTGTTAAGGGTTTAGGGGTTAGGAATCAGGGTTTAAGGGGTCAAGGGTTATGGGTCAGGAATTAGGGTTTAAGGGGTTAAGGGTTAAGGGTTTAGAGGTTTAGGGTTTAGGGGGTTATATGGGTTATAGGTTTAGAGGTTTAAGGGTTTAGGGGATTTAGCAGTGAAGGATCTTAGGGGTTGGGGGTTAGGTTTTTGGGGGTTAAATGGAATCCACACTTAAATGGGTTAGGTTTTTAAGGGTTTAGGGTGTTGAATTGGTTAGGGGTTTTGGGGTTTAGGGTCTTAAATCGGTTAGGGGTTAACGAGTTAGGGGTAGGGGTTAAGGGTTTAGAGGTTTAAGGTATAGGTGTTAAATGGGTTATGGGTTTAGAGGTTTAGGGTTTAGGGGGTTAAATGGGTTAGGAGTTAGGAATTCGAGTTTAAGGGGTTAGGGGTTAAGGGTTTAGAGGTTTAGGGTTTAGGGGGTTATATGGGTTACAGGTTTAGAGGTTTAGGGGGTTAGGGGATTTAGCAATGAAGGATTTTAGGGGTTGGGGGTTAGGGATCTTAGGGTTAAATGGAATCCACACTTAAATGGGTTAGGTTTTTAGGGGTTTAGGGTGTTGAATTGGTTAGGGGTTTTGGGGTTTAGGGGCTTAAATGGGTTAGGGGTTAACGGGTTAGGGGTAGGGGTTAAGGGTTCGAGTTTGGGGTTAGGGTTAAATAGGTTAGGGGTTTAGGGAGTTGATGGAGTAAATGGATTGGGATGTAAGGGTTTAGAGGTTTAGGGTTTAGGAGGTTAAATGGGTTAGGAATTAGGGTTTAAGGGGTCAAGGGTTAAGGGGTTAGAGGTTTAGGTGTTTAAGGGGTTGAATGGGTTATGGGTTGGGAATTAGGGTTTAAGGTGTTATAGGTTTAGGGTTTAGGGGGTTAAACTGGTTAGGGTTGGTTTAGAGGTTTAGGGGATTAGGGCATTTAGCAGTTAAGGATTTTAGGGGTTAGAAGTTAGGGGTTAACGGGTTAGGGGTAGGGGTTAAGGGTTTAGAGGTTTAGGGTTTAGGGGGTTAAATGGGTTAGGGGTTAGGAATTAACGTCTAAGGGGTCAAGGGTGAAGGGGTTAGAGGTTTAGGTGTTTAAGGGGTTGAATGGGTTGTGGGTTGGAAATTAGGGTTTAAGGGGATATAGGTTTAGGGGGTTAGGGGATTTAGCAGTTAAGGATTTTAGAGGTTAGAAGTTAGGGGTTAATGGAGTTAAATGGGTTAGGTTTTTAGGGGTTTAGGGTGTTGAATTGGTTAGGGGTTCGGAATTAGGGTTTTAGGGGTTAAGGGTTAAGGGTTTATAGGTTTAGGGGGTTAAATGGGTTACAGGTTTAGAGGTTTAGGGGTTTAGGGGATTTAGCAGTGAAGGATTTTAGGAGTTAGGGTTTTGGGGGTTAAATGAAATCCACACTTAAATGGGTTAGATTTTTAAGGGTTTAGGGTGTTGAATTGGTTAGGGATTTTGGGGTTTAGGGGCTTAAATGGGTTAGGGGTAGGGGTTAAGGGTTTAGATGTTTAGGGTTTAAGGGTTAAATGGGTTAGGGGTTTAGAGGTTTAGTGGGGGTAAATGGGTTAGGGGTTAAGGGTTTAGAGGTTTAGGGTTTAGGGGGTTAAGGGTTTAGGGGTTAGGAATTAGGGTTTAAGGGGTCAAGGGTTATGGGTTGGGAATTAGGGTTTAAGGGTTTAGGGGTTAAGGGTTTAGAGGTTTAGGGTTTAGGTGGTCATATGGGTTACAGGTTTAGAGGTTTAGGCGATTAGGGGATTTAGCAGTGAAGGATTTTAGGGGTTAGGGTTTTGGGGGTTAAATGGAATCCACACTTAAATGGGTTAGGTTTTTAGGGGTTTAGGGTGTTGAAATGGTTAGGGTTTTTGGGGTTTAGGGGCTTAAATGGGTTAGGGGTTAACGAGTTAGGCGTAGGGGTTAAGGGTTTAGAGGTTTAGGGTTTAGGGGTTAAATGGGTTAGGTGTTTAGAGGTTTAGTGGGGGTAAATGGGTTTGGGGTTAAGGGTTTACAGGTTTAGGGTTTAGGGGGTTAAATGGGTTAGGAGTTAGGAATTCGGGTTTAAGGGGTCAAGGGTTAAGGGGTTAGAGGTTTAGGTGTTTAAGGGGTTAAATGGGTTATGGGTTGGGAATTAGGTTTAAGGGGTTGGTAGCTTAGGGTTTAGTTAAATGGGTTAGGTTGGTTTAAAGTTTATATAGGGGTTATGGGATCAAGAGAATAAGGATTTTAGGGGTTAGAAGTTAGGGTTAACGGTTAGGGTAGGGTTAAGGGTTTAGAGGTTTAGGGTTTTAGGGGTTAAATGATTGAAGCGCTTAGAATTAGTGTTTAAGGGGTCAAGGGTTAATGGGTTAGAGGTTTAGGTGTTTAAGGGGTTGAATGGGTTATGGGTTGGGAATTAAGGTTTAAGGGGTTATAGGTTTAGGGTTTAGGGGGTTAAATGGGTTAGGGTTGGTTTAGAGGTTTAGGGGGTTAGGGGATTTAGCAGTTAAGGATTTTAGGGGTTAGAAGTTAGGGGTTAATGGGGTTAAATGGGTTAGGTTTTTAGGTGTTTAGGGTGTTGAATTGGTTAGGGGTTCGGAATTAGGGTTTTAGGGGCTAGGGGTTAAGGGTTTAGAGGTTTACGGTTTAGGGGGTTAAATGGGTTACAGGTTTAGAGGTTTAGGGGTTTAGGGGATTTAGCAGTGGAGTATTTTAGGGGTTAGGGGTTAGGGTTTTGGGGGTTAAATGGAATCCACACTTAAATGGGTTAGGTTCTTAGGGATTTAGGGTGTTGAATTGGTTAGGGGTTCGGAATTAGGGTTTAAGGGTTTAGAGGTTTACGGTTTAGGGGGTTAAATGGGTTATAGGTTTAGAGGTTTAGGGGGTTAGGGGATTTAGCAGTGAAGGATTTTAGGGGTTAGGGGTTAGTGTTTTGGGGGTTAAATGGAATCCACACTTAAATGGGTCAGGTTTTTAGGGGTTTAGGGTGTTGAATTTGTTAGCGGTTGGGAATTAGGGTTTAAGTGGTTAGGGGTTAAGGGTTTAGGGGTTAGGAATTAGGGTTTAAGAGGTCAAGGGTTATGGGTTGGGAATTAGGGTTTAAGGGGTTTGGGGTTTTGGGGTTTAGGGGCTTAAATGGGTTAGGGGTTAATGGGTTAGGGGTAGGGGTTAAGGGTTTAGAGGTTTAGGGTTTAGGGGTTAAATGGGTTAGGGGTTGAGAGGTTTAATAGGGGTAAATGGGTTAGGGGTTAAGGGTTTAGTGGTTTAGGGTTTAGGGGGTTAAGGGTTTAGGGGTTAGGAATTAGGATTTAAGGGGTCAAGGGTTATGGGTTGGGAATTATGGTTTAAGGGGTTAAGGGTTTAGAGGTTTAGGGTTTAGGGGGTTAAATGGGTTATAGGTTTAGAGTTTTAGTGGGTTAGGGGATTTAGCAGCGAAGGATTTTAGGGGTTAGGGGTTAAATGGAATCCACACTTAAATGGGTTAGGTTTTTAGGGGTTTAGGGTGTTGAATTGGTTAGGGGTTTTGGGGTTGAAGAGCTTAAATGGGTTACAGGTTTAGAGGGTTAGGGGATTTAGCAGTGAAGGATTTTAGGGGTTAGCGGTTAGGTTTTTGGGGGTTAAATGGAATCCACACTTAAATGGGTTAGGTTTTTAGGGGTTTAGGGTGTTGAATTGGTTAGGGGTTTTTGGTTTTAGGGGCTTAAATGGATTAGGGGTTAACGGGTTAGGGGTAGGGTTTAAGGGTTTAGAGGTTTATGGTTTATGGGTTAAATGGGTTAGGGGTTTAGAGGTTTAGTGGGGCTAAATGGGTTAGGGGTTAAGGGTTTAGAGGTTTAGGGTTTAGGGGTTTAAGGGTCTAGGGGTTAGGAATTAGGGTTTAAGGGGTCAAGGGTTATGGGTTGGGAATTAGGGTTTAAGGGGTTAGCGTTTAAGGGTTTAGAGTTTTAGGGTTTAGGGGGTTAAATGGGTTACAGGTTTAGAGGTTTAGGGGGTTAGGGGATTTAGTAGTGAAGGATTTTAGGGGTTGGGGGTTAGGGTTTTGGGTGTTAAATGGAATCCACACTTAAATGTGTTAGGTTTTTAGGGGTTTAGGGTGTTGAATTGGTTACGAGTTTTGGGGTTTAGGGGCTTAAATGGGTTAGGGGTTAACGGGTTATGGGTAGGGGTTAAGGGTTTAGAGGTTTAGGGTTTAGGGGTTAAATGGATTTTGGGTTTAGAGTTTTAGTGGGGGTAAATGGGTTAGGGGTTAAGGGTTTAGAGGTTTAGGGTTTAGGGGGTTAAATGTGTTAGGGTTGGTTTATAGGTTTAGGGGGTTAGGGGATTTAGCAGTTAAGGATTTTAGGGGTTAGAAGTTAGGGGTTAACGGGTTAGGGGTATGGGGTAAGGGTTTAGAGGTTTAGGGTTTTGGGGGTTAAATGGGTTAAGGGTTAGCAATTAGGGTTTAACGGGTCAAGGGTTAAGGGGTTAGAGGTTTAGGTGTTTAAGGGGTTGAATGGGTTATGGGTTAGGAATTATGGTTTAAGGGGTTATAGGTTTAGGGTTTAGGGGGTTAAATGGGTTAGGGTTGGTTTAGAGGTTTAGGGGATTAGAGGATTAGGGTTTAGAGGTTTAGGGTTTAGGGGGTTAAATGGGTTATAGGTTTAGAGGTTTAGGGGGTTAGGGGATTTAACAGTGAAGGATTTAGGGGTTAGGGGTTAGGGTTTTGGGGGTTAAATGGAATCCACACTTAAATGGGTTAGGCTTTCAGGGGTTTAGGGTGTTGAATTGGTTAGGGGTTGGGAATTAGGGTTTAAGGGGTTAGGGGTTAAGGGTTTAAAGGTTTAGGGTTTAGGGGATTAAATGGGTTACAGGTTTAGAGGTTTAGGGGTTTAGGGGATTTAGTAGTGAAGGATTTTAGGGGTTACGGGTTAGGGTTTTGGGGGTTAAATTGAATCCACACTTAAATGGGTTAGGTTTTTAGGGGTTTAGGGTGTTGAAGTGGTTAGGGGTTGGGAATTAGGGTTTAAGGGGTTAGGTGTTAAGGGTTTAGGGGTTAGGAATTAGGGTTTAAGGGGTCGAGGGTTATGGGTTGGGAAATAGGGTTTAAGGGGTTAGGGGTTTTGGCGTTTAGGGGCTTAAATGGGTTCAGCGTTACCAGGTTAGGGGTAGGGGTTAAGGATTTAGAGGTTTAGGGTTTAGGGGTTAAATGGGTTAGGGGTTTAGAGGTTTAGTTGGGGTAAATGGGTTAGGGGTCAAGGGTTTAGAGGTTTAGGGTTTAGGGGGTAAAGGGTTTAGGGGTTAGGAATTAGAGTTTAAGGGGTCAAGGGTTATGGGTTGGGAATTATGGTTTAAGGGGTTAGGGGTTAAGGGTTTAGAGGTTTAGGGTTTAGGGGGTTAAATGGGGTATAGGTTTAGAGGTTCAGGGGGTTACAGGACTTAGCAGTGAAGGATTTTAGGGGTTAGGGGTTAGGGTTTTGGGGGTTAAATGGAATCCACACTTAAATGGGTTAGGTTTTTAGGGGTTTAGGGTGTTGAATTGGTTAGGGATTTTTGAGTTTAGGGGCTTAAATGGGTTACAGGTTTAGAGGTTTAGGGGGTTAGGGTATTTAGCAGTGAGGGATTTTAGAGGTTAGGGGTTAGGGTTTTTGGGGTTAAATGTAATCCATACTTAAATGGGTTAGGTTTTTAGGGGTTTAGGGTGTTGAATTGGTTAGGGGTTTTGGTGTTTAGGGGCTTAAATGGGTTACGGATTAACGAGTTAGGGGTAGGGGTTAAGGGTTTAGAGGTTTAGGGTTTAGGGGTTAAATGGGTTAGGGGTTTAGAGGTTTAGTGGGGGTAAATGGGTTAGGGGTTAAGGGTTTAGAGGTTTAGGGTTTAGGGGTTAGGAATTAGGGTTTAAGGGGTCAAGAGTTATGTGTTGGGAATTAAGGTTTAAGGGGTTAGGGGTTAAGGGTTTAAAGGTTTAGGGTTTAGGGGGTTATATGGGTTATAGGTTTAGAGGTTTAGGGGGTTAGGGAATTTAGCAGTGATGGATTTTAGGGGTCTGGGGTTAGGGTTTTGGGGGTTAAATGGAGCCACTCTTAAATGGGTTAGGTTTTTAGGGGTTTAGGGTGTTGAAGTGGTTAGGGGTTTTGGGGTTTATGGGCTTAAATGGGTTAGGGGTATGGGTTAAGGGTTTAGAGGTTTAGGGTTTAGGGGTTAAATGGGTTAGGGGTTTAGAGGTTTAGTGGGGGTAAATGGGTTAGGGGTTAAAGGATTAGAGGTTTAGGGTTTAGGGGGTTAAATGGGTTAGCCCAGTTAGGAATTAGGGTTTAAGGGGTCAAGGGTTAAGGGGTTAGATGTTTAGGTGTTTAAGGGGTTGAATGTGTTATGGGTTGGGAATTAGGGTTTAAGGGGTTATAGGTTTTGGGTTTAGGGGGTTAAATGGGTTAGGGTTGGTTTAGAGGTTTAGGGGGTTAGGGGATTGAGCAGTTAAGGATTTTAGGGGTTAGAAGTTAGTGGTTAATGGGGTTAAATGGGTTAGGTTTTTAGGGGTTTAGGGTGTCTAATTGGTTAGGGTTTGGGAATTAGGGTTTTAGGGGTTAGGGGTTAAGGGTTTAGAGGTTTAGGGTTTAGGGGGTTAAATGGGTTACAGGTTTAGAGGTTTAGGGGGTTAGGGGATTTAGCAGTGAAGGATTTTAGTGGTTAGGGGTTAGGGTTTTGGGGGTTAAATGGAATCCACACTTAAATGGGTTAGGTTTTTAGGGGTTTACGGTGTTGAATTGGTTAGGGGTTTGGGAATTAGGGTTTAAGGGGTCAAGGGTTATGGGTTGGGAATTAGGGTTTAAGGGGTTAGGGGTTTTGGGGTTTAAGGGCTTAAATGGGTTAGGGGTTAACGAGTTAGGGGTAGGGGTTAAGGGTTTAGAGGTTTAGCGTTTAGGGGTTAAATGGGTTAAGGGTTTAGAGGTTTAGTGGGGGTAAATGGGTTAAGGGTCAAGGGTTTAGAGATTTAGGGTTTAGGGGGTTAAATGGGTTAAGGGTTAGGAATTAGTGTTTAAGGGGTCAAGCGTTAATGGGTTAGAGGTTTAGGTGTTTAAGGGGTTGAATGGGTTATGGGTTGGGAATTAGGGTTTAAGGGGTTATAGGTTTAGGGTTTAGGGGGTTAAATGGGTTAGGGTTGGTTTAGAGGTTTAAGGGGTTAGGGGATTTAGCAGTTAAGGATTTTAGGGGTTAATAGGGTTAAATGGGTTAGGTTTTTAGGGGTTTAGGGTGTTGAATTGTTTAGGGATTGGGAATTAGGGTTTAAGGGGTTAGGGGTTAAGGGTTTAGAGGTTTAGGGTTTAGGGGGTTAAATGGGTTATAGGTTTAGATCTTTAGGGGATTTAGCAGTGAAGGATTTTAGGGGTTAGGGGTTAGGGTTTTGGGGGTTAAATGGAATAAACACTTAAATGGGTTAGGTTTTTAGGGGTTTAGGGTGTTGAATTGGTTAGGGGTTGTAATTAGGGTTTAAGGGGTTAGGGGTTAGGAAATAGGATTTAAGGGGTCAAGGGTTATGGGTTGGGAATTAGGGTTTAAGGGGTTAGGGGTTTTGAGGTTTAGGGGGTTAAATAGGTTAGGATTGGTTTAGAGGTTTAGGGGGTTAGGGGATTTAGCAGTTAAGTATTTTAGGGGTTAAGAGTTAGGGGTTTTGGGGTTTAGGTGCTTAAATGGGTTAGGGGTTAACGTGTTAGGGGTAGGGGTTAAGGGTTTAGGGGTTAAATGGGTTAGGGATTTAGAGGTTTAGTGGGGGTAAATGGGTTAGGGGTTAAGGGTTTATAGGTTGAAGGTTTAGGGGGTTAAGGGTTTAGGGGTTAGGAATTAGGGTTTAAGGGGTCAAGGGTTATGGGTCAAGGGTTAGTTTTTTGCAATAACATAATTCTCCAATCCCATACACTTCTGCTTGGAATGTCACACTTAACATTCATTTCCTTTTCGGATAATAATCTTTATCCCCTTACATCCATACCTAGGAAAATAAACTTCATTTCAATTTAATCTTGTGAAACTAAAGTGGAATATACGAGGACCCATTCCAAGAAGGGCATCTCACTCAATGTTCAAATAATATTGTTTATTCCCTTACATCCATACCTAGGAAAATAGACTTCCTTTCAAGTTAATCGTGTGAAACTGAAGTGGAAGATAAAGTGACCCATTCCAAGAAGCTCATCTCACTTCAAAACGTTCTCGAGATTTCCAAGAATTTATAACGATATTAAGGTGCTATGCATTGTCTCCTTTATCACCTCATTGCATTTAGTCAATTGTTTTTTAAATTTAAATTTATTCATTACTTTCAAAAAAAATATTATATAAATTATATATAGTTGTTTTTATTTTGATTTATGTTTTAGAATTTTATTTTATTTATATTAATATATCAATTAGTTTTATATAAAATATTTTTAGTTTTTTATATAACATTGATATTACAAAATATTGTAACAAATTTTGTTTAATTAAATCTTCATGTATTTTTTATCATTAATAATAATAAAATAATTTAAAATAAAATTATAATTTTATTATTTTTTTTAATTTTTTAATTTTAATAAAGTACTATTAAAATTATATAAAGTACCAATTCTAAAGTACTAAGAGTTTTATATAAAATAAAGTACCAATTCTAACAACTTAATAATTTTGGTGTTTTATTATAGGAATAAAACTCTCGGACGAGAGTTGAAAAAAATCTAGGATGAGAGTTTTTAAAACTCTCATACGAGAGTTTTTAAAACTCTCATACGAGAGTTTTTTAAACTCTCATACGAGAGTTTTTTAAACTCTCATCCGAAAGTCTTCCCGAGAGTTTCCATCAATAAAACTCTCGGACGAGAAAATGCATAACTCTCGTCCGAGATATTTTTAACTCCGGTTAAACCCAATAAAACTCTCAGACGAGAGTTTTTAAAACTCTCAGACGAGAGTTTTTAAAACTCTCAGATGAGAGTTTTTAAAACTCTCGGTCGAGAAATAGAGTTGACTATTTTCTCGGACGAGAAATTAAAAAGTTCTCCCAAATTCTAGCCGTCCGCCAAAAAGTGTTTCCCAACTTCGCGATTTCACCCTTAAGGCCATCCTTAAAAACATATTTATTCACCCTGTGGTAAGTTTTTAAAAATCCTGAGTGTCCTCCTAAAGGATAAATGTGAAATTACAAAAGAATATTTTGTTTTAGTTGGGAATTATTACAAATATATAAGCGATATTTGTACCATAAGAAATAATTTTTCCAACTAAATGTATCAGATTTACTAGGATCTTGCTGCAACTTTTGAATGAGTTCCACACTTCTTCATCCTTCTTCCATTCATCCCTTGCTTCGGTTATCAAATCTGGTTGGATAAAAGAAACGGCACAAAGAAATTCTTCCATCTCTTCATTCTTTCTTGAGAGTGCATCTGCAACAACATTTACCTTCCCTTTTTTGTAGATGATCTCAAAGTCATAACCCAACATGTTTGTGACCCATTTTTTCTTCTCTTCGAAATATAGTCTTTTTTCCAAAAAATGTTTAAGACTATTATGATCTGTGTTTTACGTTGAAGTGTCTTCCAATTAGGTAAGGTCGCCATTTCTTTAGTGCTTGTAGTATTGCCAACATTTCCTTCTCATAAATAGATTTCTATAAATACTTTCCTTTGATTGGACGTCTTTCAAAAGAATGGGTCTTCCTTATTGCATTAAAACAACACCAATTCCATTTCTTGAGGCATCACATTCCACAATAAAGGTTTTTATGAAGTCTAGCGTAGCTAAGACTTGTGCTAGGCACATTGCCTCTTGAAGATGTTCAAAAGCCTTAGTTGCTTCAGGGGTCCACGAAAATGCATATTTATTCAATAATGTGTTTAGAGGTGCTGCTATTCTCCCATAATTCTTACCAAACTTGCGATAATACCCTGTTAACTCGAGAAATCCTCGCAACTTCTTTATGGTTGTGGGGACTTTCCATTCCTTAATGGCTTTAATTTTGTTAGGGTCTACCTTAACACCCTCGTGAGATACTATATGACCGAGATATTCCACCTCTTGTACTCCAAAGACACATTTGGATGCTTTTGCATATAATTGTTTCTCATACAATAGTTTGAGCACCATGTCAACATGTTGAACATGATCCTTCCAAGACCCGTTGTAGATTAGTATATCATCAAAAAATACTAGCAAAAATTTTCTAAGGAAGGGTTTGAAAATGGAATTCATCAAACCTTGAAATGTAGACTGTGCATTGGTAAGGAAAAAAGGCATGAACAAAAATTCATAATGAGCCTCATGAGTTCGAAATGTTGTTTTCGAAATATATTCAGTCTTAATTCTAATTTGATGATATCCTGAACGAAGATCCAACTTGGTAAAATAAATTCCTCCATGTAATTCATCCAATAATTCATCAATCATAGGAATGGGAAATTTATCTTTAATAGTGAGCTTATTGAGCTCCCTATAATATGGACACATGCACCATAATCCATCCTTCTTGTGCACTAATAATACTGGAGTAGAGAAAGAACTTTGACTAGGTTGAATTATACTGGCCTCTAACATTTATGCAATCATGCATTCAATTTCTCTCTTTTGGAAATAAGGATGTTTGTAAGGCCTGATGTTTAGAGTAACACTTATTGGAATAAAATGAATAACATGATCATGATCACAAATAGGTGGGAGTCCTTTGGGAGTTTCAAATACCTTGGGATGATTCTCCAAGAATTTTTGGAGATATGGAGAAATAGATAATTTTGATGTTGGAACTTCTAGTGAGAATAATTGTGCAACTACGCCTCTTTGTTATTTCTTGAGAAGCTTTGTCATGACATTAGAGATTATTATCTTTCTTGACTTCCATGTGATACCCCATAATTCAATTTCCTTTCCTTCCGAAAAAAAAATCAAGAAAAATGCTTGAAAATTAAAAGCTACCGTCCCCAAAGATTGTAACCATTGTACTCCTAGTACAACATCAAAACCTCCCATTAGAATGGAAAGCATTAGAATATTAAATACATATTCCCCCATGGTTAGCTTGATATTATGGCATTTTCCAGAGAAATTTATAGTTCCTCCATTTTCAACCATCACTTGACATTCTGATGCTAGGTATAGGAAACAATTCAATTCATTGGCCACCTTACAATGAATAAAATTATGGGTACAACCCGAATCAATCAACACTATTACCTTTTTATTCTTGATATGTCCTTCTATCTTGAGAGTTTGAGGAGTGGTAATTCCTGCCAATGCATTACACGATATTGTCAGACTCATTTATTTTCCTTTTAGGGTTGGTTCTTGGTGTATATCCTCTTCTTTGAAGTTTCTGGTTCATTTTCTTCCTCCTCTTCACAATCTATGTAAAATAATTTCTTCTCAGCACACTTATGACCTTTAGTGTATTTTCTATCACAACTGTAGCAAAGCCATTTTGTGATTTTTTCTTCCAATTGTTGTGATGTCAACCTTGTAGGTTGTGGAAGTCTAGGAGTAGCCACACTTCCATCTTTATAGATGTGAGTAGTAGGCTTCCTTGTCGCCATAATTTTACATCCAATTTTTCTTGCTAACCTGGATGCCTTCTCCAATTAATCAAGTTCCCAAACGAGAAATTCATGTTGGATGTTATCCTTTAAAGTCCCTATGAAGAAGTCAATCGTATGCTCCTCTGGAATATCAGTTACCCTTATATTAAATTTTTGGAAGTCCTCAATGTGATCAACAACTAAACCCTTTTGTTTGATATTTATCAATTGGCTAAAGAAGGTGTTGCTCTTTGTATCCTCATAATGTGCTATCATTTCCTCCGTAAAAATTGACCAAGTGATAATTTTTTACTGCAGCAAAGCCATCGATGCCATACAAATGTATTTTGTTCTAAATGTAAAGTTGCAATGCGTACCTTTTGTGTGTTTTTCACATTATTGAGATCAAAATATTGCTCCATCTGTAGTATCCATGTTACGGGATCCTTGCCATCAAACTTCCTCATATCCATCTTGGAAATATGGTGGTTCTTCCCTCCAACATTAGAGTTTATGAAATCATGATTAATATTTATTTTGTTTTCATCATAAGTTTCCTCTATTAACTTTTCACCATGAGGAAACATTTCTTGTATCAAATTTGTCAAACCTTCCATGTCTTCTTTTAGATCATTCTTCATGTTTTCCATGTTGTCTTTCATGTCATCCATATTAGCTTCCATGCCATCTTCCATGGCATCCATCTTAGCTTCCATGAATTTCTTCAAACCATCCATCTTAGCTTCCACGCCTTTCTTCAAAACTTCCATTTCATTTTTTGTTGCTCTTTGTGAGAGCGAAATTTGGTGCACTTGCTCTTGTAATTTTGATATGTCATGTTGCACTTCTTCGTCTTCGTGAGTCATAGTAGAGCCTTATGAAGGCTTAATGGGTGTTGAATTCTTTTTAGGGGGAATTTTAGAACCAAATACTGATATATTTTCTACAATATGCCCTTGGAATAAATTCAAACTGATTTATCACACAAGACTTATCCAATTCGAAAAAAAATACACACATTTTTCTTGCTTTTGAGGAGCTCGATATTGAAACTAAATTATCTCTGTGATTTAGGATCTTCAATATTTGAAATTCGACCCTGTAGTAGCCCTTTGAATCCTATTTTGAATACCACAGTTCTGACCTAATTTGAATTCTTCAAGGAAAATTTATTCCCACTCTCGCACAATGACCTAATTATGGATTGGTTCAGTAGAGCAAAATTGTACGACGTGCCACGTGTCATTGTTTCATCATTCAGCTCTGAACTTGATATACAAGAAATTAAAGTATGTGTACTTGCAGACACTTTTTACAGAATTCCAATTTGATGCTCATAGAGAGAGTTATGATGATTTTCCCATGGTCACCTCTTTAAGATGAAATTCGGGAGCCTGAAAAAACCCTAACTTCCACAGATCATATCTCAGAAAATATTGCGAACCAAGATGTAAAATTTTTACATGAAGTTTCTAAGGATTTTTTCTTCGTGTGATAAAAATTTCAGCTTCTGAATCTTCATATAAAAAACATTATAGAGAAAATTCCACGATGACCTGTTTGGAGTAGCGAAACCCTAGAATCCAAAGCTCTAATATGAAATGTTATGAAACCAACTCCAAAAATAGAAGAAAAGAGAGATCAACGCCTTAGAAATAAGCCACTTAAAGGGGGAAACCTCATTTACATTACATAAATGAACAATTCTTCGATGAAACAAATGACAAAGCCTCCTTCTATATATAGGAGTACATGGGGTCACAATATAATCCTAGCCGACCTAACAATAATAACGCAAGGGCACAATAATAACAATATTTGGGTGACAAGGGTACAACAATAACAATAGGGGGGTTATAATAACAACAATAAGGGACTATTCTAGTAATATAGAGACCTAACATGTAGAATGTGGCAACCTTATGGGGAACGTAGGTCCCTAATGTGCCATGGTGCATTTGTCCTTAAAAGCACGGATATGAAGCAGTTAAGCCTATAAACTCATGGATTTTGGAGAGTCATTCTTAGGGATTTGTGTAGGGATGATGACAAGGTTTTTATAGATGTTGATTGATCTAGTTTATAAGCCTATTAACCAGATCTGAAAAAAATTCCTATAACATATTGCCCCCTAAATTGAAAAGTTAGAAACACTAGCTGATGACTGAAGTGCTTTACTTTGTGACAAGTATCGTTCAAGAAAAACTGGTCAAGATCATCATCTGTAACAAGGCATTTTTATTATGATATCTTTGTTGAGGGAGGCATACCCATACTCAACACATAAGCTAACATTACATGTATAATGATCAAAAGAAATGTCCATTGGTAACAAAATGTGTACCCATTTGTAAATCTATATTAATCCTCAGTTCACAGCCTTGATGGATGAAACTAGATCTGGGGTCTTCTATCTTTTTCACTCGATCGTCTAATGTACGACCCTAACTATGTGAATTAAAGAGTTGAATTCAAACATATAGACACCATCTCATTACCGACCAATTATGTAAGTCCTTAACACACACGAGAGAAACCACGAATGATGTTAATGGATCTCAAGGTACAACAATACAATCTATATGGTCTGAATGATTTAGTTGAAGTCGAACACCACACATAATATGTCAATTGAAGGCCAGCAATGAAAACCTGTCACCGAGAGCAAAGAAGCTTTCCATTGATATATGCAAACCCCAGGGTATTGAAGGGATTTTCTAAGTCAACTTCCTGGATAATAAGATGATGTCGATATGAAGCGACTTGTCGCAAGAGGGTCTTTATGTCTCCCCCATCAACGACACGAAACAAGTATCATGATTTGAGAAAGAATCATGCGGATAAGGAAATGGATCAGGAATAACATGCACGAAATGAAGGCTTCAGAGTATAGTCCCAGATATTGACTTAATGAATCCTCTTGAACATATCGATGATACTGAATGGAATTGGAAGAATTGACCCAAAACTGAAAATAGAGGGTTTGAAGCAATGTGATGAACCAAAATATAAGCAAATTTCCCAACCTAAAAACCATAGACATGAAGTGGAAGAGTGTCATGTTCAAGAGCAACTCGCTTCCATAAACAAGTAGAGTATCTTATTTTCCTAATTTCCCAACCATTACTAGTCAGTACCTCTTTATTTTTTAACAATCTTGAGGAGGATAACATATGCTTGATCTGTAATTTCAGCCTTCAGATGAATCCATCTAAGTATGTTTAATGAAAACTAAGAAGGAGTAGTTCAGTACCATCATGATTGATGAGTCCATCATTGTTTGATGTTTTTTTTAGTACAACGAAGTGAAAACTCAACATCTTTTTCATGTTTAGAGAGTTTGAAAAATATGCAAACAGTAAAAATCCAAAGGTTCATTTTCTTAGATAGTCCCTTGAGTTTGAAAAGGCAGAAAATGATACCCAATAGAACATCTTAGCCATGATCAACTAAGTTATTCATTTTTCATAAATAGTCTATCTCAATCTAGAAAAGGGTTAAACTCATATTGAGTAGACATCTTTTCATTTACTTTAACGAGTTTGAAAAGAAAAGTGCTCGACAATATTTTAATATTTTGAGAGTCTAAATAGACCCGTAATAAGACTCCTCTTGGAGGAATGAGTGGTATAAAGTGTAGCAACTGGTTTCGGTGATAATGGAACTAATAAAAACATATATAGGTTAAAAGTTAGACTAATAATACCACTCATCACAATTGTTCCTCAGAGAAGGTTAAAAAAACCAAGTGACAATGTATGATTAGCCAAGAAGATGGTGACGATGGAATGAGAAAACTAAGGTTCATTTGGAATAAAGAGGCTAATAAAAATAGAAATCACAAGGGATAGGAGAAGAATGGTTTCAATTTTACATGAGCTTGAAACATGAAAAACTATGCTTGAGATTGGTTTCATTTTTACACAAGCTTGAAACAGAGGAAAAATATGCTTGAAATAAGTTTGCACGCACCCAACGTAATGAAAAAATTTGAGGTGCATGCCCCCAAGCTTCATTTCATTCACCTAACTAGACTACATGTTACTAACAGGTGGATGGAATGAAGGTTCATTTATGATATCAACTGAAAGACTCGACTAGGAATTTACGAGATCTAATAAAAGACCCGAATTGAAGGGGATATATGTTTCATTTTTTAACGAGCTTGACACAATAAAATAACTATGCTCATGACACCTTGTTTCACTTTTTAAGGAGCTTGATACATGAAAAGGAACTTTTCTCCGAGGAACCTTGATCATGGCCCCTAGGAGGCCATGACTTCCAAGAAGATTTCATCAGATGGAAGAAAAATGTTCTGTAAGGGGTACATATCAAAGGATTCAATGAAAAGATCAGGTGGCAGTGCTCCCAGTACTTTATGCACCTACATCACCTACTAGATCATCTTTAATCTGTGGTGGGGGAGATGCCACTTGTATAAAAGGACCATTTAGGGATGTTGGTTGATTGGGATTAAAATTAGGACCAATGAATGAAAGCTGGTCAATGGTCATGATTCTTCCTTCATGCGGGAAACATGTCACACAAAAGAGTGAAGAGACAAGAGCTCCCATGACATAAACACAGTCATTCACAAGGAGTAAATTAAAATCTAAAGGGACTTAGACTACCATCACATCGATATAAACAATATTTCATCCAAAAGTAATAGGAAAAATGAGGAAGGATCCCTAACGGTTGAATGGTTCCTCTATTAAAAGCTAACAAATTATGGGTAACAAGCACAAGTTGTGGAGAGCCAAAATATTTCCAAGTAGTTGAGGATAAAATACTAGAAAATGTGCCTTTGTATATGATTGTAACAGGTACGGGAATATTATAATCTTGTACTATGATCTGGAAAGGCATGTAAGGAGGAAGACAATATCTTTCCAGTTGAATCCAATCAAAGGGAGTGGCCATGCTACTTGGAGGGGGTATCATGGGAATGGGAGAACTGCCACCTTTTGTTATTGGAATGGGAGAAATACTCCCCTGTACTATGGGAATGGGGGTATTTCTCCCCAATTCCATGGGAATATGAGGATTTTCCCCCTGTATCATTGGAACAGGAGGATTTCCCCCAAGTTTAGTGGAACCTTAAGAAACGTGAAGAACCTGAGCGATATGAACTTCAATATCCATGAGAAAGGTATGATGAACTGAAGGTGGATTAAAGTCAAACATTTTCTCAACCAATGTTTGGCTGGGAATGGAATCATGAGATTCACGATTAGAGAGAGTGGGATTTATTGGATTCGATTTTTGATCAATCACTTCATCAACTAGTGGAGGATTGGGAGAAATATTTCGGTAACCATCCCGAAGATGAGGCTAAGAAGATGTAAGGTTTTTCAACACTTTTAAGGCTTCATCCATATAAGGAGAAAGGTGAATATGATGATTCTCTTCACATAACCTACATGGAAACTTGACTTTCCCCTGTTTCCCATGGACCTTACTATCACTAGTTCATGGTTTATGACCAATGTGATATCTCGAGGTTGATGATAAAGGCGGATTTGATCGTGTGGAAGACACTTCTAATACCTCTGGAATACAATGGAAAACTCTAAGAAGGTGGTCACCCTTAGATAACATGCAAGGGGATTTAACTTTGCGACCCTGGTTGGAATATTTTTCCATACTAGTTGCATTCGTAGCAATGGTTGCTTGGTACCCCCATTTCTTCTTCTTCGTACTTTTCGTCTTCTTCTTAACTTCCTGGTTACTAGAATGAAGACTTTCACCAGGTGAGGAGGAAGAAAGGGATGAAGAAACAATAGGTGAAGAAGGAAAATGTTCAACTTTAGGATCAAATTGAAGTTGATGTTGTTCAAGTGGCGGACTACTTGGTTGATAATAAATTTGGATATTCAGAACCAAGGAGGTCATAAATAACCAAACTCGAAAATCAATGGTAAATCCAGGAAAGGAAAATATTTCCATATAAGGAGCACCAATATTTCAAAAAGAAGGAAAATGAAAAGGATTCCCATCAAAGGTGTTTCCTTTACTGGTGGACTCAAGAACTATTGCCATTAGTCTCAACCTAATATCCACTAAGGAGTCGTTCCACAGTGAAAAGGTTGTTCCATGGTCGATTAATTGATTTTATAAATTAACAAAAAAATAAAATAAAACATGGGTAGCTAGGAAAAATGGTTTACCAACTAACTGTGAACTACAATTTACAACCTTGGAGAACCAAGGATTTATGTACGAGCAGTAAATCTCCTCGAATGATGTGATCGGTGTATCACGGTATACAAGGTGGCTAAATAAGTTACCTATGGTGAGGATAGAAATCTATGGTGGACTTCCAAAATATACTCGATGGTACGTGGAAGTGCAGCCTGTGATGGTGCTATCTAATGTGTAACTCCACGATGAGAGTGTTCCCATATAATTTTCATGCATGGAGCACCATCCAATATACCGAGAGGTATGTGGAGAACAGTCTGATACACTTACGTACATGGAACAAGATATCACCCTTGGAATGAAATGCTGGAAAGAAATGCCAGCTCCTATGTTTAAAGACAAGAGAACACATCTGTAGCCTAGAAATTTATGTGAGTTGTTAAGTTGAAAATGATCCTTAGGTCAATTGAGATGAATTTTAGAGTTTATCTTTAATTATGTTTTGATTTCACGGCTCAAAACTTGATGTCACTTGAAAACACCTATGATGCAAATCATATGACAAAAAGAACTCAATTTGTTTTCCTTTTAACAATGAAATGCATAACTAAGTAGGGGAAGAAGAACTCAATCAAAAATGCAACAAACAATTCATGCTACAATGGATCTCCTCAACTTCAATATTCCAATCAAAATCAAAGCCCTATATGCAATGCAAATAAATTTTTTTATTTTATTTTCAGTTAATGTTTCAAATGCAAGGAAACATATGTATGCAACTTGATCGCTGACGAAAAGAAACCACATAGAATTTAATTGTAATGTAAAAGATACTTTTCAAATTACACAATCAACCCAAATTGACAAGAATAAAGAAAGAACAAAACGAAATCTTATCAAAAAGGTGATAACACTAAAAGTTGATAAACACTCATACACAAAACCCAATTCCACTAGAGGTGATTAACACTTAGGTATAACACTAGAGCGGATTAACACTCACTCTAATGATCATCACTTAACCATTATAAGTGCTTGAGTTAGTAAGTTCTTGGTTAGGTGAACTCATTATATTTCTTGAATTATGAACTTTCCTTCTTGCCATGCACACTGATATGCAGAATCTACGACTAAGGATAGATGTATCTTCCCTAGAACTAGTGGTCTTGTCTAGAAGAATATAAAGAAAATAATATAATGTTTCCCTGAAAGTAATCGAATAATGAGATAAGGCTTACTTGGAATCTGTTTCAAACTTCACTCTCTTCTTGGCTTGTACGCTCCAATCCTAGCTCCGATTGGTATAATGAGAACTCGCACATACAATCACAACAAGCCAAAGATCTATGATGTCTATGTATAATTATCTAATCACTCTATCAATGGATCAAAAAATAATTTAACCATATGGATGTAGACATCATATATAAGAAAAAAATGTACTCCTTCTATTAATAGAAATGGAGAGAGTTACAATCAAATATAGAAGCCGGTCTTGTAGAGAACTCCCCAAGTTGACTTGTCCTTCCTTGCCACAATGTACACCTCAAATTCACTCTAATGCATGAGAATGATAACTCTCTTATGATCAAAGCAACAAAATAAGGGTACGATTAGTCTCCAAAATCCAACCTCTAGCTTTTGGATGGAAGTAAATATATAGGAGAGGATGGTAGTTTAGAAATTATTATCCATTTACCAATCTAGGCTTGAGATCCACTATTGATGGGAGGATGAGATCAAGGGATAAGAGGTGAAATATATAAAGTAGGATGAGATAGAATTTGAATATTTATCCAAGTTAAATAGTTGTAACAACTCCTGGAAGCTTCAGTGGAAGAGGAAGCTTCAGGATTCTTTTTATTTTTCCCAAATTTCGAGAATGAATGCACCCCCAGTACGGGACAACCTTCTAATGATCATTTCAGGTGAAAAATGGGGCAACCTACTGGAGAAGGCAGGCCCCTAAAGGGCCAAGGTGCATTGGGACTTAAAAGAATGGATATGAAGTAGTTAAGCACAGAAACTGAGGGTTTTTGGATAGTCATGCTTAGGGATTTCTATAGGAATGATGATAAGGTGTTCATGAATGTTGATTGAACCAATTTCTAGGCCTATTGACAAGATGTGACAAAATGGCCTATAACACACACACTTGAGAAAGACTCAAACACAAAAAAAAAACAAACAAAAGAAAGAAAAAAGCTCCAAAAATAAAAATTGAACTCCAAGTTGATGAATACATGCGCTCAACTTAAGCACTCTCCTTTGGGGAAAAGAAGTGCACCCTCCTTAAAGACATTCCTTCATTCTGAGCAAGTGTGCTCTTCCTGATTGCACTTCTTCGAGTCAAATACATTTTTCCTTCCTAGATGCATGCATGCACCAATATTTTTGCATGTGGGCACACTCCTAGAAAATAAGATCCCACTAACTTTCCTAACTAACCCTTTCATGTTACAACAAGCGACGCTCATGCATGAATCAATTTTGCAAGTAAATTTCCTTAAATAAACTTAGATAATCCTTCTTCTTGCATAATCATTCCACTGAGTTGGGTGCAGAGCTGGGAAACAAGAGTCTCTTCATTAACTGGTGCTACAAGTAAGTATTGCATGTCAAATATTTTCATTGCCTTTCATGCTTTCACTGCTACTCTTGCTTTTATTGTTTTCGATTCTTCATTTTTTAGTTTGTTTGTTGGCGTTTGTGCTCAATCTTCATATTTCATGTGTTAATTTGTTGTCACATGTAGAAACTATTCACATTATTCAAAATTTTTCATATTCCACCATGAGTGCGACAACATCTGTATAATTTTTTCAGATATTTCTTTTCTCACATTACCATCAAATCCTATTATTTAAACTTATTTTTAAGCTTCCAACAGGTATAACACACTTCTTGAACTCGAATCTCGATCAATATAAAAAATTGTGCCTTGATTGACCAAGTTTTCATCTTTAGCGGACTTCTTCACCACGAAGAACTCAACCCTATCTTGAGCGCATGAGCACATCACGAAGGCACAAAGCATTCTTCCTTCAACCTTTTGGCATGCGAAAGTGCCCACTGCTTTTCCTTCAACACATGGGAACATTGTGAAGGCTCAAAGCCTTGCCAACCTCTTCTTTCATCCCTTCAACGTGAGACAATTCACCCTACATGTTTCCTTGAGTGTATGATCGAATAGGGAAGACCTAAAGGCCCAACATTTCATCCGTTCAACCCTTCGTAGTGTGCCAATGTGCCTTAGATGATTTTTTCCACTTGATTGAATGCATGAGCTCATTGAAAATCCTTGAATGACCCTGTTTATCCCTTCATGTTATGAAATTGTGTCCTCCTATTTGTCATGCCCTTTTTCTCATGCACGTAAGTTATTTTTAGTTTTAATTCATATTTTTTCATGTTCTATCATCTTTGATGGCTCTTTGTACATGATTTTCATGTATTGCTACATAGTTAGATTATTTTAATCTAATATTGTCATTACGAGTGTGTTGCCCTAAACAGGTGCTCATGCTACAAGTATTGTCACCTTGTCTTCATCTATTGGGGCCATGTCACCTCGCAAAGTGACCTCAAAAGAACCTTCAAAAGAAAGCAAGGATGCTTATTTTCTTCACTTAAAATTTTTCAACCCTCAAGAGAGGACATTTAGTCTGATCATTAAAATTCAAATGTTGCATCCCATCATGAGAAAATATATAATTTGTAATGAATATTTTTCATCGTCCATCAAAGAATCCCATAGCAAGATAGCTTGGATTATGGTCAACCTGATAACATTCTTTATGAAATGGATTTGTCTTTATTCAGTATTTCTCTTCTATCTTTCCCTACAGGTTTTTTCCATGAATCTCCTACTGCAGACTCTTTAGAAGATTATTTTCAGTGTGGAACCATGTCTCGTGGCATGCTCTCGCATAATTTTCGTAAAGTATTGCATAGTCATAGACCTGGTATATGTTATAAAATTATATATTACAGAGCAATGCAACACATAAAATATGTAGAAAACAAAAGCACATAAAACACATAAAACCAGAGAGACACAGATATACATGGTTCACCCATTTTGGGCTATGTCCACCCCGAACAACCATTCCTTCCTTTATATTATCCAGCAAAATGAAGAGACACAACCTATAGCAGATCCTCTGTAATATCCTCTGTTCTCTCATAGACTCCCTATCTATTTCTCACTCTAAGAATACACATATAATACACAGCCGCAATACAATACCCTCATACAAGCGAGCTGTTTCCTTCTAGGGAAAAAACCCTAAACTAAACATAACTTCTACCGTCAGATCACCCTCCTAATGAACAACCTAGATTGACTAGACATTACCATACTTTTACAAGGAAATTTTACATCTGTTTTTATCTTCGGGGGCACTGCCCCCAAAACCCCATTGACAGGGGGGGCTCCATAAACTGCAACCTCCCCCCCCCTGGACCCCCCAGGCAGCATAAAATTACGGGTGGCGTTGCCACCCCATTAAGGCATAGGGGTCCAACGTTGTGATACAAAATAAACAAGATAATCATGCTCCACACCCAACAGTATATTCTGCTGGAGTTTTTCATTTTAAAGAGTAGTTGAAGGTAGTACACCATTATGGTTTGAATTTTTATTTATTTTTAGTTAGTGCATATGTTTGGACTGTTTCTCTTGTTCATTTCACTGCTTGTTGTTTGGATTCTACAAAATCATATATTTTGGTTTAAATGTCAGGAGAAACTTCTATGGATGCATCAGAAGTTCCACTTTCCATGAACTGACTTTGTCTCATTTAGGTTAGGTTAGGATAGGTTGCAAGTAGTTAGATGCACTGCATTCTTGTCGTTTGTCATCATTCTTTGGTTTTATTTGTTTCTTAATAAAGTCAGTTTTGAGCTTCAAGATGACCTGGATAATCATTTGCGAATGGAAAGTCATAATAACATGTAATCCTTGGATTATCTATAACCCTCTTCCTAAATTTGGTTTAAATCTTTCAAGTCGATGATTTTTCGATTGAAAATATGATCCTTCAGCCGAGAAGTAAGAAAACCATCATGCCCAAATCTATTTAGGATTCTCATTCCTACTCTCAATGTTGTCTATGAATAATTTGTTCTTGGTTATCTATCTATATAAAGTTAGATAAGAGAAAAAAAATTAGCGAACAAAGCATCAGAGGTATAAAAACTGCCTCTGAAGGAACAACTTCTTCTACTCTCAAAAAGGTGGGATCCCTCTTTCGTCCGTGAAAACTAATAAGTGCCTATGAACAATCCTATGAAAAAAGAAAGAAAATACAAAGGGAGGTGAAGCAAGCGACTTCATCGGGGTATTGTCCACACCTGTTGGAAGTGAAGCAATGCCAGAGAAGTAAAACTCACACTCTGATCGGTTTTCATTCACCATACTGTATTACCCTTACTTACATCAACATGTTAATGATATGTCTTGCTATATTTTTGTGTTACGTCGAGTAATGGAATAGGGAATACTATATCTCTAACCAGATTAGAGTGGAGAGCTAAGGTAACCCACTGATTGAATCAATACTTTCCGAATAAATAAGAATTTACGCTTACAATGAACCATTTCAGAGAGGTTGGGATTTCTCCCACAGTGTTGCCAAGTGTTTCAGTGCGACAATGAACCTCCAAATTTTTTTCCCATGTCAATTATTGAGCCTACATTAATTTTTATTTTAATCCTCCTTGAGTTTTCATGTTGTTTGATTTGTTATTTATATGTTTTCTCATAGTGTCGCATCCTCCTAATTCAATGTCTCTTAAGCATCATCACTTAATCATTAGAAGCTCTTAAATTAGTAAGTTATTGGTCAGTTCAACTCAGGATCGTTCTCGACTCAGTAACTTGCCTTATGTCCATGCACACACTCTAAAAGCACTAAAAATCATGGAAAAAGAAAACAAAGGGAAGAAAAAAACTCAAAAAATCAAAATCGCACTCCAAGTTACTAAAGGTACGCGCTCAACTTGAGTGCACTCCTTCGGGCTAAAGAAGTGTGCCCTCCTTGAGCGCACTCCTTCATGGAGAATAAGTGAACCCTCTATGAGTGCACTTCTTCGAGTCGAAAAAATGTAACCTTATTGGATGCATGCATGAGCCAATATTATTACATGTGGGTGCACTCCTAAAAAATATGAGCGTGCTTAACTTCCTTAAATAACCCTTTCATGCGACAACAAGTGGCGCACATGTATGAATTAGTTTTGCATGTAAATTTATTTAAATCAACTTAGTTAATCATTCTTCTTGCATAGCCATTCCATCTGTGTTGGGTGCAAAGTTGGCAATAAATAGTCTCTTCATAAACCAGTACTGCAAGTATGTATTGCATGTGAAATCTTTTCATTACCTTTAATTATTTCACTACCATTCTTGCTTTTATTTCTATCAATTATTTGTTTTTCAGTTTTTTTTCCATCGTTTATGCTCAACATTCATATTACATGTGTTAATCTATTGTTGCATGCAAAAAGTATTCACATTCTTCAAAACCTTTCATATTCCACCATGAGTGCGACCACGACTATATAACTTTTATATATATTTCTTTTCTCATCTTACCATCAATTCTATTGTTTAAAATTGTTTCTGAGCTTCCAACAGGTAGAGTGCACTTCTTGAGATCGAAGCCCGATAAGTCTCGAAAAATGTGCCCTGATTGACCAAGTTTTCCTCTTGAGTGCACTTCTTCACCATAAATAATTGCACTCTATCTTGACTGCATGAGTGAATCATGAAGACATTAAGAATTCTTCCTTCAGCCCTTTGACATGTGAAAATGAAACCTCCTTTTCCTTGAGCGTATGACAACATTATTAAGGCCCGAAGCCTTGCCAACCTCTTCCTTTATCCCTTCGGAGTGCGACAATGCACCCTACTTTTCTCCTTGAGTGCATGAATGTATACGGAAGACCCGAAGGCCCATCACTTCATCCCTTCCACCCTTAAGATTGAGCCAATGGGTCCTAGATGATCTTCTCCACTTGCTTGATCACACGAATACACTGTAAAGCCTTGAATTTCCTTGCTCATCAGTTTATGTTCTAAAAGTGTGCCCTCCTAGTTTTCATGCCCATTTTATCATGCATGCAAGTTGTTTTAATTTTCATTCATATTTTTTCACGTTCATCATGTGTGATGGATATTTGTACGTGATTTTCATGAATTGCTGCATAGTTAGGTTGTTTTAAGCTAATATTGTCACTATGAGCGTGTTGTTTCAAATAGGTGCTCGTGCTACAAGTATTGTCACCCTTTCATCATTTGTTGGATCCATGCTTCCTCGTAAAGGGACCTCTAAATAATATTTAGAAGCAAGCATTGATAAAAATATAGAAGTTAAAATGCCAAATATTCCAATATGTGCAAACACTGAGTGCTTTATTGATAAAGGTACAAAGGTAACATGGAGCAAGATATACAACACATTCATGCAAGAAAGTTTTATCGAGGACTTAGAAGAGGTGCATGTGTACATCAAAATTAAGAAGTCCATGATGCACAAGATCACATGCAAGTTCCCAGTCATGCCATGTGTGGGGGTGATTGAATGGATCAGTACACATATGGATGACACTTACCTTGTGCTTTGTAGTGAGAGTGGCAGTCAGCTCACCACCTATTTTGGTGAAGACATGAAGTAATATTATAAGATGCTAAAGCCCAATGAATATGAAAATGAAAACTTCTACATGAGGTGGGATACCCTTGACAAAAGTGATGTTATCAGATCATAGTGTCGAGAACCTGCCACTTTTCTCCATCACCCATCCACAATCTATCTGACAAAGATCCTGAGAGATGTATATCAATATTTAGTAGCCATGTATTGTTGGTTGTATGGGTGTAAGAACACGTAGGTGTTTCAAGAATTTTTTTTATACATGGTCAATATAGTGGTGATACATGGTATATATTTCATTTGGGAAGATATATTATCAAATTAGTTGCAACGTCAGGTGCAGAATTCTAAAGCATATTTACGCGTGAACCAGGCACCATAATTTTATATTTCTGCATTTCTCTTAGACGACATTTTTACGTAGTATGTGTTCATGGGAATGAACTGGA
This sequence comes from Pinus albicaulis, assembly GCA_034641835.2. Taxonomy (NCBI): domain Eukaryota; kingdom Viridiplantae; phylum Streptophyta; class Pinopsida; order Pinales; family Pinaceae; genus Pinus; species Pinus albicaulis. The sequence goes on along the minus strand of CM076570.1, from coordinate 1,453,036,478 downwards.
ACTGACCCTTGAGGATAAGTTCCTGATTTACTTCCACTGTATAATTTTATCAGAAGCAAGCTTCAGAGGTGTGTATGAAAAGTTGGTTGAACACTTCTTTGAAGTTATCTTTCACATGATATTTCAGATCGATCATCCTTGCATGAATGATCAAGTATTTAAGTATGAAGTAAAAAAACATCTATAAAAAAATGGCATCTCTGTTGTCTGATATGAAAGATTCCCTAGAATACCACGAAAATCACATTTTAATATTTTTGGCCGACTTCTTATGGTTGTGTCACATTTTTCCGAAGATGTATATTTTAACTAAATTTGTTAGAAAGTGGGAGGAGGTTTTAGATAAAATTATCTACATAATTAAGGGTGTAATATTTAAGTCATGTCTACTGAAAACAAAATCGAAAATGATTGAAATTATGGAAAATGTATTTGATTGAGTTAGGTATGATAATGCAATATGTTTTTCTCTAAGGAAAACACATCTCGGGAAACTTTGGTTACCCTTTATAAAGGAGACAAAGCCACAAATTGACCTACAACATTTTTATGATAAAATTCCTTACCAAATGGATAATGATCTCTACCAAATCATAGAATATGCGCTCATTTAACTAGTTTTGGCATTGCCTTCTAGTGATCGAGCTGAAATTTTCGCATCTAGCTTAAAATAGAGCAAGCAAAATACCTAGATTTAAGTGAAGCTTTTAATTTAGTGCGGTGTTACACATTAAAATCAACAAAAATGAGAGTATATTTGTGTCTAATTGGTATTAATACTAGAAATACATCTACTATTATTGATGTTGGCGATTCATATAATTTGCTTCAAACAGAGCAAGCAAGATAACTCGATTTTAGTGAACGTTTTGAATTTTGTTGTTGGAGGTACACAGTAACAAAGAGGAAATTAAGCCACTAGGTCCCTTCTTTCAATATTATACAAACATTGTCCATTATATTTTTTCTCAAATCCATATGGAATGTTTGCGCTTTTATCAAAAACCTCTTATCCATTGTTGATAAACTATGGGCCTATGGCTACAATCAATATTTTCCAATATTATTATTTCAAATATTAATGTTTTGAACATTATACAAATATTTTACATTATATCTGGTCTCAAAGCCATCGGTAATGTTTGTGATTTTATCCATTACTAATAAACCATGGGCCTATGGTTATAATTAATATTTTCCAATATATTCAGTCTGGATCCAAATCCAGACTATTTTTGATGTGCATTTTCCTTTCCCATTCATATTCCTATATCTTTGGATGCATCAACGCACAGAGTTGATAATTTTCCACCTCGACATTCAGATTCATGTATACTTGAGGGGATTCTACATTCCTAGGTAACGGTTTATACATAAATACTTACAAACAAGTATACTTGAGGGAAAATTCCTATACTCTCCTAAATACTAGGGTTTCTTCCAAAGAAGTCCATGACTTATAAACATATAAAGACTCATAACAAACCTCAAACTAATATCTTTCAAGAGGATATCATGATCTCTCGATAACATGCAGGGGAATACACACCAAAGAATTAATACATTACTCTTAAGCCAATTGACCAAGCTGACTCTGTGAATCTTACGCCATCACAACAATACGTAGGTGTGCATGACAACAAAATCCCCACATTTCTCTTTTATTAGTGACTATCTGTGGTTGCTGAGTCATTATTCATCACAAAACATATGATATACCTGTATTTATTCATCCAGATGAAAAATAGAGTATAATGTATTATCCACATTAATTTCCCAACTTCTAAACCCTATCACTTACATGAATCCTGACATTAATTAAGACATAAGTAAAGCTATCATGCAATTTTCCTTATATGGATTTAGAAAAAAAAAAAAACTTTCAAATCGTAATATATTACGTTTATGAGAACTAAAGGGATATACGTGTACAAAATAGAATTATAAGAGTTTGGAAGGTCTTGTTTAGTGGTCAAAATCTATAACTAGCGAAATTACACTCATGCATACAAAGGCCTCGTGAACACTTGCAGAAGTAGGCATTATCTGTTATTCTTTACAATGAAATTCCAATAAGAAAATTTACATTTTTTTTTTTAATTCTTTATATTCATATTCCAATAAGAAAATTTATGTTCTGGTCGAGAACAAGTGTTTTTTGGCCTAACTACTTCCCATTGGTGTCAAATATTTTCATATATCTATTGAAATCCAGAACCAAAACACCATGTATGAATAAACATTACATCCTTTGTTTATCTGAGCACAAATGAAATTTATTTATGAAATTAATGTTGTTCTAAGAGATTATATCTATTCCTAAAAATGAGAATGGGTAGAGAAACACAAATGTTACCATGGTTTTTCAAGTGTCTATATGGATAACCATTCAAAAGGATGTTGAAAGGACAAGGAGAAAAAAATTATTCTCTTATGTTGCTCAAAGAAACATATGAGTCAGAACAATAACAATATGGTAGAATGAGTTGAACCAAAGGGAAATGTATTTTCAAAAAAAAAAAAAAAACTTCACCTACTAGGTTGAGTAGAATAACTAGGAGTAAAAAGATGAGGCCTTACAAAAGCTTTGTCTAATGGAGACCTTCACCTACCAGGTTGTGTTGAATATATGACATGAGCAGAAAGACAAGGCCTTATACAAGATTTATCTATTGGAAACCACTCCTTGAACTATCTAAGTCACACTTAAACATCTGCTTGTAATCCATGCAAATGAGGGCCAAATTTTTCATTATAATAATTGAATGGGAAAATTAAAAAGAATTAAAAAAATAACTAAAAAATATTCATAATAAATTAAATTAAATATGAAAAATATAAGATAGGAATGTAGACCTTGCATTCTACCCATGTACCCCCTATGGACTCCAAAAACTATTTGCACAGTTTAAAAATTAAAAACTTAGCTTCCAAAGATTGTGGCTTATTAACTTCATAATCGGTATCTTGTCTGTGGAAATATGAGACAGAGTGTTGTGAAGTCCATGAGCTTTGAGGAATTTTTCTGCATCATTGCAATCTATCTTCACGAACCAGCCATAGTAAGTCCAAAATTTTGTCCTCCTCCCAGTTTTAGCCAGCTTGTAATGTGGGCACTTACAACGGGGTGGGGACTTACCATGGTGGAATAATGAGGAATGTTGAGCTTGTTGTAGGCCTCTAACGAGATTAAGCCATTAATGTGGGATTTAGTGGATCACTAAAATATCAAAGTTAGTATAAACCAGTGAAACAGAGGAAATTATTCAAAATTTTCCTCTTTAAGAGCATCTAGGTAATATCTGAAAGCCCCGTTGCTACTTTTGTTCCTTGGAAAATATTTCGAAAGTAATGTCTCTAGAAAATTTTATGTTCAAGATAGGTGGTGTTACTCAGACAGTTTCAAAAGATAGTATTTAATAAATAGATGAAACAAGAGAGAATGGTTGTGGCTCAAAAAATGGATATGGGTCGAGGTTATAATTCTCTTCCTGGTTGAGGTAAACCACAATGGTTCATGCGACCAGTAAGTTAAGAAACAAATGGATTAATTAACCTTAGCTCATTTACTAAGGCTTATACTCTTGCGATAATAAGTCTATGTTATATAGTTGAAATTGAAGGGCTTGGTTAGCAAATGTAGGAAACTCAACTTTTAATCCAAGAATAAAGAGATAAATTTAAAAATAAGGGCTTGATCCCTCTAAATTACATCCTTTTATTCCAAGTTTTACTGTAATCACCAAAACCTTAGAGATGTATGAATTCAAATGCATGGCTACATCAGTTAAACCTTCATCTATTTTCTTTCAGTCTTTCCAACGTTGTTTTGGTGTCAAACAACTTTTCATGGCAGCATGGATATTAAAGTAGATCAATTTTTTTTTTTTTAGTTAGGAAGAAACAAAATATATAGCACACTTTTGTTCTTAGACATATGAAGATTAAATCATTGGATGGTGCTCAACCATTTGATATGAATTCATGAAAAATGAAGACTTGGGGAAGAAATTTGTGTCAAATATGGGTATAGTTGTATTTGGTAATTTTGATCAATTTCTTATAAGAACCCTTGTAGATCAAGGCCATATAGTATTGGGAAATCCTCAATTATATTATGGGAATATTACTAGAAAGATGGGAGTTTATTTCTTCAAGGATGCATATGATTTTTGTGAAGAAAATCCTGAGGTTATATTGCTACGTTCATCTATTATAACAACAAAGTTTGTGCTAAGATCATGTGTTGAGTTCATTTTGAACTCAAATATTGAAGAGAAACACATTACTTGCAGATGTCTTTTTTTTCAAAGAGTTTCCACACAATCTATTTTTACAAGTATTGCCTCCATAATTTTTTTACGTTATTTGTAGATATACTTTATTTCAAAGAGTTTCCACGCAATAATCTATTTTACAGGTATTGCCTCCATAATTGGATATTCTGCACCTATCCTATGTCTGGATTGAGAGAGAAAATGTTGGGTGGAGTGGCCTTAATTTTTTTTATGAAAATGTTAGGGTTGTCAAAGGAGTAAGAGAAGAACATCGTTATAGTTTTTTTACTAATGGGGTCAACAACATGATCAACCTAGGCTACTAGCAAGTAAGATACTATTTTTAACCTTTCACACATTGATATATTAGTATTCAGTGGAGAATTTAAAGCAAATAATGTTTAGGTTTTACCCTCTTACGTGTAACTAGCCTAAACTCACCCAGACAGAGAGAATATTTCCATGTGTCATATTCAGTATTGGATTGCATATATACAAAGAAAAAACTATATAATAAGTAGGTCCATTACTTGAAATATGAGTTCATCAAATTAATATAAGCTTCGCAAGAATGACATGTTGGGTATACACAAGAATGAAAAGTTAGGGGTTTTTGCACATGTTAGCCATTTTTGCATGTAAAAGTAAATTGATAAATATATGCAGCCAAGGAAAATTCCTTGCAACAAAGATATAATAATAATTCATACTTCAAAATTAAACTAATTACTATCATATGGACCTGTATTATACAAAACACTGATCCTTTTATGTAACATACACCGATAACTTCACATAGAAATGCCGGGAGTTAAATTTTTTTTATACAAGTAACCCACGGGTAGCTATCCAAATCACTATTAAATATTCCTTACTCATCCTTACATAGAATGTTCACCAATTCATAGTGTAACCTTAGTATAAGAATAGTAAGTTGCCTAACCATTAACAACCTCTATTGTAGTACATTAACGTAAAACTATATGATGTAACCTTGCATTCATTTCATTATTCATGTAGTCATCACATACTTGACATTATGAACATCACAACAAGAAAGGAATCAACATCATCAACTTGACACAATAATCAATCACATCATTGAACACCAATATACCCTGGAAACCCTGTAGGGTGAAACCAAAAACAATTAATTTTATTATTAAATGCTCCTGAGGGTGTTCAACCCCCACTCAATGGCTTATAAGGGAGACCATCCCTTAACCATTGTTATAAATATTACAAGGAAATATACAAATATCTAGCTTAAAGTCATTACAATAATTACGATAGAATTTACCCACTAATATTCATATCTTCATATCCTCATGGCATGGATGTACCTACAATGTACCATCGTACAATGGACCATCCTGCAGCTCGCACTCGTCTGCATGAATCATTAATCATTTACCTACCACCATGTTGAGAATAATATTTCCTTCTCATAAGTCACCATCATTTCCTGTCATTGATGTCATCAACAAGCTTTTATAGCATGATTAGATAAAGCCTTAATCAATAAATAATAAATCTTTAAGTGATCATTAACACTTATTCATGTGCATACATGAAATGTGAATACAATATCAGAACATGTTTTCTTCTAACATCACTACCTTAGTGTAAGCAAGTAATTATCAATTCATGTCAAAATGATCTCCACATTATTATGACACTTCTCGCACATGCTCACATTCGTACAGGACAATTCACTGCAATTGTCCAGGAATTCCTTTAATGGAAAATGACACAATGTGCATCCGAGTTACTTAAACTTTAACAAAAGAACCAGCCCTTCAACTATTTCTTTTGGAGTATGAAAATATAATAAAGCTAACACGTTGAATGTTGTTCCTATGCATGCAATGCATATAGTTTCCAAAAAAGTCTTCCCAAAGAAATTCTTAACACAAGAGATCTTGTAAACACATGTTTTCTTTTCTGTAAAAGTAATGCAATTAAAGCATACCAATACAAGTCTTTTTTTTCAAATATTATACTATCAATATTTTCCAATGTAGTCTAACAAAACATACTATCTTTTCCCACATACAAATATGTATATTCTTTCCAACGAAAGGTAATACCAATATTGCATGCATATGCAGAAACTAACATAATAGTTATGATAGCATAAAGTACTCACACATAATTCCTCCTAAATAAACATTATAGCTCAATATTTCTTCTATCCATGCAAAGATTATAAGTCTCCAACACAATCACTATTATTTGTGCATGCAAGAGCTTACCATAATATCCCTTCTTTAACTTAGGCAACACATTATTCCCTTCTTAGAAATCTACCATCATTAACTATTCTTTTCATGTAAAAAATGCATACTTCATCTACATCAGGAAGTTATCATAAACTAGTTTTGTTGTCTTTATATTTGAAAGCTTCTTATGCTTCCCTTTCAAGAAAATATCACAGATAGCCTTCTTTTATGCATAAAACTAGGAAAAATACAAAGGTTAGCTTAACCTTGTATACATCCAAATCAAGAAGTAGACATGCACTCCTTTCAAGAAGTTATTCTTTTCAAGTAAGAACAACATATATAAAACAACATAATATTTATTATTATTTTCACACAAGCTTCAACATGATTTTTCCCAAAGAAACTATTATGAGAAAACTATTATGGGTTCTTCATGACTTTTCTTCTAAGAAACTCATTAACTTATCTCCCAACCCATGAAATATATTTAGGAATTTCCCTCTTTAAACTATATTCACTTTCGAGGAAATAACTTGGATTTCGTTATCATTTCATACACCTGTATGAATCCCTTTTTCTTAAAATAACAAGCAACGTATATTTTATTACATAAGATGCATATATATAAAGGCAAGAAAATTTACTTATTTATGTTTTACTACTACTGACATCTTTCAAGATACATACTAGCAATCTTTGCAAGAACTCACATTGTTTCTTCTCTGCAAAACTAGCATAGTAAGTTTGTCTCTTACCATGGTATATCTCTAAGAATAATATATTTCTAAAAGATTAACATAATAGCAACCTTTTCAAGAACTTACATCGTAAGTTTGTCTTTTACCATAGTATATATATAAGAACAAAAGAGACTATTTTCATACAATATTTTGTTTCCTTTAAAAAACCTACGTCAAAGATTAGTATGCAAAATATTGAATACTTTTTATTTTCTTTCAAGAATATGGTAAAAGAAACTAGTATGAAAAATATTTTTCTTTCAAGAGTACTTATCTTTGAAATCTTGGAATCTCTTAGCCCAACTGGACTTGTGGCCCTTCTCCCATTCATTCTCCAATAAATTTTCGAACTTGCCATTCCTCCATGAGAAGAGCGTGATTCCAATTCTTGATACGCTAGCCAGATTCTTACTTTAGTTAGTGAGAACTTTATAACTATGCTTGCCAAGACTATCAGAAAATTCAGCTGATTTCCCTTCGTTGTGTTCCATATCCATTTATATTTATCGTGAAAAAGCCATAGCCTGATGTATATAACTAGAGAAAGGGACAGTCTCTCGTTAAACCCACTCCTACTAGATATTAACCAGACACCATATCGTTTTTACGCAATTGAAAGTTGGTTTTTTCTCGCATATCAATCATTCACACCAGTCTTTCCTCTCGAAACAGAAAAAATAATCAGATCATGTCTGCCTCCCCCCTCCAGAATAATATTTTATTCTCCTTTCATATCAAGAATGTAAATTCGTTATCAAGAAGTTGTTAAGCTTATATCCGGTTCTTGATAAAAGGTTTAATAATATTTCTTTATTAATTCCATGTCTAGTTACATGGTTTTAGGGATGTTACATTTTATGGTTTCAGGGTAGCCTCCTCCACAAAGATCTCAACATCCTCTTGCATCTGTAAATTTGTTGTTGGATTCTTTTGCTAAAAAGGAATCAAGGGCCTCCGCAAGTGCCTAGAGGGCATAAGAAAAATAAAAATTCGATCAGGGAAGTAGGTTAAGAAAGGGCTGGGCTTCAATCTTAGATGGTGGCAAAGTGTAAATGATGTTGGCAATTTAGGTGACAATTGTAATCTCCAAATTTTCCATTTCAAACTTTGAACAAGGGTTTATGGAATGTTGTCTTTTCCCAACCTTCAAAAACTTCGGATTAAAAAACTTACACCAATCTTCATTTAAAATATTTTGGATAAAATAAGTTGTCTGCCCCAAAACAAAAACTTACACCAAATTTCATTTAAAATACTTTCGATAAAATAAGTTGTTGTACCAAAATAACATCGGGACACGCAAAGTTTACAATAAGAAGGAAAATCTAAAATTTAAGTTAAGAAATTCGAGAAGAGAAATTCTCAACTTTCAACATTTGATAAAGAGTGTAAAAATTTGTGATAAAAACAACGCTCCAACGATTTAATCCCTACGGTAAAGACTAATAAGAAAATATTGTTATTTCAAAGTTCCATTATGTTTTAAGCCAATTGAAGAAAGTAACGTCGTCATTATTCACGTCATCATTATTCATTACACCTGTATACATGTCACAACATAAATCCTAAAACAAATTTCATGAGAATAAATAAGATTGTGTAACGAACAACTACATCATCTATTGAATATTAATATGATGTTTTGTTATAGGCTTGTGATCATCTATATTACATCTAAGATATTATTATAATGTTACATCACATATTATAATTGTATTCATGTTAGTATAACACGCATGATAAATTTCACATGCTATGTCGGTGGGGGCAAGAATGGTATTATCATATGATAAATTTGTAAATTGTTTTCAAATATATAATAACAATTCATTAATGGTAATTTTATTTTTTCTGCTCTATAACTTAGTAAAAAAGTGTGTAGTGTACATAAGTTTGTCAACATTTTTAAATATTATTACTAAAAATAAATAAATATATACACAATATAGTTTCATATTAATATATAATAGTAATAATTATTTCTATATATATAGATAAGTTTGTCAACATATTTTAATATGACTACTAAAAATAATGTAATGTTCCAAAATTTTCTGACAATAATGTGGAACATTAATTTTTGTTGATTTCACTTAGGAGGAGAATAAGTGGGTAAGGAGGCCCATACCTAATATTATTCTCAATAAAATCCCTCATAATATGAAAGGGGATCATCTTTGGAGCTGGTTTGCACATCCTCATGTGTGAACAAGGTTATTTGCAAGGAGGCTCGTTTCAGTTTGACCAAGTCAACAACGCTGCCATAGGAGGAGTGGCTTACTTAGGAAGCCAGCGCAGTATGAATGAGGAAAGGGTTATTTGGTGGAGGAAACCATAAAGGAGTGGGACCCAGGGAGAGGGGCTTTCATTTGTATAAAAGGAGGGCAAGGCAACCATTGTTTCTCATGCTTGTATTATTCATCTCATTGTCTAGTGAGACAATTGGAGCATTCTTTGCTGCTTAGCAAGAATTGCCAGAGGAATTCTTGTTTAGGATTCTTCTTCCTTCTTGAGAGGTCTCTTGAGGGATTGTTCTTCATTTTCCTCACATCCAGGCTTGAGGCCAAGCATCCTCCATCAAGACAACGTTATTTCTGCAACAGAATAATACTGTGTTGCGGGGTGTTGCAATGAGGGTTCACTACATCATCTCCTTCAGCTATTTTTCAGAGGAGGAGTCTCTCTTCTCTTTGAGATATCAGATTGGAGGCATTCCAGAGCTCATTTGCAGACTTTGGCATCAAGGCCAACTCATTCCATTTCCCTACAACGCAGTTTCATCCAGTGACTGCGTTATTCTAGAGGAGCATTTGCAGTAGGGCTTTGCAGATACATTTGGAGGGGAAGATCTTTGGTGAAGGGATTAGCCTTCCATTTGAAAGATCCATTGGAGGAGGCATATTCAGTTTGAGCATCAGATTCAGCCATCTCCATCCAGTTTTATTTTTGAGTTGCTGTAACTACCCAACAACTCCGACATTTTGCAGATTTTGTATTTTATTACCAATCCTTCCAGGATTGACATGAGGTAGTCTTTGTGAGCTGATATCCTCACTCTCATTGTTGTATTGGGCCATACATTTGTTTATCTATGTGTTTGACATATGTAGCATGCAGTTGCTCTATAAAAATGCATTTTCATAACTGGGTATACATTGTGTAGTAGTGGTTTTGTCATGTATCTTGTACTTGTTTCTTGAGGCTAAGCATTGCCTACCTTGAGTGACCTTTTTCCTCAAGATATGGTATTCATTGTTGCTGCTATTATTCAATGAGAAAGCTATGGATTTCTCTCACATTTCTATGAGTTGAGTGTTGCTGCTGTACCAATATTTTTCTTGCTTATTGCTGGAACTCCAACTTTAGAATATCTTGAGATATTCTCATTGTTGTAGCAATTTCCTGAAAAAGGGACATTGCAGTGGTATCAGAGCATGATCTTTGGCTCAGCCTGTGGCTTCAAGCCAAAGTACTGAATCCCTGAAGGGGAATGTTTCGAAATCTATAGACAGAGTCTGCAGATGGCCAGGTAGCCTCTGGATCTCATCCTTTTTTCAAAGGTGACATATCTAGTAAATGTCCCTGCAGTCAATATCTGGAATAGAATTTCGATATTCTTGAGACGAGAACTTTCCAGTGCTATCAAAGAGAGAGAAAATGAAGGCTCCATCATATGGAGAAAAGAGGGAAGGAAAGCTTACAAAGCTTCTTCCAAGATCCTTACTAAGCATTCATGAAGAATTTGAGAAGATAAGGAGGGAGATTTGTGCAGGATCTTCAAAAGGGTTTGAAATTGAGTCAAACTTTAGATTTTCTTGTAGGGGATGTGAGCATGAAGCTACACCCTATAATACACAACGCAATCACATGGCCAGCTTTGCCATGAGAAGAGAAGAAGGAGAAGGCATGTCGAAGAAAGGAACTCTTAGAGGACCTTTCTTGCATGAGTATGAATCTCAAACCCAGAGGTTTAGAGATCATATTACTTTTCTTGAGATTTTCAAGATCATGGTGAGAAGGAGCAAGCAACATGATGAGGATAGATTTCTTCTATCTGTCTTTGATGGTTCCCCTACTTGTTCAACCAAGGCTTGGATTGAAGAGCTAAATACCTTTTTGTAGCAGCATTAGATTTCTGAAGATGAAGCCATCAGAGCAGCAGCGCTGGACTTGGGAGGTAAAGTCTATGCATGGTGGTTATTTGAGTCTTTTACTTTGAAAACTAAAAATACCTCTTCATATGAAATGTTCATTAGAACTTTGATGAAGAAATTTGATAGGAGGAATTCTGAAATGCATGTAAAGGAAACAAACACATTCAGACAAAAAAAACCCTTGCATGTAACGAAGAAAACCATAGACTCTAAAACATTTCAGAGAACCATGAAAGAGGCTGATATCTTGCATGATGCTTTATTGGAGGCAAGATCTTCATTTTTCACACAAAGAGGAAAAGAGATCTCTTTTAAAAAGAGGATCCATTCACGGGAGGGTTGCCCACTCATGTTGAGGAAGCTAAGGCAAACAACATTGTCATTTTTAGAGTTGATCTAGCACCTCATGCGGAGGAAGGAAGAGCTATTGCTCCAACTAGAGGGATTCTTGCAGCTTTGCAAGGAAGTCCCTAGGATCTCATACATGGAGGTCCAAGCACAATCAATCAGCAGCATGATTTTGCATCACTGCAGCTGGAAGGAGGAAGGAAGGAAGAGCAACATCATGTGATGAGAGGCACACACCCTTCTCTATTTCAGAGAGCCAGTGCAAAGAGGGGGCAGACTGTATTGCGCTGTGAGAGCAAGGGTAGGATTTCCCAACTATATGTGAAGTCCACTCTTGACATAGATGTCTCACTACATAGAGGCATTCCACCAGGGAGGCCACCTAATCTATCATTGATGAGAGAAATTTTGTCTTTGGATTCACCGCTTTTGTATTTTGGAGAGGTGAGGAGTTTTGAGGATAACTTTGGCATGAGGGATGTAAAAGTAGCAGACGACAGCTTGAGGAGAGCTACACATGCCAGATCACCAGTGTTGTCCCTGAGGAGGATTGGTCCTTACTGGAGATCTCAACACTTGGTGGAGTACTTCGAGGATCTTGGTGCATGCATGATTCTAGATGGCCTAGAGAGAGATGATAGATACATGGTAGATGATATGGTCATCCAATCATATGTCAGACACTTCTTGACTAGAGATTCTAGTCTCAAGAAGAAGCTATTGCATGCAGCACAGGAGGATTTCTTTTCCATGCATTTTTATGAAAATCTTACCTTGGCAGAGGAGTTCACTTGGGAGGGCATCCAGCAGGACATTCGTCAACATATGGACAGATGCAGAGCCCGGATGATGATGGAGAGGATCTCAACCACCTTCGTACTCATTGGGAGTAAGGGAACAATTTCAGTTGAGAAATTTCAGCTCAAGTCTTCAAGTACATGATGAAGGATGTACAATTTCATCTTATGCTTTGTACTTCTTGTCTTTTTATGAGCAGCATATTGTACCAAGGAGGATTATTCCTTCTTGCATATTGTATAATTATTTATTTGAAGCCATTTGTAGCACTGAGATTGGCTATCTCATTGGTGGTTTGTGGGAGAGGCCACATGATTCTTGTGCGCACCATTGGCACCAAATTGTACTTTCATATTTCCGTCTTGTAAAATGATTGTGGCATCAAGCAAGTGGCTGGGAGAGCACTTGTTTTTGTTTTATTTTCTGCAGGAAAGGCATGCACTATGCTGGTTCCTTGTGTGGGACCTTGATCCACTTTCCGGTTGTCATATGGCAACTCGTTCTTCTTGTACTATGCTTCCATGTATTGCTGATATGTTCATGTTCATGGGGAGCTTTTATTGGAGAGTGGGCTTGAGATTGAGGATACCCATTGGGAGCATGATTCTCCTCACTATACATGATGTAAATTTCAGGAGGAGCCATGGGCCAACCATGAATGCCACATTATATTTCTGTACTTCTTGTGGGAGGCACCACTTGAAGAACTTGAGGAGGCATTCCATAGATCATGAGGAGATGGAGGAGTTAACACAGTTAAATCTTTTCCCTTTGAGGATGAGGGGAGACTCATCTATGATCCACTCCATTTATATGAGAAAAAAATATGGTAAGAGTATTGTTGGCTTGCATATTGATTTATCTCTATATATGCATCTCTTAACCATAAATGCGCAGGGATTTTCTCAAAGGAAGGATATTCTTCCTTCTAGATTTGATGGTCTACATGAGGCCATTATGGATGTTCACTCCCTAAGAGGAGATGGGGAGGAAATTTCTCATGGAGAACATACATACATTGCACAGTACATCATTCACTTTCTCCAGGAGAATGGGGCAGCAAGCAGATGGTGGGGAGGCCACCCATCATTTTATTTTCTATGGCAGTGGAGAGTCAAACTGCGTTGGCTACATTTGAGGGACCATTGTCCTTCTCCTTTACTTCACATGGTAGCCATCATGATTCTCCTTATGGTTCCCTTGGTTTATATTGATGGACCTTTCCTTGGGAGCATGGTTGTAGGAGAGACACATTGGGTGGATGTGTCCTTAGAGGGAGAAAAAACCCACACACTTTGCACTACATGTTCTAAAGGGAGCATGGGAGATGGTATGGCCACTACAGCAACTCATTTGTTTCATTATGAGGCGAGCCATATGAGGAATGAGATGCCATATGATGATGACTTCCAACTCATCATATATGGAGAGACTTGGGCCAGCATGATTTGCAGCGTTGGAGGAGAGGTCCTTGGGGATCTAGTCTTCATCTTGCCACTTGAGGGAAAGTATTTTGCAGCCCAGGATCAGCATTTTCTATACACTTATCATGAGTGGAGAGAAGGAAAATGTGGGGTAGGCTACATTTTCTACCATGAGCATATTTTCATCCCACCTACTTTGCCAGAGCCAAAGGTGGAGGAAAGTTTTCAGGAGTTGCCTAGTTGGGAGGTGACTCATTTTGCATGGCTCATAGCTTGGAGATGGAGGATCCACATGAGGGAGATATTCCTCAAACACTTTACAGACTCGATGCCTTGAGAGAAGGCTTTCCATTTTGATCCTTGCAGTTGCTTGAGGACAAGCAACATTTGGGAGGGGAGGACTGTAATGTTTCAAAAATTTTCGACAATAATTTGGAACATTAATTTTTGTTGATTTCACTTAGGAGGAGAATAAGTGGGTAAGGAGGCCCATACCTAATATTATTCTCAATAAAATCCCTCATAATATGAAAGGGGATCATCTTTGGAGCTGGTTTTCACACCCTCATGTGTGAACAAGGTTATTTGCAAGGAGGCTTGGTTAAGTTTGACCAAGTCAACATCGCTGCCATAGGAGGAGTGGCTTACTTAGGAAGCCAGCGCAGTATGAATGAGAAAAGGGTTATTTGGTGGAGGAAACCCTAAAGGAGTGGGACCCAGGGAGAGGGGATTTCATTTGTATAAAAGGAGGGCAAGGCAACCATTGTTTCTCATGCTTGTAATATTCATCTCATTGTCTAGTGAGACAATTAGACCATTCTTTGCTGCTTAGCAAGAATTTCCGGAGGAATTCCTGTTTAGGATTCTTTCTCCTTCTTGAGAGGTCTCTTGAGGGATTGTTCTTCATTTTCCTCACATCCAGGTTTGAGGCCAAGCATCCTCCATCAAGACAGCGTTATTTCTGCAGTAGAATAATACTGTGTTGCGGGGTGTTGTAGTGAGGGTTCACTACACCATCTCCTTCAGCTATTTTTCAGAGGAGGAGTCTCTCTTCTCTTTGAGATATCAGATTGGAGGCATTTCGGAGCTCATTTTCAGACTTTGGCATCAAGGCCAACTCATTCCATTGCCCTACAACACAGTTTCATCCAATGACTGCGTTATTCTAGAGGAGCATTTGTAGTAGGGATTTGCAGATACATTTGGAGGGGAAGAACTTTGGTGAAGGGATCAGCCTTCCACTTGAAAGATCCACTGGAGGAGGCATATTCAGTTTGAGCATTAGATTTAGCCATCTCCATCTAGTTCTATTTTTGAGTTGCTGTAGCTACCCAACAACTCCGACATTTTGCAGATTTTGTATTTTATTTCCAATCCTTCCAGGATTGACAAGAGGTAGTCTTTGGGAGCTGATATCCTCACTCTCATTATTGTATTGGGCCATACATTTGTTTATATATGTATTTGACATATGTAGCATGTAGTTGCTCTATAAAAATACGTTTTCATAGCTGGGTATACATTGTGTAGCAGTGGTTTTGTCATGTATCTTGTGCTTGTTTCTTGAGGTTGAGCATTTCCTATCTTGAGAGACCTTTTTCCTCAAGATATTGTATTCATTGTTGCTGCTATTATTCAATGAGAAGGCTATGGATTTATCTCACATTTCTATGAGTTGAGTGTTGTTGCTGCACCAATATTGTGCTTGCTTATTGCCGGAGCTCCAACTTTAGAATATCCTGAGATATTCTCATTGTTGTAGCAATTTCCTGAAAAAGGAACATTAAAAATAAATATATAAATAAATGATATACACAATATAATTTCATATTAATATATAACATTTTTTTTCATTTTTCATTTTATTAAAACTTTATTTAATCTATATGGATACTAAGGAAATAGAGTGAGGAAAGAGAGTTTAGATATATGTGAAACACAATTATAATTTTTTTTTTTAAAGATTTAATTAACAAATGTTATAAAATAAAATAAAAATAAATATATAGATGTTATAAAATAAAATTAAAATAAATATATATAGAATATTTTGATTGTGAAATGAGTTATGGTTTTTGGGCATGTGTTATGGATAAACCATAATATTTTAGCAAATGACATATTTACAAGTTATTATTACCATCATTATTGATCTTCTTATATATTAATTATTAATATTAATCATTTTAGAATAATTTCCAATAAAATATAATAATGATGTTGACATCATCATTACATTGACACAATAAATTTTTAATATATTCTTTTAATATATTTTTAATTCTTTTTGTCTTAACTAGTTTATTAAGAACTAGATCCAATAACGAGGGATTAAATATATTTTGAATTTAAAATAGCCTAAATCCATCTTAATTTTGGATCTAACAAGAAATGAGAGGGATCAAAATTTTTGAAATCCAATCTTCTTCTAAGCTTGAGATAAGATGGATTTATTTTTTAAACTAAAACTTATATATATATATATGAATTTTAAATTTACAATTTTTTTTAATTGACAATAATAATTCACTACCAACCTTATTGACTTGTTGAGTAAACAAAATTATAGTGATCTAGGTATCTTTCTTTCCCTTCTCTTAAATCATAGAAATACAATATTAAAAAATCTTAGTTAATCTCTTTCTTACATAAAGTTTGATAGACCTCATTGATTTCAACGTATGTTAATCATTATCTTCAATATATTAATGATAATACCAAAAATTATATTTTTAATTAATATTTATTATTTAAAACTAAAATACATCATTTTTAAAATTAAAATTAAAATTTTATTTATATAAATTTTAAATCTATAAATTATTTAAAAAAAAATATAATAACAACTACCACACACATATATATAATATTGGTGTTAGTGAATGATATTCTAGGAAAGAATTCCGGATTTTGGATTCAAATGTGGAAGGAAAGAAGTGACTAAATATCTATCAATGGTATTATGGCATGTATAGTTTAATGATATAGGTGGGTTTTATTGGTTACACTATAAACTTAAATAGATAAAGGATATTTGACATGGATTTCTGATCCATTTAAATCTTTATCTATTACTAAAGAGCCAGATACAACTATCAAAGTCACAGAAGAATAGAATAGTGAGTTGCGTAATAACTTCTAAATCCATTTGGTTTTCTTTCACCCTCCATCCCCTTGATGTATCAATAAAATTTTGTTTGTGTCAATTACTATTTTTCTATTAACCATCATCATCAATATTTATTAATTAAATTCGTTTAAAATAAATATTATTTTTTAATTTAAATGTTAGTTTTAATGAATGAATTTTAAATAGATATATTATTTTAAAAAATAAACCTATTAACAAAATATAATATTAATTTTCATAAATTTTAAATTCAAAATTATTTTAAAAATATATACATATAAACAAAATATATTACATATAAATACATAAATATTCCTATAAAGTACATGGATGTAATTTTTAAAAATCAATATCATTTTTTTTTTAAATACTGAAAATTAATCTTTACTGATATCAATTTAATATTTCAATGTGTATCAATATTAATATTTAAATAAAATTGGCTTTGTGAGACTTAAAAATCTTTATAGTCTATTATGATAAAAAGAAAAGATACATTTTTAATAGATGATTGTAATCTTTAGGTTAATAGTTTTTCAACTTATTTTTATATAAATTTTATATATAACTATTTTAAATAATATATATATATATATATATATATATATATATATATATATATATATATATATATATATATATATATATATATATATTATTAAATTGAATTTTTATTGAAATTTACCATTGCTTTTTCTAAGTAGAGAGATAAGGATAAGTGAAAGGAAACTGTAAGACTTTCAATTTAATGGGGTATGTGAATTTTTTTTTGCATTTTACATAAAGAAAGTTTTCATAGTGTTGAGGTGTACAAGAAGTTTTCATTTGGAATAGTGGGGCTTTGTAAAAATGATTGAGGAAATAGAGCATAATGTAGATCCACAGAAAGATACAAAGACTCTATCCTTGTTTTTGTTGTTGTGATCAAAATATAAATAAATACAAATTAAATAAATATTTTGAGAAATACATTCATAACATTCTAATTTTTATTTCTTTCAAAAAAAAAATATTTAAATACATTTTTTTTATTTAAATAATAATATAGAATATAATGCCTTACCTCCACATACAAAACTATTAAATATTTAATTCAAAGTTTAATTTTTCTAACAAACCATATATATGGTTAGGTGACACCAAAATTATAGAAATCATGGATGATACATAGTCCACTTTTATCAATTTCACTATCCAAACTTTATCCTTGTTTTATCTTAAATAAAAGATAGTTCCATTGAGCACTTGTCCTTATTTATTAGATTAGCAAAGTTTCCTTGTTTTTGTGATTGGTATTTGCATTTACATATTTAGTTTGCAATAAAAACCTCATAAATGTTATCTTAAGAATTAAGAAAAGATTGAAAATTACTATGAAGTTACTATTTTGATTTCAATGATTAGAAGTTAGTTTAAAGTGGAGAAAATACTTTCCATTTAGGTTGGAATTGATTTTAAACAAATAAAACTATCAAGTTACTATTTTGATTTCAATGATTAGAAGTTAGTTTAAAGTGGATAAAATACTTTCCATTTAGGTTGGAATTGATTTTAAACAAATAAAAACTTAAAAATTTTTGTAATGTAAATTTGATGAGGATTAATTGTTTTTCAGTCAATTTTTTTTAATATTATTATATGTAAATTTTTCATAATTAAAAAATAAGTTTTAAGAGAGTTATAATTAAAGAAAATAATAACTTACTAGTCTAGCTTTATAACAATAATATAAGAATTCTGGAGCGATTGGAGAGGAGCAGTGATTGGGTTGAAGCTCTACAGATCCCTGATCTTTGCTCGTCCGCCCTGCCGGCCAATCCGTTCAGAGCATTCCTGATCTCTCAGTGGCACTCCACTTGAATCACCCCATGAACACCTCAGGGTGGGGGGTTCGACCCCCCCAACCTTCAGCCCTTTTTTTTTCGGCAGCAATCCCTCTAATACCTCCAACATCCCATCCAGCTCTAGATCCAGGGGCAACAGTAATGATTTGGCTGTAAATGGATCTGCATCCGCGAGGCAAGTTCCCAGTCAACACAGTGCGAAAGATCCATCCCCTTGCAAGCCCATCTCGGAGGAAATACCCATATTAATCATCGAAGATACATGGATCAACGAATACAGAGACCACATGAGTAAGCATGCCCTAATATGCCGATTCATGGTGGTTCGACTCAATGAAAAGGCTCTCTGCTGGTGGATAAACCAGAAATGGAAACCCAAAGGGGACTACAAACTTCAGCTGGGATCAAGAAGCTTTTTCATTATCATTTTTGCTCACAGGGATGACAGAGATCGCATCTTCGAAGGAGGCCCGTACTTCTACAACTCTGCAGGACTTTACATAATGTACTGGAGACCCAACTTCGCTCTAGAACAAGAAGATTTCAAAAAAGTTCCAGTATGGATTTGCCTTTACTCTTTTGTTGTTGCCTACTGGAACAAGCGCATATTGGAAGCCATAGGAAATCAGTTGGGAGTCTTTGTCAAAACCTCAGATCTCACATCACAAGGTAAGTACATAGCCTATGCTAGAATCTGTGTTTACCTAGATATTTCAGGACCCCTCCCAGGCCATATTAAGCTGATCCATAAAGGAATGCAGTGGAAGCAAACCATTGATTATGAAAATATCCCATTCAGATGTCGAACATGCCGAAAACATGGAAATCTTAGTCATGGCTACCCTGCTAATCAACCCCCACCTCAGCCCCAACAGGAAAAAGTGGCTACTCCACCCCCTGGTTTCACCTACATTTCAAGAAAGAACAAAGGGAAGAAAGGAAAAAATCCTCCGAAACCCTCCACCAATACTACCCCCACTAATACCGCCTCCACCTAGCAAAATAGCTTTGAAGCTCTCATAAATCTTGACTCAACTGAGCACCCTATAGTCTCTCATGCCCCCACTGTTCAAGATCCATCAATGATAAGTCAATCATCTAATCCAACCAACTCTCTCAGCCCAAACTCTGATTTAATCCACGCCCAGGCACAACAACACAACCCGAAATTCTCTCCCATCCAGATCAATACCAGCCACACCTCATTGCAAACCCCTCCATGCACAAAAATTCAAATAGACCAGCCATCCTCAACCACTTCAACCAATCCTTTGGAGGAGATCCTAGGAGATCTAGATCTCCAAAAGGTCAATGAGCAATGGTCCAAACTAGGAGTGGATTCCATTCCCCAAGAACACTTGGAAAAAATAGAAATGGCATACCTGCAGCTGGAATATATCAACCAGAATGTGGCCAAAAGGCAATGGGGAAACAACAACCAAACGGGCATTCAAGCCAACCTGGATCTGGACCAATATAGGCCACAAGGACTAGGAAGAAAGAGAGGGCAAAAATCCACAAGACAACAAATACAAGAACTAGGCAGACGCCTAATCAATGAAGGAAAAATCAGGGCCTTGGTCCTATCTGCTCCAAAGGTAACTCAATGAAAATCAAAACCTGGAACATCAGGGGGCTAGACATCACCTCCAAAAGAAGGATCCTGAAAAATCGTTTATTCTCGCAACACCCAGACCTCATACTTCTTCAAGAATCCAAATGCTCTCCCAAAGGCACTGAAATGCTTAAAAAAATCTTTTCCAAAAGTCACCATTGCATAAGCATAGATGCCATCGAGCAAGCAGGAGGGTTACTCACGTTTTGGAACAAAAGAAAATTCTTCATGCAGAATGCTCTGTCCACCAAGCACTTGGTATCAGTCATATTTAACATGTCAGACTCATGGCAAATGATATGCATCACCAACGCGTATGGACCCCAAAGAATCCAGGAAAAGTTGAAGATGCTGCAAGACCTGGACGAAGTCCGACAACACCATGGGGCAAACCACTGGATTTTAGGTGGTGACTTCAACATGATCACCAATCTAGCGGAAAAAAATGGAGGCTTACGAAGATTGGATAAAGACTCGGAAGCATTCAACACCTTTATTGCTGAATCCAAACTCATTGACATCCCCACAGTCAATGGTCTGCATACTTGGAACAATAAGCAAGGAGGAAACAGACAAATAACATCAAGGCTCGATAGGTTCCTTATGTCAGAATCCATTATGCTTCAAAATATAGACATGGATGCTAGCATTCTGCCTATTGGGGGATCTGATCACTGGCCAGTGTAGATTCCCTTCACCAATTTGGACAGACCCCACAACAGACCATTCAGATTCGAGGCCTTCTGGATAGATCACCCATCATTCATGCAAAACATACAACACTGGTGGACTCAAGCCACCATAAGGAGCGACAATATCATGCACATATTCTAGCAGAAGCTCAAAATAATAAAATCCAACCTCAAATGCTGGAACAAGAACACCTTTGGCGACATATTTAAAGCCAAAAAAGAACTCGAGGAAAAAATGGCGAACCTACAGCAAAAATTGATCAAAGAAGGGCCCAATGATGAAATGATAGCTCAAGAATCAAACCTTCAAAGGTAATGGGAAGAAAGGCTAAAACAAGAAGAGTTGTTGTGGAGGCAGATATCGAGGGTGAAATGGTTAAAACAGGGAGAACGCAACACAAGCTTCTTTCACAAGTCAACTATCCAGCATAGAGTAAATAATCCCATTCTCTCCCTCAAAAAAGCTGATGGCGATAAAGTTTATACCAGGGAGAAAATAGGATCTGAACTTAACTCATATTTCAATTCTCTTCTCAGCGATCCCATTCAAGACAAAACCCAAGCCATCAATGAAGTTATCGATGCTATCCCCACCTTAGTCACAAAGGAGCAAAACTCCCTTCTTCTAAGAGAATTCACTAAGTAGGAGATTGAAGAAGAAATCTTCACCATGGCCTCGAATAAGGCTCCCAGAACAGACGGCTTTACAATTGAATTCTTTAAAGCTTGCTGGCCCATTATCAAGGCTGACCTTCTCAACCTAGTAAGGAAATTTCACAGAACCAAGAAAGTGCTGCCTACCATCAATGCCACTTTCCTCACCTTAATTCCCAAATCAGACCATGCTGACTCCCTCGACAAGTTTCGACCCATAGCCCTTTGTAATGTCCTTTATAAAATCCTTTCTAAACTGATGGCTAATAGACTTAAATCCATCCTCCCCTCAATCATTTCTCCAGAGAAAACTGGATACGTTGAAGGCAGGTAGATCACTGACAACATAATCCTCACTCAGGAAGTGTTGCATTCTCTTAAAACAAAAAGGAATTCAGGTATGCTCATCCAGATTGACCTTTCGAAGGCCTTTGATAAAATTAGCTGGCACTACATAAGAGAAATCCTCCAGGCTTTTGGATTTAGTCAGCTATGGATAAATTGGATAATGGAACTGGTCTCGGGAGCTTTCTTTTCAATCCTGCTGAATGGAGGACCCCTTCAACCCTTCGTTCCGTCTAGAGGTATAAGGAAAGGATATCCCCTATCTCCTTTTCTCTTTGTTATTATGGCAGAAGGTTTGGGAAGATCTTTATCCAAGGCGAAACAGCATAATCAACTCAAAGGCATCAAACTGGTACACCAAGTACCCAAAGTAATGCATCAGCAATTCGTAGATGATACAATTCTCATGGGCGCCCCCACATTGCAAGAAGCTCGAACCATCAACAAAGTGTTAAAGACTTTCTCAGAAGCCTCAGGTATGAAAATCGATCTCACAAAATCCAAACTATTTTTCTTCAACACATCCATTCCTGTGCAGAGAAATCTCAGTAGAATTCTTAATATTCAAAAGAACTCCCTTCCAACCAAATACCTTGGTATCCCACTCTCGGAATATTCCCACAAATCTGCCAACTGGGAAGCCCTCCTCAACAAAATGAGGGCCATGTTAAGCAGTTGGACCCACCGGGCCTTAAACATGGCCATTAGACTGATATTGGTCAAATCCGTTCTTCAAACCATGCCAGCTTACATGTTTTCAGCCCTTGCAGCCTCTAAGGCTATTTATAAATCCATTCGAAGCATACAACGATCCTTCCTCTGGAATGGGGCCTCTAAGAAATCCAAATGGGCCCTCCTCAAGTGGACAGACATTTGCAAACCAAAATTGGAGGGAGGGATGGGCTTAAGAGACCCCGAGATATTAAGCAAGGCCGTAGTAGCAAAAATCTGGTGAAGATGGGTAGAAAATCCTAACTCCCTCTAGGGCACCTTGTGGAAAGAAAAGTATACAAATCAAATCAGGGACAAAGACCTCATCAAGCTTACTGGCACCACTCAAGGATCCCCCATCTAGAACAAAGCATGGGAAAATCGACATATTATTCAGCAGCACAGCTTCTGGGAAGTGCACCAAGGCAACACTGCCCTATTCTGGGAAGATGCCTGGCAGCAGCTCCCACCCCTGGACCACCCAGACTGGAACACTCTTAAAAGGGCTATGCAAGAGGCAGGAATGGTCACAGTAGCATAATACTAGCAACTTGTGAACGAGGCAACCACATGGCAAAAATGGTTACCAAAAGAATAATGGCATACCCAAGCATGCCCAGTGAATGTAGACCATCTTCTATAAGACTTGGATAAAAGAAGAATCCTAAAATATAACAAGGAGGATATCCTAAGATGGGGAAGTAATCCCAAAGGAATGTTCAACCTCAAAGAAGCATATCAGATCTCAGCTGCCTCCCCAGATCCGCAACCAAACCACAAATGACAAGCCCTTTGGAACAGAGGAACATGGCTAAAAATCACACTTTTCTCCTGGCTGGTCTTGCATAGCAAAGCACTCACATGGGAAAATCTTCATAAATGAGGCTTCGTAGGCCCTTCCCGATGTGTGCTCTGTGAGAATGGTCTGGAAACTCTAAATCACATACTCAACACCTGCCCCACGGCTTGCGCTCTGTGGGATGACATGGCCCTGGTCTTCAGACAATCCGACAGAGATAGAAACTCCATCCAACTCTCACTCAGCAAGTGGATATCTTCCATATCCTCCAATCTATTGGTCAATAGCGCTTGGAATCTTATTCTGGGAGCCATAGCATGGATCTTATGGAAAGAGCGAAATGCAAGAATATTCAAGAACTCAGCAATGGCACTTAACATGTTGACAAGGAAAGTGCAACAGCTCATCACAGAGTCGATCAATGCCATGGGCATATTGCAGACAGAGGGAAACACATCTCTGACTGATGAAAGAATTATATAGATCTTGAATCTTAAAACCATGACCAACCTTGTTGGGCGGAACCAGGCCTCAACAGGAAAAACGCAGGACAAATGGACTCTGCCTGCATTTAACACATTCAAACTCAATTTCGACGGGGCATGAAAACAAAACCCGGGAATTGCAGGTTACGGGGGAGCAGTAAGGAATCATACCGGCACCATCCATCTCATCTATTATGTAAATCTTGGCGTGAACACCAATAACGCTGCAGAACTAATCGCTCTCATCCGTGGTATCACTCTGGCTGATCGCTACAGACTTCTACCTCTGGTAGTGGAAGGCAACTCGGAGATCATAATCAGGCTAATGAGAAAACTACAGATGGGCGCGCAGGTGGACAAAGTGACCCCAAGTTGGAGACTCTCGACAATCCTGAAGGACCTACAAGGCCAACTCTGCAATACGCAAGGGATCACCTTTCAAGTAGTTCGCAGAACAACAAACAAGATGGCCGATGCCTTGGCCAATGTTGGTGTTGAATCCAAGCTGGACGAGTATCACATCCTTTAGCATGATATGGAGGAGGGGGAACTCAAAGATAAATGCAACACGATCAATAAATCAGATCTGCAAGCTTAGCACTCAACCACAAGGCAATCGATGGATCAACCACAGGAAGGGCATGTCAAGTCACAGAAAATGCCAGAAGTGGCAGGTTTTGCCAAACTGCTCGAGCAATCTCTGTTCGACAGGGCCGTCTCTGCATACCCGAGCCATATCAAAGAATTGCTTGCTCATCCACTTCACACAGCTCAGCACGCCCATCTTTGTTTGACGGGACCATCTATGCTTGCCCAAACCTTCTCTATTTCCGCTTGGCTTCTATTTGTAAGCGCCAGGATGTTAGCCAATACACATTCGCTGAATGCTCTACCCAGGAAATTATGTAAGGCCATCTCAAGGAGGTCCCATTGACTCCCGCTTGCACTATGTATTTCTATGTAATCAATTAATATAAATTTGCTTTACCTTTACCAAAGAAAAAAAAAAAAAAAAACATTAATATAACACTAAAATTTTTATTTATAAGATTTATGCAAAAAAAAAAAATATCCAACTAAAAATTGCCCTAACTTCAATCTTTCTCCATATTCTTTTAAATGTATAAATATCTTATTTCCATTTAATCAGCGAAAAAAATAAAATCACCCGAACTATTCTTACCATTATGTAACTTAACTTCCCACTTATTATGTAACTTAACTTCACTCTGAATTACTCATTATAACAATTTATAATAACCCACTTAAATTCTTAAAATTCAAAGTCTCAAATTCCAAACTGCATTGGATTGTTAAATGTTAGCTTAACCCTAGTAATATGTGTATGGTATCCTTGTATACCATTTTGGAAATCGAAACACTTGCCATTTAGTTTGGTTTTTATTAATTACCATATATATAGGTACTGTCGGGGCTTGGGATTTTTCCTTTTCAAAAACTAGTATTTTTTAGTGTGATTTTATATTAAGTGAATTATTTACAAGTTTCCATTTGGTACTGGAAAAATTAGATTCTCAATACTTTGGAAAAAATAGATTCTCTGGAAAAAATTTGGGAATATACATTTTATAAATACTTAAAAAATATTATTTTTTCTAAATATACAATTTTTTTTATAAATTCTCCAATATTAAAATTTAATGGTTAAAATGTTATAAACGTTTTTAATTTAAAATAATTAAAAATTACTAAAAAAACAAAACAAGATCAAATTTAATAATATTACATAGTGAAAAAAATATAAAATAAAATTTGTTAATAAAAAAAACTTAAAAAATAGATATGAAAAATCTCACATATCTTTAAAAAAAATCATTTCTCAATTATTAAATAAACTCATATAAACTTAAATAATATTAAAAACTACTTAGCAATTTAAAAGCTATTAAATTATATAATATACATTTATGCAACACTGATATAAACCTTTTAATCTTTTTAGTTATCCTACATTAAATATAAATTCCTCTAATTATCAGCAATGCTCACAGTATGGTGAACAAAAACTCGTTAATCAAAATCTAGGGAGATACAATTTCAGAGTGGAAAGGCACCTGAAAAGTCGAAAATATTTTTTGGCGTAAAAGGAAATTAAATTTGTGTGAACATGTTATCGATTTTTTTAAAACAAAATATTTAGTTTTCAAACCTTACCACACTTTATTCAAACATGTGTATTAATCCGCTAAGCTGATGGTATTATCGAACTTTTGTACATTTCATGTTAATTTGTTTGAATTTGGTAACTATGATTTGAACAATTTTTTAATTTTTTTAAAATTCTATAAATTAGTTGGAAAATCTAAAAAATTCCCACATAATAACTATTTTGTTTGTAAAATTTAAAATGATAAGGTGAACACTACATGTTATTGGTCTTGTATGCTCAAACTACAATTTCTTTAAGCAATTTTTTTCAGAAATCTAATTAAAAGAACGCTTGAGTAGTTTTTTTTGCTGGAAAAATACTCAACATTATCATTAAGTTTTAGACACCCAAAATCATGAAATTACACACCTAGATTTCCAAAAAATTATACCAACGTTTTTACAAAATCTATCAACATTTCCATTATTATGACCTCGTTAAGCTACGACATTATGATTCCTTACTCCTTAACTCGTACCATTTGGATATAAGTGTTAATGTGATAGGATTCGTAGTAGTCGATGTGTTATTAGATCAAATACGGCGAGCCTTATTTCAGCTGTCATAGGCCCATTAATGCGGCCCAGGCAGCTGATGCCCGCCGCACGATGATCGTGTGCTTTAATCCAACGGCCGGCATCAGCTGCCTGGGCCGCATTAATGGGCCTATGGCAGCTGAAATAAGGCTCGCCGATCAAATACTGGTTATACGGCAAATACATGCGACAGCCCATCGAATTTCAAACATGTATCCACATGCTCATCTCTCTCTCCAATCACAAATATAAACATGTTTCCTTTGATTCAACAATTATGCCGCACACTTTAAAAAGAGAGTGATTTCATTGTACGTCATGATATCGCTGATAACATGTTGTCTTGTTGTCAACGTCCACATTTTTAGATCACAGATGACATAAGTGCAATTTATTTTTTGAAAGCACGGATTGATTAATGGGCTTATTGGACATTGTTAAGAAAATTGGGATGGGTGCAGGCTGCAATGGTTTACTGTATAATGGTTTGGAATTTCATGATCTTGGCTAAAGCTTTATATGTTTTTTTGATTTATGTCGGAATTTCTGAAATATTTCAAAGACACAAAGGAAATAAAATTTCTCAACACAAACACAAAGATTCAATGAAAAAGTTAATTGCTGGATAGAGATGTATAAAACACTATTTCATTATGCTTTGAAAAGCTATTAAAAAATGCGTCTCATCCTCTAATGTAGAATCTTTACTGGGTAAGTTCTTCCACTTGATAAGATACTCTGAAATTGATCGATTTCGTAGCTGTTGAGTTCTTATTTCCGTGACCGCTTCGGGTTTTAATATGATTTTTCCTTCCTCATCAAGTTCTGGCAATATAGTTTGAACTGGAAGATTTTCACTTATAACCTTATTTAAGCATGAAACATGGAAAATTGGATGCACTCGCGAAGAACCAGGAAGCTCTAATTTGTATGCCATAGTACCAATCTTTTGCAACACCTTGTATGGACCATAATACTTTGGTGATAGTTTATTATCCTTCATAACTTGCTTGAGGGACATTTGTTTGTATGGTTGTAGCCGTAAAATTACCCAGGATATCAAATGTTGACATCAAAACTAATGTTGTGAAACCAACTCCAAAAAGAGAAGAAAAAAAAATCAAACTGCTTCACACACAACATTGCAAATCTACTCTCTGTCTTTAATACACATACACAGTCTAATTTCATCTCTCATAAAAACAAAAATTACATTACATATATATGAAAATGAAAAACCTAATCTTATTCAATGCGATTGTTCAACAACCTATACTTGGGTCGTCAAACAGACCCATACTTCATTAAGTGGCATTGGCTCTTCGCAGTGCATTATTGCGAAGGCACCTCATGGTTTGGACTGACCATCGGGCTTGTGCTCACGTAGTGAATATCAACTATTGATCTCCGATCAAAGCGCGATGGCCGGGTCAACTGTGGAGGCACCCATGCGGTTAAACAACGAGAAATTTGTGCCCGTGAGTTATCGTTGATTTCAGATCAACAGTAATCGTGGCTGTTGATATGGACAGATTTTAACAGGTGCGACGATGCGCTATTGGCTGATGGTGGACCCCGGCGGACTTCAAACAAAAATCAAACTCCTTTTGATAATTTTATCACATCCAAAATTGGTTGGTGTGACGTCATCTTCCGGACGCACGATAAAAGTTAATTCGCGATATAATTTTCTATTGGGTCCATTTGGTGCTTGTCCAGGTCAGCTCCTCTTCTATGCGATCGAGCATTGATTGGTCGGCGGGCTTGTGACTAGGTATGGTGGGGTCCGACTTTCACATGGTTTGGGTAAGTGATGACGTCGGCTCAAAAATGCGTGATCGCCTTCAGATTGGTTGGCGAAATGAGGACGTGGATGCATGGGCTCCATGGGAGTTACATGGCCCATTTAAATCAAAACGGCGGTAAAGCAAACGACTGGTGGAAATGGTTAAAATCGGGAGGTAGTGTGGTGCAAACCACGACTTTTCAAAACTGAAAGGCTACTGCTGTGTAAAGTAAATTGGTTATTGCAGGGATTTAAATGTGAAATGGATTGTAGACGAAAACAAAGACTTTCTGCTACTGTTGTCTCTTCGCCCTCCTGCACAGTTGCAGTTGGAATTAATATTTCCAACACTCCCCCTCAATTTCAACTGCTGGATTCTCTTGCATACCCAGACATTTCCTCAAATATTCAAAACTTTTATGCCCCAACGGTTTTATCAGTATATCAACAAACTGTTCTTCAGTTCTGCAATGTTGCAAAATAATTTCACCATTGTTCACTAACTCTCTGATGTAGTGATACTTGGCATCAATGTGGTTTAATTATCTTATGAAACACTAAATTATTTGACAATGCTATTGCTGAGATATTATCACAATAAATTTTTGTGCCTTTTACCTATTCATGACACAAAATCCTCAACATTCTCCTCATCCAAACTGCTTAACATGATGCTGTTGTAGCTGCCACATACTCTGCGTCTACTGTTGATAAAGCCAAAAATGGTTGTTTCTTAGAAGCCCATGAAATGGTTCCTGATCCCATATCAAAAACATAACCAGAGGTGCTTTTCCTATCATCTATACTTCCAACCCAATCACTCTCAGTATATCTAATCAATTCAGAATTTTTTGAAGTGGTGTATAAAATACCATACCTCTTTGTCCCTTTCACATGCCTCAGAATTCTTTTTGTTGCTTGCGAATCTGTCTCCTTTGGCCTTTCCATAAATTTGGAAATTAAACTTATAGCATGCATAATATCAGGCTTAGTTGTAATCAAATACAAAAGGCTGCCAACTATGCTCTTATACAAACTTGGATCAAAATCCTTGCTGCTGTCTTCTTTGCTTAAATTCGATCCCATCACTGTAGGAGTAATTGCTTCCTTGCAATCCTGCATATTAAATCTTTCCAAAACTTCTTTAACATAATTTTCTTGAGAAATAAAAATTTTATTTTCATTCTTCTCTACTTCTATTCCTAAGAAGTATCTCATCAATCTCATATCAGTCATTTCAAATTCTTCTTTCATGACTGTTTTAAAATTCTCAATGAAGTAAGCATCATTACCTGGGAATATCACATCATCAACATATAAAATAACAATTAGCATCTTACCATCTTTCTCTTTGATGTATAATGTGGGTTCTCCTTCACATTTCTCAAACCCATTTTCAAGTAGATAGGGATTTATCTTACTGTACAATGTTTTTGGTGCTTGTTTCAGCTCATAAATAGTTTTCTTCAATCTGCATACTTTATGCTCTTGGCCTTTTTTCTCATAGCCCAGAGGTTGTTCAACATAAACCTCTTCCATCAATATTCCATTTAAGAATGCTGATTTCACATCCATTTGATAAATTTTCCACTTGTGTTGTGCTGCTATGGACATCACTACTCTTACTATTTCCATTCTTGCAACCGGTACAAATGTTTCTTCATAGTCTCTTCCTTGTTGTTGTTTGTAACCTTTGACAACAAGTCTGGGCTTATGCCTTTCAATTTTACCTTCAACATTGCGTTTGGTCTTGTAGACCTATTTCACTCCAATGACTTCCTTACCTTTTGGGAGATCAAGTAATTCTCATGTATTGTTTTTCTTTATGGAATTCATTTCTTTATCCATAGCATCTATCCATTTCTTATCTTTTACTACTTCTTCAAAATGAATATGATCATCCACATGAAAATACAATGCAAATAAATAGTTCATACCTTCTTCTTGTTCATAAATTTCATTCAGACCTCTGAATCTAGTTCCTTTTTCACTTGCTGGACTTGTGCTTGTAGAAGCACTCAAATCTGCTCCTTGTGATGTGCTTGGAGAATCACTGTCATCACTTCTCAAGTGTGTTCTCATACCTGATTGTGGTGTCCCTTGCTGTCTTTGTGTTGGTGGAGGTGGTGCTGCTAATGAAGAATGTATTTCAACCATCTCTTTTTCATTATCATCATGAGAAAAACAACTTTTTACATTCACTGTTTTCTCAATGCTTCCATCCCAAGCTTCTTCCTCAATGAACTGTATATCTATGCTTATAACAAAATTCTTGGTGGATGGATTATACAATCAGTATGCTTTGGATTATTCACTGTATCTAATAAATATGCACTTCTCCCCATTACTGTCCAAATTCTTCCTTAGCTGATCTACAATGTGTGCATAAGCCACACAACCAAAAAATTTCATGTGGGTGACAAACTATTTTATGCCACTCCATGCTTCTTCAGAAACTCTGTTCATAACACTCTTTGTTGGGAATCTATTCAAGATATATACTGCATAATGTAATACTTCAACTCAATATTCATTTGGCAAATGTTTTGCCTTCAACATGCTTCTTACCATGTCCATGATGGTTCAGTTTTCCTTTCAACAACTTCATTTTGCTGCGGTGTATACCTTGCTGTAATTTTCTTGTGTATTCCATTTTCTCTACAAAAACACAGAAATTCTTTTGTGATATATTCTCCTCTTCTATTTGTTCTTAAGAACTTAATATGCTGCCCACTTTGATTCTCTACAAGAGCCTTAAAGTGGCAGAATTTCTCAAACACCTCACTCCAAGTTTTTCTTATGAAATCATCAATGAAAGTTAGCATATAGTAGTTGTTTGCTAATGATGGTTTTTGTGTTCCTGATGGAAAGTCTTTTTTGTGTTGTTTGCCCAAGATGCATCCTTTACATAGGCTGTCTGGTTTCTCAATCAATGGTAATCCCTTTACCATTTCTTTCCTATGTAACAAATTCAGACCTCCAAAGTTGAGATGTCCAATTCTCAAGTTCCATAACCAGTTTTCATCTTTTGCTTCTTTGGAATGTCTCTTATGTCACTGCTGCCATTTTAGTGCCTTTCTTCAAATCTTCTCTCATCTTGAGAGGGAACATTCTGTTTCTTGTCATATTCATTTGTGTAATGCATTGTTTTCTTGGTTTTTTATCCATAATAATGCATACATCATCTTCAAAGAAAACATTGTACCCTTTCTGAATGAGTTGTCCAATGTTCAAAAGGTTACACTTCATACCAGACATATAATATACATCTGATATGGATCTTCTTTTTCCTTTCTTTGTCAAAACACTTACTCTGCCTTTTCCCATGACAGAGACCTCACTGTCTATCCCCAATGTTACTTTAGACTTCACATTTTCATCTAAAATGGAAAACATTGAATTTTTTGTAGTCACATTCTAAATCTAGAAACCATATATCTTCACTCTTTTCTTTAGTCATATTACATGCTAAAAATAGCTTCTCTTAACTGATATTTTATTTAGTAAAATTAGCACTGGGTCTATTACCCATGTCACTCTATTTCTTCCTACATTCATTGGCATAATGGACATACTTATTACAGTAATGACATTGGACTTGGGATTTATCATACCTTTGTCTATGTACTTGATTTTTTCCACCTTGTTGGTTGTTGCCTTGGCCTTGGTTCTGATTTTGATTGTCGCCCCTTCCATGAGTATTTGTAGGGTTGTTTCTTCCTCCTCTGTTTTGGCTTCTGCCTTTTCCATTTCCTCTATAGTTTCTTCTGCCTTGACCTCTTCCTCTTCCAAAGGACATTTGGGTTTTGAAGGCATGCTCCAAATATGAGTTTGTTGTTCTACCCAATCTTTATTCATATGTCATCAGTGATGCATGAATCTAATCAACTGTAAACTTTGAGAGATCCTTTGTATCTTCAATGGTTGTGACTATCACATCAAACCTTGAGGGTAAACTCCTCAATAATTTCTTAACTATTATTCTCTCTTCTACTATCTCTCAATGAGATCTCATTTGGGTGACCAACCCAATCAGTAGAGTAAATAATGAATCTATTGTATCAGACTCTTTCATGCAAATAACTTCAAAATCTCTTCTCATTAATTGAAGCTTTATTGTCTTTACCTTTTCCATTCCTTGGTAAGCTATCTCGAGGGTATGCCATGCATCCTTGGACCTCTTAGCTACTGCAATCCTTGAAAATACACTTTCATGCACTACTTGATAGAGATAGAAGAGGGCTTTTGAGTCCTTCTTCCTATTGCTCTTCAGAAAATCTTTCTTTACCTATGTTATGGAATTAAATGCATTTTCATCTGCTGGTTCTTCTAGACCATGTTCAATAAGTTCCCATAAATCTTGAGAGGCAAACATGGCTCTCATTGTGATTGCCCAATAGTCATTGTTCTTCCCATTGAACTGTGGGAGTTGAGTATTTCCTATATTCATGCTTGTGCTGACTCCTGCCATGGGTAACTTATTGAACTATTCTTTTAAAACTTGACTGTGTTTTTAAACAAACCTTCTCTATGCTTGAGAGATAAACTGTCTCTAAAGAGACTTCTGTGGACTGCAATTTTTTTACAACAAAACTCAAACTCTGTTTTGATAAATACCTAGCCTTTGCTGAGCCTTCACACTGCTATAGAACTGCTTCAACAACTCCTTCCTTTAGCTTCTTAGACAAACTTCAAAAAGCCTGGACTAGCTCTGATACCATGTCGGAATTTCTAAAATATTCCAAACACACAGAGGAAATAAAATTCCTCAACACAAACACAGAGATTCAATACAAAATTGAATTTTTGGACAAAGTTGCATAAAACACTATTTCATTATGCTTTGAAAAGCTATTACAAATGTGAGTCTTTAGAATTGCAATGTTCTGACATTAAGGGAATTTTGAGGTCTAAAATGGGTCTCCTAAGGAAAATGTATAATCAAAATTCACTTTATGAGAGCCAATCACATTTTAGGGGATGACATCATCCCTAATGGTTGAGATGGCATTGATTGAGTTAAAGGTACTTACTTGTCACATTCTCAATGGTGGATAAAAGCTCATGGTTAACCATGGTAGTGCTCTAAGTACTTTTAAAATCAAAGTAAAGTACTCATAATAAATGTCATTTCACACTTTTTGAATAAAAATATATTATTGCCATTTCATATTTCTTGAAAGAAACAATGCATATCCCAAT
Organism: Pinus albicaulis; assembly: GCA_034641835.2. Lineage (NCBI taxonomy): Eukaryota > Viridiplantae > Streptophyta > Pinopsida > Pinales > Pinaceae > Pinus > Pinus albicaulis. The sequence continues at coordinate 1,453,002,543 of CM076570.1, read as the reverse complement.
ATATTTATTATACTATATTATATTATTTTTATATAGTATATTAATTACATGTTATTATATAATTTAAATAATATAAATTTTAATTAATAGCATATAATAATTAAGAAATTATAAATTTATATTTATATTTTATTTTAAGTTATTTAAGTACAAAGGACAAATGCATTAGTTGTTCAATGATAATGATTTTTTTTTTAAAAGCTCATTTTTATTTATAGTCACATCAATACAATTTTTTTATTAATTTTATTTTGGTATAACTTTTGAATTGAATTTAACTATGGTTACATGGATTGTGGTGCAAAAAGTGAATTGCAAATTCATAAATATTATTTTATTAGTTTAACTATTATTTTATTATTTCCTTAGGAGGCCCATTTTAGACCTCAAAATTCTCCTAATGTTTAAAAAAAAAATTCAAGCTGCTTCACACATAGCGTTGCAAATCTGCTCTCTATCTTCAATACACACACACAATCTAAATTCATCTCTCATAAAAACAAAAATTACATTACATATATATGAAAATGAAAACCATAATCTTATTCAATGCAGTAGTTCAACAACTTGTACTTGGGTCATCAGATTGACCCATACTTCATTAAGTAGCATTAGCTCTTCGCAGTGCATCACTGCGGAGGCACCTCATGGTCTGGACTGACCATTGGGCTTGTGCTCCTGCAGTGAATATCAATTGTTGATCTTTGGTCAAAGTGCGATGGCCGGGTCAACTACGGAGGAACCCCTCCGGTTAAATGACGAGCAATTTGTGCCCACGGGTTATCGTTGATCTTAGATCGACGGTAGTTGCACCCGTTGATATGGGTGGACTTTAACAGGTGCGACGATGCATTATTGGCTGATGGTGGACCCCGACAGACTTTAAACATAAATTAAACTCCTTTTGATAATTTTATCGCATCCAAAATTCGCTGGTGTGACATTAGCTTCTAGACGCGCGATAAAAGATAATTCACGATATAATTTTCTATTAGTTTTGTTTGGAGCTTGTCCACATCAGCTCCTCTTCTATGCGATCAGGCGTTGATTGGCCGTCAGGTTTGTGACTAGGCATGGTGGGGTCTGACTTTCGCATGGTTTGGGTAAGTGATGATGTTGGCTCAAAAATGCGCAATAGCCTTCCGATTGGTTGGCGAAATGAGAATGTGGATGTGTGGGCTCCACGGGAGTTACATGGCCCATTTAAATCAAAACGGAAGTAAAGAAAACGACGGGTGGAAATGGTTAAGGACAGGAGGTAGCGTGGTGCAGACTATGACTTTTCAAAACTGAAAGGCTACTACCATGTAAAGTAAATTGGTTATTGCAGGGATTTAAAAGCAAGATGGAGTGTAGACGAAAACGAAGACTTTCTGCTGCTGTTGTCTCTTCGTCCTCCTACACAGTTGTAGTTGGAATTAATATTTCCAACAATTTACGCTGGACATTGCTTTGACGTGTTGACGTGTTAGAAGCTTGTCAATTGCAATGACTAGGGATAGATTGAGTACCTTGGATAATAACTTACTCTATTTTCGTATCCTCTCCAAAATTTCCTTGAGAGATGCAATTCGCTACTCTCTGCTCTCACGTAGGTGGCGATGGCTTTGGACCTCATTAACCCATCTGAAATTTTCAGAAGACTGTTTTACCCGAAAAGTAATTGATAATATTCTCTTCTTTCATTCTACTGAGCTCGAAAGATAGGAGATTTTCGGGTTCTATTCTCACAAAATATTGTGGAAATGGTTCCATTTTGCATCCCTTAAAAGAGTGAAACAGATCAGTATTAAAGTTAGGAATCTTCCCATCTCTCTATTTTACTGCGACTATATCATAGTTTTGAAGCTTTCCTGTTGGAAATACACACAGAAATTCACACAGCTAATGCTTCATTTTTGCAGTTTCAGATACCTTATAACCTGTTCTCTAAAAGGCGTATGGACCAATGATGGTATCCTTGAGCAGCTTGTAGCAAAATTCCCTCTTCTTGAAATTTGAGAATCAAACATTGTAAAGGGCTCAGATATTTGAAAGTGTGTGCTGTCAATGTCAAGTATTTAGGGTTTCAAGGAAATTACAGTGCAAAGTCTTTGACAGTGAACTGCCCAACGCTGGTGGATATCAGACTACTGCATTGTAGCTATACATTGGATATGAAGCTTCAGTCATGTGAGGCTCTACATTTTCACACAGTGAATGACGTGGCACTCTGATGCCTTTCGACTGCGACTCGTTGAGAAAAATTAGGCTTTTTGGGTCGCGCATGCATGTGATTTCTCTAGCAGTTCTTAGTCGTTTTCAATACCTGGAAGAACTCATCATAGAAAGTATGGAGAAGGTAAATACTTGAACAGCTCTTAGCTTTCTAGCTTCATTTTTGAGCATCTTGGTTTCATTATAGAGATTTACAATGGCAAATTCTTCATGGCAGAACAAGTAGTAGGGTCAGAGGCAGCAAACTTGATTCTTCGCCTGGAAAACCTAAAGAAGGTGCACGTAAGGGTTTCAAGCTATAATGGGGATGAAGTTTCTCTGATCGGTTGCCTTTTAAGAAGTGCTCCTTCTCTCCAAATAGTGACACTTGCATTACCCAGTTGCCCTCAATATATCCATGAGCAGAGATTCTTAAAGCAGATTTTGGGTTTGAAAAGATCTTCTAGAAAATGTTCGGTACTTGTAACAGAAGATCATAGTGAATACTGCGAGGGGTGCCAGCGTTCTTCAGACGACAAAGATCAGGATGTGTCTTCATCATCAGCTAGTGAAGATGATGAATAATCCTCTATGTAGAAAACTAAAGATTTTCCAAAAAACATAGAAACAATTTTCAAAAGAGGCATGCGGATTGAATTGGTATTTTAATAATTTTGAGGGATTATTAAGCTCAGTTTTTTCTTCTATAATTTCATGGTCAGTATCTTATGAAGTTTTACATAATTCCGGCTTTTCAAAGTCACTGCAAAAGCCTTTTATTGTCAGTCATTGCAACATCAAAGCTATGCTAATTGCAAAATCAAATTTAAGCATTTAGCATATATCAAGTTCGATAACATTACAAGTTTCCTTTCCATTTATCATTTAATATCTAGTTAATGCATTTATCATTTATTTATTAACATAATTACTCTCTGCAAGAGTGAGTTTCTTTTGGCATTATGCATTAATAAACGTGAGAGGTTTTACAGCATTTTCTATTCATAAATTTTGCAGTTAAAGTGTTTTGATTCAAATTTTTCGGTGTGCAAGGACAAATGGTAATTAAATGTTTTCCGCCGTGTGTGCCTTCAAACTGTGAGCAGTGTTTTCTTTGATAATTGTTTCCTTGCTTCTTATAAGATTTCATAATATTTGGGAAATTTACGATGAAAATAAAAATAGTGAATTAAAGGATAAATATTTCATAGTCATTCTTATAAAAAGCAATTGTTGGATTTGCTAAATAACCAATTCATCAGATTGCAAAATATTTAGGAAATTTACAATCAAAATAAAAATAGTCAACTAAATAAAAGGTCAATACTTCATAATCATTCTCATAAAAAGCTTTTATTTAAGGCATTGAATTGTTTGGAAGTGGTTAGAGCATTTCTCAGTTTTGAAGATTTTCATTATGCAGTAGGCTCGTTTCATGAGTCCAGATCACACAAAAATTATGATTGAAGAGACCAAATTTGTAATATTCCTGGATGTTTGTTTTGACCCATTGCACAATTTTCTTACATGATGGTAAGGGTCATACATTTTTTAATATTTTGATTCATTCAATTTTAGGATTTCACTGAATAAGACCTAGCCACTGGGAGTGATTCTCTATGAGTATTTGGACATGCAGCATACGCTAGCCTGCTTTTCAACCCCGTCCCTTGCATGTTTTTACTATCATCGGCGCTTGATGACGCAGTATTGTGAACTGCACATATCTTGATTATGCCGTGCGTTGAATGGCATCTACAGTTAGGTTGTCCGTCATTACGTAGTATTTTGGAATTTGAACTGCACATATCATGATTATTTTGGATCTTGAATTGCATGGCAGTCCGTTATTATTATTTCCCTATTATTGTTATTCGTGCAATTGCATGCCAGTAAAGGTAGCAAGTGATTTTTTCTTAATTTTAATTAATATTATTTATAACAGATAGCAGGAAATGTTAAAGCATTTATTTGGTGATAAAATATGTACACTTCTAAATTTGATTGTTACATCAATTTATTTTTAGACAAGAGAATTTATATTTTATATATTTTATTGCATGTTTCATAAATTTATTTATATGGTAATATTATTAATAATATTAAAGGGTGTTACAATTTGGTTATTATGGTAATTTTTTTATAGGAATTAGATATTTTTTATTTTGCAAAATTTTGATTTAGAAAAGTTTTAATTTAGATTTTGAAGGTAGAAATAGATTTACTACAGTAAAAAACCTCATTGTATTTAAAATTTTGTATAATTCCCAAAAGTAATGCATTTATATGTTAATATTATTAATAATATTAAAGGATGTTATAATTTGGTTGTTATAGTAATTTTTTATACGAATTAAATGTTTTTTATTTTGCAAAATTTTGATTTAGAAGTGTTTTAATCTCTATATTGAAGGTATAGATTTGTTGAGAATAGTGTTTAAATATAGCCATATAATTGTTGACATTAGTCAGCAGATTTTGTAATTCTCTGTTATTAAAATTTAGTGTAGCAAAGCCAGTGCTCAGAATCATTGGTAGTGTCAGTAGATAATTAGTAGTTGATATATCATAATATTAGTAATAGGTTCATTATATAACAATTTATTTACATACTTGTTTCAATATGAGATTTACAAGTTAGCAATGATCTTTGTTTTTATTGTATTTCATTGCTTTTTATATGTGTTGGGGTCATTCCATATTCTACAATTGGTATCAAAGTAGGTAAAGTTGTTTTGGGTTAAAGTTTTATTGTTAGAAAAAAGTTAAAAGTTAAAAGTTAAAAATGTGGAATTCTAACATGCTTGTTCCAAAATCCAGAATTTGATGGGAACGATTATGATTATTGGTGCATTAAGATGATGACGTTTTTTATTGGAAAAGATTTATGGGAGATTATTGAATCAGGTTACAGAATTTGATGGGAACAATTATGATTCTTGGTGCATTAAGATGCTGACATTTTTTATTGGAAAAGATTTGTGGGAGATTATTAAATCAGGTTATGATGAGAAAGATGATTAGAATTCATTTACAGCCAATGAAAGAACAACAAGAAAGGAAGCAAGGAAGAAGAATGCTGAAGCTTTGTTTCACATTCAGATAGCTCTTGATAAGAGCTTATTTCGACGAATATGAGGAGCAACCACTGCCAAAGATGCCTGGAAGACTTCAAGAATCTTACCAAGGTAGTCATCAAGTTAAGGTGGTCAAGCTTCAGATATTGAAGTGAGAGTTCGAGAATTTGAAGATGCAAGAAGCTCAAAGTATAAGTGACTACTGTGTGAGATTCAAAGATGTGGTCAATAAAATGGCTAGACTTGGGGAACAGTAAGTAATGAAGTTTTAATAAAAAAGGAATTGAGATCTTTAACCCCTAGATGGAATCATGTTGCCATAATATTAGAAGAAAGAAAATATTTGACATAATTAAAGTTTGATCAATTGGTTGGATCTATCATGTCTCATGAAGAAAGATTGAAAGACACTTTTGAAGTTGTTGATAAAGCTTTTTCCTCTAAATTGAAAATTACACAGAATGAAGATGCAATTAGCAGTAGTGCCAAAGCCAATCAAGGTCGAGGTAAATGGCAAAGCCAAAATTCTTCTAGAGGTAGAGGTAGAGGTGGTTCAAGAGGAAGAGGTAGTTCCAAAGGAAGAGGTAGAGGTATATTTGATAAGACAAATGTTCAATGTTACTATTGTAATAGGTATCACCACTTTGAAAGATAATGCAAATTGAAAGAAGGTAAAAATGCTAACTATGCTCAAGAAAGTAGTGAGTATCCTCCAGATCAATTATTTTTATCTTATGCCAAAGGTGAAAATACTAGTAAAGATGTTTGGTACATAGATTCTAGATGCTCTAACCATATGACATGGAATGAGAAATTTTTTTGAGCCAAGGATGGAAGCTTTAAATCAAAGGTCCAGCTTGGTGATGATAAACCATTAGAGGTTGCTGCCAAAGGAGCTATGGAGGTCCAAACAAAATAAAGTATAAAGTGTATTCATGATATTTATTATACTCCACAATTGAAGCACAATTTGTTAAGTGTTGGGTAGCTATGTGAGAAAAATTATAAAGTAGTCTTTGAAAATAAGACATGTACTATTTATGATAATAATAAGGGAAATAGGGTGATCATTGTTGTGCCTATGACAAGAAGTAAGATGTTCCCTTGATGTTTGATGAACATAACAACAACCTTGCAAATACAGCTTATGAGGATTCAAGTTGGCTATGGCAGCTCAGGTATGGGCATTGAAATTTTCACAGTTTGAACTCTCTAACCTCAAATTCATTAGTTTCTGGTTTGCCCAAGGTAGAGGAGAATAAGGAGGTTTGCAAAGGATGTGATAAAGACAAGAATGAAAGGGAAAATCTCCCAAAGGGAAATACATGGATAGCTCATCACCCACTTCAGATTATTCACTGGGACATATGTGGTCCTATGCAAACTAATAGTTTGCGTAAGTCATCATAGCTCATCACTTTTATTGATGATTACTCGAGAAAATGTTGGGTATATTTTTTGAAGGCCAAAAATAAAGCCCTGAATACATTCAAGAAGTTCAAAGCACTTGTAGAAAATGAGAAAGGGTGCAACATCAAATGTTTGTGGACTGACTGTGGAAGATAATTCTACTCAAAATCTTTCCAGAGTTATTGTGATATGAATGGCATCAGGAGGCAACATACTACACACCCCAAAAAAATGGTGTAGCTGAAAGGAAGAATCATACTGTGGTTGAAATGGCAAGGTGCATGTTACAAACTAAGGGATTGATCAATTCTTATTGGGGATATGCAGCTGCTACAATAATGTACATCCTCAATCGTAGCCCCACCAGTGCACTAGAAAAGATGGCTCCTTATGAATCTTGGTATGGAAAAAATCCTAATGTTAATCCTTTCAAATTTTTTGGTTGTTTAGCTTATGTGCATGCACCTGATCAAAATAGAAAAAAATTAGATGAAAAGAGTGAGTTATTCATTTTCATGGAGTATAGTGAGACAAGCAAGGCTTATCAATTGTATAATCCACTCACTAACAAGCTTATTGTCTCAAGAGATGTAATTTTTGATGAAGGGGGAGTTTATGGTCATAAAAAAGGCCATGATGAGAAGAAAAAATCTATTTTGAATGATGATATAATTGTTGATATTGAGCAGCCAACTAATGCTTATGTATCTAGTGGTTTAACTCCACCAAGCAACCCTTCATAAATTTCTTCAGTATCAAGTTCAAGTCCAACTTCTTCTCCAATTTCTACAAGGAAGGTAAGGATATTGAGTGATATATATCAGAGGAGTGCAAATTAAGCACAAGAACAAAACCCAATAGGTGAGACAATGAATTTTATTTATCAACCAAGGCTGATTTTGAACCATCATGTTTTGAAGATGCATGTACTAATGAGGTTTGGGTGCAAGCTATGAAAGAAGAGATGGAGTCCATTCATAGGAATGACACTTGGGAATTGATAGAGCTTCCACATGAAAAGAAGAAGATTGGCACCAAATGAATCTATAAGACCAAATTTAAGAGTGATGGATTGTTGAAAGACACAAGGCAAGATTAGTTGCCAAAGGATTCATGCATAAGTATGGAATTGATTATGAAGATACATTTGCACTAGTAGAAAAACATGAGACCATTAGAATGTTGATTTCATTAGCAACTGAAAAAAAGGAGCATACATCATATGGATGTGAAAAGTGCCTTCTTGAATGGGTACTTAGAAGAGGAAGTATATATGGAGCAGTCACAAGGTTTTGTAGTGGAAGGTAAAGAAAATAGTGTCTACATGTTGAAGAAGGCTTTGTATGGTCTCAACCAAGCACTAAGAGCGTGGAATTCAAGGATTTATGGATACTTTCAAGAAAATGGCTTCCAGAGAAGTAAGAGTGATCCTACCCTTTACTACAAACAAGAAGGTATTGATATTCTAATCATAAGTTTGCATGTTGATGATCTATTTTATATGGGTAGTAGTTCTAAAATGAATGATGAGTTCAAAGTTTCTATGATGAATGAATTTGAGATGAAAGATCTAGATCTCATGAAATATTTTCTAAGAATGGAGGTTTATCAAAGTAAGGATGAGATTTTCATTTTTTAGACAAAGTATGCACACGATATGATGAAGAAACTTGATATGATTGATTTTAATCCATCCCCTACTCCAAGTGCTCATGGAGTTGTATTATGTAGAGATAATGGTGTTGATTTAGTTGATGAGATAACTTACAGAAGTATTGTGTGAAGCTTGATGTTTCTAACCCACACAAGACCTAATATTGCATTTTCAGTTTCACTTGTTTCAAGGTATATGACAAATCCATCTGAAATACATATGGAGGCAGCCAAGAGAATTTTAAGGTATGTGAAAGACGCTCTAAATTTTGGTATTCATTACTAATCTGCTGAAAAGTTAAATCTTGTTGGATTTAGTGATTCAGATTGGGGAGGTAGTATGGATGAATGTAAGTCCACATTTGGAAATTGTTTCTCTTTTGGTTCTGGTTTGATTACGTGTAGCTCAAGAAAACAAAGCATTGTTTCCCTCTCATCCACAGAAGCGAAGTATGTTGCAATTACTTTAGCAAGTACACAAGCTCTTTGGCTCAGAAAATTTTTGGAAGAAATTGGAGAGAAGCAAATTCATCCTACAGTGATTTATTTTGATAATGTAAGTGCCATCAAGTTAGCAAAGAATCCCATTCATCACAGCAGGACAAAGCATTTTGATATGAAATATCACTTCTTTCTGGATTTGGTGCAGAAGAATGATGTTGAATTGAAGCACATAAATACTCAAGATCAATTAGCAGATATCTTCACCAAAGAAGTTGCAAAGGTTCAGTTTTTGGCATTAAGAGATAAGCTAGTAAACCCCCATTAAGCATTAAGGGGGAGTGTTGAGAATAATGCTTAAATATTGGCATGTAATTGCTGACATTAGTCAGCAAATTTTGTGATTCTCTGTTATTAAAAATTAGTGCAACAAATTATTAGGATGACCAGTGCTCATAATCATTGGTAGTGTCAGTAGATAATTATTAGTTGATAAATAATAATATTAGTGATAGGTTCATTATATAGCAATTTATTTAAATATTTGTTTCAATATGAGATTTACAAGTTGAGAAATGATCTATATTTTTTATTTTATTTTATTGTTTTTTATATGTGCGAGGATCATTCCGTATTCTACAAGATTTAGTACTATAAAAAAACCTCACAATATTTAAAGTTTCGTATTATTCCCTAAAGCAATGCACTTAACGAATATCCTTCATTTCATATACTTGAGATAAAAAATAGAAATCATGAGAGCATAGATGCACATGAATAAACATAATAATTAATTTCTATATTACCTTCAATAATCAGAGATACATCAAATATATAAAGTTGGAGTGAGATCCAATTGATTCCACTCTTGGAGGGAGAGGTTGAGAGAATCTCTCAACATCCTCCAACAAACCAAACCAATCCATAATCCTTAGTATGCATCATAAATGAGGCATTATCTCAAACACCCCCTTAATGCCTACATTACATAAAACTTACAATACTGAGGTCACAATTACAAACTTTATATTTGTTTTTGTCTCGATGGTCTTCATCAGCAACTCTACCCACTCTGCAGTCTTCTGGATTCCACTCTTTCTTTCTTCGCATCTTCGAGCTTACCTTTCAACCCATTTAAAGTACACCTGCTTCTGACTATCAATGCTGAATTTGTAAGATTAAAGATTCTTGACACCCCCAAAGAAGAGTCTCAACACTGAACTACCCTATGGAAATATTTCCATCTGTGAAATAACCCCGAAGAATAAATTTCAACAGTTTATAGGAAAATATTCTAGGTACAGAATATGATCAACGATCAATCCTACAAAGTGACCTTTACACACAAGGATCTCATTGTATAACCTGTAACCGATGCTCTTCAAGCCCGAAGCACAACAAGATCCATCAACATATAACAAATTCACACAATCAAATTAGCCAATTGTTCTCTCGGCACCAAAGGATGTTGAGAACGACTAATTTAAATTGTGTAAATCTATTCAATAATTGGTTCTTCTTCAATAATTTACAAACAAAATAATAATAACTATGCACGCCACTGAATATCAAAATTAACAAACTTAATAACCATTCTATTACATTAACCACGGTCTTTAAAGCAGATTTTCCCATTAACCAAGCTAAATATGAGCCTGTCCTACCAAACCTCTACGGCATTGAATTCTGAGTTGCCAAATCTAGACCTACAAGTATCCCACATTAGGGGAATTTTGAGGTCTAAAATGGGCCTCATAAGAAAAATGTACAACAAAAAAAAACTTTATAACAACCAATAGGATTCAAGATGATGATGTCATCCATAATGGATGATTCACCATTTTTGGAGTAAAAAAGTAAAAATATTAAAAAATAATAAAATAATAAAACTACTTTTTCAACTCGTATTTTAAACTTATCTCCCAAAATATTTACTCAAATTTCGAACGGGAGTACTCGTTGGATGCGGAATTTAATTCCTCATCCAAGGAGTACCCATGTTGCATACTTTCGATGAACTCTTCTACACGAAAAATGAGAAATACATAAAAAACATGATTGTAATCACATTTTTTTATGTATTTCTCATTTTTCGTGTAGTAGGACCCATCGAAAGTATGCAACATGGGTACTCCTTGGATGGGGAATTAAATTCCACATCCAACGAGTACTCCCGCTCGAAATTTGAGTAAAAAATTTGGGAGATAAGTTGAAAATATGAATTGAAAAAGTAGTTTTTTCATTTTTCCCTCTAAAATTTGATGATGTCATCAAATCTTATTAGATTTTTTCCACTATTATTTTATAATTTCCTTAGGAGGCCCATTTTAGACCTCAAAATTCCCCTAATGATAGCTCCCATGACTTGAACTGATGACCTAATGCTAGCTGCCATTGTCGTTGAGACAGTGATTCCAATTGTTCTGAAGCATCAAACCCAGATATTGGCCTTCCAGCATATTTGATATTTTGACCAATGCACTACCTCATTGACCCAAAGCATTTGTTCACGTGAAAATAAAGGCCATCCATGTATTGTTAATTTATAATTCAATGCTATTCATATCGACAAACAACGTAGACCTATTTTTGACAAATTAGGAGTATCTCTTCGAGCCAAGGATCGTATGAACAATTCGACACAATAGGATCTAGAACTATCTGGTTATTTTGAGATCCAGTTATATTCAATCGAAGAGCTTCAAGCAGATTAAGCCACCCCTCACTTAAGGTACCACAATCTGTATGAAATGCACATAACAATTTCTGGTATACAATCAACTCCCACACTTGCGCTGCTCTCATAATTTTCTCTCTCTCCTGAATGCATTCAACTCTGTGCATTATTCCTCAACGTTCAATGGACTCGACTTCTCCGGAGAATCGTTAGGGTTGAGGCAAGTTGAATTGTTGGGATTTCCCCAGTCAAGTTCGCCACTGTCTTCTGTAGCAATCCGAGCAGACGAGAGCTTAGTTGGTAATACGAGATACTGGTCGTCACTGCAGACAAGATCAGGTATTTTGCACAGCGATATTTCAAATTAGCGGCGATTCTCCAGCAGACAGTTCTCAATTTTGGAACTACCTTCACCGTCTCCCCTCAATAGTCGGGCAGCAAAATTGATCCACGCACATCAATCTTTGCACAGATGAAGGCAACATTTCTCACTGCTCAACAAGTCTAATTCCAGTTAATTATAGACTACGCAATTGTAGAGAATGATGGCTCCTTCACCACAGCAAGAATCAGGAGGAGTTGTACATCAAAACAACAAAACAAATAATCGTTGATGACGCCGTAAAGGGAAATAAATCTCACACTAGATCGCTCACACAAATAAAAACGAATTCAACACTATTACCCTACTTATGTACAGATAATCAGCGACATAGACTCTCACATTTTCCTGGCCTTCTCGTGAGGGAATCAAGCCAGAATTGCCTCTAATACCAAAATAGAAATCATGAGAGCATAGATGCACAGGAATAAACATAATAATTAATTTCTATATTACCTTCAATAATCATAGATACATCAAATATATAAAGTTGGAGTGAGATCCAACCGATTCCACGCTTGGAGGGAGAGGTTGAGAGAATCTCTCAACATCCTCCAACAAACCAAACCAATCCCTAATCCTTAGTATGCATCATAAATGAGGCATTATCTCAAACAATAACTTCATCTTTGTCTCATCAATAAATTTAATAACACTTACTATTATTATTAAATCATTAAAAAATAATGTAATCAAAGCAATATTCCCATTGCTAGATTTTTCTATGTAATCACTCTAGTGATGAGACCTTGCACACCATGATAGTATAACATGATCAAGTGTCTAATTATGTAAATACTCATTTGTTAGGGTGATATCTCCCCGGTCCAATTGCCACGAAAAATGGCTAGAATCCACTAAAGACCAATGTAACTGAAAACATATAATCTAAAACTTTAAATTTTATTATATATATTATATATTCCAAATATAGTAAATACCATGTCTATATATTCTAGATAGGTACAATTGTATTATTTTGAGATTAGTTACAAGATTATATAACTTATTATTGTTCACATAAGGAAATAGTTCACAAATTCATCAATAAATTGAGGGAATATATATAGATATATTTTGAATAAAAAATTATTAAAATATGTATATGATTAAATTGAAAATTTTCAATTGATTGTGAAAATAGTTTCATATAAAATCCTGAATGATAAATTTGTATAATTTACAAATATGAAAAAAATACAAACTTATATTCACTTGAGCATACTTCTCGAGCAAAATAGATTTGACCCTTTACTTTAATATCAAAACTCATAAAAATATATTTTTTCAATTATAAAGCTTTTGACTTCTTGAAAGAATTTTTACTGGTAAAAATTCTTATGTCAATAACCTTTTTTAGTAGAGAAAACCCTTAACATTTTCCTAATAATTTTTTTTATCTATATAGAAAGAGTATCCTTTTATATTTAATTTTCCTTTTCTCTTTTGGTTCAATATTCTTTCTCTAAAAGCATTATTAAATCAAATATGATATTTTCATATACCATTGTGTGATTACATGTTTTTTCTTTTTTAAGATTTTATTTTCTTCAATTTCTACCTATCACATGCACAAAACATTTTAATTATAAATATTGATATTCACATCTTCTTAGAAAGATGTAATTAGTGTTATCATTAAAATAAAATATTTATTCAAACAATAAAATAGAAATTAATTAATAAGAAATATATTAATTAAAGTATTTATGAATTCATTTCTTTATTCAAGATTAAAGTATTTATTAATCTGTTTTTTAATATAAAAAAAGGCTTTGAATTTAAAAAAGGTCATAATAAAATATTCAAGAAGTGTTCAACTAGTCATGTCGTATAAGTCTGTATATTAAACTTGGATAAAAAAACTCAATTGCAATTAACTTGTTTTTATAAGTCAAATTTGAAAAAAAATAACTATTTAATTTTGTTTCTAATTTAATTAACTAATTAGCAAAATATATTTATTATATATATAAAAGAGAGATAAATCTTTCTTTCCACCTCAGATTTCAACAATCTTGATTTTATAATTACCAAAATTCAAATCTATTGGTAATTAATCATTTCTATAAACATTTTTATCATTCCTTTTAAATGAAGAAATGAGTTCTCTACCATTCCTAGCATGTTAGATATAACCCATTCTAGAGGCTTTTTAAATATATTCACCGCATTGTCAAAATGAAGTTTTTTGATTCAATAAGTTCTTTTACAAATTCATGTTGAGTTTTAATGTGCTTTTTTTGCATGATAATTTGGATTGTATGTCAATGTTTTTGAGCTTTGATACTCACATTTAATAGATGTAGGTACTCATTTCCTTTCTCATGCATCTTCAAGAATACGCCTTAGTCAAATTGTTTCATAGGTACCATTGCAAAACACTTTATTCTTAGATTCACTTGAGCATAAGGAAATAGTTGACTACTTGATGCTATTCCAAGATATAATTCTAAATCCTATAATAAATACATAAGAAGTTGTGGATTCTCTATCATCTAGATGTTTTTTCTAATCAAAAGTTGAATAACATATCAAATTAACATTCAAATGATTAGTATATTGACTACCAAAATCTACAGCCCCTTTCAAGTATCGAATGAATTTCTTAGCTATTGTCCAATAATTGTTAAGTAGTTTGGCCACAAATTAACCAAGTAGCACCAAATATGTAATATCAAGTCTTGTTGTGGTTAAATTGTTTTGACTTCACATCATCTATGCAAAGTACCATTTTATTATTTTGTATCATAATAATTGAAAATTTTAACATTCTATCTTGTTGGAGTAGGAAATGCATTACATTATCTCATTGTTACCACTTAAAAATCATACACTAAATTACAATAGCTAAAATGCTCAACATTGAAGAATGGCATGTGTAAATGTACTTGTGAACGTTGGAAAACACCATAAATAAAAAAAACCAAAATTTTCTAAGATTTCCATCTAAAAAATCAAATTGCAAAAAGTTGCCTCAGTGGTTTTGCATGGATCATTGAACTATACCTCCAACAATGGTTATAGTACAGGTAATTCTACCTCATACAATGGTTTGTGGTGTCACATAGTTGTGTCTAGCATAGTTGCGAAATCGTCGCCACTGTAACTACCTTAGCTGTGCAAGTCATCACATGACTAGAATTTGAAATCCGTGGCAATAACTGACTATTTTTCACCTAAGCATGGAACACTATATGTCTTACCACTACAGTTGCACAAATCCACGAAATTGTGGGAAACGTAGTTGTGCAACCATTCATGTGGTTGTGAAATTAATAGTCATAGTCATCCTTGAAATTTTGTGTTCCCCACCCACATGATCAATGTGACCTCCCTTAGTCACCCTCCTAGGTATGGGCCCAAAGGTATAAAAAGAGTTGTACTACCCTAAATTGTATATGACTACCATAAGCTAAGTGTTGAAAATCATAATGTGTAAGGACTCAGAAGTGACCTAGCTCCAAGTGCATGTTGATTGACGTGTTTGGAGATCTCTAAATAGCACTAGGAACACTCAATGGATCATTAATTCCCACCTCATCAAAGCCCAATGAGTGGGAATTGTGGGCCCCACCTCACTTTTATAAGCTCTAGTTTAGAAATTTCAACATACCATGTCGGAGCCCATGACCTACATTTTTTAAATTGCTTGCACCTTTGACATAAACACAGTGCACACTTTTCATTTGAAGCCTCAACTCAATATGCTAAATTTTCAACTTTGGGGCCCTCGTAACTCTCAAGAATTTCCTTAGTTGTGCCATATTTTCATTCTCTCGTATGAGATATGCATTTTCAATATTTTTGTGGGTTGTTTGGCTCATAATTGTAGGATACTTTTCCCTTCCCACTTTGACTCCCCAGCTACAAGGCAACATAATCACAATCTAGGTATCATTTCCTAACTCGCATGGTAATATTTCCCCCTTAGGAAATTTCATAACCTAATTCACTTGCCTTGAGTTCACCATAGGCCCCCCATACTTTGACCACACTCACCCACACCTTCCCCTTGTAATAGGTGAATGTTCACACAAGTCGGTAGATTTGAATCTTCATGTGTTTCTTCATATAGTAGTAGCCTTTACATTACTAACATCCACGCCATCACTTCTCACCCAGGAAGCATTTGTTCGCATGACTTGAGCCACGACCGTATTCCTTATTCTTGGGAACCCATAAAATTGATGATCATGAATGCACTATCGCATTGATACTTTGCCTCTCATACCTTCACAATGTAGTAGATCATTTGCATGATCACCCCCCATTCATTTTCCTCACTCTGAAACTAGCTAATGGGCCCCCCACCATTCATAGTCATTCCCATGCACCATAACGCAAGTCATCACACATTGGGGCACCCATATCCATGTTTGTACATCCAAAAAAATCTTTATTTTATTTTGTAAAGTGTACAAAGATTCTTTCTCAATGCAAGAATCTCACTCATTTTGATACCTACTACCTCACGGTAGTCCCTAGTCTCCCTTGGTTGGATAAAAACTCTTTTGTATCTTGCCAACTCAATATAAATTTTATGTTGTGTCCATTTTCCACTTCTAAACGTAATATCATATTGTTTCACACCCAACTCGCCTAGTCAAAACAACCATATATCGTACTCTTAAAAATCCTCCTAACTTTAGGGGATTTCCTTCTTAAGTTTTTTTTCACTACCACCACTCATATAAGTGCTCCATCCTTGAGAATTTTATAGTCTCCATGTTATTATATCAACCTCAATCACAACGCCTTTGTCACCATTCCATGGTTCCCATTTGTATCAAGTTTCAAGTGGATTTCCTAGAAAACCTCTTTTCTAGATGGTTGTGCCTTCATTTCTATCGACTTTATCTCTCACCTTTTAGGAAAGAAGTAGTCTTTTTATTTTCACACCAATTTAGTGTGGAATTTGCATCAAAAAATAGGATTTTTAATTTCCCATTGATTTAATTGAAACCCAAAATGTTTGGCATTAGCATTGTTTCACATCAGGAAGTGTCACACTATGCATCAATTAAATTTCCTAGTTTGGTCAAATACCCATCTACCAGGTCTGCACCCCCACTAGTAGTGTTATCAACACTCAATTGTTCTTTGTATGTGGGGGAATATGTATAAAAATTTCCATCTAACATCAGAGATGCCCCCTAGGGAAAATAAATCACCTACTTTAGAGAAGCAATTATTTTCTCAATATTCTTGATAAGATTCATTTTGTATATCCATATAACCGTAGTAGTTAAAGTTTTGGCCAAGAGCATGGGATATGCTTGCCTAGTATATATATTGATTTTTTTTTTCATCATTGGATTTTGTGGTCTCTTCTTCAAGACCCCCTAATCTCTCTCTAAATGAACATCTCTCTCCCAAGAATTTAGCAGGGCTCATCATCAGGAAATATAATGTGATGTGTTGCAACTATACGTTTTCTCCTAAACACACACATCAAGGAGAAACTATTATCATTGAAAATTTATACACTTAATTGCACTACCCAAGATGCTCAACACTAAAGAATGAAATGTGTAAGTGTACTAGCGAATGTTGGGAAATGTTACAAATTAGATCAGCCAAAGGTTCCTGAGGTTTCCATTTAAAGAACTCAATCAATGCAAAGTTATCTCAGAAGTTTTACATAGATCATCATGTTTGTTTCCTTGATAGTAGCTCGACATTATAGAAATTTCAAGGTAAAAAATGGGCCTCAAAACAAAGAAGTGCAAAAAAATAAACTTAATAAGAACCAGTAGGATTCAATATGATGTAAACAATGAGGGATAATTCACCATTTCTGAATATATATATACATATATATATATATATATATATATATATATATATATATATATATATATATATATATATATATATATATATATATATATATATATATATATATATCTATATAAAATAAAACTATTTTTTGAACTTATCTCCCTATGATTTTACTCAAAATTCGAGCAGGAGCACTCGTTGGGTATGAAATTTAATTTTTCATCCAAGGAGTGCCCATTTTTCATACTTTTGATGAACCCTACTACACGAAAAATGTGAAATACATGAAAAAACATGATCACAATCATGTTTTTTCATGTATTTCACATTTTTCGAATAGTAGGGTCCATCAAAAGTATGCAACATGGGTACTATTTGGATGAAAAAATATTCTTTTCATCTAACGAGTGCTCCTGTTTGAAATTTGAGTAAAATAATAGGGAGATAAGTTGAAAATATGAGTTAGAAAAATAGTTTTTTTATTTTTTTTTCCTCCAAATCTTGATGAGGTAATCTAATATTATTTTATTATTTCCACTTTTATTTTATAATATTCCTTAGGAGGCTCAATTATACCTAAAAATTTCTCTAATGATCCATAAAAGTGACATTTCCATAGTCCAAATACCAAATCATAGTAAATTGGCAACCACTTGAAGCCATTACACCATTCTGGAGCCACTTGAAGAAATAATTTTGGAGCCACTACACCATTAAAGTGGCATCAAGAACCTCCAAAGGACTCCCTTTGTCTCCCACTAGCTCATTCAAGCATAAAATCTCATAAACAAACCAAGAGGAGTTGAGGCATGGCCTTGGAACATAAATATCAATGGATTTGTGACCAAAGAAAGAGATGAATGAAAGAACACTTATGTTGCCAAATTGTATATCAGATTTTCACTTATTTGTGTTCATAAATCTCATCTTTGAGAGCTCTCATAGGACTTCTTTAAAGAGATATCATTCTTGGAAGGAGCCAGAAAATGTGCCCTCCTTTAGGAGAGACGTATGGTCCATTGCCCTATCAACTACCTTTAGTGTCTTTGAGATAATTTATAACTCTTTTCACCAAACAATAAGGATAATTATTCCTTCTGTATTTCTTTTATTATCCTTCTTTGTTTTTTTTAATTACATTGTAACTAATGAGCTTGTTTAGATTGAGTTTCTTTGTTCATTTGTTTATGTGTTTTTCTTGCTAATAATTTTCTTGTTAGCTATATTCATGGAACAACATCTTTGCAATATAGTATATTTTGGTACCACATTGCACCAAAAGAAAAACAAAACATTTTTATTACACTTTTTCATTGGTTTCTTTGTATCCTTACTTTAAGTGATCAAAGTATTATCATATCCCCTCCAAACATAAATTCCCAAAACTTATTGAATTTGACCAAGATCCTTCATTTCATATACTTGTGACAACTTCATTTTTGTCTCATCAATAAATTTTGTAACACTTCTTCTTATTATTAAATCATTAAAAACTAATGTAATCAAAGCAACATTCCCATTTCTAGATTTATCTATGTAAATACTTGGGTCGTGCTTACTTTTGATGAGACATTACATACCATGACATTATAGCTTCTTTGAGACCATTTCACATTTTCTGTAACCCACATATTGTACGTAGGTGGAAAATTTTATCTATCAAAAATAAGTTAGTGTAACTTGATCAAGGGTCCAATTATGAAAACATTCATTTCGTATGGTGATATCTCCCGATATGTGGGTCTAATTGCCACTGAAAAAGGGCTGGAATCCACTAAAGGACAATAAAATGGAAAACATATGATCTAAAACTATAAAATTTACTATATATATTGTATATTATAATTACAATAAATACCACGTCTATATATTCTAAATAACTATTATATAATTTATTATTGAACCCAAGGAAGTAGTTAAAAAATTCAACACTAAATCGAGAAAATATATACAGATATTATTTTTTGAATAAAAATTTATTAAAAAAATTACAATAAATGTAATTGTGTATTTGTACATGATTAAATTGAAGAATTTCATTCGATTGTGAAAATAGTTTCACATAAAATCATGAATGCCAAATTTGAATAATTCAGAAAAATGCAAAAAAATACAAACTCACAGTCACTTGAGCATACTTCTCCAACAAGATTTGACCTTTTACTTTAATATAAAAACTGAAAAAATAAAAAAAATTAAAAAAAGAAGAAGAAGAAGAAGAAGAAGAAAAGAAAAGTTTCAATTATAGATATTTCAACTTCTTGCAATAATTTTTGCTAGTAAAAGTTCTTTATATCAATAACTCTTTCCAATAGAGAAAACTCTTAATTTTTTCCTTATAAAAATATGCAAGAAAAATGTAAAGGATTCCACACTCTTCCTACCTATCATTGTGTTAGAAATATTCAAGAAAAATATTAGAAGTCTCAACTTCTTAAGAAAACACTAGTCCCCCTCCCCACCCCCATTTATCTATATAGAAAGAGTAACCTTTTATAATTAATTTTCCTTTTCTTTTCTTGGTTCAATTTTATTTTCTGAAAAACATTATTAAATCAAATACAAAATATTCCAATGCCATTGTGTGGTTATATATTTCTTCCTTTTCTAGATTTTCTTTTCCTCAATCTCTACCTATCACATGCACAAAAAAATTTAAATACAAATTGTTGGACACCTAATCCTCAATGAGTAGGTGTGGAAGGCGAATGGACAAAAGGAGTCCAAGAGACCACTTGGAATGTGAAACCAAGGGTCACCTAATGTATTATATATATCCATATTCATGAATTATAATGCAACTCATGTTTTATCTTTCTAGTGTCTTCTATGTTTGGTGTTTTTACCATGGTGGAGTTTGACATGGTATCAGAGCAACCAATCTCCTTCCCTACTCTTAAGACTGCAAAGAGGAGTATCCTATGACTATTAGAACCGTGTTTTATGTGAGAATTTTACATTGGTATAGAGATGCTGTCAATTTATTTGAGAAATTTTTTACCGGTTATGTTTCTCAACGTTGAATTGAAGACCAAACTGTTGGATCTAGTTGAATTGGTAAGAATTTGGTGCGTTGTTTATTATGGTGTGTGCTATATAATATTACTTGTTGTTGGATGGTGTATGCTGAATGATGAATACGGGTGACTGTTGTATGTTAGAGGTCATATAATATACAACCTCTCGACTCTGTATACCACTCCATCTACTGTATCGTAGTCCTACGCCATACCACCATACCACAAATTATCTCTCAGTTTGTGTTGTGTCATCATACAACTACTTGCGCCATCACTTCCTAGATCATTAACACACCTTTAGTGCTCATTGATATCTCTTGTGCTCTTCCATACCTAAGTGTTGCGCCGTACAGCTTCGCTCGGTTACAATACCTCCCTTGTGGTTCCATATACCATTGGTTTATAACAAAACACTCACACCGGTTGTCATACCACCGGTTCTCCATCGACCCAACCTCAATATTCCTCTATTACCATCACTCCAGCCTCCGTCAATTTTCATATGGCCATCGTTGGTAATGGCGGATATTTTTTCATCGATCAAATCTCCTCTTTACTGTTAAACTGGTGACTGTGGTATCAAAGCATGTGGTTTTGCGTTGAATGAATGACAACGACACTCAAAAAACACAATATAGGAATTGATGAATGTGAAGCAGAGGTTGCATGTTGAATCAAAGGTTGTGAAAAAAATGTTGGAATGAACTTCTTCACTTTTGCGAATTGCAACTTATAGAATGGATTACGAATTCCATTGTCACCGGACATTGGAATGGTCGATTATTGTTATGTGATTATGTGTTGAAGCCTGAAATTCGAGATAGTCCGTACATTATTATCCACGTTGAGGAGACTATGATACCACTAGTGATTGTGGCATGGCGCCCACCGTTTGTCCACCGGTATCACCATAATACTGCCTCTCACCCCAATTTCCTCTTGACATATAAGTGATAACGCACTCTCACCATTATTTTCGGCTGATTGCATTTATTCAAAACATTTAAAACGTTCACAATTTATACACTCACTGAATCCTCACATTCTTCGAGTCTTCAGGTTGGCCTCTGCGCATACGCTCCTGATACTACACTTCAACTCTCCCACAATCCTCGTCTGACACCAGTGCGATAACGCAGTCTCACCGTCATGTTGTATTCCCATATTTTATTTTATCCATAGTCGACCATCCATTCTCCCAAAAAGTCATCGACAACAGTAAAAGTCACGAAGACAGAAGTCCTTCTCATCATATGGCAATAATCCCCCTCCAAGAGTTCGCTTATTCTCTTCATCATTGAATCTATTTCTAGATTCGTGATTGATGGACCATTAGAATAAATTTCGGTTGTTATCCTGGCCAATAAGCAAACTAACAATGTTCTTCTCCAGAACCAGCCAAATAAGCAGCTGCCCACACAGTAACGACAGAGCGCATTGAAAGAGACGAAGCATGGTTTTGTCACTATCTTTAGATTGGAATTGCTACTTTCTGAGAGTCTCGATCAGCTCTCGATGTCGTTGATATTGTGGTAAAATTCATAGAGGAATTCTGACAGGATCTAAAACTTAGATTCATGTATTTCTTAATCTCTTCCTTCTCATTTATTTGATAGTTTTGGAAACCTTTATCCACCATCAAATCCGAACAGGAAAGGAATTCACTTAGAATGACCATCACTGGTTTGGCCCAGATGAAATAGTGCATGTTTATACAACAAGTACTTTGAGGACGCAATTTTTTCCAGTTACAAGTAATCACTCTAGTGTGGAAATCCTGGAATGTATAATTTTTGTGATTATAGTAAGGGAGCGCTGGTGGCTTCCAATTAATGCAGAGGTACCCAAACATAATGCAAGTTGGTGTGTACATTATATCCATATATATGCTCTCAATTGTTGATTGTGTTGTATTGGAGTTTGTAGTTTAGTGCTAAATTCCTCATTGTTTTATTATTTTTTAGGTTGATTTGATGAAATGGATCTAATTAGTGAAATATTATAATTCCTCAAAATCCTCATATAATTTACTTTTGAAGACAAAGTAAAAATCAACAAAGCCAATGTTGTTGATATTCAAATATGCCTATGAGACACACACGAAAAGATCGAGTTCCTGCAGCTTGAACCTCAATTCCAGCAAGAAGAATTACAAAAGTAGACTCATCATTTTGAACCTATTTCTGTTCAGAACATTGAGACAAACTCCCATCAGCAACAAGTCAAGTGAATGCCTAGTTCAAGAGCAGATTTGCATGTAGAAGCAAACATCCAGACTGCACTTCCCATGCCCATCACAAAACTTTGGGAAGATCTTGTCGATAACAAGCACAAAACAGGTCTTGGATATGACAAGGAGTTGTCCTTTCATATTACAGACTACTCAAGGCCCATCAAATTTTAGAGTGTCGAATTTCTTTATGACAGTTCACCTTCAGCTGTTCGAGATCCTGCTCCTCTTCCACAGCAACAACAACATATTGTAAAATTACAACACTGTGATCGAGTTGGCCATATGAAAGATCATTGTTTCAATCTTCCCCCATACAAGCATTATGGTCGGCACACCCATTCTCCAGAGAGATGCTTCGGAAACAAGCCTCCTATCAAAATCCGCCATATATGAGGATCGACACACCTCTTGCATGGTAAACACACATTATATGGTAAACAAAATAAAGTAATAAACGTTTATTATAAATACTAGTAGTTTTTTAATACTTTTTAATTGGGGATTTTTTTAATGTTTTATTTCTATATTAATAATTTTTTCAAGTATTTTAGGAAAATAAAAATTATAATCGTGAATAAAGAAATGAATTTATAAATAATTTTATTAATATATTTCTTTTTAATTTATTTCTATTTTATTGTTTCAAGAAATCCTTTATTTTAATTATAAAACTAATGACATATTTCTAAAATGTGAATATCAATATTTATATTTAAATTGTTTTGTTCATGTGATAGGTAGAGATTGTTCCTAAAGCAAGGAGGCTTCCTCATATAATGGAATAATCCATTACGAAGACATTGGATCATCCACAACCACAGGGTAGAGATGAAGGACATCCCATACCTTCATCGATTATAGAATATAATATACAAAATATTCTATAGATTTCACCTAACATCTCAAACCAGAGAGTTGGATCAACTGAATTAGCTGAGGGGAGTATGGAGGCTTTCACTTAGTCAAACATGGATGAATAGGACGAGGTAGGAGAGGAGGATATATATTCTGTAGCCATTGAGAGCTATCGTAGGAGATCCATGGGAATTTATCACTTTCGGGTGATAGTGGATGGATTTGAGAAGCTGGGTTGTTTACCAAAGGAGGTTCAACTCTTGTTACAATATTTCACATTGAAGCATTTTTCAAGCATACTAATTGTTTGGATTGTCAGATGAACTATGTATTTTGATACAAATTATAGCTAGATGAATTCTCATAGGGTAGTGCACTCTTGGTTCCTTGAGGTATGAAGCATCGCAATAGTTGAACAAACGAAGAGGAGGAATAAATTCATCTTCGCACAATGAGGATTTTGATAGTCTACGAGATAGAAAAGTAGAGGAACATTAGGGGAATTTTGAGGTCTAAAATGGGCCTTCTAAGAAAAAGGCACAACAAATTTTTTTTTATAAGAACCAATAGGATTCAAGATGATGATGTCAACCATGGGGGATTGTTCACCATTTTTGGAGTAAAAAAGTAAAAATATTAAAAAATAATAAAATAATAAAACCACCTTTTCAACTCATATTTTGTACTTATCTCCATAATATTTTACTCAAATTTCGAGCGAGAATACTCGTTGGATGCAAAGTTTAATTCCTCGTCCAAGGAGTACCCATGTTGCATACTTTCAATCGACCCTACTACACGAAAAATGTTAAATACATGAAAAAAATGTTTGCAATTGCGTTTTTCATATATCTCTCATTTTTCATGTAGCAGGATCCATCAAAAGTATGTAACATGGGTACTCCTTGGATAAGAAATCAAATTCTGCATCCAACGTGTGTTTCCGCTCAAAATTTGAGTAAACCCATAGGGAGATAAGTTGAAAATACGAGTTGAAAAAATAGTTTTTCCTTTTTTCCCTCTAAAATTTTATGATGTAATCAAACCTTATTTTATTATTTCCACTATTATTTTATAATTTCCTTAGGAGGCCCATTTTATACCTAAAAATTCCCCTAATGAAGAGTGCACTTTGGCATGAGTATGTACATTCTCATGAGTTGGGAATGATGGTTGGACTAACTACCGAATAAGTCGAAAATAGGAGGGAACA
The DNA here is from genome assembly GCA_034641835.2 of Pinus albicaulis. Lineage (NCBI taxonomy): Eukaryota > Viridiplantae > Streptophyta > Pinopsida > Pinales > Pinaceae > Pinus > Pinus albicaulis. The sequence goes on along the minus strand of CM076570.1, from coordinate 1,452,977,602 downwards.
TGATGGTTGGACTAACTATGTCATGATGGTTGGACTAGCTACGTTACTTATGGCCATGATGGTTGGAATAGCCTACCTTACTTATGTTGTGAGGTTGGCTCGAGAAACTTCTTAGATATGGAGACTTAATGAAAACTCTTCAATGATATTTCGTTTGGTGACATGGTCCACTAAAAAATTGACAGTGATCATAGTTAGGTATATAAGATAATTTTTTTAGTGGACATTGAAAAAATGACATTTTTTTGTACGAAGAAAGAAAAAATAAAATGAAAAAACGACATTATTGTGTACAAAGAAATTAAAAGTAAAATTACAAAATTATCTTGGAAACCTATCTATGATCATAGAAACCCCAACATTGGATGATAATTAATATCAATCCATCACATTTACATAACATTTATAAATTGATTCTGACAAAACCTAATTTTTTCTTTATTATTATTAGTATTTTTTTTAAATATTGTTGTCAATTTCTAGGCTTGAAATGAGAGAAATTTTATGTTGAAATTAAGATCATAACTTGCATTATAAATTCAATTTCTGTTAAATTCCAATATGAATCAAAATACTTACTTCATGATACATCTCACATTGCCAAGATTTTAAAAAATCGATAAAAATTATATAAATTTTAACATTTTTTAAAATTATTATTTTTGTTACTAATTATAAAAGGAATTAATATATAATGCATGCTTGCACACACACATATAATTCACCCCCACATTACCATGAGGATTCTTAACTTGTGAATAAACTTTGTTAGAATTGTATTGACCAATACCATGGTTTAGTAATACCACATGCTCAAAAAACCATAAATCATGTTCATATGGTTTGTTTCTTTAATTAATATTTTTAATTAAAAGGGAAAAATATGACATAAATACTTTTGCGATAAATTTCAACTTTGATTTGTAAACACTACTAAGAATATTTTAGAATATTTCATAGAGATTACATCCCTACCCTCTACCTAATAGCTTTTTATAATTAAATTTAAATTGAAGTTGTATTCCAAAATAAGCACCATCAACAATGTTTTCCACCACAAATCTAATAAGGCGTATTCCATATGGTTTTCCTAAATTAAAACTTTCTAGTGGATATGTCATGTGTCACTTAGAGAGACAATGTCGATTAGATCTTTCTTAATAAATATTAGTATAATACCATTCTACTATTTTTAACTTAATGCTCTCTTGGAGGTTTCATTTATGTCTTTAATAAAAGAATGGTAACCCCAAAATTTAAGTCATCCATGGAATTATTGTTCCTACTTGAAATGTTATACAACTATGTGATATAATTTTCTTATTATTCGTGGGCTATTTTTTAATATATTTTTAAATATGTTTTAGTATTCAAGAGTGTTATATATATATATATATATATATATATATATATATATATCATTTATTTGTATGGTACAAATTTACGGAAAAAAATTGTGCCTTCTCATATCTCCAAAGTTATTAGAATGTTTCCTAAATTGTTTCAGAGTAGTTCAAAGTCAAACCATGTCTACTCTTTGTCCATTCCAATAAATCCTTGTTGAATAATTTTTTCTTTTGCAGATGGAAAGTCCTTATATTAAATATTGTAGTATGTTATTAGTACTTCTATATGTCTCATCAAATAATACTTTGATTCAATTATATAACATGGTATATTGTTCTATAGAGGTGTACTTCTAAATCATGTCCATCAACTAAACTTTATGCCATATTCATCCATGTTAAAGAGTTATCTTTCTTGCGAATCTTGTATGTTGCCAACCATTTCCTTGGTTAGGTTCACTAGTGTAGAACTTAATCCCCTAATAATATACTTGTTTCTATTCATGTTGAAGATAAACACCTTGTTATTCTTAGGTTTCTTCTATTTTAATCTCTTGGAAGTTGAGCGATGTTGCGCACAGGTAAGTATACACTTCCCTGTAAACTTTCACTACTTTCATCCCATGACTCTCATAAATTACAACTAAGATGAAAAAGGAAACAAAACCTACCATCTTGCTCAACAACTTTGAAAATAAATAATAGACTTTTGGAGGTACATAATTATTCATTATGTCATATGAATATCACGGTAGGCAGGATCGACTCCAATTCGACTAGACCTCCATTTTCATGAAACAAAGACACTCTTAGAAAGGGATATTAAACTAGAAATAACTCGATCCCTATCTTAGCTATCGGATGGGGTTTCAGTGGAAAATAAAGAATCTAGAATTTAAATGGAAATTTCCTTCTTGGACTAGAGGGATTTCATTTTTATTTATGGTTGAATTGAATGAATCATGACAAGGAAATAAATATTGTAGTCCCTTCTTATTGTTATTTTCCTTTAGTAGGACTATAATGATCACTACATTGTTTACGCCCTATTAATTTATTTGTTGACCATTTTTTTTTTCATTTTATCACCATTTAACCAAAGTTCATAATATAAATTTTCATACATTGAAATTTTAATGAAAATTTTCTGATTGACCTCTTATTCTAGGCTTCCCATATCCCAATATGGAATTTTGTGACACATTATAATTTATCCAAAGTCTGGGTTAAAGTTTTAACGAGTATGTTTCCACATCGCCTTTTAACATATCCAAAGTTCACATTTTGTCTTTGCCTAATTTGTTTTTTTTTTCTAATTTAGACTATTGATATTATATTATACACGGCAAAAGATTACATATCTCTTCCTCCAGACATGGCAAGCCAGTTCAGGAGGGAAGCATCAAGCGTTTGAGGACAGAAAGCAGACTGCCCTGGATGGGGAAAGCAGTCCACCAGTAGAAAAAGTTAAGAGCTACCCAGAATGGGAAACCAACATACATAACAGTGTAACTGAGACTGAAACATAACAAAAAAATATGCTAAAACATGTTCAAGCTAGAGAACGCTAAGAGAAAACTAAAGTGTGAGAAGAGCACCCATGTTTTGAAATTAGGGTGGAACTTCATTCTTCGTGTTGGGGTTGGGGTCTTCCTCCTTGATCCTGCAAACATACAGAGATTCATTTTCCTCCTTGCTCAGCATGTCGATTGGAGCCTGAAGTCATGGCGACACCTGAGAAGCTGGCCCGTTGGAGGTGGTAGCGAGCTGGCTGGTGTCCTCTTCTTTGTCTCCTACGTCACTGCTTGAACTTTGACCATCACTAGATCTACTGCTGGTATAATGGTTGCCACTGGAGGCACTCTGCATAGGCAGAGCTTTCATCTTGCATGGGATGAAGGCTAGCTCGAACTAAAGAGTGGACTTGCGCAGGCGATTTTTTGGCCGAATTCTAGAGGAAGGAGGCGGGGAGATTGGAATATGAAAGGATAATTGAGTTGAGAGATTAACTGGGTCGAGCCTACTCGGCTCCTCCCAACCCACAGAGAGGCTTAATTCCCTGCCCATGGCATTCGACAGGGGGGGGCCTAAAGGGGAGGTCGTGACCTAAAACCCTACGAAAATGCATACGATGTCGCCTAGGCATGACAGACGAGGGAGGAGAGGTGCAGGACAGGGAGGGGACGCTCGATGGAGCTGGAGAGGAGCTGCCACCACCTATAAACATCGAGGGATGGCTACAACAGGTCTGAGCAGGGCTAAGAGCCGAGAACTGAGAGGGAGAACTAGAGGCGAGCTCAAAAAGCTAGAGAGAAAGCCAAATTGAGACCAGAGGAGCATGATGAATAGATTAATAGCCATGGTAGCAGAATCAAGAGCCGTTAATGCTCTGCAGTAGGAGGACGACTCAATGAAGTTGGTGGAAAGTGAAATTAAGTTACGCATGCTGGATCATTTAACAATGGGTGGGAGACCATGTGCGGGTGCGTTGAGAGAACAACTTCCCCTCCACATGGCGCCCATGTGGCCCCTTCTTTCACTGCAAGGCACCTGCATCTGGGTGTTGAAGGTCTTTGTGCACCAGGAGAGTGCATTCATGTTTGAGAGCTTCATCATCAAGGGAGTGCAGTTGGCTAGGGGTGAGAGAAGTGTTGTGACTGACTCCTTTTTTGGCTAAGAGGTCAGCAACATCATTGGAAGTTCTTCTCATGTGCTTGACGGTGACTTATGAATGGTTGAGGAGGCATTCTCCCAATAGCTTGAAGCGTGTTGCTAATCACCAACTCATAACGAACTTATAAGCAGAGGACCCCTCCTGGAGACGCTTAGCAACATCAACAATGATTTGAGAGTCCCCTTCAATTTCCAGAGGGAAGAAATTGTTTTCTTGGGATAAGAGGAGACCTTGATACAGTCCTTCAAGCTCAGCTGAATTATTGGTGTCCCAACCCATGGACCTAAAGAAAATCAAGAGACCATTTCCATCTGAATTTCTGAAGATCCCGCTAAAGCCAGCATCCCTAGAATTTCCCTTGGAAGCACCATCAAAGTCGAGCTTGAAGAGGCTAGGAGGAGGTGGTGACCAAGTGCAGGGGGAGCATGGAGAGTGGTTTGAAGGGGGCTCAAAGATCGTACATGAGTGAAGCAAGAGATTCCAGTTAGACCATATGATTTTCTCCCTTGTATGAGAAGGGAGATCAAATTCCTGTCAACGCTGAAGCGTGAGGGTTTCTTGAAGGTTGTTGTATATACTGGTCCAGAAGATGTCTGGAGAGGTAGATTGATCCCGAAAGATGCGGCGGTTCTGCTCTTTCCAAATAGCCCAAAGGATGTGCCCTGGAAGGATGATCCAAAGAGAGTTAAGAAGATCACAAAGGGAGGGGGTGGAGGGCCAGGTTCAGATGGTGTTGATGATGTCTCCCTAATTTTTCTCTGATCTTCTACTTAGCATCACTCCTTTGTCCCAAAGGGTGTTGGCAAGGGTGCAGGAGTTAAAGAGGTGCTCAATGTTTTCCTCTACATTACCACAATTTGGACAACGTGAGGGTACACAGAAACTTTTCTGAGCAGATTGTCCCAAGTGAGAATGCGCCTTTTGCTGAGAAGCCAGAGAAAAGTAGAGATTTTTGGCCAAATTCGAGGATGTCATATTTGGGACTAGAGGATGTCTTGACGATTCTCAAGATTGGGGAGGAGCAGGCGGTAGGCCTCTTTGCATTAGGGGAATTTTGAGGTCTAAAATGGGCCTCATAATAAAAATGTACAAAAAAAATAAACTTTATAACAACCAATAGGATTCAAGATGATGATGTCATCCATAATGGATGATTCACCATTTTTGGAGTAAAAAAGTAACAATATTAAAAAATAATAAAATAATAAAACTACTTTTTCAACTCGTATTTTAAACTTATCTCCCAAAATTTTTACTCAAATTTCGAGCAGGAGTACTCGTTGGATGCGGAATTTAATTCCTCATCCAAGGAGTACCCATGTTGCATACTTTCAATGAACTCTTCTACACGAAAATTGAGAAATACATAAAAAACGTGATTGTAATCACGTTTTTTTATGTATTTCTCATTTTTCGTGTAGTAGGACCCATAGAAAGTATGCAACATGGGTACTCCTTGGTTGGGGAATTAAATTCTGCATCCAACTAGTACTCCTGCTTGAAATTTGAGTAAAAACTTTGGGAGATAAGTTGAAAATATGAATTGAAAAAGTAGTTTTTTCATTTTTCCCTCTAAAATTTGATGATGTCATCAAATCTTATTAGATTTTTTCCACTATTATTTTATAGTTTCCTTAGGAGGCCCATTTTAGACCTCAAAATTTCCCTAATGGTAGTGAAATTCCTTTGAGTGGAGTATCCCTATCGCACAATATCATCCCCTTCAGCAAGGCAAATTCTTCTTTTAGTAAGCTCTCGGTTAATTTCGTCAGTTAGCTGAAGTCCATGAACCTCCTGTACACGATTAGCTGAAATCCATTGACAAAATTGAGAATTGATCCAAGGGCTCCAAGAGTTATTGATATGGGATTTCTTCTGATGAGTAATAATTTTCTGCCATTTCGAGTTGGGGAAGAGACTGGCCAGTCTAGGCATCTGCTGCCAAGAGTCATTCCAGAATTTGGCTTGGGTTCGTGATTGAACTTACCAGAAGCTATGATCACTTACTAGAGCTCTGTGTTGTTTTTTAGGTTTCCATATGAGGGAGCCATCCGTCTCAATGTCAAGGAAAATGATATCCCTGACTGGCTAGTTGTTTTTGTATTTAGAGAGCCAAAGCTGTGCCCAAGGGACTTCAGGATTGGAGATCCATTGCCACTAGATTTTTTCTCCCATTACAGCATTGTTGTGCTGAGGATCTCTAATTCCCAACCCTCCAGAAGCTTTTGGGGCACACACATCTTTCCAATTGACCAGTGCCCATTTCCTATTGTCATTCTTGCCTCCCCAAAGAAAGTTACGTTGAAGATTTCTGATGGATTTGAGGACCCATTTAGGGGTAACCAGAATTGAAAAAAGGTAGAGAGGCATGGACTGGAGGACTGAATTGATGAGAACAAGGTAAGTAGAAATATTGAGGGCATGATGGGTCCATAGGGAGAGTTGATTCTCCAATTTTTCAAGGTCTTTCCAGGAGGCATGCTTTATAGCAGAATCAATTAGCGGGGTGCCAAGGTATTTGGAGGGGAGAGAGGAGATGGAGCCTACCCCAGGATGTGGGAAGTGTTGCATTGGGTGAGGAGAGGAGTGTTGAAGAAGAAAATTTGGGATTTATCTTGATTGATTGTAGGACCAGCAGCAAGGGAGAAGTAGTCCAGGATGGCTTTAAAAGATCTGGCTCCCTAAACAAAAGGATGACCAAAGAGCATGTTGTCATCCACAAATTGCCAATGGGATATGAGGGGTTGGTGGTGGAGACTTATCCCTCTAAGGGAGCCCATCATGACATGGGATTGATGAGTCTTCCCAACCCTTCAACCATTAGGACAAAGAGAAATGGAGGGAGAGGGTCACCTTGACGAATGCCTCTAGAAGGTGAGAAGGGCGTGGATGGGGAACCATTGAGAAAAATGGAGAAGATCAGAGAGGAGATAAGACTCATGATCCAACAAATCCAGATAGGGTTGAATCCTAAGACAGACAACATTTGATGTATATAGGACCATATTAGTTTATCAAAATATTTCGATAGGTCAATATTGAGGAGCATACCTGGGATTTTGCAGGTTTTCAGAGAGTCAGTTACCTCATGGGTGAGAATGATGCCGTCGAGAATGTGCCTGCCCTTTACATAACTAGTTTTCTTCAGAGATATTAGAAGGGGTAGCAGAGGTTTGAGATGGTTTTTGATCACCTTGGAGATGAGCTTGTACAGGACGTTGCAAAGGGAAATGAGTCTGTATTTGTTGGGAGTGGTAGCCTGCTCCTCCTTGGGGATAAGAGTGAGGAAAGTGGCATTAAGGGTAGGGAGCATCCAATCCATATTACAGGATTCCTCCACCATTTCCCATATTTCTATCTTGATGTCTTCCCATAAAAAGTGGAAGAAATTGCTGGTGAAACCATCCAGTCCCAGAGCTTTCCCAGCCTTGAGTTGAGCCATAGCTTGATCCACCTCCTGCAACTGAACATGTCTCAGAAGAATTTGATTGTGGTCCTCTGTGATGATGGCAGGGATTTTCTGGGTGATGGTGTTGATGGCCTCTTGTCTATCCACCAGAGGTTAAACAAGAGTCTCCTTGAAGTAATGGAGGAGCTCCTGTTCAATATCCTCATGTGTTTCCAAATTGATACCTTTTTAGTTTTTTAAGGTGGAGATGCGATTGACCATCCTTCGTTGGATAGTGGAGTGGTGGAAGTTTTTTGTATTCTTCTCCCACTCATTGAGCCAACGGATTCTGGATTTTTGCTTCCAGAGAATCTCCTCTTGCACTGCTCTTTCTTCGATTTTATTCTTGAGCTACTGTTCCTGTCGATCCATATCCTCCATTTTTCCTAACGTGATTAAGGTTTGTTGGAGGTTTTCCATTTGTGTCTCCAAATCCCTTTGACTCTTGAAGATATTACCAAAGGTATGTTAGTTCCAGTGCTTTAATCTGGAGTTAATAATCTTGAGCTTTTGTTGAATTTGATACATCTTGGAGCCTACATGAGGTATGATGTTACACCACCATTATGTGACCATTTGTTTGAAACTAGGATGGGGAAGCCATAATTGTTCGAACTGGAAGGGTTTATTGAGATCTATGCCTAGCCTTACCCACTGCAACTGAATAGCCCAATGATCGGAGCCTGCTGCAGGGAGGATGGTGGAGAAGATGCCGGCCCTTGCTTGAATGAAGGCATCAGAGATGAGAAAGTGATCCAGATGAGAAGCTATTTGCTGGGAGCCTCTTCTATGATTATTCCAAGTATGAAGCCCATTGGATGTGGAAAGATCAATCAACTAATTGTGGAGAATGAATTCTTTGAACCTGTGACTGTGATTGTCCAAATGCATCTGACCTCCTCATTTTTCTCTGAGGCTGGTGTTCATGTTGAATTCACCTCCCAAAATCTAGAGAGGGAAGGGGCGTTGATCATTGAGGGAGATGATGTCATCGAGGAGTTGAATTTTGCGTCCGAGGATTGGGGGAAGTATACATTGGTGAGGAGACCACGGATACTGGTGCCAATCATATGGAAGGAGGCTTGGATGAAATGAAGAGAAGAATGGATATTGGAGAGGGAGATGATGGAAGGATTCCAAGCTATGGCTAGACCTCCAGACTAGTGTGGTTCTTGCCATCTTCCTAAACTTTCCCTTGAAGAGGATAAGCCTTAGAATATATTTCTATAATGATGCTAGGCTTATGGGTTGAATATTGGATCTAAGTAGAGGCAGAGGTTGATATCTCTATTTTCTTGTCCTTCTTTTTGGGATCTGGATTCTTGTCTTTCATATTTGGCCTAGGGGGGTTATAAATAAGGGGGGGTTTAGAACTAGAAGTAGGGGGAGTGTGGGGATTGGTTACTTGAGAGGCTGCTAGAGGGTCCTTCTCTAGGGTTTAATTAGCCAGAAGGTGAAAGATATTGCTGGTGGAAGGTTGTGAAGGTTCAGGGTTGGGGGTAGGATTTTAGCATGTCTTTTATGGGAGGTGACTTTGGTGAATCCATCTTGGTAAGAGGAAGCAGGGCTAGGGGTGGCCTTGGGAGGGATATTCTATGGGAAATATCTGAATATATGGCCATGCATATGGAATTTGCAACAATGGAAGGGAACATGCTCATAATCAATCATTTGAATCCACACGAAATCATCATAACATAAACTTACCGCGTCTGGGAGAGCTTTGGCGAGATGCACGTAGACGTAGATTCTGTCATAGGCAGTGTAGCTATTGTGTTTGGTTTCTTCCGCGATCTTCATGAAGGATTCTAGGCTGTTGCCTATTTCCTTGAGGGTGATCTCCTCCCAATATTCCTGCGGCATAGAATAGAGGCGGATCTAGATTGGTGCCCAGTTGAAATCTTCTTTATCGGGGTTGAAATGCTCGACCCAATCTTGGAGAAACAGACCTGCAACGTTGAAGAAGTATGGCCCTTCATCCATAACTCTGTTTTTGTCGTCGAGGCAAGTGAAGCTTATATTGAAGAAGCCTTTGGGGCCAAGCTGGAGGTTAACTTGGCCTTTAGGCTTCCATTTGGAATTTATCCAGCAATAGATGGCTTTCCTAGTTGGCCAAAAGCCAATGAACTTGCCAATGAGGGCGTGATCATGCATATATTGGATCCTGCCATTAATCCATTCTGTAGGGAAGCAGATCTCGGGTCTCTTGGGCTCGATTGGAATGCATGTCGAGGATGTAACATTACGCTGCGTATTGTTGCCGTTGGCGTCTTTTGCTTGGTTTGTAAGGGATTCTTCTGATTTGGAAAAACCTGTCTGATCCTTTTGAGCCGTATCAGGTTTTCCATATTTAGTGTTTTTGGCAGAGTCGTCCGCATCGCTAATGATTGGGGGGGGGTAGCAGTCCCCCCCGGTTGAGGCCTCCATGTAGTTAATCTTCTGCGGATTTTCGATCTCGTGCAACAAGGCAAATGAGGGCAATCGAGAACCATGACGACGCCCACAACAAGGGCGAGATAAACCCTAGGGTTTCATTCCATGGTTCTTCTCAGTCACGTGATCGCTCCACTTCTTCTCCTCCTAAGCATATACAATGTTATTCATTTTGGGATTCGTCTTTGCATAATTTGTTGCATCCAAAGTAACTTTGATTTATATTTTAGCTCCCCACATGTTCCCACTATGCCACATGTTCCTGTTTCCATACATTTTTTCATAGCTCCTTGATTCCACGGGTTCTCATTGTCATCTCTCAGTTATGAACAGATAGCTCACTAACTCACAACAGATCCGAATCGGTAAACTACAATAGGTTCTATTTGCTTCAGCTCCAGGAAAGACAAGATCTAAGAAAACTTTATTTTATGTGAGTTGGGCCAAATTATAATGCACTGTGAACCTATCAAGAAAATTGCTCAGGAAAAATGACTAGTTACTAGGTCTGAGAAGAAGAGAAAAAGGTAGACCACGGTCGACTCGTAGTCGACTGTTCTTGTGGTGGATAAGCTCGAGGAGGTTGGATTCAAGGTGGTTCAAACCTTGTCCAAGGTGGAGTGCTCGTACAATCTCACGCTTTACAGAATGAAATAAATCTGAGAGCTTTCTAACAAATAATTTTTTCGACTCTTTACTCAAATGACTGAATTGCAACAAATTTACTGCAGAAATATCTCACATTCTTTAATTTCAAATTAAAACTAGAATTTAAATTCGTTTATGCTAAAGAAACTCAAGGGATATAAATATATTACACTTAACAAAATGACAAAATGCAAGAGCATTATCACATAAATTTCTTGGATTATTTTCATGAATAACAGAAGTGCAAGAAATAAAAGGCTGAAAAATCATGCATATCTTTAATTTTAAATTGAAACCAGAATTTAAATTATTTTCAGCTAAATTTATTATCGCAGGAATATAAATTTACGAAACTTCATGAAATGATAGTATCCAAAATATTTAACACTGAAATTTCTATGATTCTTCTCTCAAATGACAAAGATGCAAGAAATTTATGGAATTTTTTTTTTTTTTTTTTTTAATTCCAAATTGTAACTAGAATTTAAATTATTTTCCATTAATGTTTTCGTAGGGATATAGATTTATGACACTTGAAGGAATAAGATAAATGTTAGATATTTATCACATAAATTTATGCGATTCTTTCCTCAAATGGCAGAAACTGAAGACAATTAATACAAAAAATTCTTGCAAACGAAACTTAAATTCAAATTATTTTTGGGTAAATTGACTACATGTTAGAAAATTTTAAGGCATATGAAATTATTTTCCTCAATACATAGAGTTCACACAGAGTTGTGGAAATGGCTTTAACCAAGACAACAAAGTTGCAGAAGTTTACACAAAGTTGCGGAACTCACTTAATTTAGACCATACAATTGTGGAAATTAAATCATGAAGGTCTTCTTCTTAATACAGAGTGGTGGAGATTAAAATTGCAACTATAGAGGAGAAAATATAATCAAATAATTTTACTCACGGTGAAATAGAGTAAAAACAGAGTGTTGTAGTAAGAATGGTACGTGAAAATTTCCAGAACTATATCGTGAATAACCAAACTTTATATTATAACTTCAAATCATGAAATACATTCACATATGGAGGTTGTAGCTCGCATTAGGGGAATTTTGAGGTCTAAAATGGGCCTCCTAAGGAAACTATAATATAGTATTTGAAATAATAAAATAATATTTGATTACATCATCAAATTTTAGAGGGAAAAAAAGAAAAAACTATTTTTTCAACTCGTATTTTGAACTTATCTCCCTAAGGTTTTACTCAAATTTCAAGCCAAAATACTCGTTGGATAGAACATTTAATTCCCCATCCAAGGAGTACCCATGTTTCATACTTTTTATGGACTCTGCTATACAGAAAATGAGAAATACATGAAAAACGTGATTGCAATCATGTTTTTTCATGTATTTCTCATTTTTCGTGTAGTAGGTTCCATCAAAAGTATACAACATGGGTACTCCTTGGACGAGGAATTAAATTTTGCATCCAACGAGTACTCCCACTTGAAATTTGAGTAAACCCTTAGGGAGATAAGTTGAAAATACGAGTTGAAAAAGTAATTTTATTATTTTATTATTTTTTAATCTTTTTACTTTTTTACTCCAAAAATGGTGAATCATCTCCCATGGTTGACATCATCATATTGAATCTTATTGGTTCTCATAAAGTGTATTTAGTTGTACATTTTTCTTAGGAGGCCCATTCTAGAGCTCAAAACTCCTGAAATGTTTACCAGTAAAACAAGACTTCTTACTGAGATTTACATTCACCAGGGGTTGTAGAGTAACGCACAGTAAAACCTGTGACTATTGTTTTCACGCGCCCACCAAAATTGGCTCCAATATTTTCTCCTTCTTATCTTTCCAGACTTACATCCACCACGTTACATGAGACACATATTTACATGTAAAAAAAAAACATATATATCTAAGACATTTAATTCATGACAGACAAAACTTAATATAATGGGATGGGTGAACATCATTTTCTGAACATTGCGGACGAGTAAATGTTTGCCCATGCGTTTCTACTGACCATTAATAAATTTCAAATTGAATTTTAATTAATTTACTCCGTTGTAGGATTAGGAATTCATTTATTCCATGTCCTTTAACCTACAAACACAATCCACAACCTCCAAACATTCACTAAGGTATGGCAGCTTGTTAATGTATTTAACAGGGTGGTTGAGATTAATTATCCAACACTCCCCCTTAATCGTAATGGCTGCCATTGTCCCTTCCCAAACAATCTTTGAGATAAAAACACTTTCACGTGCCAATGGCTTTGTGAAGATGTATGTAAATTGTTCTTCTGAATTGCAATGTTGCAAAATAACCTCACTATTTTTAACTAATTCTCTTCTGAAATGATATTTAGCATCAATGTGCTTTTTCCTCTTGTGAAAGACATAATTATTTGATAGTGAAATTGATGAACTGCTGTCACAAAAAATAGTGGTTTTTCCATCTTGTTCATGACATAAATCCCACAAAACCCTTCTCATTCAAATTGCTTGACACACTATTGTTGTTGCGGCGACATGTTGTTTACAATGATACTATCGGTTGCTTCTTATAAGAACACTAAATGGCTCCCGAACCCAAATGAAAAACATATCCTGACATGTTCTTTCTGTCATCAACACTTCTTTCCTAGTCACTGTCAATTTAACCAACCAGACTAAAATCATCTATGGCAGAATACAAACCGACATACTCCTTTTTCCCATTGACATACTTTAAAATTATTTTCATTGCTTTCCAATGTGTCTCCTAGGGTGTCTCCATGAACCTTGACACCAAAATCACTTCATACATTATATCAGGCCTAGTTGCTATCAAATTCATTAGGCTTCCCACCATGCTTTTGTATAATGTCAGATCATTGCTGCTGTAATATTGCTTGCTCAACTTCAACCCCATGACAGTTGGAGTTGGTGTTGGCTTGTTGTTCTTCATATTAAAACTCTCTAAAATGCCTGCTACATAGTTTTCTTGAGAGATAAAAATTCCAATTTCTGTTTGCTTCACTTCTATGCCCAAAAAATATCTTAACAACCACAAGTCAATAGTTTCAAACTCACTTTTCATGAATGCTTTGAAATCAACGATGAGGAAATCATCACTCCCTGGAAAAATAAAATCATCTACATACAAAATGACAATAAGAAGCTTACTATCACTTTCTTTGATGTAGAGAGTAAGTTCATCGTCACATTTTTCGAACCCATTGTCCATCAAGTAAGCATCTATCATGCTATACCATGCACGTGGTGCTTGCTTAAGCCCATATAGAGCTTTTCGCAACCTACACACCTTGTCTTCTTGGCCTTCTACCTCATAACCAGGAGGTTGCGCAACATATACTTTGTCTTTCAACACTCCATTTAAGAACACTCATTTTATGCCCATTTGATAGACTTTCCATTTCTGTTGCACAACAATCGACAACACTATACGCACTATCTCCATCCTTGCGACTGGCGGAGATGTTTCCTCATACTCTCTTCCATGTTGTTGCTTATATCCTTTGACAACTAGCCTTTGTTTATGCCTTTCAATATTGCCTTCAATGTTTCTCTTGGTCTTATAGACCCACTTGACTCCAATGACTTCTTTTCCTTGCGGAAGGTTCACTAACTCCCATCTGTCATTCTTTTCTATTGCTCCTATTTCTTCATCCATTGCCGCAACCCATTTCTCTTCTTTGGATGCATATTCAAAGTGTATTAGGTCATCTAAATGACAAAATAATGAAAATAAAGAATGCATACTAGCGATGCTATCAACTTCATCTTGCTCATAAATTTCATTTAAATTTCTAAATTTTGGTCTTCTTATGCTTACAGAAGATAGGCTTGGTGTTGCGCTCGAAGTAGATGGAGTTGCAGATATTTATGATGTGCTTAGAGAAGGCGGCTTGCTTGGTTGTGCAACACTGTCCTATTATTTTTTTGCGGTGTCATTTGGTGACTTATTTGTTGATATTGTGTAGGTGGAGGAGGAGTCACCGTTGAGGAATTACTTGTTGAAGTCAATTCCTCTTTGTTTTCATGTGACATACATGTCTTCACATTGATTGTATTATCTAAACTTCCATCCCATTCTTCCTCTTCAATGAAATGAACATCTCTGTTGATTATGATTTTCTCAGTTGATGGATTGTAGAGCTTGTATGCATTGGATTCATCACTGTATCCAAAAAATATACATTTCTCCCCCTTGTTGTCCATCTTATTCCTCAACTCATCTGGGACATGTGCATATGCCACACACCAAAACAATCTCATGTGAGTGACATATTTCTTTCTTTCACTCCATGCATCTTCAGGAACTATATTCATAACACTTTTGGTTGGAAACCTATTAATAATATAAGCTACACAAGTGATAGCTTCAACCCAATAATCATTTGGAAAATTCTTTTCCATTTCCATCATGGTCCTATTCTTTCTTTCCATGACACCATTTTGCTGAGTTGTATACCTTTTTGTACACTGCTTGTGAATTCCATGCTCCCTGCAAAAACGTAGGAATTCATTTGTAATGTACTCTCCACCTCTGTCATTCCTCACCACTTTGATGTAGTGTCCACTTTGCTTCTCAACAAGAACTTTGTAGTGGCAGAAGCGCTAAAACACTTTTCTTTTCTTTTTTAGGAGGTATACCCATGTATTCCTTGTGTAGTCATCTATGAAGGTCAAAATGTTATGGCTGCCATGAATTGATGGAGTTTTCATGGGTCGACATAAATATGAGTGGAAAATTTTCAAAGGTGCCTTTGCCCTTATTGACTTTCCTGCTGGAAATGATTCTCTATGTTGTTTTCCTAAGATGCATCCTTCACATAGGTTTTTCGGTTTTACTATGAGTGGCAATCCCTTCGGCATGAATTTCTTATGCAACATATTCAAACCTCCAAAGTTGAGATGACCAAGTCTGAAATGCCATAACCAATTTTCATCTTTGACCTCTGCTTGAAAGTATATTTGCGTGACAGATGCTACATTTATTTCATCCTTTTTTGAATTCATTGATAGTTGAGCTTGAGTGGAAACATTCTATTGTTTGTCATATGAACTTTTTCAATCAACTGTCTACTTGGAGGCTTATCCAAAATTGTGCACACATCATTTTTGCAAAATATATTGTAGCCCTTTTGCATGATCTCTCCAATTCTTATGAGGTTGTGCTTCAAACCAGGGACAAAATAAACATTTGAAATATATTTATTCTCTCCCTTCTTTGTTAGAATGTCTACTTTTCCTTTTCCCATGACAAAGAATTTGCTATCAGTCCCCACTGTCACTTCAAATTTTACACTTTCATCTAGATTGGAAAACATTTCTATGTTTCCAGTCATGTGGTTGCTACACCCTGAATCTAAGAGCCATACATCTCCTTGTTTTTCTTGTGCTACATTACAAGCTATAAACATGTTATAATGGTTATGATTTTCCTTTATGAAATTTTCACTTGGTTTGCTACTTATTTCATATTGCTTCTTTCTACATTCATTTTCATAATGACCATACTTCTTACAATAATGACATTGAACTTGAGATTTGTAACATACAAAGATAACCTCACATGGAAATACAGGAGTTAAATATTCCAAATCACCATTAAATATTCCTTACTGATAATTACATAGAATGTTCACTAAGTTTCTTAACCATTAACAACCTACATTATGGTACATTAACATAAAAATGTACGAGATACCTTGCATTCATTTCATTATTCATGTAGTCATCGCATACTTTACATTATGAACATCACAAAAAGAAAGGGATAAACATCATCAACTTGACACAATATTCAATCACATCATTGAACACCAATATACCCTGGAAACCCCATAGGGTGAAAATCAGCAAACATTTAATTTTATTATTAAATTCTCATGAGGTTGTTCAGCCCTGACTCAATGACTTATAAGGGAGACCATCCCTTAACCATCATTTATAAATCTTACAAGGAAATATACAAATGTCTAGCCTTAAGACATTACAATAAATATGATAGCATTTAGCCACTAATCTTCATATCTTTATATATTCATATGTTGGTGGCATGGATGTACCTACAATGGACCACCATACATTGGATCATCCTACAGCTTGCACTCATTTGCATGAACCATAATCATTTACCTACCACCAGGTTAAGCATCATATTTCATTTGTACATGTCACCATAATTCCCTGCTAATGATGCCTTCAACATACATTGATGTCAAGATTCATAAAGTATTAATCAACCATTTCATATATATATACTAGAGAAGCTTCTCCATCTACTCATGTATATTCATGAGAAGTAAAATACCTTGACATTCTCCCTTTAGCAGCACATACTGCATATGTGCTAGTTATAAGTCATCACATTAACTAATGTTTCCCTTGCATAAGCACACATTCCTACAAGACAATAGCTACATCTCCCAAGCTTTTCTTTAAAAGAAACTGATACATCAGTTAAGATATTCGTGCATGGGATTTACATAAATTTAATAAAAATAACTAACCCTTAAGCGATTACTTTTGGTGCATGGAAGGAAATATAACACAACAAATGTTGCTCCCATGCATGCAAATGCATATAGATTCCAAAAGAGTCTTCCCAAAGGAATTCTTACACAACATAGCACATAGCTTCCAAATGAGTCTTCCAAAAGGAATGCTTAATAAAACAGAGCATGTAAACACATTCCCACATACGTATATGTATATTATTTCCAACGAAAGGTAATACAAATATTGCATGCATATGTAGAAACTAACACAATAGTTACGATAACATAAAGTACTCACATATAATTTTTCCTAAGAAACATTATAACTCACTATTTCTTCTATCCATGCAAAAAACATATATCTATAACAAAAAGGCTATTATTTACGCCAGCAAACGCTTATCACAATAGCTCTTCTTAATGTACGTAAATAAAATTCCCTTCTTGGAATTACACATCATTAACTATTCTTTTCATGTAAATATATACATAATTATTTCTCAAAAGGAAGTTAATATAACTTCATTTTGATGCCTTTATACTTGTAGTTTCACATGCTTCCCTTTCAAGGAATGACCATAAATGAGAATATTTTATGCATAAAACCTAAGAAACATTCACAAGGTTAACTTAAAATTTCATGCATTCATGTTCTTGTATGAACAAGATTATATGCATATTTTATAAATATAATCTTTATTTTTCATTCATTCATTCACAAAACTCCTATACAAACTTTGTGCACTCATGCAAACTTTAAATGAAAACATAGGTAGCATTTGCACCCAAATTCATGGAAACCCTTCCAAGAAAATTCATAACTAACTTTTATCTTTTGTTTTTCACCACCCATGAAAATATATGACTAATTACCCTCTTTATTCTACATTCATTTTCAAGAAAATAACTTGGATTTCTTATCATTTCAATTTCAAGAAAATAAATTTGGATTTATTATCATTTATTTTTCAAGAAAATAATCTTGGGTTTATTATCATTTCATAAAATAAATGTGTACAAAAGCACTTTTAAAATAAAGAGCATGCATCTTATCTTTTCTTGAGTATGCATATTTATAAATATTTATATATTTCTTTCCATATATTTAACATAATCAACTATTCTTTGTGCATGGACAAAGTATTTTCTTTTCCAAGAAATCTAGCATAGTATATATTAAGTAAAATTCAATTTGTGCACGAGGTATATTTACCTCTCAAAGAATCGAGCTCCTCTCTACATTCATATATAACATAGTAGATATTAAGTAAAATCTAGTTTTTCGTACGAGGTATATAAAACCTCGCAAAGAATGGAGCTCCTCTTATATTTTACCGACATTTCCCACATAAACACGTAAACATGGAAAATATTTTGAAGGAAATAATCAAACACAAGAACCATTTAATATTTCAGGAAAATAAAAAAACATTATTTATCTTTTACTCATAAAGTTCCATCTCCGTATTTGAGCCTTCGTCTCCGTATTATAGCCTCGAGGCCTCAACATATATATATATATATATATATATATATATATGTTTTATAGTTGCATCAAAATACCGAAGGTCGTTATTGTGGTTTGAGCTTGCATCAGAATATTAAAGGTCGTTTCCATATGCAGCACAGTATAAATTAAATCAGTGCTGCCAAATAACATGGAGAAACCTTCACGGCATCTACACTATCCTTGCAGAGAATGACTGAAGGTAAAAAGACATGCGTCATTTAAAGCGTGCATAGGTTGGAGTTATCATAGCAAGCCCAACATAATATCCATGCTCAAACCCCTCAAGAAGGGTTTTTTACAGCACAATTATTTGACTTGTTGTCAGGGACCAAAAAATACTCCACGCTCGAATCCTTTCGCTTTAATTGATTCTTAATGCCACAACTTCTAGAAAAATAACTATTTGGATTCCCTTAAAACCTTGTAATGTTATGCTTATCCAAGTATGCCGGTCCTTCCTCATTATCACCTTTATGTAAAAAGGATAAGGTTACTCTTTGGTAGTTTCTCCTTACTGAACCCTAAATACCTTATGAAAACTAACTTCATTAAATTAATAATATTTATTTATTAATCCCACATCTAGTTACATGGTTTTAGGGATGTTACATACTCCCCCCCTTAAAATAACATCGTCCTCAGTGTGCTTATTTGACTGAAATTTAAACTTAAAATCATGATATAATAATATAAACAACCCAAAGGGGGTCCTTCCCCTTCACAATGAAACACTTTCGTTTCCTTAAATGCCATTAATTGAGACAATAATGTTTTTATCCATAGTCATAAGCATGTATAGCTCAAAAAATATTCCATTTCAATATTTTACCACTTATCCATTATTCAAATTCATAAAGAGATAGGGAAATATCTATACCAACTTACCATTACTTACCAATTACTATTGGAAGTAGTGATGAATTTTACACAAGCTCTCTGAGAATGGTTGAACAACTCATCAACACTCCATGGAAAGTAGCATGTAATGTATAACTAAAAAATTCATTCACATTAGTCACACCATTTCAAATCAAATGAAATACTTTAAACTATCATTCATTCATGCAATTTAAAGTGATATTTTAGTCACAATACTCTTCCTAATCTTAAGAGAGCACCAACCCTCTATTCATGATAAATCATAAAAATTATAAATCACTACACCATGTGCACATTGTCTTAGCTCCTGCTAAATACATCCATACAGTATTTCAAAAAAGTACTCAGAGAGCACCTAGCTCTCTAATCATACCAATGGTCAATCAATGCACCATGGGCATATCCTAGCCTCTTCTAAGACATTCAAACAAATTAGTTATAAAATAAATGAACTTTTACATTCAGTAATTCATTTTCCAAGCGCTAAGCTCCTTTCTTCTTAATATCTACATACGATATTTACACAATCATATTAAAATTCATTTTTTTTTTTTAATTTAACACATAACTAATTACTTAACTTGTTCTGCTATGAGAACCACAATGGTAAAAAAAATGCTTCTCCCAACCCATGGGAGTTTTTTTCCACAACCAAATCGAGTCATTTTCACATCCAGATAGTTATTTGACAAAAGACCATTCCAAGTCCAGTATGGATTCCTCTTGGCAACATCATGCCTATTCCTCTGACAGCGTATCATCTATGAGGAATTTTGGGCCACCTCCAACAAACTCCAAAAATCAATAGAGTTGCCTCAAGTTTTTCCTCCTCACCATCTTGTCAAACTCTTTTCCCTTACTGAGATCATCTATCTCTATGGAGAGGAAATCTAGGCAAGTAAGCGCCATCAACCCCTCTGGGCAGGCAACCACCGTCAACCCAAGGCCTTCTAGCCTTTCACAATTGTTTACAACTGTCTGACATGTTAAATTTATCTTTTAGAATTGTTTCCCATAGTACATCATACATAATACTTGGCCCTCCACATGGGTCTAATGATATGTAGATTAACAGGAAACATGACTAACGTACATGTGTTATAATTTAATATTTCCTGAATAAGAAAATTATGCACATTATAACATGATACTTTATCAATTACCGTTGCAATTTTCACGGCAATATTTTACTTTCACAAGTTTTTCTTGTTGCCATTAAGCTAACCATGCTTAATCTAATCAATAACACTAGTCATAACTATGTATTGTCTAAAAAAGTATTTCTCTTCCATAGTAATTTTAGTTTCATGCATAAAAGTATATATAAATATTCATTAATGCGTATGTTTCAATAATGATTAGGGTAAGAGTGCAAACATTTCCAATTCCTCCAGTGTTCTGTTACCAACAGGCTGACACATTAAGTAATTACCATAATCGTTTGTTCACAACTCTCAATAAGCTTTAATCTGACACATTAAGTAATTAACATAATTTTTTGTTCACAACATTCAATAAGCTTTAATAAAAATCAATTCATTCATATAAGTTCTATCAGTTAGTGATGCATCACTAATAAATGCTATTAATAATATTAATGCATCCATGAGATGACTCATTCAAAAACTAGTCATTATAGTCAAGTCTCACTACTTGAACCATTGTGTATTTTTAACATCTGAAAGGGTTCATTCAATTTCATTTTAAAACACTCTATCATTCTCTTCAAGGAATTTCACCGTCTTTTGCATTCATGCATTTGTTTCACACATCATCACTATACACATTCATCTTTTTCAAGTAGTGCATGGTAGCTTTAGTTATATTTGTTAAATGTATGAGTAATATGTCATATGCCCAAATGTTAATAGTCAACTCTCACTTTCACTAGTGAGTACTCAAGTTTTTCATAAGTACAACCAAGGTTTTATTGTCTCTTATCCTCAACAAGATTCCAATGTTATGAAAACCATTTTGCAGCAACATTTATTACTTATTACTCTTCAATGTAATTATAAACATGAATCACACATCTCATGTCAAAATTAGACTACTACATTATCAATTAATATGTAGATTGCTAGAATCATACCTTCACTGGTGTCCATTAGTAGCATACCTCAAGTTATTTTCGCTTAACAAATCCCAAAGGCGCCAGTGTTGCAACCTTTAGCTCTGATACCACTTGTAACATACCCCGATAACCTCACATGGAAATGCAAGAGTTAAATTTTTTTATATACAAGTTACCCACGAGTAACTATCCAAATCACCATTAAATATTCCTTACTTATCATTACATAGAATGTTCACTAAGTTTCTTAACCATTAACAACCTCCTTATGCTACATTAACATAAAACTGTATGAGATACCTTGCATTCATTTCATTATTCATGTAGTCATCGCATACTTTACATTATGAACATCACAAAAATAAAGGAATAAACATCAACAACTTGACACAATATTCAATCACATCATTCAACACCAATATACCCTAGAAACCCCATTGGGTGAAAACTATAAAATGTTTAATTTTATTATTAAATGCTCGTGAGGGTGTTGAGCCCTCACACAATGGCTTATAAGGGATACCATCCCTTAACCATATTTTATAAATCTTACAAGGATATATACAAATATCTAGTCTAAAGCCATTACAATAAATATGATAGAATTTACCCACTAATCTTCATATAT
The DNA here is from genome assembly GCA_034641835.2 of Pinus albicaulis. Taxonomy (NCBI): domain Eukaryota; kingdom Viridiplantae; phylum Streptophyta; class Pinopsida; order Pinales; family Pinaceae; genus Pinus; species Pinus albicaulis. Next base: position 1,452,955,482 of record CM076570.1, on the reverse strand, counting down.
TCATATCTTCATATCTTGGTGGCATGGATGTACCTACAATGGACCACCGTACATTGGATCGTCCTGTAGCTCGCACTCATCTAATGAATCATAATCATTTACCGACCACTAGTTTAAGCATAATATTTCCTTTGTACATGTCACCATAATTCCCTGCTAATGATGTCTTCAACATACATTGATGTCACGATTCATAAAGTATTAATCAACCATTTCATATATCTATACTAGAGAAGCTTCTCCATCTACTCATGTATATTCATGACAAGTAAAATACCTTGACATTCTCCCTTTAACATCACATATTGAATATGTGCTAGTTATAAGTCATCACATTAACTAATGTTTCCCCCACATAAGCACACATTCCTGCAAGACAATAGCTACATCTCCCAATATTTTCTATAAAAGAAACTAATACATCAGTTATGATATTCATGCATGCGATTTACATAAATTTAATCAAAATAACTAACCCTTAAGCTATTGCTTTTGGTGCATGGAAGGAAATCTAACATAACAAATGTTGTTTCCATGCATGAAAATGCATATAGATTCCAAAAGAGTCTTCCCAAAGGAATGCTTACACAATGGAGCACATAGCTTCCAAATGAGTCTTCCCAAAGGAATGCTTAACATAAGAGAGCATGTAAACACATTCCCACATATGTATATGTATATTCTTTCCAATGAAAGGTAATACAAATATTGCATGCATATGCAGAAACTAACATAATAGTTATGATAACATAAAGTTTTCACATATAATTTTTCCTAAGAAACATTATAACTCACTATTTCTTCTATCCATGCAAATAACATATCTCTATAATAAAATGGATATTATTTTCACAAGCAAAAGTTTATCACAATAGCTCTTCTTAATGTACGTAACACAAATTCCCTTCTTGGAAATACACATCATTAACTATTCTTTTTATGTAAAGATATACATAATTATTTCTGAAAAGGAAGTTAATATAACTTAGTTTTTTTGCCTTTATACTTGTAGTTTCACATGCTTCCCTTTCACGAAATGACCATAGATGACCATAATTTATGCATAAAACCTAAGAAACATTCACAAGGTTAACTTAAATTTTTATGCATTCTTGTTCTTGTATGAACAAGATTCATATGCGTCTTTTATAAAGATAATTTTTATTTTTTATTAATTCATGCACAAAACTGCTATCCAATCTTTGTGCACTCATGCAACCTTTAAATGAAAACATAGGTAACATTTTCACCCAAATTCATGGAAACCTTTCCAAGAAAATTCATAACTAACTTTTATCTTTTCTTTTTCACCACCCATGAAAATATATGACTAATTACCCTCTTTATTCTACATTCATTTTCATTAAAATAATCTTGGATTTATTATCATTTATTTTTCAAGAAAATAATATTGGATTTATTATCATTTCATAAAATAAATTTGTACAAAATCCATTTAAAATAAAGAGCATGCATCTTATACTTTCATGAGTATGCAATATTTATAAATATTTATATATTTCTTTCCATATATTTAACATAATCAACTATTCTTTGTGCATGTACAAAGTATTTTCTTTTCCAAGAAATATAGCATATTAGATATTAAGTAAAATCCAGTTTGTGCATGAGGTATATTTACCTCTCAAAGAATCGAGCTCCTCTCTACACTCATATATAACATAGTAGATATTAAGTAAAATCTAGTTTTTTCGCACGAGGTATATAAAACCTCTCAAAGAATGGAGCTTCTCTTATCTTTTACCCACATTTACCCACATAAACACGTAAACATGGAAAATATTTTTAAGGAAATAATCAAACACAAGAACCACTCAATATTTCATGGAAATAAAAAAAACCATTACTTATCTTTTACTCATAAAGTTCCATATCTGTATTCGAGCATTTTGTCTCCATATTCTAGCCTCGAGGCCTCAACTTGTGTCCCTTTTTTTTATATATCTGTTTGATAGTTGCATCAAAATAGTGAAGGTCGTTGTTGTGGTTTGAGATTGCATCAGAATAGTAAAGGTCGTTGTGATATGCAACACAATATAAATTAAATCAGTGTCACCAAACAGCAAAGAGAAGCATGGAGAAACCTTCACAACATCAACACTGTCCTTGCAAAGAATGTCTGAAGGTGAAAATATATGTGTCGCTTAAAGAGCACATAGGTTGGAGTTATCATAGAAATCCTGATAGAATCTCCATGCTCAAACTCCTCAAGAAGGGTTGTTTACAACATAATTATTTGAATTGTTGTGAGGGACCAGAAAAGACTCCACACTCGAATCCTTTCGCTTTAACTCATTCTTGATGCCATGATTCCTAGAAAAATAACTATTTGGATTCCATTAAAACCTTGTAACATTATTCTTATCCAAGTATGCCAGTCCTTCCTCATTATTGCCTTTATGTAAAAAGGATAAGGTTACTCTTTATACCAAACCCTAACTACCTTATGAAAACTAACTTCATTAAATTAATAATATATTTTTATTAATCCCATGTCTAGTTATGTGGTTTTAGGGATGTTACAAGATTTATCATACCTATGATCTTGTGCTTCATTTTGGCTTGGGTCTTGACTTGGATTTTGATTGCTCCCCCTTCCACTTGAACTTGAAGGGTTGCTTCTTCCACCTCTGTGTGGGCTTCTTCCTCTTCCTCTATAATTTCATCTTCCTCGACCTCTACCTTGACCAAATGAAACTTGTGTCTTGAATGCATGCTCCAATGATGAGTTTGTTCCTCTGTTAAATCTGTGTTCATGAGAAATCAGTAATGCATGAATCTCATCCACTAAAAATTATGAGAGATCCTTTTTCTCTTCTATTTCCACAACTATGGCATCAAATCTTGCTGGCAGACTTCTTAAAGCTTTCTCAAAAATTATCCTCTCCTCAAGTGTCTCACAATGAGACCTAATTTGGGTAATCAACCCAATTACGTTTGTAAAAAATGAGTCTACATTCTTAGACTCTTTCATACATATTGTCTCAAAATCTCTTCTCAAATTTTGTAATTTTGTTGTCTTCACCTTTGCCATGCCTTGGTAGGTTGTCTCGAGGTTATTCCATGCTTTCTTGGACTTTCATGCTGCTACAATCCTTGGTAATATACTTTCATGAACTGCTTTAAAAATATAGAAGAGGAATTTGGAGTCATCCTTCTTGTTATCTCTCAACAAATCCTTTTCTTCTTGTGTCAATGCATTGTATGCTACTGCATCTACTAGTTCTTGGAAACCATTCTCCACCAATTCCCAAATATCTTGAGAAGAAAATAGAGCCTTAATTGTAATATCCCAATACTCGTAATTATTGCCATTAAACTGTGGTATTTTTGGATTAGTGAATATTGTGCTTATTGATGCCATTTTCACTATGTAAAAAAAAACTCTCACTATGTAAAAATTTCTCCCTGTGTAATAAATTTCTCACTACTGGAGAATACGGTCCAAAAAAAATATATTTCAGAACTCCTTTTAACTCCTTAATAAAAACACTTGCGGTAATGAGGGTTTAAACCCACTCTGATACCATGTTAGAAAATTTTAAGACAGAGGAAATTTATTTCCTCTACACATAAAGTTCACACAGAGTTGTGGAAATGACTTTAACCAAGACAACACCATTGCGGAAGTTTACACAGTGCTGTGGAACTCACTTAATACAAACCATACAGTTGCGAAAATTAAATAATGAAGGACTTATTCTTAATACAGATTGGCAGAGTTTAAAATCGTAACAATAGAGGAGAAAATATAATCAAATAATTTTAGTCACGGTGAAACAGAGTAAAAACAAAGTGTTGTGGTAAGAACGATACGTGAAAATTTCCAGAATTGTATCGCGACTGACGAAACTTTATATTATAACCTCAAATCATGAAATACATTCACATATGGAGGTCGCAGCTCCTTTACTAGTGAAAAAATAATTCTTAATGAGATTTACATTCACTAGGGGTTGCGAAGTAACACACAATAAAATCTGTAACTATTGTTTTCACGCGCCCACCAAAATTTGCTCTACTATTTTCTCCTTCTTCTCTTTCGAGACTTACATCTTCCACATTACATGAGACTTATACTTACATGTAAAATAAAAGCATATATATCTAAGACATTTAATTCATCAGAGACAAAACTTAATACAATGGGATGGGTGGACATCATTTTCTGAACATTGTGGATGAGTAAATGTTTTCCCATGCGTCTCTACTGACCATTAATAAATTTCAAATTGAATTTTAATTAATTTTCTTTGTTGTAGAATGGGTTATGTACTCTACTCAGAAATTCATCTACTCCATGTCCTTTAACTTGCAAACACAATTTGCAACATGCAGAACATTCACTAAGGTATGACTACTTGTTAGTGTATTTAACACTGTGGTTGAGATTAATTCTCCAACATCGAAAGCATATGACTTTATGTCACTTCATGCAAATGATGAGATGACATAAATGCAAGGGATTTATCACAAAAAAATATTGGATATGGTTAATTTCGAAGGATGTAAATGCAAAAGAATGACAAAATGTGGCAGAAAATTTCATGATAGAAAAATATGAGAAATTCAGACCATTAAAGGACATAATGGAAATCTTACAACATATAAATATAGAAAAAAAGCAATAGAAAATATAGAACAAAAGAAATAGCCCCTCTACCAGGATATGAAGGAAAGAAAAGAATACTAGACTGACTGACTGTTGTAATTGCATTCCCAGAGCATTCTTTCGAGCACCATGAGATAGAGAGGGTCATCATCCACCAGCAAAACCTTCATGTCTCTCAGAGAGAAATTCTCAATTTGTTTCATGCATATCGAATCCTCCACGAGCCTCACATGGGGCATCATCGTAGTATGCACCTTTGGTAGTACGATGCTCCCTTTTAATTACATTTTGCCATTTCCGCCCTTGGCCAAAATCAAACCTCTATTGTAAAATGCATACAATGGAGCGTAGTGCTACTAACACTAACATAGGCAGGCACATAGGCAAGTAGGCAACCAGGTCCTCCTTATTACTAATTATGAAAAAGAATATTCTCATCGTTAGACATAAAGAAGGATGCTAAGATTTTACACAAGTGGAAATGTTGCTTGACTTTGTAACATATTTTACCATATTATTTCCTTTAACACAGAAATAATTATGAAGATCATAAATACCCAACAACAAGAATAAGAAACAATAGGAAGAATAAGGAATAATTGCATGCATCTATAGCTATAGTTGATTAACATGAATTAGTTGATCTGTGAAGCATGAGAAGGAGAGGTTGTAAATTCAAGAGATCACTAGCACAAAAGTTTGACTACAATTTTTCTTTCTGTGTAAGGAAAGAGTTTTGGACTAACGAAAAGAACAAATGGCACACATGCATTTAGTTGTAAGACATGTGTGTGTATTATTGGGCATTTCATTCTTGCCCATTCACGATTGATTTCTGATTCTCGGTTTGATGGTTGAGTGTAACCATTAACCCATATTATTGGGCAGTGGAATTCGATAGATGTTTCTAGACTATGATAATGAATATCATAAATGTTTCTAGAGTTTGGGGTACCGTACTTTTACCTTTTTCTTTCATATATAAAATCAAAATTTTATTTTATTATAAGATTTTTATACATTTTAATATAAATTTATATGTTTATAAATTTATAATTTTTACACTATCATATCAATGCAATCATTCAACTAGATTTTCCATTCATTCCTCTTGTACTTGTTTCTTCAAAAAAGCAATGCCTAATTAATTATGGCATCTCCACAAATGAATGGATTCACTAAAGTGTTAAAGGGCACTACGAGTTTCATTGAACTTCACAAATAATCTTACTGAACCTGCATTAAATGTACTTGTACTGCTACTTCTGTATTCTCATTTCGTTAAAGTAGTATCAATATTAACTTAAGCCCAAATAAAAAAGTGAAGGGAATTTAACTTAGACCTAGATCAAACATTGAAGAAAGTTTCTGCGCAGACAAGTTTCTTTATGAATTTCCATTATACTGTTAAACTATTTTGTTCTAGGTTTAAATATTGAAAAAATAGACGTGAACATATAATAAACCAAATTATATTTATTTTAATCATAAATATATGTTTATTTTACTCGTACTTTTTCAAGCAATAATCTATACGAATAAATGTTTATTTTTCCAGTTTTCTAGCACGTTTGGCTTGAGAAACAAAGGAAATGTTGTAGACTTGAAAATAGTAAGGGATGTTGTTGGACCTCGAACTACTTGTGCTCCATCAATAGAATCATAAGCTGGGTATATATGTAATTATGCATTTATGTAATTATGTATTTCAATCGAGAAATAAATATCTGCTTTTTAGTACCCAGTTCAAGATCGAGATGCAGAGCCACTTTGAGTTGCAAAGTGGTAATGGTGGTATGAGTTTAGCGAGGGATAGATTGCTTGGAGATAAGAGAGTTAGCAAGCGATAATATGGTTCGGTTAGACATATGAATACATGTTTATTTTTTTCTATTATTATTATAACTTATGATGTATAACGGGAAGAGACATCATTCTTTGTCTTCAAGATCGTGTGCTGCAAACTTTATACTGTTGGAATTTTGCTGAATTCCAAAATAATAAAACTGCCTTGCTTAAACACAGAGAATAATTCTAAAAAAAATTCACTCACAGACAGAGTTTTCAACTCAGAAAAATTTATATTTCATATAAAAAAAAACTGTTGTTACAATACTTCCTCTCTTGGAGGGATTACAATTGTGACTGCTGCTGTCACAGTGCACAAATAAAAACTCTGTTTCACTGAAAATATTCACTGCTGGAATACTCTGTTTTTCAAAACACTCTACTGTGTTTTTCAAACAATACACTGCTGTGCATTCACTTGTCTGTCTTTTACAAAATACGTTGTTGTGCATATATGAAAAAAAACATTGCAATACAAAATGACTCTGTTCTGTGTATAACAAAACAAAATATCTCTGCCCTGTTTAATGCCATTCATTGACATTCAACAACTAAATTCACCGCTTGACAATCTTTAATGGGCTCATTACTTCCGTCAGCACCGCTTACAATTCGTATTGATGGCGCCTAGATCTTTTTCTTTCCAACACTGTTGTGCTTTCATAAACTCTGTTCTGTGTATTAAAAATAATACAGCAACCCTTTGCTTTCTTCCGCACTGCTGTGCATTGCAATTAAAAATTTACTGTGCTGTGTAGTAATAAAAAAAACATTCACCTTACGGCTTTTTACAATGTGCTGGGCAATTAAAAATAAACCCAAATTTAAACATATAACATTACAACATTTAAAAAAAATATTGTTTTAAACGTGCAATGGGCAAATAACAATTAAACCCAAAGTATCGTGGACGCATATTATGTGGGCCCCATTGCTGTTGATGTAAGCAATTCCGATGGGGTATGGACCTCCGTCGGTTTTTCTTCACGGACCCCCTCGGACTTGGCTTGCCGCCCTGTCTCTTGGGCAGTTGGAATTAATTCCAACACTCCCCCTTAATTTCAACTGCTGGGTTTTCCTGCATACCCAAACATTTCCTGAAATATTCAAAGCTTTTCTGTTGTAGTGGCTTTGTGAGGATATCTGCAAATTGATCCTCTGTTCCGCAATGCTGCAAAACAATCTCGCCATTGCTTACCAATTCCCGTATGAAATGAAACTTGGTGTCAATGTGCTTTGTCCTTTTATGAAAAACAGAATTTTTAGACAATGCAATAGCTGAGCTATTGTCACAAAAGATCACTGTCCCTTTTACATGTTCTTGACATAAGCTTCTCAACATTTTCCGCATCCAAACTGCTTGACACGCTGCTGCTGTAGCTGCCACATATTCTGCTTCTGCTGTAGACAACGCTACAACGGGCTGTTTCTTAGAAGCCCATGAAATGGCTCCTGAACCCATATGGAAAACATAACCGGAAGTGCTCTTCCGATCATCAACACTTCCAGCCCAATCACTGTCCGTGTATCCAACTAAATCTGAATTTTCTGAAGTAGTATAAAAAATACCAAATTTCTTTGTACCTTTAACATACCTCAAAATTCTTTTTGCTGCTTGCCAATGTGCATCCTTTGGCTTTTCCATGAATCTGGAAATCAAACTAACATCATGCATTATGTCCGGCCTAGTTGCAGTCAAATACATGAGGCTGCCAACTATGCTCTTGTACAAACTAGGATCAAAATCCTTGCTGCTGTCCTCTCTGCTGAGTTTTAATCCCATCACTGTGGGAGTGATTGCTGCTTTGCATTCCTGCATGTTAAATATTTCAAGTACCTCATTAACATACTTTGCCTGTGAGATAAAAATCCCATTTTTATCTCGCTCTACTTCTATTCCCAAGAAGTATCTCAACAAACCCATATCAGTCATTTCAAATTCCTCTTTCATGACTGTTTTAAAATGTTGAATAAGGCAATCATCATTACCTGTAAAAATAACATCATCAACATACAAGACAACAATCAAGATTTTACCATCTTGTTCTTTGATGTAGAGGGTGGGTTCTCCCTCACACTTTTCAAAACCATTTTCCAGTAGATATGAATCTATCCTACTGTACCACGCTCTTGGCGCTTGCTTCAGCCCATAAAGAGCCTTCTTCAACTTGCACACTTTGTGCTCTTGGCCTTTCTTCTCATAGCCGAGAGGTTGATCAATGTAAACCTCTTCTATTAACACTCCATTTAGGAATGCCGACTTCACGTCCATTTGGTAAACTTTCCATTTGTTTTGTGCTGCAATAGACAACACTGCTCTCACGGTTTCCATTCTTGCAACCGGTGCGAAAGTTTCCTCATAATCTATGCCATGCTTCTGCTTATAGCCTTTGACAACAAGCCTTGCCTTGTGTCTCTCTATCTTGCCTTCAACATTACTCTTGGTCTTGTAGACCCATTTAACACCAATGACAACTTTACCTTTTGGGAGTTCAACCAAATCCCAAGTTTTGTTCCTCTCTATGGCATTTATTTCCTCATCCATAGCTTCTATCCATTTCTCATCCTTGATAGCTTCTTCGAAATGAACAAGATCATCAACATGACAATATAAAGCAAACAAAGAATTGATACCTTCATTAGCTATATCTTGTTCATAAATTTCTTTCAAACTTCTGAATTTCTTACCTCTTTCATTAGGTGTACAAGTACTTGAAGAAGCACTTGAATTTCCTCCTTGTGGTGTGCTTGGATAAGCACTTTCATTTCTCCTCAAGGGTGTGCTTTGCGGTGTTGATGCTGCTGTTTGGGGATGTATTTCAGCCACCTCATCATCATTCTCATCATGAGATAAACAGTGTTTAACATTCACTGTTTTCTCTATGCTTCCATCCCAAGCTTCCTCTTCAATAAACTGAACGTCCCTGCTCACAAGAAACTTCTTGCTAGATGGGTTATATAACCTGTAGGCCTTGGATTCCTCACTGTATCCAATAAAAATACATTTCTCCACCTTGCTGTCCAACTTCTTCCTTAGCTGATCCGGAATGTGTGCATAAGCCACACATCCGAAAACTTTCATGTGTGTGACACTTTGCTTTGCGCCACTCCATGCCTCTTCTGGCACTTTGTTCATAACTGCCTTTGTAGGACACCTGTTCAATATATACGCTGCACAATGTACAGCTTCAGCCCAATAATCATTCGGCAAATGCTTTGCCTTTAACATACTCCTCGCCATGTCCATTATGGTTCGGTTCTTCCTTTCGGCCACTCCATTTTGCTGTGGAGTATATCTAGCTGTAAAATGCTTATGAATACCATTTTCTCTACAAAAACGTAGAAAATATTTAGATATATACTCACCTCCTCTATTAGTCCTTAAGACTTTGATATGCAGCCCACTTTGGTTCTCAACAAGTGCTTTGAAATTGCGGAATTTTTCAAACACTTCACTTTTATTTTTCAAAAAGTAAACCCAAGTTTTTCTTGTAAAATCATCTATGAATGTTAACACATAGTGGTTGCTTGCAAGCGATGGAGTTTGCATCGGTCCACATACATCTGAGTGGACAATCTCTAAGGGTGCTTTCGCCCTTATGCTTCTGCCGGAAGGAAAAATTTCTCTGTGTTGTTTCCCAAGAATACAACCTTCACAAAGGCTGTCCGGTTTCTCTATCAATGGTAAACCACTTAGCATCCCTTTTCTGTTCAACAGATTAAGACCTCCAAAGTTGAGATGACCAAATCTCAAGTGCCATAACCAATTATCATCCTTTGGTTCGCTTTGAAAAGTCTCTTGTGCAACTGCTGCTTTCTCTTCACCATTCTTCAGATCTGCTCTCATTCTGAGAGGGAACATCCTGTTCCTTGTCATCTTCACTTCAGCAATACACTGTTTGCTGGGTGGTTTATCCATGATGGTACAAACATCATTATCAAAGAAAACATTATACCCTTTATGGACAAGTTGTCCAATACTTAAGAGGTTACACTTCATTCCTGGAACATAATAAACATCTGCTATGGATTTCTTTGCACCTAATCTTGTTAAAACATTTACATCTCCTTTTCCCATAATAGAAACTTTGCTATCAGTTCCTAGTGTGACTTGTGACTGCACACTTTCATCTAACATAGAAAACATTTCTAAGTTTCCTGTCATATGGTTACTACAACCGGAGTCTAGAAACCATAAGTCTTCACTCTTTTCTTCAGCCATATTACAAGCTAAAAACAAATTACTTTGGCTGCTATTTTCTTTTGTGAAATTTGCACTAGTTTCACTTCTCATATCATTATGCTTCTTTCTACATTCATTTGCATAATGACCATATTTTTTACAATTATAACATTGGACATTGGATTTGTCATACCTTTGTCCTTGTGCATTCTGCTGACCATTCTGTTGGCTGCTGCCTTGGCCTTGATGCTGATTTGGATTGCTGCCCCTTCCTTGAGCATTTGTTGGACTGTTCCTTCCACCTCTGTTTTGGTTTTTTCCTTTTCCTCTTCCTTTTCCTTGCCCTCTTCCTCTTCTGAAAGACATCTGGGACTTAAAGGCTTGCTCAAGAGATGAGTTTTCACTCCTACCCAATCTCTGTTCATGGGTAATCAGTGATGCATGAAGTTCATCCACTGAAAACTTTGTGAGATCCCTTGTCTCTTCTATGGTGGTGACAATCACATCGAATCTTGAGGGTAAACTTCTCAAGAGTTTTTCAACAATCCTCTTGTCCTCAAGAGTCTCTCCATGAGATCTGATTTGAGTGACCATTCCAATCACATGAGTGAAGAATGAGTCAATGTTATCTGACTCTTTCATGCAGAGAGTCTCAAAGTCTCTCCTCAGCAACTGAAGTTTTGTTGTCTTCACTCTCTCCATACCCTGATAGGCTGTCTTGAGAGTTTCCCATGCTTCACTGGATTTCTTGGCTGCTGCTATCCTTGGAAACACACTCTCATGCACTGCTTGATACAAGAAGAAAAGAGCCCTGGCATCTTTCTTTTTATTGTTCTTCAGTGACTCCCTTTCTGCCTGAGTTAAAAGAAAAAACTCTGCTTCATTTGCTGGCACTTCAAAGCCATCCTCAACTAATTCCCATAATTCTTGTGAGGTAAATAAAGCTTTCATAGTTATTGACCAGTAATCATAATTCTTTCCATTGAATTGTGGGAGATGGATATTTCCCAAACTCATACCTGTGCTAGAACCAGCCATTCTGCACTTCTAACTATGATAAAAACACTCGACTGTGTTTTAAATTAACAAACTGTTCTGCAACAGTGACACAAAACTGTATAGAGAAATACCTTAAATCCTTTATGGCTGAGTCTTCACAATGCTGGAGAAGCTGCTGCAACAAAGAATTCGTTTCCTTCAGCTTATTTGACCCTCAAATAGCCTGGATTGGCTCCGATACCATGTTGGAATTTTGCTGAATTCCAAAATAATAAAACTGCCTTGCTTAAACACAGAGAATAATTCTAAAAAAAATTCACTCACAGACATAATTTTTCAACTCAGAAAAAATTATATTTCATATAAAAAAAAACTGTTGTTACAATACTTCCTCTCTTGGAGGGATTACAATTGTGACTGCTGCTGTCACAGTGCACAAATAAAAACTCCGTTTCACTGAAAATATTCATTGCTGGAATACTCTGTTTTTCAAAACACTCTGCTGTGTTTTTCAAACAATACACTGCTGTGCATTCACTTCTCTGTCTTTTACAAAATACGCTGCTGTGCATATATGAAAAAAACATTGCAATACAAAATGACTCTGTTCTGTGTATAACAAAACAAAATATCTCTGCCCTATTTAATGCCATTCATTGACATTCAACAACTAAATTCACCGCTTGACAATCTTTAATGGGCTCATTACTTCTGTCAGCACCGCTTACAATTCGTATTGATGGCGCCTAGATCTTTTTCTTTCCAGCACTGCTGTGCTTTCATAAACTCTGTTCTGTGTATTAAAAATAATACAACAACCCTTTGCTTTCTTCCACATTGCTGTGCATTGCAATTAAAAATTTACTGTGCTGTGTAGTAATAAAAAAAACATTCACCTTACGGCTTTTTACAATGTGCTGGGCAATTAAAAATAAACCCAAATTTAAACATATAACATTACAACATTTAAAAAAAATATTGTTTTAAACGTGCAATGGGCAAATAACAATTAAACCCAAAGTATCGTGGACGCATATTATGTGGGCCCCATTGCTGTTGACGTAAGCAATTCCGATGGGGTATGAACCTTTGTCGGTTTTTCGTCACGGACCCCCTCGGACTTGGCTTGCCGCCCTGTCTCTTGGGCAGTTGAAATTAATTCCAACATATACCTGCATAAAAATCATATGTAGGGAGGCATATATAGAATTGAAAACAAAATTATATACCGGCAGAGACTCCCCAGCTGCATGTCGTCCTTGTTTAGTATCAAATTTGTTTGCCCTTTTTATTTAGTATGTTTTTTTTTTTTTTTAAATTGTTCATAGAAAACTAAAGGGAAATGATCATCATGATCCATATGGTTGAAAACGAAGCATATTGCTCATTGAAAGTACCCTATTATACTATGAGAAATCTTGTGATTCTATTCTAGGCCATCATGATCTCTCCTTGTTCATAACAACCATGAATTCCCTTAACTTCCTCGCATATGATTTCCAGGTCTTCATTCCAATGGAAAACACTTAATTGCAACAATGATGTAGTGCTCCTTGAATGGGAATTACTAAAATTATAAATCTATTACCGCTCATTTGAATATCTTGCATATATCTGAGACTAATTACGTCGATAAGTGTGGTCTATATTATTATTGGGATGCCTGAATTTTACTTTATTATTAAACTAATGGGGGAGATTTGATCTTAAAGGGATATTATTCATATTATATACTATCTAATAGATCTTATACATTATCTAATAGATAACATGGAATTATAACATGGAATTTTTTTTATAGTTCTTCCGTTTGAAAATAAAAAATTATTTTAATAATTATTTATAATTTTACAAGTGGAAATAGTTTTATTAAATGTGGATTATGCACCTTTCTGTCTACCAATCCCTTCATTTGAGAAAGCAGCAACTGGAATTAATTTATGAGTTCATCTCTTTCAATCCATTACCCATCCCTTTAAATCCATTTACTAAGATATCTCTTAGGTTGTCATATATATGGTATAATGTAATGGGATTACTAGATGTACAAAAGAGCCAAGGAGAACATGTGCATCAAGCACATTCAAAACCACATCTACGGTTGGGACATCTAGGGTTGCAAGGGATTCATTATTAGAGCATGGGTATCGGTATCATTAAAATTATTTTCGATTTTGTAAAAAAATATTGTTAGGTATACTATGTTGCCATTTTTATTGACAGATCTGTGCTATGTGCAGAAGATAGACAAAAGAAACCACATTCTTTCCACCAATATTCCATGTTTGTAAATAGGTAGCTATCCATATATCATATGTGGGAAGGAAGTGATATAATATTTTCATTCATTGAGATCAGTGAAAGACTTCAAAGAATTCGTAGGACAAACCTCTTTTGGAAATCTCGGTTCCCCATAACAAGGATAATAAACCAAGGTAACATTTCAAATATCCCGGAGGGTTTTGATTAAATATTAATGATTTCTTATTCTGCCACTAAATTTTGTTGTAATTATTAACACTTTTCCCTTTCTTTTCAGAACCAAAATTTCAGTGTAGATACAAAGATCCTGCTGCTGAAGGAAGAATCGAGGGAAGTCGTAAATTTTGCAGAGAATGATGATATGCACAGTATCTTCGACTCAACACTTGACTTGTAGAAGGTCATCGTGGATGGTGCGACACATGGTGAAGATCAATATTGTGGCAAAGAGGTAGTAGTTGGGAACAAGTTTGAAGCTCATCCCTCCGGGGCATCGTAATTAATATGATATATGTATTGTAAATTTGAACACTTTTTGGGTCAAGTTTGTAAAATTTATGTGAGGTTTCAATGCAAAATTGTAGTGCAAAGATCTTGTAGAAGCAATAAAATTTTGTTGTTGTTGTATTGGAATGTTGAAAAAGTAGAAGTAAATAAAGATTGTGAATGGTTTTAGCCATGAAATACATACTTTATAATATAAAATATAGTTTTTGTGTTAAAAAAAAACTATTGAAACTTTAACATTAATATTGAAACTCTACCATACAAGAATTTAATATTATGGTTTAATATTCAACATAAAAAGTGTTTAATATTAAGATTTATAAATCTCTACATGTACTTGATATACACCTATAGTCGTATACCAACTGCATTTTTTTATATATTCCTATCCATGTATACATTTTATAATGTGGTTGTGAAATATGAGATTTATAATAAGGTAGCATATGAGAATGAGCCAAAACTAAGAGCTAGACAAATTAGATAAGATGGAAAATTATCCCTTGGAATTCAAATTTGAAGTAAGGCTAAAATTTGAATTTTGAGAAGGGAAAAATAAATGCAAGTCATAAGTTGTACGAAGTGAGGTTACCTAAGATGGGCCCTGGGAAATGTGAAAATGTAGAAAACGAAGGTTGGAAAACCTTTGTTTGATTACTTTTCCTCGTACCCATCTCATGATTTTCTTGAGATTTACTTAGTTTGAATGCAATTTATGGAGAAAAAGGAGATTTTTTGTCGCCTTTTCTAGAAATTAATAATTCCCATAAGATCTTACTCTTGTTCTATTGGAAATAAATGCAATGTTTTGAGCTTAATTTGTGTACTACATATAATTGTTTTAATACCCTATTTGATTTTCCACTTTTTGCATAATCTTGGGATGCCATGTGAATTGGCCCTGGAACTGAAACCCAATGTGTAATCCTCGTTAGAATATATGATATTCGTTGCATATAACAAAAAAAAAATGACATTTAAGAATCCATATAATTCTGAAAATGATAAGCATCAAAATCAAATCACTGTCATTAAATTTCCACTTAGATAGCTAGACAAATTTGAATTTCTAGGCCTTGTTGGAATTTCAAAACAGATTCACTCGTCAAATTGATCCATTTTTGCATCTTGATGGTATGTCATTTTTTGTGTGTGTTTGACTAGAAGGGGAATCATCCAATGAAGAACATTTTTCCTGTTAAATTCCATACTCACGCATTAGACTAGTCCATTTACAATGAGGTTACAATATTTGACAAGTATAATAAGTGTCCACCTACTCATCTTTCCCTCAAACCAATAATTTTGTCGCTCGTGTTAAGAAGAGAGAGATATCATGTTTTTCTCAAATCAACAATTATGGCTCTCACATTACAAGGAGTGATATCACTGTACAAAATCATATTAATATTGCTCCAAGTTGTGTGTGATTGGATTACTCCTCTAGGTTGGTGGTGATTACATGCTCTGTCCTTGTCAATGTCCACATATTTAAGCCACAGACCATATAGTGCATTATTTTTTAATGCGTGGGCTGATTGGAAAACTTATTGGACAGTATTAAGAGAATTGGGATGAATGAATCTTGTTGTGTTGTACCATATAATGTGTAACATCCCCTAGTTAAATTTCATGTAAAAGAATATAGGACGATGGTTATGGGACACTTGTTCCAAGATGAATGGTGGGAAAAAAGTCCTAGTGCAAGATTCCATTTGGGTTATTATGTCTAAGGAAATTGGAAAAGGCAATGAAAAAGGCTTTAGAAAGACAAAATGGATTTTTTAGCAATATATTTATGAAATTAATGGAAAATAGGAGAAAAGGAAGGTGAAAGGTCACATGTTGCATGTGAGAAGAAAAATGAAGGAAAATAATGAAAAATGAAGAAAATAGAGGCCTCATTAATAAAAAGGCTTCTGAGGATTAGTTGGTACCTTTTGTCAATTTAGTTTTGGAGCTCTTTCTCTCTCTCTCTCTCTCATGCTTGGAAACTTAGATTTTTCTTGGAACACTATAACATTGGATCAAGAAAAGAAAAGAAGGCAAGAAGAAGAAAAGATCAAGCAAGGTAGAGTGGATTTAAGCGACTACACTGGGATTATTTGCAGGTATCGAATTTCATGTATGATTTCATTACTAGTTTTAGCATGCATGGTTATGCATGTGTGTTATTGGTTTTCTTGCTGTCATGTGCATGGGTTTTTCTAGGTGTGATAGTGATCTTCGGCCTTGCCTTGCCATTTCTGAATAACCATGGTGTGATGGGGTTATCATGTTTTGGTTGACTTGGATTTCCGGATGGATTCAAAATTGAGGAAGGTGGTATGTCAAAGAAATAACACCTGTCATAGTGATCCCAAAATAAAACTGTGTATTACGTGAAATCCTTTGCCTAGTGACCCTTGAACCATACTGTGGGTTATGGTAAATCTAGATATTGTGTTACCTCAGTGGGCCTAGGAATCATCCACTGGTGAATGGAAGGATATATGGTAAAGCCTAGAGGTGGGTGCTCTCAACCAGGCCTAGGAATCCTTGGATGGTGATTGGCATGATATAAGGTAAATCTGGCAGGGTGGAGTCTCGATTAAGCCTAGGAATACCAACCGGTGAATGGTGGGATATACGGTAAATCCTAGAGACTAGAAGATAGGAAAATTACTCATAGTGTAGGTGGAGAAATACAGTGGCATTAATGCTTTTTTAGGGCCTAGTGATCCAGTGGGGATTGCGGTAAAGCCTAGTTCTATTGATGAGGGTGAGGTGTTTTAGCCTTCGGAAGCCCTGCTTGATTTTTTTTATGAGTCCCACATTCATGCTTGGCATATGGCGCGAGGTTCATTGGCTGAAATAAACATTTGGTTTAGCCAATCTATGGTTAGGTGGTACATGGAAGTAAAAAACCTGGTTGGCTTTTCATTCATTAATAAGAGTTCCTTTCCTTGGTATTTTATGTAAAAATGTACTCGCTCATATGTGGAATTTATGGATGTTGTATTATTGTTACTTTTATTTTTTATATGTTAGTTATGAGTATGTTTTATAACAGTGGTGATGTATGGATCTCATCATGCTTTGATTTGTAAATGAATGAATAAGGAGGATATGACTTAGTAAATGATAATGCATCTAATGTGATAAGGAATCATTGATTCTTATCAATTATCAAATAAGTATGAGACTCCTGCTCAGATCTGTTGTTATGACCTCTAGAATGCATATTTGTGACTTGTTTGACGAAATGTGTGTCATGGATAGTGGGGGTCCATTCAAGTCGTTCATCAAATATTTGCATTCTTACATTTTTATCAGTGTTATTTATCATTCCTGAAATTTTCATGTAGTTTTGGGCAGTTGCCTAAGTCTTTGTCGTGAAAAAGGGGCACATAATTCGAGGTCGTTGGCACAAAACTAGATGAAAAAGTCCATATTCATTGGCTTAACCTTGATCTAGGAGTGGTTACATGCCTAATTTTTCATGAATTTCTTTTCAAGGGAGCGACTGAGGTGTTAGATCAGTGAATAGTTCAGTTGCCTCAAGGGTTGGTCACTTGGAAAGGTTGGTTGGCTCTTGGAGATTCTGTAGCATGTGTGGAAGGTAAGTTTTGTTTCATTTTGTTGGTTGGACTTCCTTAATTGTACATGGGGAGTTGAATCACATCATAGTAGCCTCCCATCACATGTTTACCCTAGTGGACCAGGTAGCTTGGGTAAATGTGGGAGGAGGTGTTACAGAATGGCATCAGAGCATGGTTCAACTCTTGGAGTTGATGGGTGGAATGTGGTTGTGATGCATGCATGTAGGTTGTATATTTTCTTGTTACGTATGCATGGTGGTAGTCATTGCTATATTTTTATTTCCATGTATGAGTTGATGAATTTTTTTTTGGGATGAATTAGCCATGAATGCATGTCGGTTGTATATGCATTTGTTATGCATGTCAATGTCTGTATTGCGTTATGCATTCATTGTCATGGTTATAGTTATGCATGTATAGTAGGCCAGACATGCATCCTGGGGTCATTGTATGCAATGAGGTCATCAATCGTATGTTATGATGCTAATGTGTTGGCTAAGATAGATTAGGAGAAGTACACTATCAAAGTGAGGTTGCAACACTCGACCTCGGGGTAAGAGAAGATCATCATACAAGTTTGTATGGTGGGTATGCAGGTATGTAGGTTAATGGTTTTTATAATAATTAGGGTTACGTTTATACTTTTCATTCCATTGTTTGTGTGGTTACATGCATGGTAGATGCTAGTTAAGTGTGGTCATATGCATGTGCGTTAGATAGTCATGTAGGATTGTAAATTGTTGTTGATGTTACATCTTAGTTAACTTGGTGATTATGTTGTATGTTGTTGATTATTATGTTATATGTTAACTTGTTGTTGTTATATGTTAGTTAAATTGATGATTAATGTTATTGCATTTAAGATCTTGTTGTTATATGTATCATTCTAATCTATATTTATTGTGCATATGTGATTGTTATGCATGAATGACAATTGTTTATGAGCTTATGATGTGAAAATGTTAGCTAGTTATTGTTATGGATGTCATGACCTTATTTATTTTGAGTTGATGTGTTGTGAAGTTATATCGTGCTAATCTAGATTGATTTTAAAGACAAAATAGCCTCCCATGAGATACATTAAGATATGAGTTTGATTATGTCATCTATTTGGTGCTTGGTTGTTTGATTATGTCATATATTCAGTGTTTAAGTGTTTGGTGTCTATTGTGTCATCTATCTATTGTTTTAATGTCTAATTAGTTGCATGATATGTGTTTGTATCTATAATATTTCATGAAAGAATGATATTGTTTTGTGATGGTTGCACTAACATGTATGTGTTGAGAAAAATTGATGTGTACTTGAGTATAAGTAGGTGATATTTGTAGCATTATGTCTTATTACTGTGAGCTCATTATGATATGTTTGTTAGTATTGGTGAAGGTTGATTTCAAATTGATAGATAGGATGCCTTGACCTTTGGAATATGTGGCTGACATATGTGAACAACTGTAGAGAAACATGCTTGGTATTAGCATAAGAAGGTAAAAATTAATTGTTTATATAATTAACAGTTGGGTGATATGACAGTACATAGTAAGACTCAGTTGCAAAAAGGTAAAAGGTAAAAGAAAGGAATTGGGTGAGAATTCCTTTGACTCTGTTTGGAATCCACAATTCGAAACGAATGAATTCTTTGCATACATGAAGTCTTATCAACTTTTATTTGTTTAACATTATATGGATATATGTTATATTCATGAACAAGTATTTCATAGGTACATTATCTAGTTTATTGTTATAGCTAAGTCTGTTAAGGGAATTGGAGTCCCTTGAGAGATGGCATGGTTGTGTTCAGTTACTGTTAAGTGTTGTTAGCACAACAAGGTAAGATAATTGGCATACCGTTATGTTTATTTATTCACTAAATGCTATATTTTTTTGGTAATATGATGTAGGGATTGCATGGAAAAAGAGACTGCCATGAAATCTTGAAGAAGGCTCTGGTTGATATTTCCTTGGGAACCATGGGGATTGAGTCATTATGTTTGTTGCTAGCTTTGTGCTTTTGGTCTTTTGTGACTTGTTTGAGTTTTACTTGTGGTTTTTTTATTTATAGTGCATAACTATGCCACTTTATTTGAGGTGTCTTATTGCTATTGTTTTTTCATGGTTTTCTTCTTGTTTATTTATTTTTCTTTCCTGTTATGCTTTCAGGGTCTTAGGAGTTAGATGGGAAGGAGGAAATTTAATGAAACTCAGGGAAAGTTGAATGAAACCCAACGGGTAATGTAAAACCTGGATGAAGCTCAGTGCATATATAAGGGCATCTAAAGGAAAGAGTATGACAATCGGCTGAGTTGATTGGGTCCATTGGGACAAATAGACGATGGCAAAATATTCATGAGAAAGGTAGCAGGGAATGTAGAGTAAATGGGCTTAAGGTAACAAATTCCTTAGCTGTGTTGGGAATTGTTTTTCTCGATGTTGTTCATGTGATTCATGGATAAAGATAGTTCTCTTAACCTTCACCTTATGATATCTGGTAATTACGTTTTGATTATGATTATGTATATGTAAGTAAGTATGTCATTGTCGGATAGGGTTATCAGTGATCATGATTGTTTTATTTTGATGTTAATATTTATGTATGTATGTATGTATGTTGTTGTTTGACAAGGTCATGAGGAATCATTCTTGTGGAGGAATGATTGCTTCTGCAAGAGAATGGCATGAGGAGGTTCGTGGCCTAGGAGGAATCAAGTGGGAAGAGTAACCCTGACAGATATACAAGGTCAGTATCATGTGGATATGTATTGATATTATATTCTTGTACTATTCCTATATATATGGTATGGGCATGTATTCCTATATGTATGGTATGGGCATGTCATGCTGAGGGGTACATCAGAGAAATGAAAGAAGTGTAATCCGTGACAGTGTTGGGAGAAACATGGATAGTGGAAAGACACTTGAAGTAAGGTTCCTTGGTAGAGACAATGTGGTATGTGGGTGTGTGGTAATATTGTTGTGTATATGTTGTATATGTTGTACATGTTGCACCTGTGATGTTTTGTGCATGATGTATTGTGTATATATAGTGTTGTGTACATGTTGTTTATGCAATGTTATGTATATATGGTGTTGTGCATATGTTTTTTATGTGGTGATGTGTACATACGATGTTGTGTGCATGTTGGATATGTGGTGCTATGTACATATGGTGTTTTTTTCATGTTATATATGCGGTGTTGTGTACAAATGGCATGGTGTGCATGTTGTACATATGGTGTTATGTACATGTGGTGTCGTGTGTATGATTGTACATGTGGTGACATGTACATGTTGTACCTCAGGTGTTGCATGAAGGTGGTGCTATGTACATGTTGTAAATGTGGTGTTGTGTTCATGTAGTGTTGTATACATGTTTTGCAGGTGGTGTTGTGTACATGTTGTGTAGGTGGTGTTGTGTACATGTTGTGCAAGTGGTGGTGTGTGGAGGTGGTACTATGTATATGTTGTAGATGTGGTATTGTGTCCATGTCGTACATGTTGTGTTTTGCACATGTGGTATTGGGTGCATGTCGTACATGTTTTGTTTTGCACATGTGGTATTGTGTGCATGTCGTACATGTTGTGTTTTGCACATGTTGTATTTTGTCCATGTTGTACATGTGGTATTGTGTATGTGCATTGCGTAGTCGTGGTATCACGACATGTGTATTCATTAAGTTATGTTGTATATTGGGTGCAGTTGTACGTATATGTATTGTGTTGTACACCGAGTGTAGGTGTAAGTATATGTATGTGTGGTACGTCAGGTGTAGGTGTATGTATTGTGTTGTGGGGTACACCAGGCGTAGGTGTATGTGTTGTGTGGTACATCATCTGTGGGTGTATGCGTGCGATGTACATTGTATATATGTGTATCTCATTAAGGACAGGCACTGGATGCTTTCCGGGTGTGGCAATTGAATTCAATGTGTTTACGAAAAGAACAAGAACAAAGTCATAATTAAGGACTGATTATAGGATAAGTATCAATATTTCATTTCAGTTTTATCATGCATGCGATCGATGATTATGATCTATGATGGTTATGTTTGAACTAATCGGATGTGATATGTTTAAACATGATGATTTGATCAAAATCTAGTTTGACTTGTTGTGACAGGAAGTAAACAAAGCTAGAAGTGTACCTTATTGACGAGCTACCGATAAGGTATGAAGTGAATTTAATTTAGTTTATTTTTAATCTAATGGAAGTTATGCACTTGGTACAAGAGAGTATTAAATTCTCAGTTAGGTGGTTGGAATTGACTACAAGTATTAATAGAAACAAGAAAAGGAATTAGAACAAAAATTAATATGCTAGTAAAGCACCTCCAGAGCAAGGCCATTATGAGACACTAGTATCCAATAGTGTCTAGTGATTTCCATGCGCATGCTATGACTGGTATGATGGTTTTAAGGAAGGTATATGCCTTGGTTTTTTTACCTTTTGATGCCAGGAAGCCTTTCCAAGGAATGGATTGCCTGGGATAGGGGATGTTGGGGAACTTGGAAGGTGGGTGACTACACAAAAGGGGGTTACCCACTTTCCTAAGGGATTGTGCAACAGAGAAGGGAAGGACATGGATGGATTTTCTTTGGTCATTAGCATTTCCAGATGGAATCAGATGCATGTTGGGAGTGTGCCCTGGAATAATGAGTCTGTAACTGTTCACTGAGAGGACAAGTGGTATAGGCTCGTAGCACTAGATATTGGATACATATTTTACTTTTGCAGTTTGTTTTTGGAATTCATGAGAAGGAAGTGAATCCCGATACTACTTTTTAGGGTGGGGGTGTGATCGTCTGGATTCCCTTTTTGTGGATGCAGACATTGTATACTTTTATTTGCTAGTTGAGAAAACATGCATATATGTATATGTATATATTATTGTAAATATTGTATCAAGATACATTTATAAACCTCCATAGACAATATGATTATTTTTTGGTTGAAGAAAATGTGTACAAATGTATATGTGTTTGTTATTGTAAATATTGTAATGAGTTATGTTATAAAGGTCCAGTAAATAATATTTTTGTCATATCTTCAACAGTGGTCATTGTAAATACTGCAACGAACAATGTTATAAATCTTCATGCACAATATGTTTTATTTTTAGAGGTCTTGTTGGTGGTAGGCGTTATTAAACACTGAGGATGGTATTCCCCTAAGTGGGAGGTTTCTCTAGTATCCCCTGGTTGAAATTCATGTAAAAAAAATATAACATCACAATTATGGTACACTAATTTGAAGTTGCATGGTGGGAAAAACATCCTATTATGGGTGTTCATTCAGTTTATTATGGCTAAGGAAATTGGAAAAGGAAATGGACATGTATTTGGAAAGGAAAAGTGGATTTTTTAGCAATTTATTTATGAAAATAATGGAAAATAGCATAAAAATAAGGTGAAAGGTTGCAGGTTTCATTTGAGGACGAAAATGAAGGAAAATAATGGAAAATTAAGAAAAGAGAGGCCTCACTAATAAAAAGGCTTATGAGGATCAGTTGGTACCTTTTATCATTTTAGTTTTGGATCTCTCTCTCTCTCTCTCTATTCTCTCTCTCTCACTCTTGGACAATTAGAATTTTCTTGGAGCACTCCAACATTAGATCAATTAAAGAAAAGAAGGCAAGAATAAGAAAATTTCAAGCAAGGAAGAGAAAATTCAAGCGATTACAATGGGGTTATTTGGAGGTATCGAGTTGGATGTATGATTTTCTTGCTAGTTTTGGAATGTATTTTTATGCATGTGTGTTCTTAGTTTTGTTGTTGTCATGGGCATGTATTTTTCTAGGTGTGATAGTGTTCTTCAACCTTACCTTTCCATTCTTGGATAACCATGGTGTGATGGGGTTCTCATGTTTTGGTTGAGTTGGATTATTGGATGGATTCAAAACTTAGTGAGGTGGTCTCTGAAAGAAAGAAAACATGGCCTATTGATCCCTGTATTTGACCATGGATTGCAGTAAATACTTGTCCTAGTGACCCCTGAACCAGACTGT
Source organism: Pinus albicaulis (assembly GCA_034641835.2). NCBI lineage: Eukaryota > Viridiplantae > Streptophyta > Pinopsida > Pinales > Pinaceae > Pinus > Pinus albicaulis. The sequence continues at coordinate 1,452,931,467 of CM076570.1, read as the reverse complement.
GGGTTGCGTTAAAGACATATTTTGTGTTACCTTGGTGGGCCTAGGAATTCTGGACATGTGAATGGCAGGATATATAGCAAAGCCTAGAGGTGGGTGCCTTAAATCAAGACTAGGAATCCTTGATCGGTGATTGGAAATATATACAGTAAATATTGGAGGGTTTAGTCTCGATTAGGCCTATAAATCTTGACCGATGAATGGTGGGATATATGGTAAATCCTAGAGACTAGAAGATAAGAAAATTCATCACAGTGTAGGTGGAGAGATCAAGTGTCATCCATGCTTGTTTAGGGCCTAGTGATCAAGTGGAGATTGTGGTAAAACATGGTTCTAATAATGAGAGTGAGGTGGTTTGGCCTCGGTAAGCCCTGGTTGATTTGGTTATGAGTCCCACGTTGATGCTTGGAATATGGCAAGGGGGTGATTGGTTGAAAGAAAGATTTGGTTTAGCAAATATATGATCGGGTAGTACATGGATGTCCCAAACCTGGTTGGATTTGCATTCATTAATAATAGTTCATTTCCTTGGTATTTTATGTACAAATGTATTGTTTCATATGTGGCATTTATGGATGGTGTATCCTTGTCATTTCTATTTTTTATATGCTATTTATGAGTGTGTTTTATGATAGTGATAATGTATGGCTATCATCATGTTTTGATTTGTAAATGAATGAACAATGACTATATAACCTAATAGATGATAATGAAGCTAATTTGATAAGGTATCAATTCTTCTTAGCGATTCTCAGTTAAGTATGAGAACCATATGCTTAGATATGTTGTTTTTTTTTTCTGTATGTTTAGACTAATCCTAATCTTTCCATTTTTTCTCCTCCCATCCCACCCACGGGTTTCAAACCAGTGACCTTACAGACGGAGTGCCTTAAGAGTGAACCCAATCACAGACTACTCTACACCATGTGGGCTTGCACAAATATGTTGTTATGACTTGTAGAATGCATATTTGTGACTTGTTTGACAAAATGTTTGTCATGGCTAGTAGGGGTCTAGTTAAGTCATTGATAAATTATTTATATTAGTATCTTTGTCTCAATTTTTTTTATCATTCTTGAATTTTTCATGAATTTTTGGGCAGTGGCCTGTGTCCTGGACCTAAAAAAGTGGCACAAAATCCAAGGTCGCTCGCATAGAATTAGATGAAAAATTCCACAGTCATTGGCTTGCCTTTGCTATGGGAGCGACTGGAGGCCTGAAGTTTCATGCATGGATTTTCAAGGAAGCGACTAGGGTGTTGTATCAGTGAAATGTTCAGATGCTTCAGGGGTTGGTCTCTTGAAATGGTTGGATGGCTCATGGAGGTTCTGTAGCATGTGTGGAAGGTCAATTTGGTTTTGTTTTGTCAATTCCACTTCCCTAACTGTAGATGGGGAGTTAAATCACATGATAGTATCCTCTCGTCTCATTTTTACCCAATATTTTAAATAAATAAAAAACATTAAACATTAATAATTTTAATTTACATTACTTTCTTAACCGACCTCCTTAATAAAAATAACAAAACATAACAAATTCATCAATAATTACTATTTATATTAGGTTTCTTTTTCCCTAATCCTCACAAATATTTCAAAGAACATTGGGCGTTTACCCCTGAAGATGGACTCACTTAGGAAGTCTGAAACGTTGGGTTAAAAACTCGAAACAGGTTATTCCTCTATTTCGAAAACTTGGGTAATTGTTGGAGGATGGTGTTACATAAAGGTTTGGATTCATATTTGTTCTTAATTTAGAGTTGGACGTTGCTTTATGTTTGAAGTCAGAATATATAGGTGCATTATGTTTTTAATACACAAATATATTGATGGACTTATTGGATATTATTGAGAGAATTTGGATGAATGAAACTTGCAGGGAGACACTATATAATGGTTTTGATTTTGATGAAAGCTTGATATGTTTTTTCCATTTAGAGTTGGACGTTGCTTTATGTTAGAAGTTTGGAAATTGTAATGGAAAGGGGCTGATTTAGTACCTTGGATAAAAATTATTGTCTTATTATATCCTTTCCAAAAATCATTTTAGACATGTAATCTGTTGTTCTCTTCTCTCACGTATATGGCGATGGCTATGGAATTCATCACCGGATATGAAATTTTTAGATGACTATTTTTCCAAACAATTAATTGATAACATTTATTTATTTCATTCTACTAAGCTTAAAGGTTATTCTGATCCAAATCCATGGGTACCTATTATTCTCCCTTTCAAACTCTATGTCTAAAAAATCTCTCTTATTGTAACCAAAAAGTCACAAATCCTCCATACCGCAATCTAGTAATACAATTCTGACCTTATAAATGAAAAAGAAAACACCAACATGGAGAAATAAAATGACTTCCCATAGGAATTTGACAAAATTGATCCATAATATATAAGGGTTAAATAAAGAATCCCATGGTGGAAAGAAAAAAATTCAATAGAGAAGAATGTAAAATTTTGTGTCAATTTACCCTTTCCCTCCTGTTGTCATTATATAATGGTTTATGTAAGCAGTTAGGCAGGGGTTACTTGGTGGTAAGTGATTTAATGTTAGGGGGTCCATTATTCACTAGAGAGTGCCACACTAGTTTTCTGGGTTTTAATGAAACCATTCATTACAGACCCCCTGCCACCCCCCCCCCCCCCGGCACCACCACTTTTTTTTCCAAATTTTGAGCGGGGGAGGGGGGACCTCTACTATCCGTTTAGGCCCTCGATCTTCAAAAGGCATAATCAACAACTTTGAAACATGCACACTTTGTAAACATAGCTATTTATCGCAACACGATTTTTACATTTGGAAAACACTTTGAGCACCTAGTGCTTCTAAATTCCTATTTAAACCTGTGTTGGACTGAGTTCTATATAGCCCCGTTTTTTGAGGAAATGGATGGAGTGTCTTTGTGAATTTTCCATACCAAGTTATTGACTTTTAGGGTGTCAATTATTTTATTTCACTTCATAATATTTGCATGTTGATAAATTCATATATGCTTTCTCTCTCAAGTATTCTTGAACAAAGGAAAATTTGCAATATCTTTGTTGGGGTTGAGTTCCCAAATGTCCACACTGAAATGAATTCACATTTAGTGTAGGATCTCTCTCATCCAACAAGAACATGGAAATTTGTGTATATAAGCTATATATAATGGTTCTTCTCCACAAAAATATTGCTCCAACACTGAGCCTTCACCAATATCTATGTGGAGATAAAATAAAAATACAACACATTGAACCCTATCACATATGATAAAAAAACTAGGCATCACAATCATAGACATGAGAAAACCCAAGAAAGAGGAGAAATTTTGGACAAAAAAAATGTTGTGTAACATTTTTCCAAGAATATGTTACAACAAAAGGTATATGGTAATCCATGAAACATAAGGTCTAGAATATGATTGAACATGGTTTAGTCAATGAAAATGATAGTCCTTGCATTATCAACAATCATAAATTTGGTTAAATGAATAAATGTCAGAAAAATTTCATTTGATGGGCATAGAGGATTTGAGATTCCAGGTTTTTCTTATGCCTATCAGTATTTCTTGACATTCTATTTGAATGGATTATGTTTCCAAGTGACATAGTGAAAGAATGGATTACTTTTCCAGGTTGGTGTTTGTCACATGCTCTGTCATTGTCAATGTCCACATATTTAAATCATAGGTCATAGGTCTGTTATCTTTTAAATTTACAAATATATTGATGGACTGATTGTATATTATTTAAAGAATTGGGATGGATGAAACATATAGAGGAGCGCCATATAATGGTTTGGATTTTCATGACCTTGATGAAAGATTCATATTTATCCTTGATTTAGAGCTACATGTTTCAATGTATTGGAAGTTTTTCAATTTCCTTGGCAAGGGATAGATTGAGTACCTTAGATTATACCTTACTATGTTCTCATATCCTCACCAAAATTTCTTTTAAATATGCAACCTAATGTTTTTTTCTCTCACGGAGATGGTGATGGATTTGGAATTTATTTCTCTCTTCGAAATTTTTGGATAATTATTTTAATAAAGAAGTAATTGATAATATTTTGTTCTTTAATTTTATTGAGCTTGAAATATTGAGTATTTACGTTTCTATTATGATAAAATGTTGTGGAAATGGATCAATTCTACATATCTTAAAATAGCAAAATAAACTAGACTTGAATTTAAAAATGTTCCTACTTCTCTCTTTTACTACGAATGTATAACATTTTTGAAGCTTTAGTGTTTGAAAAAAAGAATAATTAATAAAAATCACACAATTATAACCATATTGTTGTGGTTTATACAATTTTAGATACCTGGTAACATGTTCTCTAATAGGCCTCTAGACCAATCATGATAACTGATGAGCCCAGTCACTTGCAACAATAATGTTGCAACTCCCAAGGCTAACAACTTAAATTATCAACCTGGGTTTTGTACAAACTTTAGAGGTATCGACACTATATGTGCAACATATAATGTGTCATTATTTCGTTGATCTGATTTAATGGAGTGAATGTCATGAAATCAAAGCATAAACTAATTGTAGAAATGGAAATGTTACTCTATTTGCAAGAAATGGAAATTCTATTTGTTCCAATGTAAACATTAATCCTAATTGCAAGAAGGTAAAGGTTATGGTATTTGTAGGAATGACTGAGTAATTTTCTATTTTCAGAATGTAAAACTTGTGCTACTTGCAAAAATGTGGATCATTGGTATAGTTGCAGAATGTGAAAATTTTCTTTGAAAGAAAATAATCCTATGCAAAAACAACAAATTGTAATTGAAATCCTAAGACCACGAATTCAAAGAAATATGCCTAATCTACTTTGTAAACTGGCAAGTCCTAAGTGATTTGTATTCCTCCCTAATCACGGATTAGAGAATAGGGTTCATTATTCAATCCTAAGAGACAAAAACCAAGATTTTGGAGAAGATCTGGTTCAAGTTTACACATGCTACAAGAGAGCTACATGAGTGCTACATGAGGTGCTAATGTTTTTCTACAGGAGCGAGATAACTTGCTAAATTACAAAGTAAATAAATTTAAAATGGGATGAGAAATTTTTTGTTATTAATTAAAATGTTGTAGGACTTCATTTCAAATGGAATCACTCCAAAATACTGTTAAGTTCAGCCGCAGAAAAACTTAAATAAAATACAGACACACAGCAGAAAACCATAAAGAGACAGAGATTTTAACGTGGTTCACCCAACCAATCTGGGCTACATCTACCTAATAGGGCATCGGCAATCTCATTCAGCAAAAGGAGAATTACAATAGCAGAGTTTTGCATCTGCACATCTCTTCCACTCACCTCACATTCCTCATCATGCTCATTTGCCTCTATGGGCTTACATTTTATAGCTGGGAATAGAAACTGACTCATAAATTCACTCACAACAAATATAGGATGCATTAACTCCACATCAGAATTAGATGGAGTCAATTTAGCAACAAATCCTATTGTTGTCACATTCATGATATTTTCTGCAAAAATAATTAAAAGAAATCTCAACAATCTCCACCTTGACAACAATTAGCCTGATACCCTGTTCCATTATTACTTTTATCTTTTCTACAAGCCAAGAGAAGCCAGACACCATCGTAGCTTCTCTAACAAAATTGGTTTCGTGAACATGTCTTCACAGTTTTCCTTTGTATGCACCTTTTCAAGAGAGACTCCCCTTTCAGTGATAACTTGTCTTACAAAATGGTACTTGATAGGTATATGCTTTGATTTACTGTGATAAGCTGGATTTTTAGTCAAGTGAATTGCACTTTGACTATCACAAAATAACTTGATGTTGTCCTAAAACCTACCAAACTCACCAAACAAACCTTTCAACCAAACCGCTTCTTTGCAAGCATGTGAAGCAGCTATGTATTCTGCTTCTGTAGTGGATAAAGCAACAATGTTTTGTAGCTTTGACATCCAGCTAATAGCTCCACCTGTAAGAGTAAAGACATACCCTGAAGTTGACCTTCTCTTATCCAAATCACTTGCGAAATTGGAATCAACATATCCGCAAACAAATTCACTACTTCTGTTATAAGTGATACAATAATCACTTGTGCCTCTCAGATACTGAAGCACCCATTTCACTGCTGACCAGTGTTCTTTTCCTGGATTTGCCATATATCTGCTGATAACCCCAACTGCATGTGAAATATCTGGTCAAGTACAAACCATCGCATACATCAAACAACCTACTACATTGGCATACGAAATTCGAGACATATATTCCTTTTCTTCATTTGTGTTAGGACATAAACTTGAAGAAATAATAAAATGGGAAGCTAAAGGGACTGAAACGGGCTTCACATTGTTCATACCAAATCTCAAGAGTATTTTCTCAATATGCTCTTTTGTGATAGCCATAGCTTACCATTGCTCCTATCTCTAAAAATATCCATGCCCAAAATCTGTCTTGTTGCTCCAAGATCTTTCATATCGAACGTCCTAGCCATCTGAGCCTTTAACCTGTTGATCTCTGTTATGCTTTTTCTTGCTAAAAGCGTATCGTCAACATATAACACTAAGATAATGAACATGCCATTACTCAATTTCTTAAAGTAAACACAATGATCATATTCACTTCTTATATAATTTTGACTCATCATGAAAGAATCAAATTTCTTGTACCATTGTCGAGGCGACTGCTTCAGACGATACATTGATTTCTTGAGCCTGCAGACAAATTTCTTGTTGCGATTTTGAACAAACCCTTCCGGTTGTTCCATGTAAATCTCCTCATCTAAATCTCCATGTAAAAATGCAGTTTTAACATCTAGTTGCTGTAATTCTAAATCAAGTAAAGCAACTAATGCTAACACAATCCGAATTGAAACAATTTTTACAACTAGTGAAAATATCTCATGAAAGTCAATGCTTGCTTTCTAAGAAAAACCTTTCACAACCAGCCTTGTTTTGTACCTATCTTCATTATCATCAACACCCCTCTTCAATTTGTAAACCCATTTACATCCCACATTTTTTCTGTCTTTAGGAAGTTCTACCAGATCCCATGTGGCATTCTTGTCTAATGCCTTCATCTCGTCCTTCATAGCCTCTTTCCACTTACCACTGTTAGAACCTTCTATAGCTTCCTGTTAGCACAAAGGTTCATCATCATTAGCGGTTAAAGCAACTGAAGTAAAATAATCATCATACCTTTTAGGAGGACGTCTGCTTCTCGTGGGCCTCCTTAAAGATGTTTCTGATACTTCCACAATTTGTTGATTATTATCTGTAGGAACGTCTTCATGATCTGCATCTGAAACATGTTCATGATCTACATCTGAAACTTGTTCATCTGGATTATCATCAGTATTTGAATTGGTTTCAAACTGAATGTGTTGAAGCTTAGGTACATTATCTTGTTTCAATTTATCATTTACAACTAGATTTTCAAGAGAAGATTCATTGAATTTAAAATCTCTGTTAATGATGATCTTGTTAGTAGTAGGATCCCACAACCTATATCCCTTAGTCCCATCACCACATCCAACAAAGATATATCTTTTTGATTTAGGATCTAATTTAGAATGCTTATGTTTTGGAACTAGAGCATATGCATCACAACCAAAAACTTTGAGTTTAGAATAATCACAAGGATAGCCTTCCATACCTCTTGAGGAATTTTGCATCCTATTGTAGTTGATGGTGATCGATTTACCAAGTAACAAGCCGTAGAAAATGCTTCTGTCCATAATTCCTTCTACAAATTGGCGTTACTAAGCATACTTCTTGCTCTCTCTAAAAGAGTCCTGTTCATGCATTCAACAACTCCATTTTGCTGAGGCGTATACACAGTAGTTTTATGTCTTTAGATCCTAGCGTATTTGCAATAATTATCAAATACCTTTGAAGTAGACTCACCACTATTGTCATTTCTTAAAAATTTAATGGTTCTCCCAGTGATATTTTCAACTAATGCTCTAAACTGTTTGAAAATTGTGAATACATCAGACTTTTTCTTTAACATGTAGACCCACACTTTTCTAGAGAAATCATCAATAAAAGATACAAAATATGACGATCCTCCATATGAGATTGTAGGAGATGGACCCCAAATATCAGAATGGATATAATCAAGGATTCCCTTACTAGTATGTTTTCCATTTTTAAACTTCTGCTTGCTTTGTTTCCCAAATAGACAATGTTTGTAGAAATCTAACTTAGAAGATTTTAAACTAGGAAGTAACTTACGATCAGAAAATTTTTTTAATCCTCTTTCGCTCATATGGCCCAACCTTTGATGCCATAGACGAATAGAATTACTTTCGTTTTTAGATACTGTAGAAGCATGATCTGAATCTGTTCTTCCTTCTAACTGAAAAAGATTTCCAACCTTCTTTGCTTTCACTACTAGTAAAATTCCTTTATAAACTTTCATTACTCCACCTTGAATAAAGGTTTTATATCCATTTGTGTCTAGCACTCCTAGTGAAATGAGGTTTTTCCTTAGTTCAGGCTTGTGTCTTACATTAGTTAAAATTTTATTTGTCCCATCAAACATTTTAATCTGGATGCTTCCAATTCCCACAATATTACATGAGACATCATTTCCCATGTAAACAACTCCATCATTGATTGATTTATAAGTTTTAAACCATTCTCTATGAATGCACATGTGATTTTACACACTAGAATCTAACAACCAATGTTGATCATGATTAGACAAACCAACTGATAACACTTCATCACTCATACCTAAAATGGATGCCAAACCTGTATCTGTCATGTTTTCTTCTTTCTTCTTTGTCGAAGAGTCTCCTTTGGATTTTTGTTGTCTCTTCCAACAATCCTTCTTCAAATGTCTTGATTTGCCACAGAACCAGCACTTTACCTTACTCTTCTTCCCTTTCAATTTTGACTGCGAGTTGTTGTGCTTACTGAAGCATCTTTCTTTAGAACGACCTCTGACCATCATTGTTTCTGATGTAGAGGTTTTTGAATTTTACCTTTTACTTGTTTCTTAAGACAACAAAGCTCCAACAACATCATCAAACTCAAGGGTTTTTGATGAACTAAGACTTATAGAAGTGACAAAATGATCCCATGACTTGGGCAACGAGCATAATAAAGTTACAACTTTATCTTCTGATTCAAATTTTACTTCTATACTTTCTAACTGCACCAAGAGAGTATTAAAGGTATTCAGATGATCAGTTATCATTGTACCTTCCTTTATGCGCAAGCTGTACAACTGTCACTTAAGAAGAATCCTATTGGTTAAGGATTTTGTCATGTACAGCTTTTCAAGCTTTGTCCACAAACCAGCAACAATTTTCTCTAACACAATGTTAAACAAAACATCATCTTCCAAACACAAACGAATGCCACTCAGTGCTCTTTTATTCATGTCACTCCATTTGTTATCTGTCATGGTGTAACGCTGTTTGGATTTTCCCAACAGTGCCTTCGCCACGCCTTGTTGCATGAATAGATCATACATCTTCACTTTCCAGATCTCGAAGTTGTTTTTCCCATTAAACTTCTTGATCTCAAACTGAGCACTTTGTGTTTTTGCCATGTTTAGTAGCTCATGTCACAAAATCTCCAATTGCAACTCTTAATAAATGAAATTTTTATTTTAAAAATTCCCTTAAGTTAAAAAAAATTCCCTTCACCTATAAAATGTCTTTCCCTTAATACCATATGCAAATGGCATTTTAAATTACAAATCGATTTAAAAAAACTTTTACAACATGAAGTGCCAACTTATGACTTCATAAAAAATCGATTTATAATGGGCCACCTCCTCTTAAATCAATAAAGTGCCACTCCTTTTTAAAAAAAAATAGGCCCTGGACCCTATCTAATGGCATATTATACAAACTTGATATTCCAATATTTACAGACTCCATTTAAATCGATTTTTAAAGAACTTAAAATCAATATATAATATATATCGAATACAAATCAAAACATTCCATATGCCTTCAATAAATTGATTTGTATATAATAAATTATGTGTTCAATTTAACTTACGGCATTTGAAAAGGAAATCAACGTTTTTAATGAAGCAATTGTAAACCTCAAATCCAAAACGTTCAATGCTCTAGCCTCAACGCCATTCAACAAGACGACAGCTCATAGCTCATTCAACACTTCCGAATAGCTTACTGTGTTGTGGCTCCTCCACAACGCTGACAAACCTCCAACATTCACAGCTCACAACAGCTATCAACAACGTTTATGGCACTGCTTTCAAACTCGGCTTCTACACATAAGAACAGCGCCAGCTCACTCACGGTCTTCCACAGCAATCAGTCCCCACGGTTCCAGCTGTCACTGCATCACAGCCACAAGTAGAAACTCGGCTTCTGCATTCAATGGTAAATACTAAGCCAACTCCGTTCTGCACTCACACAGCAAACACACAGATCAACAGATCTGGTGCTCCAACTCGATAACTCAACAATACGCTCTGATACCAAATTGTTAAGTTCAGTCGAAAAAAAACTTAAATAAAATATAGACACACAGCAGAAAACCATAAAGAGACAGAGATTTTAACGTGGTTCACCTAACCAATCTTGGCTATATCCACCTAACAGGGCATCAGAAATCTCATTCAGCAAAAGGAGAATTACAATAGCAGAGTTTTGCATTTGCACATCTCTTCCACTCACCTCACATTCCTCATCATGATCATTTGCCTCTACGGGCTTACATTTTATAGCTGGGAGTAGAAACTGACTCATAAATTCACTCACAACAAATATAGGATGCATTAACTCCACATCAGAATTAGATGGAGTCAATTTAGCAACAAATCCTATTGTTGTCACATTCATGATATTTTCTCCAAAAATAATTAAAATAAATCTCAACAAATACCCCTATTAACATTGGTTAAAAAATAGCAGAAAAAGACTACTTTAAAAACTCAAAATTCAAGAACTAGTGAGCTAGTTAACCTATTAAATGCCTAACCTAATCAAGTGAAAATTCTATGGGGAATTTTTTTTTATTAAACTAAATTTTTTTGTGACCCAATAAAATTGGAATCAAGTCAAATGAAGCTCATTAAAATGTTCTAAAAACCAATAGAAAAATACTACTATTTTGCTACAAGGGATTTCCAGAAATTCTAGATTTGTGAACTAGTAGACCAATCCAAGTAGCTCAATGATGAATATGACTTTTCAAAGTTGTTATAAGTATGCATCATGTTTGTGCATATATAAATAAACTACAAAATAACTCACTTCAATCATTTAAATAGTGTAACCTAAAACAAAATAATAATGAATAGCAAATGCAGAAATAAGAGATGCAAATGAAAAAGACATTCAAAGGAAACAAATAAATTTTACAATAGGACCCTGAGCCTCCTAGGATGACCAAGCCCAAGCAAACCCAGAGTCCTATGGAGGAAACCAGGCTTTAGAATCTAAAAATGGCACCAAACTTCATTATTTGAATCCATTCAAGTACATCCCTACTAGAAATGAAAGTGTATCTGCTAAATAACATGTTTTCTCCCCAAGAAGACTGATAAATACATGCCCTTAGAGGATAATTCGAATTGGTACTTATACAAATTAATGGGAAAGTATTCTCCTTGAAAGGAGGAATATTTCCCCTCCAAAATCCCTCAAATAGTGGATTTGATTCCCAACACTAGGAATCTACACTAACTAAAAAATAAAATAAAATAATTTAACTTAACTAGTTTTCTTTTCTTTAATTCTTTCAAAATTGAAATTAAGTTATTAAAATTCAATAATAATAATAATAATAATTTTTAATAACTTTGTAAGAAAATAATAATAACTATTAATAATAATATTTTTTATTATTATTAACATCAAATAAAAATTCTTATAAAATAAAATTAAAGCATTATAATTCATTATTATTAACAATTATTAGTAATAAATAATAACAATTATTAGTAATTATTATTAATACTAACAATTAGTAGGAATTATCATTAATAAATTATTATTATTATTAGTAATTATTATTAATATTAATAACTATTATTATTAACAACAATTAATAATAAAATTTTTTTTTAAGTAATAAATTATTATTTTAATAAGGTAATAAATTGAATAAATTAAAAAATTAAACCTATGATAATTAACTTATTAGCCTTTTTATAAATATTAACCCTTTTAATAAAATTAAAAACATTATAATTGTTTTGCTAAATTAAAATAAATTTATTAACACATATACTAATAATTTTTTTAATTTAATTATTATGATTGAAATAAAAATAATTAATATTAGTAAAATTATTATTGATATTTTTGTAAATAAATAATTACTAACAATAATAATTATTGTAAATATTTATTTCTTAATAATATATTAAAATTCAATAATTATTATATAAAATCAATTAAATCAGTTTAAATTAGGTCGACTCTTTTTTCTGTTCGTTTTTCACTATTTATTCCTGGTCTTGTTCTTTTCAATCTTTCATCATTCAGCAATTGGTCCTGAAGAAGGATCCCCACCGGGATTCAAAACATCAACATGATTCTTATTACACTATGGATAATACAAGAATCTCTGTTACAAATGATAACCACATAAGCCTAAAAACTAGCATCAAACACATTTCTAGATTTTCTCAATCACTGGAGCTCTAGAATTTGTGTAATACTTTCATAATAACTTGTTCATTTATTATCCAATATCAATCCTCCTGTAGTAAGGAGAAAGTCCCTAAATTATCTCCTCCTCCAAATCTTCATCCTCTGCCCAATATTATCACAATATTCTACAAAAATACATAATATTAGGCACAAATATGAAATTATCTATAAACCTTCCTAATGAAAATATTAAAGCTAAAAATATGTCATCTAATACAAAAAAAGGGAGCTTTAATGTGTTGGAGGATGGTCAGGTGGCCCTTAATTTATGTCTTATTTGGAGGCCGATCATACCCCCATGCTGAAATTCTTGCTCATCCTCTGAACAACTAAGTGACCTAATTGTGCGTCATTCATGGCCCTGGTAGCCTCTCTCGTGTACTTTCCCTAGTCATTCTCTTAATAAGTTTGGTTGTAGGTTCTGCAAGGAAAAGCACAAAAGTGTAGTTGTTCTTTTCATGAATGTTTATTAATATTTCAAGCACAAAAACATAACTTTCGTCTTTGAAAGTGAACTATGTTGGCTTGTAGGTACATTGAATTCACACCCTCTCCCTTAACACCTTCATTCCATTTTTACTCATTTGTCCAAAACTACTTGTGCATAGAAAAATCATAGTTTTTCTAGACACTACAAGAAAAAAGCACATTGGTGAGGGTCATGCTTGAGACGGACCTTTAAGGTCTGTCACCAATGTCACATATGGTGACGATCATTAAAAAACCGTCACTGTAAGTGTATATAGTGATGGTCCTTTATGGTCCGTCACCAAAGACATTTTCAATGACACTTTTGGTGAGGGTCGTTAAAGACCCATCACTAATTCTCTCTTTGGTGACACTTCTAGTGACGAGCTTTTAATGACCCTCACCGATGCTCTTTTTGTTACTTTTGGTGACGGTAAAAAAATGTCCGTCATCATTGATCACTAAAAACCGTCACTATAAGTGTATATAGTGATGGTCCTTTATGGTCCGTCACTAAAGACATTTCACTTTTGGTGAGGGTCGTTAAAGGCCCATCACTAATTCTCTCTTTGGTGACACTTCTAGTGACGAAATTTTAATGACCCTCACCAATGCTATTTTTGTTACTTTTGGTGACGATCAAAAAATGTCCGTCATCATTGATCATTTCAATGAGTTTTTGATGACGCTATGTGCCTGTTAATATATTTTTTGTCAAAAGATAATGATTTAATACCATTATTGTTGAGCATTTTTTATAATATGTCCAAGGCCATAGTGGTTAGGGTCAGTCAATTTTTTAAGAAGTAATAAGTGTGTATCATTTCCCTCAAGTAATGACTAGTCGAATAGAGATTTCCTATGAGTCAACACATGATTCATATCTATTGAGTTTATTATATAGAAAATTCCATTTAGATAAAGTTCCACAATTGTGTTTAGGAAACATATTATTTAATACATAATCGAGCTTTGAAAATTCTATTAATGAGAAAGACCTAACAATCCTCAACAATCTGGGCACACCTTAAATTAATGCTTTGGCACACACTAACATTTCTTATTACCCCACATGTCTTGGAACATCTTTGTACCTAGAACATATTGTGATGACATTGATGCCCAAGCACATGGTGGCATGCGCTAGCACAACATGGAACTCTCCTAGCATGTGTTGGCGTGCTGCTTATAGTCCCTAGCATGCCCTAGAACACCTTGGTTGAATGCATTGACATATATTAGCACTTGGCACACAATGCCACTTGGCATGTATTGGGACCTATTATTAGTGTGTCTAGCATGCCCCTTTTCAAAAAGATAAAGTCCTGACTTATTAACCCTCTTATTGGTTCTTCCTTTTGTTGCCTTGACACATATTGATATACCCTGGCACCCTGCGCTACATCCTTAGCACCTAGCATGTATTGGAATATCTTGGCACTATTAATTGGCACATGGAATAATTAGCACACCCTGGAACTCCAAAGCACACTTTGGGAATTCTTAACATGCCTTGATATTCCCCAGCATGCCTTACCAATGCTTAGCATACCTTGTCACTCCCTCCTTGGCATGACAACTAACATTGACCATTAACACTAGTCTCTGGCAGTACACGTTCCTCATATTCATTAACTTCCATGAATTTTTACCTAGTGCTCCCTTAATGTTTTTTCTTAGTACTCCTTAACACTCATAAACATGTATTATCACTCTCTAGCACACCTTAGCACTCTTCAATATTCCCTTCCACTTCATAACATGCATAACACTAGTCCCTGACACATATTGGCACTTGGCACGTGTTAGTGCTTGGAAAGTCTTAGCATGTATGGAATACGTTGAGATGCCTTGGTATGATTTAGCATTGTTTAATATTAAATTTATTTGTGATGATTAATTGTTGGAAAGTAGATGAGAAGCAACAAAATAATACTTGGCACTTAGAATGCACTAAGACTTTTCACTTGGAACCTATTTCCGCCTAGTGTTAGTGTGCCTAGCATGCCCCTCTTGGAAAAGGTAATTGATGAATTATTAACCATCTTATGTGTTCATTTCCTTGTAGTTTAACTTCTTTCTCCCTTTTGTTGTCTTGAAAGTCCCTGACATGCATTGACACACCCTTGCACATCTTGGCATGCCTTATCACTTGGCACATCTTAGCATGTTTGACATGTATTCCCACTATCTGGCACATCAAGGAGGTGAAGAGAGATGTAGTCCTAAAGTAGGTCGAGTACGAGGGCCAAGTAAGGGTTGCTAAAGGGAGGTCATGATCATCCTCCAAGAGCAAGATCATCATGTGAGGGTTCAAAAGAATGTTGCATACCTTACTGGTCAGTTTGCGCTAGGAAGTAGGATGGAATATTATTGGTTCTCTTCTGGCAGATCAAGCTTAAGAGAGGTTTCTCATGAGAATTTGGGCATGTGATTTCAATGGTGTCTTTGTGTGAGGGCCGCATCAAATTCTGAAATGTTGAAATTTGCAACAAGAAACAGTGAGATTGGAAAACATAAACGAAAAAAAAAATGCACCCACACTGGTGAGGAATTTTGATGCACCAGGAGTGAGGAATGTGGGGCATCTAATTTATTTTTCCCTTAAATAAATTGGACAATAAATTGATTTTTCATCTCATAACAACTTGTGTCAGTCAATTAAGTCACGATGACCGAGTTAGCTCAAGAAATTCGAGTTGAGGGTCTAATATGAGGCATCTAGAGGGATTCTAATATTTTTGGGGTCCAGTTGAAGTTGATGCATTAGTGGTATGCAAGTGTAATTAACTCAATTAAATGAGTTAAAATTAGTTTAACTAGTTATAACTGAGTGATGAGCTAGTGAGAGGTCCAGTGAATTAAATTAGATTTAATTCGCAATGAGTGATCAATCAGATAACTGATAATTCACTATTAATAGTTGCATGCATGTCAGTTTCGAGGAATACCCAGTTGAGACAGAGGTTAAAGGGAACATAACTATCAGTTTTATTCAGAGAAAGTTTCCCATGTGCAATTATAAAGTCATTAGGATGCCATGATGGATTGCGCAATCAAGGAAGACTGATTTTCCTAATTAGTAAGGAGTTAATTCCCTAGGAATTGCATGAGTAAGGCAGGCTGAAGTAAACATTATAATTGGCTAAGTACTAGACCAACTTTGCCTAGATCAACGGGAGACAATTGACAGAGTGCTGGAGAATCTCATAAGAGATTAAGCATTGTATTGTTTCATGATTCCTTGACTTAATACACAATAGAGATAGAGGGGTTTTGATTAGTTTCTTTCCCCAAATACCGTCATGTTGTTGTGCTATTGATAATTTATTTCTCTTACTTAAATATGATTGTGCGATTGTGTTTTGTTTCCGTAAATTGTAGGAAGGATTCAGTATCTTGTTTTAGTAGATTACAGGATCAGATTGAATCTTGTTGGTTAAATTTTCTACATGGTATCAAAGCAGGAATTTTTTGGGCGGCGAGTTTGTAGAGAATATTTGAATATTTTGGTGTAAAATTTTTGAAAACAAATAGAATATTTGGATTCCTTGCGAAAATCTACCCAAATGGAAAAATAATCGGTCAAATCGGAGCTCGGATGAGGGAGATATCATCAATTTAAAATCAACTCTTTTTTAGAAACTTTTTGTAACTTCGGGACAATTACACTGTGCGTGAGTCAAGAACCTATATGCACTCGAGGTACCGGATGCATGCAAAGCTTTGAGGAGAAAGGCAGAAGTTAGTGACTTGGTGGTTTAGAGGGAGCATAAATTACCTCTCAACATGCATCCTCATGAGATGCAGTCTCAGAAGGTTGTGGAGTAGTTGCCACAATTGGAGAAGCAGAGAGGAGACCGAGTGGAAGTGTCCACTCAAGCAGAGACCTCCATGAGGGGGAAATTTCGAGCCAAATGGGAAGAGGGAGCAACCATACCTTGAGGTCTAAGGTGGGATTATGTGTAGACATAATCCCAAGATAAGAAATTTTGGCAAGGTCCACTGAGATGGCGTGTCTCATGGATCAAACCTGGCTATGAGGAGCCCACAGTACAGTAGTAGTAGGAAGGATCAATTATATTGATGTAGTCAGATGTCAGCAAGACAGAAATCATAGTGACAGATGTCAAATACTAGAGCACAAATAGAGTTAGCAATAGTTCAAAGGGCACGGATGCAGATGTCAGCAGCAGTGTAGAGAATCCAGTACTAGACAGGTGCAGTAGCTAGTAGCAGTCAGAAGACTCTAATGACAGATGCATTATACTAATTCAGTTGTTCAGAGGCTATTCAATTTCAGGAGTTGCAGGCGCAAAAAACACTAGAGAAGTGTAGCATGCAGAACATTCCAAAGGTACCAGATGGGGATAGATTGAATTCCTTTCTTGTTGAGAGGGAGTGTTGAAATTTGCAACAAGAAACAATCAAATTGGCGACTAGAAAGGACAAAAAAAATGCACCCACACTGGTGAGGAATTTTTATGTACCAGGAGTGAGGAATGTGAGGCATCTAATTTATTTTTCCCTTAAATAAATTGGACAATAAATTGTAATTTCGTCTCATAACAACTTGTGTCAATTAACTAAGTCATGGTGATTGATTTAGCTCAATAAATTTGATTTAAGGTGATCGAGGTGGATGTTGGTAGCCACCGGCCTATTCCACTTGGGTCCTCACCATTTTCTCTTTCAGTTTTTCAGTTTCCTAAATTATAGCATAATTTACTATTTTTGTCATTTTTTTGGGTCCTGAACTTTCGAAGCTGTTTCGAGGCCCCAAACGATTTCTTTTTGGAATGAAAGGTTTAGCGATTTCATATAAATCATATTAGTAGTTGTAGTCCTCGGAGAGATCTTTCTAACGATGTATCATGTGCGTCAAAGGAAGATCATATGACCAAGTTACGACCCAGGGAAGTTGGCTACCCAACTAACCCCAACGGGGCCCATAAACTCTTGGTGTTACATCTCCTCATGATAGGGTTTTGGTTGTTTAGGGTTTTATCTTATTTTAAATAATAAAAAGACCCTTGATCCTTATTGTAACACAGTTTAGAGGAACATAACTATGAGTTGTATTTATAGAAAATTTCCCATGTGCAATTATAAAGTCATTGGGATGCCATTAGGATTGTGCAATCAAGGAAGGTTGATTTTCCTAATTAATATGGAGATAATTCCATAGGAATTGTGTGTGCAAGGCAGGCTGAATGAAGGTTGAGAATTGGCTAAGTAATAAACTGATTTCTCCTAAATCAATAGGAGACAATTGGCAGAGTGCTGGAGAATATTAAGAGAGATTAAGCATTGTGTTGTTTCATGATTCCTTGAATTAATACAAAATAGAGATAGAGGGTTTTGAGCAGTTGCTTCTCTGGATACATCTTGTGTTGTGCAATTGATAACTTGTTTCTCTTACTTATATGTGATTGTGTGATTGTGTTTTGTTTCCACAAATTGTAGGAAGGATTCGATATCTTGTTTTAGTACATGATTACAAGATCGGATTGAATCCCATTGGTTAGATTTTCTACATGAAATATAAGAGATGGTTGATACCATCTTTCCTTGTGTTGGTTAGTAGGCCGCAAGGTCTGTGATAAATACCAACATAAATGGAGGAGGGCTTGCACTGTAATTTAGAGCCATAACAGAAGTCGACGCAGGCATAATATTGACTGAGTTAACCCTAGTTTGAGAGTCGACATTGAGATTTGAAGTTCATGTCAATATTCAGTCAAAGAAATACCCAGAATCTATGGATCCATATGAGCTAGGTCGAGTCTCTTATGGAGGCAAGAGTCGTGTTTTTTCTATGTGTGGATAGCATTTGTTATACAACAATTAGAAGTACACAAGTATACTGCTCTAGTTAGGACAGTTTCCTAGCATGTTTAGTTCATAAGGTATGACCTTAATACTATGAGAAATTTGCATAGAAGAAGATGGGTTGTGACCCTTAGAACGAGGTTTATTTTTTTCATAAAGACCGCAGATCTGGAAGATGGTTTGCAGATTCAGTATGTGTGGAGACAACAGATCCAAAGGACGGTGGAACCTGAGCAGAAGATTGAGCATGCAAAAGAAATGTGCCATATGAAGAATGGACTGACATGCAGAGGAGTTGATTTTGGTGGACTTTCGATAGAGTTTTAGACAAAGATCTGAAGAAACCTATAAATAATTAGTAAATGGACTGTTAGTGGCTGATTTGTGACCCTAGTTCAATCATCTACAGATTGTTATAAGTATGATAAGAGGAGTAGTTCATATTTGTTCATAGATTGGACAACAAAGATCAAATTGTCGATATGCAAGAATAATGATCTTGAGAGGACTCAAACCATTGTTAGGTGGAAGATTTGAAGAGCCCTAGATGAAGACAATATTGTGGGCCCTAGATCAGTAAAACGAATTGACTGTGGTTGGGCAGATGTATGGTAGGCCAAGTACAGTTGGAGGGTTGTTAGGTTACTGTCAAAGAAGAGCCCTGACTCTTGTTCTGGTGAAGGACAACAAAATTGGTAGAAGGGCAGGTGTATAGGGCCTAAGGATGTGCAGACTTTGAAGGACTAAAGTAACATTCAAGTGGGCCAACCAACTAGCCCTAGTTCACTATATTGTAGAGGATTGATTTAGTGAGAAGAAGGGCAGCCTCCATAGCCCTGGAATTCTCATCTTGGAGCTGTAGTATGGCAAAAGTGGGCATACCAAAGAGTTGTTCACAAATGGAATTGTGAACAACTTGTTACCACTCAAACTAGTAGTGGATCTAAAAGGGGTTCCTAAGAGGGCAACTGCTAGGACAAGGGAAACGATGGAGGCTTAGCCCATTGTCACCACAGCTAAGGCTCCTTGCTCTTCATGGACTTTCACCGATGGGTGGAGTCTCGGTAGTTTAGGAAGTCACTTGTAGAGTATAGGTCAATGAATAGGTGGGAAGTGACCCTCGAAACCATTTCCCTAAGATAAAATAGAGAGTGGGACTTGCTTTCCTTTTAAGCAAGGGAATTTATCTTCTAGGGAGAGAGGAGGGGGATTGAAGGGTTGAGGGAGAAGAATAAGACTTATGAAGGAAGTTCTCAATCCCTAAAATCCTTTGGGAACTTGGATTCCCAAATGGTCCTTGATGAAAGGCCTTTAACACCAAATGGGACCACACGGGGCCAAGTGGACCCAGCCCAGGTTCGAGGATGGAATTTAGTAACCAATGATGTTCCTATCCTAGATAAGGTGATGGGAAAGGATGAGACAAGTGTTTTTACTTTGATAGGTCAAATTGATCCTACTAGGTTCTATCCTTGGGAACACCTAGGAAAAACTTGATCCTAGAGCTAGGGATTGAGGTATCCGGAGATTCCACTGTCGGAATTGGCCCATGTTCTGAGGAGAGTGAGGGCACCTAGTAACGCAGCTGCCTCTAGGAGATAGAAGTTTTCCTCTACCTAGATTCCTGGGAAATTGTTGCCCTAGGTGACCTAATGGGGCTAGACCTAGGGAATGTGAAAAAATTTTAATCTAAGAAACTCTATTGCAGTATCTTGATTTACTTCTCCTACTTGAATTAAGTTACAAGTTAATTTCTGAAATATTCAATAAATTAGCGAAGTAAATAGTAAATACAACTAGAAACCTACACATACAGATCAAATACTGAATAACATGCTCATAGAGAAAGTAACACACAAATTTTCTGGACAACTATCCCTGGAAAATACCCAATGTGGGAAAACCAGTGCAACTAGCTCTGGAGGGTTTTCATTATTATGCAGAATCTAAGTACAACAATCCTAGGCACCAAAACTGGTTCACCCAAAAGAGAAATAAAAACGGCAGTAATACGCTGCTCTAAATCCCTCTACATCAGCCTAACTGGCCTGCGTCGGCCTCTGCATTCCTCAGTAAGGGCTTGCGTCACACCTGAAGGGCTTACACCGCCCCTTCGCTACCCTGACTGGGCCTGCGTGGCTCCTGCTACCTCTGCGCTACCCCTGTTGAGCTCTAGCTAGACTGTGTGGATCCTGCTACCCCTGTTGCTCTGGCTGGCTGGAATGCTTAAGCAAAAAAAGAATAGGTAAGAAAGAAGGATCTAGCCAAAGGCAATGCATAATAGTCAGAAAAATTGAAGAAATGAAATGAAAATAGATCAATGTCCACAAATAAATGAAATAGCTCAATGGGACTAGAGAGTAAAATCTTTGACAACAACAATAAGTGCTTATAGAATCAGCTAAGAGAACAGAGTAGACTAATTCATGAGGTTAAAATGTTGTATCATTGTTGGCACAAGAAAACTGTAGAATTGTTAGAGTAAATCTCTGCAGGTACCATTAGTTGGTGACCATCGATAACCATTTCATTTCATCAAATACCGTGATGAATGGGCCTTACAAGCTATTTGTGTAGACAAACCCCACAGAAGTTGTGTGATGGAAAAATATTCACACTATATTGAATAAAACACCTACCAAATAAGGATGACATTTCAAATGGGGCAAGAAACAATAGAGAGATAGAAATTGAAAAAGTTAAAACGCTAGGGAAACATGAAAGAAACTAGGTAGCATGGTAGAAAGCACAACAAAGAAAATTATAAAAATGGAAAACCCTACAAATTAGCACCCATCCAAACATCACCACAATTTTTTCTTCAACTCTAAATTTCCAAATTCATCAAATTATATCCTGTATTCAAACCTGATTCTCTCTATTAGCCATTCTGAGGATAAGGCTGAGAACTTACTATAGAACCATCACCTACATGTTGTCATGATCTTATTCTGTGACCAGACAACCTACTTTCATAAAGACACAGAAAGGTAAACACTCTCAGCCAATATTTTCCATACAGCCCACATTGAGCAACCACATATACATCACCAGTTTTTTCTCTTCAAATTTGTAACTTAGAAGAGCTCTGTCTGACCACCTTCGGGTTGCTCCCAGAGTCACCCAGGAAAGCCCTCTCAACATCATCCTCTTTCATCTTTGTGTCACTATCTCCCTCTCTTACCCTTCTCTACCTCTCTCACTCCTCTCCCTCTCTCTCTCTCCATTCCTTCTCTCCCCTCTCCTTCAGTTGATCTCCATCTCTTCCTTGTGACTCCCCTTGTCTCGCCACCTCTATCAATCTATGTATTTATTATTCCTTCTCATATATATCTATAGTTAATGTATATCATGACATATTGGGACCTACGATTGGGTTAATTATGCCTTGTTGGCAAGGTTAAAATGGTTAATCTTTGATATACAAAATGTAGATCAAATATTTCATCAAAAAGAGGGAACCATACCCTATCTTCCAGGCTATGCCTATTAGTCGCTTGGCCTCTTCTTGCTCTCACATGAATGTAGTCTTTCTTGAATTGTACAGAAGAAGGTTTCACATTATCAACTATTTGTTTGGGACAACTTTTAGTTGTTTCAACACTGCTACATTCTTCAAGCTTATTCGTTAAACCATCTTAGTCTTTTGAACTCTCTTCAAATTTGTAGTGCTTTCCATTCCTCTTAGTCACATATGTTTCCTTGGTCTGTTAAGGGACAAGGCCGACAACATTAGGATGTTTTTGCAATAAACAAGGGTATTTCCAGGACACAGTCAGGTGGAGCAAGAGTATAAGAGCCAAATTTCTCATGAATGTGGGACACTCGAACTTAAGATTTTCTAGAGTAGTCATGAGGTGCAATCTGGTTATTAAGACTTCATCATATGGCCATTCTCCGAACTTAAATTGTGTGACAACATCGTGGTTAAGTTTGAAACTGAAGATTGAACATACATTTGGTTTGATTGCAATAGACATTTTCATCAATAAATGTAAAGCAATGGCTAAAAAATACTATAAATTAATAAATAAAGAAGACGTGGCAACAAGCAACAATACTTACAAAATTGTTACATTGAGACGCAAAGAATAAGCAACTATTGCGCACAAGCAGAGACCAATGAAATTATCATCTTAACCCCTAACCCCTTAAACACTAATTCCCAACCCCTAACCCATTTAACCCCTTAAACCTCTAAACCCCTGACCCATTTAACCCCTAAACCATAAACCTCTAAACCCTTAACCCCTAACCCCTAAACCCTTAACCCCTAACCCATTTAACCCCCTAAACCCTAAACCTATAAAGCCTTAACCCCTAACCCCTTAAACCCTTAACCCTAACCCCTTAAACCCTAATTCAGTTAAGGAAGTTCCCAGAATCTATGGGTCCATATGAGCTAGGTTGTGTCTCTTATGGAGGTAAAAGTTATTATTTTTGCTATGGGTGAATATGGTTTGTTCTAAGACAATTCGAATAGAATTATAATGTCGTAGTTGAGGTTTCCTAACATGTTCAATCCATAAGGTATGCCCCTAATACCATGACAAATATGTGTAGAAGAAGAGGGGTCGGGACCCTTGGAGAGAGGTTTATCTCTGCAATATATACTACAAATTTGGAAGATGGTTTGCAGAAGTATGTGCGAAGATAGAAAATACAAAGCAAGGTGGAACCTGAGTGGAAGATTGGGTAGAATAATTGTGGCATATTATGAGGAATGGATGGACATGAAGAGGAGTAGATTTTGGTGGATTGTCCAGAGAGTTCTGGACAGATATCTGAAGCAACCTATAAACAATTAGTCAATCGAATTTTAGTGGATGTTTTGTGACTCTAGTTCAAGCATATACAAAGTGTTAGAAGGATGATAAGAGGAGTAGTTCAGATTTGTTCATAGATTGGACAAAAAATAATTTGGTACACAAAAATAGTGATTTTGAGAGGACTCAAATCACTATTAGGTGGAAATTTTGAAGATACCTAGATGAGGGCAATGTCATGGGCACTAGATCAGTAAAATAATTGACCATGGTTGGGAAACTTAATGGTAGTCCAATTACAGTTGGAGGTTTGTTAGGTGACTATCAAAGAAGAGCCCCAAGTCTTGTGCTTGTGAAGGAAAACAAGACTGGTAGAAGGGTAGGTGTATTGGGCCTAACGACGAGCAAAATTTGAAGGACTAAGGAGTTGGAAATGAATAGATCACTCATAAAGACAAGGCCTGTCTAGCCATAATGCACAAGGAGTGAACCCTAAATATAAATATTTTGTTTGTTAAACAAACTCAATTGTGTCAATGTAGAATACTATACATAAGAGAAAATAAAATGATATTATCCACATCAGTGCTTGAAATAACCTCAAAATAGCCATGGGTAGTGAGCCAAAGGGTGAATGCGGGGCACTATTAAAGTTACATCGTGTTTAAATTCCTTTTACATTGTGAGGTTGTTCTCCAATAGGGTTGAAGCATCATCACAAGGAAGCATGGCACAGTTTTGTTGGAGAGCGATTAAAGTTGTAACACAATTCAAGTGATTTACACCTCAAATGTAAATGGCATCATTATATGTTTTTATCAGGTTGTTAAAGAGGTTATTTATAGACAATACATTCAATGTACTTGGAATTCATATTTTTAGGGCCTTGACTGTAACATGGATTTGTATCAGGAACACTTCATGCAAATGAAAGGGGGCCTTTTTGTTTAACCACATACACTCAAGAGTATCAGATGTTGTCCTTCATATCTCCCTTGGTGCGTTCAAAGTGGGTTTACATTCACGTCGAGTTGAAACGAATCATAATGACCTTACTCTTCTTAATAACATCTACTAGCGTTTCCATTTGTAGATGCCCCCATTTATTATGAAATTCAAGGGATTTTCTATTGTCTTTATCAACATTTGGATGAGTCGTTATCTACATTCTTTAAATACATGTCTAGAACTTTTTATGAGGGAGGTATTTGGATTTAGATCTTTATATAAGGCCTTATGTGCCCTTCCCCTTTAGAACTCTTCCAAGGGGGTCACCTCCTTCTATATTGCCTTGCCTACTTAGGGACAAATTGACAAACCAAGATTTAAACTTCTTCAACTACCAAATTAATGAGGCATTGTACCTCTTCTTGACCTAGACCTCAATGAGATACTAAATTATTTAGGAATTGTACCTCTTCTTGACCTAGACCTCAACGAGACATCTTTCTTCAAATATAATTTAAGGATTTCCCACCATATATCACAAGTTGGATGTCATAGGATATGTTACCCCATTTTCTATATGGGTTTTTAGAGGATATTTTAAAATTTGATTGTCATCTCAACCCCTACGATTCCTATCACATTGATCTTTTTTCATCTAAGGTATATGGATCTATATGTAATTCATGAATGTATCATTGGTTTGATGACACCTTGCCTTAGCCATCTAGGACACTATGTGTAGGAAGAAGTTCCTTTAGCTACCACATTTAGTTGGATATGTATGATCCATGTGTATATGATATTATGTCCAATGTGTACTATTTTTATTGTGTTCACTTAAACACTATGTTCTAACTATTGATTGATTGACTATAAGTTTTAATCTGAGTTATTCCATGGTGTTTCATAATTTTGCTCAGAGAAGTGTGTTATCTTGATGGTTTGGATATATTCTTGGTGATTTGAGTAGGTGTTATACATTGATCTTATTGTGCCCCTTAATTATTTTAATCAAAATTTATCCCATGTCTCTCTTAACAACACATGTGAAGGCCTTCTAATTGGGTATTTTAAAGCTCCAAATGAACTTCCTCAAAAATAAGAAACTAATTATACCTATTTAAATTTATTGATAACATTATTCATAGATTTAAAGATAATTTTCACTCCCTTAAAGGTTGATAGATATTTCCGAGCTCATGTTCATTTTCCCTCTTTATATGAACATTCTTACTTATATTAGAAAGATACAATATAATTTTGATTAATTAGGATTCTTACTTATATTAGAGAAGTATAATATAATTTTGAGTAATACTCTAATTAGTTTAACATTATTTTTACTCACATAAAAATAAAACTTGATGAAAACCTAACCAACCATAGCAATTTATTTGACTACCTATTAAAATATAATTTGGTGGCTACTATAAAATTTAAATCAACTTATTAAAATTTATTTTCCCGCCGATATTCTCCTTGCCAAGTCTGGGACAGAGATCGGTGCTCCTTCTCTGATCATAATTTTTATGATTTTGCCGCAGATTCCATACCCTTCTTTGACATTCAATTCTTCTATCCACTCTACTAGATTTTTAACCCGAACTTATTATATGAGATCTGGGTTCACTCTTTTTCGATATTTATTTGAAATCTTCTTCTCCTGAATTGGGGCTTTCGCTGCAATTTGGAGCAGAAAACATGTTCAAGAATTCTGAATTTGGCTATAGTAAACTATATTAATTTGTCATTTTCCTTCAACCTTTACCTGCTTGACTTCATCCAACAGGCTCGATTGATATTGCCACTATGGTGAAAATCCCGCCAGTCAAGTAGCAAAATAGACTGGTCTTCGTGGGATGGATGGCTGGGATCGTTGGCTTCACCAACGAATAAGGTAAGGATTGATGGATTGAGGAATGAATAGATAAAGAGGATGTTCTAATGTGGTTTGATTAGTAAGTATTAGTAAGTAGTCGAGCTTCATCTATTTTATTTATGTTTTCGGTGGTTATAGCTTCTGCATATGCATGTTCATACTCTTCTAGTGCTCTCTTACAACCTCCTCATGCCTTCGTAATTTTTCCCATAGAGTATTAATCTTAATGCACAACCGATCCAACCATCCAACTTGGGTGTTAGCTTCCCGAATGGTAATGGGAGGAGGCCCTCATCCTTTGATGGTGGGTTTATAGTTTTGTGGAGCACTGTTTATCTTTCCTCTTCTTGTGATCATATTCCTGGTCCCTTTTTACAATCATAAACTGAAGAGAGGAAATCCATATCAAAATCTTTCATTTCATTTTCCCTAATAATTTCTGAGCCTGTTTCATCTTCCACACTACTTTTGGTTCTTTCTCATCTTCTCCCTTTATCCACCATCCCCTTTGAGAGGAATTCCATATCAACATCTTTCATTTCATTTTTCCTAATAAGTTCTGAGCCTGTTTCATCTTCCACATTACTTTTGGTTCTCTGTCATCTTCTCCCTTTATCCACCAGCCCCTTTGAGTTATGATTTTCTCTCCCTTGTTCTCAGCATTACTTCTGTTCTTGTGTTCCTGCTTTTCCCAGTGTTTGTTTGATTGGTTTAAATTTCTGCAAGCTCCCAAGATCTTTTTTTCCTTGCCGAATAGTTTTCTGATTCATTTGGAATTTCCTTCATATTCCCATGCTTATGGCATGTCTGGCACCAAAAGGGTATCTGCTAATTATTTATGCTTATATCCACTATCATTTCATTGCTTCAGAATTCTCATGGAAGTGAGCACAATTGAATCTGCACTTCTTCCTGTGTTGTCGGTAACCCTAATTCTCACTCTGTTTGCTTTATAGAAGATTGTACCATATAAAACAGTATTACTCTCTCTTCATTTTTATTTTGATATGGTTTCCGCTGGACTCCAGCCCATCAATTTGATATTATTATGTTGAAACTTATTCTTCTGCTACTTAACCATTTCATATAACATTTCATGAGAAAATCTTATAAAGCGGTTTTGTTTTCACCAAGGATTTTTCAATTCAAGCCTGCTTTTTCTCCACATCTCTGTGCTTTTATATGAACATATTTGTCATACCATCTGATATTTCCGTATCTACAATTCTAATAACTTGCATTTAATGATAATTGTGCATGGTTTTACCGCATTAATTTGACAATAATGTCGTTGAATAATAATAATAATATTGCATATACTATAAAATTATTGATTTTGTTTCTGATTTTCCTGTTCAATATTCAGCATGCACAGAATTCTCAAGCTGCACCTTCTGAGCAATCTGGAAGTGGGACAACAACATCTATGACACCAAGCCAAGGACTTTTGTGCATTTCTCATGTTTCAACTATCCCCGGTATATTTTTCAAACACTTCATGCCCCTTCTAAATCTATACAATGTGATGTATTGGTTACACGAGAATCGTTGCCAATGCAGATGAGAATGATAGCTCAAGGACATTGGTTTATTAATCAAATCTATTAATTGATGGTCGATAAGATTTGAAGGGGTTGTATCCTGTTATGGCTTGGTAGAATGCTTTTTTTCTTCATTGTTTGTTTCAATAAATGTGTTTGTGTGTAACAGGTGCAAGAACTATGAACAATTTTGGACATGCTTTCAATATTGAAACATTAGTTGCTGCAACTGAAAGATGGGATACTCCAATTGAGGTGTGTCATGTACCCAAACCATTACGAAGGGGTTCACGTGGAAATGACAGATCCTAACCTTGGGTGCTTGCATTCTCCAAATGACAATTCAATAGCTGAAGAAAATAACTTGTGATCATTTAATATGTTTTCATTTTCATTTTTGGTTTTTTCCTTTGTAAGATTTATGATAATGTAGATGTGATTGGTACTGACAGTGAAATATTTTCTATCCATGTGGAAATGCAGGCACCTACCTCAGATGTTCAGGACAAGACAACTTTATTGATAAATAAAATTTCAACCTCCAACCTGGAGGCTAAATCCAAAGAGTTTTTAGAGGTTTTGAAAGAGCCACACTATGCATGGTTTGCTCAGTATATCGTGATGAAAAGGTCAATATGATGTTATGTATTTGACTATTCTTGGTCATATATTTTTAGTTTGAAACTATGCTTGATAAAAGAGATGAAAGAGCCTTGGGACTTCTTGGCCATTGATATTTCCTTTTGAAACTCTGCTTGAAAAAAGAGATGAAAGAGCCTTGGCGCTTCTTTGTCATTTATGCTTCCCTTTGAAACTGTGCTTAATTGCTAGTATCTTTTCTATTTTACTAATTTATCCACATTTAATCTGCAGGGCTAGCATTGAACCCAATTTCCATGATTTGTACTTGAAATTCTTAGACAATATTAATTCAAAAGCATTGCACAAGGAAGTCATCAAAGCTACCTATGAGAACTGCAAGGTTGTAGTTTTAGCTTGTTTGTGTCATTGACTGTTTGGTGTTTCAGAACTCTGATAGGGAGAGTCTGTATGGATACGTTTGACAGGTATTTTCCTGATCTTATTTCTATGATTTTTATTGTTAAAATTTCAAAGGATTTAAACTTGTATACTGAATTTTTCTGATCTTATCAATAAACTTGTTTGTCTCAACTTAATTTGTTTCCTCTTTGACTTGCAAAAAAGGAATGTCATGCAATACTTGACTACGCCCTACCTCTTCTCTAAACAGGTCGATCTCCCCTTACTTATAACAACTTGGAATCATTCCACTCAAACGGTCTCTATGAATGACACACAAGAGATACGAATCTATTTAGGCTATATGGCTTATTCCAGGGTTCTGGCCAATCTAACAAGGTTTTTTTTTCATTGTGGAAATGCTCTTTGAACTGGAATATGAGAAAAACAAGCATGACCAGGCTCCCCGTAGCAAGTTATTGTTGTAATAAATTTTGCATGCAGTAAATTGTGTCTATTATAAACCCTAATTTATAACAGCAATCATTAAATTAAAAGTATCATGTATTTGGGATCTAATTGAGCATTTCTAGTACTATCTTAGCCCTCTAGTACTTGGGGGCTTTATTCAATCTGCAAACATGGGTTTCCTTGTCATGTTCCTCAAAGCCCTGTGGTTTTCATGACTTGGCTGAGATTATTGACCTCATACATCCCAATCAATTTATCATACATCTCCTTTGACTTCTTCGTCTCGGACACATAGGTGATGAAATGGCCTCTAAGAGAGTCAATGATGAGCTTTTTGGCCTTGATCTCACCTTTCTTGTACTTGTATATGACACTGGCATTGACATTCTTAGGAGGTTCAGCTACTTGGACCTGCACATATTCCATCACATGATTCTCTTCAAGGGTAAGGTCCAATCTAGCCCTCCATGCTACGAGGTATCATTTAGTTTCTCTTCAACCTTGAAGTAGGAGGAAGTCATCTCGCCAAGAAAGTTGATCACCAATCAGCAAGAAAAATGTCTTAAAGGGGTGTTCTCTGGTCTCCAGTAGCTAATCTTCACCTCACTCTGATACAATGCTAATTTTACACAGTGTTCTATGCTGATATAATCACTTAAAACAATTTCATCCAATTTCATTCACCCCAAGAAAAATTAAGCAATTATAGATAGAACAGTAAATAATAATGCACAATAGAAGATAGGCAAACATGAGACACAAATTTTGGTCAAAGACCATGGAAAAAACCCACAAGGTTGAAATTCTTCTTCTTCTTAGTCAATCAATGTTCAGCATGAGATACATAGTCCAATAGTACATCCATAAACTAGTCAAAGTCAAATTTTTGAATTTCCATGTCAACCAAACCAAAACCAATCCAAATAGAGAGAAAAGTCAATTCTTGTGCAAGATAACAGTTTGCAACAAAGGGCCAAAATTCAGCATGGTGCAGCTCGGTCAACCATAGTAAACAGCCAGCAATTTTCAGTCAAAGTCAACATTCAAACCTTCCCAGAAATCTTTGGTCAACCTAACAGAATATTTGGCTTCTTTCTTAGTCAAAGATTTGGTCAGCCGATCCAAAACAATCCTGCAATCTTCAGTCAAATGAGAGAGATTTAACTTCAGTCAAATTTCAGTGGAATAGTGTGGTCAACCTCAGTCAATGGCCAGGGAAAACAGAGATAAAGATGTGGTCAAAAAAATCAAATATTCTGGAATATTCAGCCTTCCAAATCAGTCCAAACATCTCGGTCAAAACAGAGTTAAAGTGCCTAGGTCAATGCAAGTCAAAGGAGAGAGAAACTAATGGTCAACGCAAAATAGAAATGACTCCTTGCTCCTTCACACATGTGAACTCCTGCGAATTTCAAATCAGATTGTGTGATGTGTGATAATGCCAAATGACCTCCAACGATGGGTCTATTTATATGTGGTTAAGGAGGGGTCATTTCCACTGTGGGGCCGACTTGAATTCATTAGGGCCGACTTGGTCAAGGGTCAAAATGTGACTTTTCTCCAGTATTTTATTGATGAAATTTCGACCATAGCTACCCAATTTTTCAACAATTTATTCTATGAAAATCATGTATAAGTTTGTTTTGATCACGAGCTCAACCCTTTGTTTGTCTTTTTTTCTATGTAGAGGGATGAGGTACACCAACTCTTGGCTAAGGGTGCTCGGTTGATCAAAGATTCCTATCTTTGGATCCAAAAGTTTATTCTGATTTTATCTTAGTTTTAGTAGCTTTGAGGAAGAGGTTATGATGTCCATTGTATATACCCTTTCAATTTGTGTATTGCTGTTTGTAAATATTGTTCTGTAAATATAAGATGTGCATTTAAAAAAAATAAGAAAATGAAAAATAATTTCTCTTGATCTATGCTAACTTCTTGGAAAAGCAGTCTTTTCATGCTTGCCGAGTGCACAACCCTGGTGCATTTTTGGCTTCTGGATCTTGAAGTCCGACAATCCTTGGACAATGTGCTTAAGGGGTGGGAGTGCTCCATAGTGTAGGTGACTAAATTTCTTTTGTAAAGGATCTTCCAGCTTGTGACTATCATGCACTAAAGCACCATTTTTAATTGGATCCACAAGCAAACTATATGGGCCCACCGTCTTGCACACATTTGGAAAAAACTCGACTATCCGTTTGGCTGCAATTTTTTATGATGACTCACTTTATCATCAATCTTGGCTACACAGCTAAGGTCTGCCTTGGTTGAAACTGAAATAAGATTTTTTGTCAAGCGAAGAACATTTAAAGGTATCATCTGGCTATAGAACATTGTCCGATACCCTTTAGTATTGTAAGAACTTACCAAGGGGAACCATGCTGCCCTTTCCTAGTATCCATTTATAAAGATTGGAAACCAAATGATAGATTCTGAAAGTCCAAGCATAATTACCCCTTAGTCTATTTCAAACTTTCAACTTTAAAGTGCTCTTTGGCATCTTGATGTTATCAATTGTAAGTTAAACCTGCTAACATAGATGTTTTAGTATATCAGAGAAATGGGTTTGTCAACTATTGAATTATTGAAGGGATTAGTCACTAAGTACGATATAGGAATAAAATGTATATGTTCCTACCAATTTACAAGTTTTGGTTCCTTTTGTGGCAAAGATATGTTAAGGCAATGTTTTACTTTTGACTTGCAACTGCAGGTGGGAAACCACTCAAATTTTACTTAAAATAACATGACATGTGTGAAAATATTATCAAGGATGCCAAATGTAAACACGAAAATATATTGCATGAAAGAGCCGTCGATTCCTTTGTATAGATGAAGTTCAATTTTATATCCTGACTCCTTGCTTTGCTTTTATCATAAAAATATGTTGGAGACTTGGGCTCTAAATATCTACAGGATGCTTCTCTGCATATGAATGCATTGTACTCTTTTGAACATTTAAAAGTAGTACTCTCTATGTGCATACTTTACATATGTTATTAGATGATATTTTTTGACATGAGTGGATAACTAGACAATTATTAAGAAAACATCACTTTTGATTGTTTTGAATTATTAAACTTCTACTATTTGAATTAAATTTCTTACTAACAGGGATGATAATGCTAAGAAAGCTAGGCAGCAAGACCTTTTTGGTGCCAGCATCGATGAGATCATGGAGGCAGCAAGTTATGGATTAGGTCGCAAGGGGTGTAGAAAAGAGGTGTTAATTTCTATATTTCATTCACACCTGGAAAACAATTCAAGATGTTCAAGAATAAGAATAGCGTATAATGGTTAGTTGAGTTGTCAAGCCTTTGGATAGTAAGCATGATACAAACACTAATTTATTTGGAGGTTGCAGTGCCAAATGGTCCTTAATTTTTTTGGCAGATCTCTTGATATTTCCCTCCTTGTTGTCTCATGTGATAGTACAAGAAGAGGAGTCGTATAAAGGGGGATGGGCCAAAGTTAAGTCCTGAAGTGACAAAGAAACTAGGTGATGCTAATCTTATTTATGCCACAGGTTGTTATGATGAGGTAAATATTCTCCTTGACTTTATTAATTCAACTCGCTTTGCTATTTGGCTTTTCTAGGTAAGACATTTGGATTTAGCATGTTCTTGCAAATGATACTTCTATTGAATACAAAAATTAGCATAATACAAAGATATCTTCAGCCCCTGAAATCTGGAGGGATTTATGGGGAATTTCACACTGTGCGAATTGGATAAACTAGAGGACAACCTCCTACTTAAACTCCTAAATTGCAATTCCACAGTGTGAAAGAGCCAAAACAATGCTAACCCTACTATACAGAAATTAACCAAAATTGGGACTAAGTCCAAGATCCATGAGTCCAGCATCATAAAAACCAAATTAAGCCCTTTAAGGGTGGTTAACTATACTACAAATAGCAGAGAATCTTGGTGGGGGGCATAGGATTTTTCTACATTGGTTGAATCATTACCTCACCCTGTCAACATCTCTCTGCCTGTCTAACAAGGCTTTTTTTTTCATTGTGGAAAATGCTCTTTGAACTGGAATATGAGAAAAACAAGCATGACCAAGCTCCCCGTAGCAAGTTATTGTTGTCATAAATTTTGCATGCAGTAAATTGTGTCTATTATAAACCCTAATTTATAACAACAATCATTAAATTAAAAGTATCATGTATTTGGGATCTAATTGAGCATTTCTAGTACTATCTTAGCCTTCTAGACTTAGCCATTGGTCCTTCGAATTTCTTCCCTCATCTAGCTCGGAGCCCGACCTTATCGAATAATATCCTTGGAATTTGGTGTGTATTTAGTAGAATCCTTGAAAGGTATTTAGCCTAAGAATTCTCGGGTTACTTAATCTCCAAGATTTTTTGAGATAGCCTCCGTTGTGGGGATAGCAGAGGAGTAGCTACTAAGGTGAAAGTGGTGAATGATCCCTATGTTGCCCTTGAGCTAGAGTACTTAGTGAAGTTTTGCACTAAGGTGTTACATTTTGCTATAGCAAGCCCTAAAGAATCCTATTTTACCCTAATTACTATCCTTGGAATGAGGGGAGTGCCTAGTGGGTTTCCCCAGGATATGTATTTCAAGGAAACAGACAAGAGAATATAAGCTTCCTTTTATATATCCTTCCGCTTTTTGTTCTGCTGTTGTAATTCTTGTATATATAAGATGTATTTTTCTATTAAAACCAAGCAGAGAGTAATTAAGATGTCTACACAAAAAAATCCATTAACAAAACCAAGCAGAGAGTAATTGGTCACTTGCTTACATAGGGCACCCTAAGTGAGATAAACCCTCCTTAACATCATTGATAGTAGTCATATGCAAATAGAAATGATAAAAGATTCTATTTAGACAAATAAACCAATACAATAAGAAGAGTAAAAGGAGACTATTTCAATATCATGGACTATAGCATAGATTCCAAATGAATCTGAATCCCATCTTGTAGCCAACATACTCACAAAGTGATAAATAGGAACTCAGCTATTTTAAAACAGCAAAAGGGAGGATCACTAACCTTCAACTTGCTTGTATTTAAAATCCCTTGGATAAGCAGGCACCAATGCATTTGCTACCAATAGGATATGAGTGATATTCAAACTCTTTTTGAGGCTGCTCCAACAGAACCAAGAAATAGTCCCTGCAAAAAAAATAAAAGGTTACTTTTGTCCCATATATGCCCAAAGCTTGAAAGTGGTCTCTTGAAGAATTCCATTTTCAGTGTCCTTTTATTTCAACATTGACTTCCTTTCCAAATCAGAGACAAATACAATATGTAAAGTGTTGCTCATAACAAGGTCATGAAAAATGGCAAAACATTTCACCCATAGTAGATTATTAATACAAAGTAACAGACTTTGACAACTAAAAGAAATTCTTACTATGCATTAAAATTTAAAAGTCATTAACTTCCATCACAATTTTCCTAATCAACTATAGTTTGAATGTGTTAAATTTTCTAATCCCGGCAACCTGACTAATTATTTCCTCCCACAATATTATGCAGATCTACTGAATTGAAAGCACAACTAATATTTTATGATCGAAATGGATTTTACAAACCCGAAAAACTTATATCTTCAAAAGTTGATGCAAAGGTTTCCATGTCGAAGAGCTCATCGAGCACTTTCCAACGATTCTTGAACGAAGTCAAACGGACTTTGTGTGAAATAGATGTTCTTCAATAGGTCTGCTAGATATATTCACTATAAAATAAACTCAATACTATTCCTCTAAAGACTTCTCTGTAATTTTATTCCAAAAACAGAGATCTGCAGGTCTGAATTTGTCTTCAAAACTGCCACTATAGATCCGAATTACAAGACTGTTGCAAGGTCACATATTTCACCACAGGTCCGAATTAGAAGGGTCTGAGTTGCAGAGAAGAGTCTCAGGTCCGAGCTTCCGGAGAGGCCGAAGTTACAGGCCTGTTAGGGCCGAAATTTCAGGCCCGAATTCAGTTCCGAAAAAATTTATTTCCACAGGTGCAAATAGGTCTGCAAGAGATATATCCTTCTAGCCCAAAAAGTTATAATTATGATCTCCCTTTTAATCTCCTTGGCCTCCTATTTTATCTCAGAATTCTCACTGTATTTTTCACTGAAATTTTCATTCCAAAATGATGAGCATGACTAGTTATTTATAGTTGTTTGTGTATGAACTGAACAGTCTTGTCTTTTGATTAAGGAGCCGACATACCGATTTGAGCCAACCTGTGCATCATTTTTGGCATTTATTTAAACCAATTTTAAGACTGATACAGGGTGGCAATTTTATGGTTAAGTCTGGGCCTCAACACTTGATAGGAACACCATACAATATAGCGGTACTTCTTGTATCTTCTTCTGTAGTGCAGACCTGTTTTAACACCTCCTTTGTTGAACACTTGATAGTTGTAGGGGATCAACAAAATTATGTTAGATCCCTCCTTTGTGGCTCAAAGACTCTTTTTGTCATATAAAATTCTGCATGTCAAAGTCTCTCTGCTCCTTCACTTCCCACAGGACAATGTCAAAGCCTCTCAGCCCTCCTGCATTCATTCAGATCACCAAACTACACATATGTTACCTGAAATAGTAGTGCTCTAGACCTCCACAAACAAACATACATATACAGAAAAAGAGAGATTTTATTCCTGAGTAGTGGTCATTATAGGGCTCTAGTTAGTTGGATAAAACATGCATGCAGAATAGAAAAGGTAGATTTTCACCATGGAGTGTGTTGTTGCCATCATTCTTAGGCAGCTGATATGTTTTTTCATTTAGTGTGAATTCTCCATCCTTGATACGGTTGGCTACACGACCCACCAAGGCACCAAAGTAAGGTCTACTGGAGCTCATGTTCTGCATTAATAAACAATCTCATATTCCCCATGGTAACACATACATTTGGGATCCATTCCAATATGTGAGTAGAAACGGTAAATTTATCTTAAAATTCTAGCATATGATGACAGTACTAATTTCCAAAGGGAAATGAAAATACATACCATGTATGAGGCAATATTGTCATAGCCAAGAAGTACATCTGCTAGATGGCCTAAATGCATAAATACCAATACTTAATGAGCTATCTCCCTCTTAGTAAATGATGGTAAAGTAGTTGAAGGGTAGGGTTTAGGGATGATTACCTTTAGCATCAAGGAGAGTGAGGGAGATGAGGGTAGCTCCCCAGTTGGTTAGATTTATATACAAATCGCCTCTGCGAAGTTGAAAGAAACTTGGGGCATTGATCTTTCTGTAGGGATGACCATAATGAGCCAACTTGCCCTTCCCTTCCAAATTTCTTGGATTCAATTCCCATTTGTGCCCTTGAATGCTAGCATGGAATTTGCAAAGGTGAATGAAAACCTGAATGCACTAAAAATGCAAGATAATGGATGACACTTTCACCATCATCGTTTGATTGACTGATCAAGGGACAGATGGATAAGCTAAAGCAGAACAGTCAATGATATATATAGAGAGACTTATATAGTCAATACTAGACTAGGGTGTGTCTGTATGCCTTAAGATAAGGTCGTGGTGTAAGACATAACATGGATTGTGTGCAACTATAGACAACCCATGCACTGTGGCTACCAAAAAATGTAATCTTTGGAATCTAAACTTGTTACATTTTTGAGTTTTTGTCTTATTACCCCAAAAAAAATTTTGGCCAAATCTTAATTTTGTTATTTAAAATGGAATTTTGAGTACATATATGGATTCAACACCTTGAAAAAACCCTATAGCATTACATTTTTGTTGTTTGTAGATTGAAGGACCTAAACTAATGCAACATCGTTTTGTGGATGCCATTTCTAAAGTTGGGCTGGCCAAATTCCTTTTTGACCTTTCTACCACCTATATAACCAAGTAATTTTCTATCACCTGTATTACCTTGCCTTTTTATAAAAAAAAAGAGGTTCCTACACTCAAAGAATTGGCTTTTCCTGGCCATGGGGCAATTAGAATGTTGAAATTATATAACCTTTTGAATGATTAGAAGATCCAATTTTGCCATTGCTAGCTTGAACTATGTTCAAATTGCGGTTTTGGGTGTAAATTGTTGGTCAGTTGAAACCCATTTATCAACTGCACTGTCTGAGTAAAGCCTAGATAATATCAAATATGAGGAGGTTGGACCTTATTCAGGTTGTTGTACTCAAGATAACGGTCAAACATAAGGTTATGCATATACATGTGGTTCAAGGTCTCCTTTTCCTCACGTTATTCTCTAGGAATTAAGGAATGTATGTTTCCAAGGAGGAACACCTGCTGGTCTAGGATCTGATACAACCAACAAGTTACTAGGAACACCCAACAGATTACTAGGATCTAATACATGCTTTAGATTGCTATGATCTAGTCTAGGAACACCCAACAACGAGAGGTATATCCACAAACCACTCCAAGTAAGATATGAAAAGGGCTCTTGAAATGCCTCTGAATACCAAAGCACTCCAATGTTTATAATGACATATTGATGTCCAATTCAAATGCTACCTAAGGATTTCACAAAGGTTCTAGTGCCTTTCTTCAAGGGTTTGTTGTATGTTTCCAAGGGTTTCAAAAAAAAAAAATTCACTAGATATTAACAGCCCTTATGATATTTTTTTACCACCACCATTTCTACCACAAAATATCTGTAAGGTGAAGACACATGAAGATTTAAATTGGTTCATGTTTGAAGGAAAGATGAACTGTTCTGATTGATGGGTATTTAGAGTTTTATTGTTGGCTATAATTTGCTTACAATGACCCTAGATGTAGTCACAAACAAGTAATAAAGATTATTTTTGTTCACAAGTTTGAAAAGTTGTCTGAAATCCCTCAAATTATCCCACAACAAGCTTCCCAAAAATCCCAAATCATTGTTGGAAACATTTGTTGATTTCACCTTTATTTTTATACTTGTTTTCATGCTGCCCTATCTGTCCAAACATTGGTATCAGAGCCATAATAGTGCTGTCATTAACCCTAGTTCTATTTGTTGGTGAAAATTTACCACAGTTGTAGGTATCAACCATTGGAAAGACCAACACTATTGGGTTCCAGAGAACCACCAATCAAAGGATATATCTACTGTTGTATCTCCTATTTAGGGCTCTTCACATGCTACCATAGAATCTGCGGTCATTTTCTTCTATATATGATCTTCATATTGCATCATAATCCTACAAGAGTATGTTACATGACCTCACATCCTCCCAGCAAAATTTGATCTTATATGCCGAGTTATATTTATGCTTGGATGGTGATCTATTTCTTTGTTTGGAGACCATGGAGGATGACAAGATTATTGATGTCAAACTATTCATGGAGACTACCACCAAATACTGCAATAAGGGAGACTTTACCATGATATTTTTGGAACCTTAAAACCATGTTAAAATTGTTTGAAACATGAGCCCTAAAACTAAAACAAATGCTACAACAAAATCACTATAATGTGATGGAAGTTCTATGATAGGACTTCTCTATTGCTGCTCATACGCTGTTTGAAATAAATAGGTTGAAATTTAGAACCTAACTATCGCTGGTCTAGAATGCAAAATCCAATTCCTGGCATGAGGCATATGATGAAGCCATTGGCTAGGTTACATGTTGGCAGTGTATGTTATGTTGATCTATTACTTTTTCTTTTTGTTGGAAACTGGGAACTTCACCACAACATCATACCAATATGTAAAATCTGAATTAATTGTTGTGAGACAACTAGCATCTATGATATTTGTTTCTATCCCATACTTTTCCATCAACATCTAAGTTGTATTGCCCGTGCATGTGTTGAATGGAGTAGCTATTGTGGCATATTTATGATTTTCCGTGTCAAACATACTATTTTGACATGTCTTCTCCATGTGGGGAAGTTATTGCTACATTGTATTTGCTAAGGAATGATGTTCACCAAGACAAGTCAAATACTTCAAAATGTTGGATGTGTTTTGTATTATTGTTCTAGAACATATTCTCTGTCTTTTTTTTGTATTATTGTTCGAGAATATATTCTCTTTTTCTTTGTCTTTATTTCACACATTGTTTTAGGATATTTGAGTGTTTTAGGTTATTTAGGTTTTTGGCCCTGAAATTAGTGATTGAAGTGCCAAATAATCACTTTATAATTGTGGATTTGCTTGTCTATTTGAGTTATTTCACATAAGCAATCTTCATAAGTAGATCTTAAGTAGATATTCTACCCTTAGCTCTATTTCAAAGTGTTGTAAGAATTTCTAAGGACCTCTTCTATTCCTTGACTCGAGGTGGTGGATTCCCCATCTTGCTGAGGCCTTTCTCTTTCATCTAGTCCTTCATTTTCCATTGAATCTGATTCAAGAGATTCTCCCACTGAATCTCTCTTGGGGGATTCTTATGGTGGTAGTCCATGTATCATTTTTAAAAGTATAATTCTTCCCTTCACCTACTTTTCATAACTTCCATAACCATTAGGTAGGGACCTGCAATGTCGATGGTGTTTTGCTTGTTTAGTAAAAGATTGTCGAGACTTTAATTTATTGAAAGTTATAGAATTTACAATCTATGAAGTTTCAAGATATAATTTTTAAAAGTCTAATTCTTTAAAGGGTGCTAGCTCAATGGAAGAGCACCTGCTTTATAAGCAGGAGGTTGGTGGTTCGATTCCATCGTGCCTTGATATTCATATATAGGGAATGACGAATATCAATTTTTGGTGACGGATGCTCTTTTGACCATCACTAATGAGCTTATGGTGACATTTTTCAACCCTCACAAAAATATGAAATGGTGACGGTCAATGAACGCCACCATATATACGCATCAATAGTGACAACCATTAAAGATCTGTCACCATAAATCGTTGTTGTTGATATGAAATGGTGAGGGTCATTTTTTGTCATTATAGTCATTATTCGTGATGGACCTTGATGTCACCAATGAGTTTATGGTGACGGTCAATGAACATCACCATATATATGCACCAATAGTGACGGTCATGAAAGGTCCATCACAAAAAATCGTTGTTGTTCATATGAAATGGTGACAGTCACTATCCGTCATTATAATCAATATTCATGATGGACCTTGAATGTCACCACAACACATACTTTCGGCGACGCCACCTTTGGTGACATTCAGTTTTTTGGTGACGGAGGCTATTTTCCATCACCATTTCCCATATGAAATGGTGACGGTCACTATCCATCACTATAAATCATTATTGGTGACGGACCTTGAATGTCACCACAACACTTATACTTTCGGCGACTCCACCTTTGGTGACGGAGGCTATTGTCCATCACCATTGCTCATATGAAATGGTGACGATCACTATTCGTCACTATAAATCATTATTGGTGACGGACCTTGAATGTCACCACAACACCTATACTTTCGGCGACGCCACCTTTGGTGACGTTTAGTTTTTGGTGACGAAGGCTCTTTTGACCCTCACCAATGAGCTTATGGTGACCATTTTCTCCCCTCACCAATGTGCTTTTTTCTTGTAGTGAGAGACCATTAGTCTGCCTTTTTCCCCTTGTGCAAGATGGGTTCTTTAATATTTTTCTGTTTGGAAAGGGCTTTCACATCCTTTTACAATCTCCTGCTACCTTTTTCCACCATTTGGAGACCTCTTAAATACTAAAAAATCCCTTAGATTTGATCTTGTAGCAACACATAACATCCTATAGTATACCTATAGCATTATGTAGCACATCACAAACTCTATTAAATATTGACCAAAATTGCACCTCATGCTTAATTTTTTCCTCTTAAATTTCTATAACATCTTGTAGGCCTTGGACACAAGCTAGAAAGAGATTAGAGACTTCTTGGAACACCTATTTTCATCATTGTGGTTTGAGTTATACTTTGATGATGAATTCCTTGTTACCTTTTGTTGTCTTCTTCTTCTTCTCTTTTGTGGCCTAGATGATTGCCTCTAATCGGCTTTGGATTTATGTTTTTTTATTAGGTCTCTCATTGGAAATGCTATTTTGGTTTTTATCATAGTTTGTTCCTTTCCTCCTTCTTCCTCCTTTATTTTTCCTTTTGGATGATATCCATCTTCTTCAGCTTCTTTGTTATATTGTTCTTCTCCTTCTTGGATTTTTTATTTCTATGGCTATATCCACCCCCTAATAGCCTTCAATACAACTTTCCAAAGTTGGAAAGGAAATTCCCTATTTCTGCTCCAATTTTTAGATATTTCTATGTAATGAGGGTTTTTAAGACAAAGGAAAAAAGAATAGATTTCTTATATTTCCTGGAGCAACGTTGATTTAATGATCACCCAAAAATAATTGTAACTTCCCTTCTTATCAGGCTCATTTGAAAGGAAACATCTACATTTCATTTTTTATTTCCAAAGTTTATCAAACGTTTCCCATAGGTTGTAATACTGAAAAAAATGAAAATTATGTAGGCTTTGTGTTCACATATGGCAAGGAGAAATATGTATTTACCATTCCTTTGGATTTTTTCCTTCCAATAATAGGGTTTGGAGGTGAAATTCCTCAAAATCAGGGTATTTTGCAACACATTTTTCCTTCTTGTACAATATCTATTTTCTTTTGTAACAAATCCGTTTGTCTTGCAATGGCCTTATTTCTCCTATAACATTTATGCTCGATCATGTAGCACATGCAAATCAATTTTTTATCTCTTCTATAGTACCCTATTTGGCCCCTCCTAGCATATATCTCGTCCTTTTATACCTCGATGGGTTCCTCCAACTATTTCCTCGGAATGAGTAATTGTGCAAGTGAATTTGAGCCTCGTACTTTTATTCCCTTTTGTGGTAGTTTCACAGAGTGCTTTGATGACTTGTCATTTGCAATAATTTCCTCTTTTAACCTTTATCCCCACTCCTCGTAATCATCACCCTTCTTAATTTGGATTTTACATGTTGCATGAGTGAGGTATTTAGTTGCACTTAACTCGTTGAGGGTTGCTGAGATTGTTGACCTATCCTTAGCTTATAAAACCTCATCTCTCATACATTAAAAACAAATTTCTAACCATAACACACTCAAGAGAAGAGGTAAATAATATGGCGTACATTTACCTACCTGATAGTTGCTGGAGAGGCATGCATGTTGTTGTTGAGTTGATGATTGATCCATGGTTCTCTGGAGGTGCTAATTTCCTTGCTTTTCCTTTGCACAAGTATTCACATGATGTAGTTGACTGATGGAAACTTTCTTACTTGCAAGTATCTCTCCAGTTTTTTATATGTTATTTTTGGAGTGGATGATTGACCTTACAACTTCTCCTTATGGATGGTGCTGCTTCCTCAAGCTTAAGGGGTGACCATCTCTTTATTCTGAAGGAATAAGAACCCTCAGATCATGAGTTATGAAATTAACTCCAGAAATAGAAGAAAGGAGAGATCAACGCGTTATAAATAAGCCACTTCAAGGGGGAAAACTCCTTTACATTACATAAATGAAAAATGCTTGGATGATACAAATGAAAAAACCTCCTTTCTGTATATAGGAGTCCATGGGTTCACAATATAATCCTAGCTAACCTAACAATAATAATGTAAGGGCACAATACCAACAATATGGGGGTTACAGGGGTACAACAATAAAAATAAGGGGCCTACACTAACAAAAATAAGGGACTACAATCGTAATATAGGGACTTAACATGTTCCTCTCCTTCAAAAAAGTGTTGTCCTCAATGCTTGAGTAGCTATGGATGCTTCTTTATAAAATTCTCATCCTCCCATGTAGAATCTTCAGTGGGTAAGTTCTTCCACTTGATGAGATACTCTGAAAGTGATTGATTTCATAGCTGTCGAGTTCTGAAACCAAATCCAAATGTTATGAAACCAACTCCAAAAATAGAATAAAAAATAGATCAATGCCTTAGAAATAAGCCACTTCGAGGGAGAAGCCTCCTTTACATTACATAAATGAAAAATTCTTGGATGATACAAGTGACAAAACCTCCTTTCTATATATAGGAGTCCATGGGGTCACAATATAATCCTAGTCGACCTAACAATAATAATGTAAGGGCACAATAATAACCGACGTATATGGGGGTTACACGAGTAGTGACAATAACAATAAGTGGGCCACACTAACAACAATAAGGGACTACCCTAGTAATATAGGGACCTAAAATCATGTTTTCTGATGAATCCATGAAGGCTGCTACATGATTGTTTTTCTCCTATAGTAGTCAT
Source organism: Pinus albicaulis (assembly GCA_034641835.2). NCBI lineage: Eukaryota > Viridiplantae > Streptophyta > Pinopsida > Pinales > Pinaceae > Pinus > Pinus albicaulis. The sequence goes on along the minus strand of CM076570.1, from coordinate 1,452,887,798 downwards.
TTAATTTCTTCTCACAATCTCACATTGCATTTAGGTGGGAAAATGATAGTGATTTTTAAGGACAATAATAACATCTTCATAAGTGAGAGTCATTTTTCTATGTTTTTTTTCATGTGTGGTAAAAGTTGGAACCTTGGTGATGGATTTGGCTAAATGGATTGGTCAATGGGGTGAAATAATTTTAGTGGACCTCTCCCAACATTTCCCAAGGAAAATAGGACCTTCGGGGCTCTTTTTCCAAGTTGATCACCTTCCTCTAGCACTTTTGGTTGCTCCTGTAGCATTTCAAGATAGAATCTTGTAGCATAATTCTTTTATCTATATATCTTAAATATTATATAGGATCAACCTCAAATTTTTTGAGCATGTTTCCATAATGCTTATTCACCTCCTCATAAAAAAACTTGGGCAATGGTTGTACGAATATCGCGAAAAATTAAGAATGGTTGTAGATGATGGAGGTCAATTTCTCAAAAAGTTTGAACTATAATTTCTGAAATTCCTTGATCATGTTACCATCATCCATATGCATCTATCCATGAAATGTCTCAGCCAATGGATGCACATTTTTCGATATATGGTAAAAACAATTTATTCGCTATGTATTTTGGCCTCCTATAGCAAAACAGAACCCTCATGTAGCATTTTAGGACAACGATGTAAATGAATGGGAACATATTGGAAATTCTGGGGAAATTTTGTAAATATATTAGGGTGATGGATTGACATGGCCTTGGTCCTATTGGAGCCTTAGGGTAAAGGAGGACAAATCTGAAGTTTAACTTCCTTTGACTAGGTTTTTGATCAATTTTTTCTTTTGGTTCTAAGATGTTCTTTTTGCTTGCAAAGGTTAGAGAGAACATGCATTCATCAGAGAGAGATACATGGAGAAAATAATTTTATTCCCTTTTCATTTTTCATTTTTTTTCTTTTTTCCTAGGCCTACTAGCTGCCTCAATGAGGTTTTCAACTAGTAGGTTTTCCAAGGCACCTCAAAGGAGGTTTTAACCTAGGATATTTTCTTTTTCTTTTTATTTTTCTCTTCTTCCAACCCATTGACCACGTCATGGATATTTTCAATCAATGAACCAATATTAAGCACCTCAAAGGAGGTTTTCACCTGATATTTTAATTTTTCTTCTTATTTTTTTCATTTTTTAATTTCTTTTTGTATCTTATACTACTTGAAAAAACAAAATCTCTTTCAAATATAGGAATATTTCCAATGGAGCATTGTGCACATCAACCTAACATATAAACTCATATGTAGGCTCGAAATATTCTTTGACATGTACCTGAATTTTAGAGACCAAATGATTTGACTTTGGCAATCAAACATTGTTGAAAAGGAGAGTGTTGCTCCATCTTGTTGATTTTATGGAACCAAACCTCAATATATATTTGATACCCTTGGTTTTATTGCTCCTGGATCATTATTCATTTATTCTTCTACCATGACCTTAAATATTAATATTTTTGCTAATTATTCTCTTGAGCACATGAATGATATGATGGTAAACGTGATGGGTCTTTCTTAATCTCTGATTATGGTGTCTACTCTTCATCAAGTGCAACCCATGATTTAGTCTTCTCATTTGAATCTTCTTTTTATGAATTTTTTCCTTCAATGAAATCAAGCGAATATATTTTTTGCAATAATATTCCTCAGCTAAGATGTATACCATTTATATCAAGAGGATATGTTTGCAAGTTTTGTACCTCAAAATTGTAAGTGGGTTGAGCTACTTCCTTGTGTGGGTTTGGAAATGGTGGTACAAGTAGTTGAGTGGGAGTGGATATTTGATATGGATGTGGTTGGGGTTGTGGTTGTGGTGGAGGTGGATATTAGGGATAGCATGGAGTTGGGTATGGAGTATATTAAGGAAAATATTGAGGATATATGATGGATTTCTCCCATAAGTTCCTTTCCAACTTGTTGCCAAGATTGGTTTTGTGGTTGACATGGCCAAGCTTGCCAAGGAAATAATATGTTTCAATTACTTTTAGATGGAGGTTCTTGCATCATATAAAATTTAATAGGTTTCCATGGTGTTCTTGGAGCTACATAACATAGTTTCGCGATTGACTTGCTCCATTATCTTCTTGGTAAATTGCCTTCAACCTTGGTAATGATGGAAAATTTTTAGTAGCATGTGATTCTACATTGATAAGAAATATTATCATCCTTTTTTTTCTCATTTTTCATTCTTAAAATTTCTACTTGTTCACATAGATTGATAAGAAATTTTGTTTTAAATTATCAAGAGAATTTCCAAGTTCAACTTGACTTACCGATAATGATGATGATTTACTTATTCTTGCCCTTCCTCTTGATATGTCTTTGCATATTTGACAAATTTCTTCAAATGATAATTGATATACATCACCTCTACTCATGAGATCAATGATATCAATCCAATCATCCATAATTGTTCTAAGTATGAGGTTTTTTAGTGTGTCAAATCCTAAATGATATAATTTTTCCCTTGTAACTTTATACATGAACCTCTGTATTAGATCCTCAAGGATCTCATCTTCTTTTTGAGTCATTATAAATATTTCATCTTTAAGATCATGATGTTTATATTTTTATATAATTAAATTTGGCACATCATTCCATGATCTTATTGAATTAGTCCATAAATTCATGAATCATTTAAGAGCTCTATCCTTCAATGTTGACACAAAAAATTTCAGTTTTGGGGTGTTTAGTAAGTAACCATAATATATAGAAAAGATTTCAAATTCAAATACAAATGTTTCTGGATCCTTTGACCTCATACCATGGAAGTTAGGAAGGAAAAATGTAGGGATTTTCTTCATATAAACACTAATATCAGTCTCTTGAATGGGAAATCCAGGAGGATCTTCTTGATTGTCATCATATCCATCCATTTCTTCTACCTTCTCTACCACCTATTATTCTTCTACCTCCAAAAGTTGATAGTGATGTGGTTCTCACTACAACACACGATCAAATGGGGGGAATGGTGTTGTATTTTTTTATTTTTTCTGAACAAGAATGGTAATGCAATGCAATTTTCTATTTTTGAAATGAAATATGCCTATTGATTTTTTTTTTTGTTCTTACAAAAACTAAAATAAATGAATCAACTATGGAATAAAACAATGAATACTTTTAAACCTCCTAGAAAATGATGCCAAAAAGTGCTGGGCCCTAGTATAGAAAAAAGAATGTTGTGACTCCCAAGGCTACCAACTTAAATTATCAACCCTGGTTCGTATAAAATTAAGAGGTATCAATATTATATGTACAACATACAATGTGACCTCATTTCATTGATCTGATGTAATGGAGTGAATTTCATGAAATAAAAGCCTAAACTAATTGCCGTAATCAAAATGTTACTCTATTTTCAAGAAATGGAAATGCTACTTGCTCAAATTTAAACACTAATACTAATTGCAAGAAGGTAAAGGCTATATTATTTGTAGGAATTAAAATTACTTGTCTATTTTCAAAATTTAAACCTTGTGATAGCTACAACACTGTTAATAATTAATCTAGTTTCATAATGTGAACAATTTCTTTGAAAGAAACTAATCCTATGCAAAAACAACAAATTGTAATTGAAATCCTAAGATCATGAATTCAAATAAATGGGCCTAATGTACTTTTTAAAAAGGCAAGTACTAAGTGGCGTTTATTCTTCCCCAATCATGGATTTGGAGCCCAGCGGTAATGAATCAATCCTAAGGGAAAAAACCAATATTTTTGAGCAGATCTGGTCAAGTTTAAATTTGTTATAGGAGAGCTACAAGAGTGTTACAGGAGGTGCTATAGGAGGCCCTGCTTTGCTATAGTAGTGAGATAAATTTTCGAATGCCCAAGTAATCAAATAAAAAACGGATGTATTTTTTTATTTATTAAGTAGGATGTTGTAAGACTCCATTCCAAGTGGAATCACTCTAAAATACCCATGTTAATCCATTCTAAAAAATAATAGAAAATGTATACTCTAAAAACTCGAAATTAAAGAACTAGTGAGCGAGTTAACCTACCAAATTCCTAACCTAATCAAGTGGAAATTATATGGGGTGAATTTTCTTATTAAAATGAATATTTTTATGACCGAACACAAGTGTAATAAACTCAAATTAATCTCATTAATAGGTTCTAAAAAATAACAGAAAATTACTATTATTTTTCTACAAGGCATTTCCAGAAATTCTAGATTTCTGAACTAGTAGACCAATCCAAGTAGCTTAATGATGAATATGACTTTTCAAAGTTATTCTAAGGATTCATCATGCTTGTGAATCTATAAATAACCTGTAAAAAAACTCACTACAGTCATTTAACCAATGTAACCTACAACAAAAAAGTATGAATAGTAAATTCATAAATAAGAGATGTAAGTGGAAAAGACATTGGAAGGAAATAAAGAAATTGTACAAGAGGGATTTGAGGTTCCTGGGATTGCCAAGCCCAAGGAAAATCATATTCATATTAAGGAAACCAATATTTAGAAGCTAAAAATGGGACCAAACTTCATTATTTGACTCCATCCAAGTACATCCCTGCTAGAAATGAAAGTGGGGTTGCTAAATAACAAGTTTTCTCCACACGAAGACTGAGAAATACATGCCCCTAGAGGAAAATTCAAATTGGTACTTATAAGATGTTATGGAGAAACATTCTCCTTGAAAGGAGGAAGTTTTTCCCTTCGGAATACCTCAAATAGTGGATCTTGTTCCCAACACGAGGAATATACATTAAATGATAGGGAACACATGCCTGATTTTCTCAATCACGAGAGTTACAGAATTTATGGAATAAATTCATAATATATTGTTCTTTTATTATCAAATATTAATCCTCTTGTAGTAGGGAGAAAGTACCTAAATTATATCCTCCTCCAAATCTTCATAATCTTCCCAATATTTTCATAATATCCTACAAAAATAAATAATATTAGGCACAAATATGCAGTTATCTCTCAGAATTAATAATGAACATATTAAAGCTAAAAATATGTCCTATAATGCAAAAAAAATATATGTTTAAAGTGCTGAAGGATAGTCAGATCGGCCTTAATATATGTTTTATTTGGAGGCCCATCAATATCCTTGAGCATTTTGTAGCGAAAATGTTCTCTTATTGTTTGTAATTTAAGTTTCTTCGGATTGTTAGCCTCTTCTTCAACTTCATATTTTTCTTCATCTATATGAACATTAGAAAAACTTCCAAAATTTTCAAGGAAATATTATTACAATTGTGTATTATGTGTTTTTGCATGTGTCTCTAAACCAATATAGATCCATATTAAGTTTGGATCTATCAAGGATAGAAACAAATCAAATATACCAAGGTTCAAACATATTTTAGAGTGAAAATGTTGGAAAAAGGTTTGCACTTGAGCTTTGATCCATCTTGGGCTTGATATATTTGAGCTTAAGATGGATTTATGTTGGTTCTCTCTCTCTCTCTCTCTCTCTCTCTCTCTATATATATATATATATACACACACATCATGTGTGAACTCTTTGTTGAGCATAAATAGAATTCAACATCTCCATGATTTTTAGAAATACACCAAAAAGATGTGATAAATAATAAATAATGTCACTCGTGTTTATTTATTTATAGCAATTTTTCCATGTGTCATTTGATATCTCCAACCTCGCATTCAATTTAAACTCTCACCAACCTCTTTGTTCAATGGAGTAAATACCAATGTATTTCATAAATTAATTTCTCTTCAACCTTGAAGAGCTAGAGGGAAAACCATCTATCACTAAAAAGGCCTTAATGTGAACTATATAATGGTGTAACTTTATTTTGACCACATTTTTCATGAATTTCCTGATGGGATTCTTCTTGATTTCATCTTTTATTTTTAGGGTTTAAACAATTTTCTTGGATTCTTCCCTCATCTGCAATCTGACATTTTCTTTTTTATATTTTGGATTTGATATCAATGACAACATTCTCAACAATTTGGACCGTGCCTGATCATTTTTTTCACATCAATAACAAAACTTCAAAACAATATTCATCATTATTTTTTTTTAATATGCATCTCCTTAACAATTGTTTTTTTTTGGTTAAATTTGCATCTCCAATTCAATGCTAAAATTTTCTTATTTCTTAAGCAATATTTATTAGTATTTACATAAACATTTTGCCGAAGGTGTCATATTTAAAACCTAGGTGGTTGAGGTCATGTTGAATTTTAAATTGATGGTGAGGATCGATTCTTCTAACGAATATTATTCATCTGAATAACAGATCCACGATTGTGATTTCCAGGAGAGTCTGTTACAATTTAAAAAAAAAAAAAATCATAAAATTGGAACTTGCCTGGGAATGTGGCCGATGGAATTGAATCGGCCCATCACACCTACAACTCGCTGAAATTGGATCAATCCCACATGGTAATGTGGAGTTTGGTAATTGAAACGATTTTACAATGGTGTTGCTCCATATTTCGTCCCTTGTTTCAATTGTTTGACACCTAAATGATGGGTTGCGATGGTTAGTTTCAAGCAAGCAATGTTAATTCACAATTACAAGATTCGAAAACGGTCATAGTAATTGGGACGTGATGGTGCCCCTTTGATCTTAACAAAAACGAAAATAGAAACTTCGCCTCGATCATCCCCTAGGCTCCTCGACTGCTCTGAGGCTTTGAAGTATTAAATTAGTGGTAGTCATACATATTATTGTAAATCCAATGGAGATGAATTGGCCAATATTAAATAAAATTATTATTCTTTCTCCTTATGTTTATAATATTTATCCCTTGGTTTTAATATGAAAATCAACCATGGTCAAATATCACATTCAGACAAAGATTGTCTCAATATGAAAATCAACCATGGTAAAACATGGTCAACCATGTTTATTTTAGGGTTTATAGTATTTATCTTAGGGTTAGTATACTTAGGGTATAAAATATTAATCCCTTTGGTTTAATATTACTCCATTTTGTCTATAATCCCCAGGTTTTTTTAGTATTAATCCCTTGGGTTTATAATATTAATATGGTTGGTTTATTAATCTAAGGGTTCATTTTTCTAGACTGTAATATTATTCAAATGGTTTATAATATAAATCCAAGGTTTTAATATAGATCCATTGGGTTTATAATAATGGTAAACCATGCTCAACCATGGTTCAATGTCACATTGTGACAAAGTTTTTCTAAATATGAAAATCAACCAATGCCGAATTGTGACAAGAATTGACTCAATATGAAAATCATCCATGGTCAACCATGTTCCAACGTCGCATTCTTGCAAATATGGTCTCAATATGAAAATAAACCATGCTTAACCATGGTCACATTATGAGAAATATTTTCTCTTGTTCCAACGTAACATTGTGAAAACCATAGTCATCCATGGTCAACCATAGTCCAACGTCGCATTGTGACAAAGATTGTCTCAATATGAAAATTAACCATGGGAAAACATTGTCCAACGTCGCATTGTGACAAAGTTTGTCCCAATATGAAAATAAATCATTGTCAACCATAGTCCAACACTCCATTGTGACAAATATTGTGTAAATTATCAATCAATCATGGTCAACCAGTTTATTTTAAGTTTTATAATATTTATCTTAGGATTTATAATATTTATCCCTTGGTTTTAATATGGAAATTAACCATGGCCATCCATGATGAAATGTTGCATTGTGACAAATATTGTCTCAATATGAAAATCAACCATGGTAAAACATGGTCAACCATGTTTATTTTAGGGTTTATAGTATTTATATTAGCGTTTATATACCTAGGGTTTATAAAATTAATACATTGGGTTTAATATTACTCCCTTAGCTTTATAATCCCTAAGGTTTTTAGTATTAATCCCTTGGATTTATATTATTAATTTAAGGGTTCATATTCCTAGGGTATAATATTATTTGTAGGGTTTACAATATTAATCATAGGGTTTAATATAAATCACTTGGGTTTAAAATCATGGTAAACCATGGTCAACGATGGTCCAATTTCACATTGTTCTAAAGTTTGTCTTCATATGAAAATAACCATGGTAAACCATGGTCCAACGTCACATTGTGACAAATATTGTCTCATTATGAAAATCAACTATGGTAAACCATGGTCAACCATATTTATTTTAGGGTTTATAATATTTATCTTATGGTTTTTATACCATGGGTTTATAATTCCTTGGGTTTTTAGTATTAATCCATTGGGTTTATTATATCAATCCCTTGGGTTTATTAATCTAAGAGCTCAAATTCCAAGGGTATGATATTATTGGTAGGGTTTATAATATTAATATTTGGGTTTAATATGAATCCCATGGGTTTATAATCATAGTCAATATGTTCCATCGTCACATTGCGACAAAGATTTTATCAATAGTAAAATAAACCAAGGATTGTATAAATATGAAAATTAGCCATGTTCAGCCATGTTCCAATGTCGCATTGTGACAAATATTGTCTCAATATGAAAAAAAACCATGGTCAATAACCATGGACAAATTGTGATAAAGACTATCTCTTGGTCCAATGTCACATTGTGACAACCATGGTCATGTGTTGGGAAAAATACTGAGAGGGGGTATGAATGAGTATTTAAAACTCACACAATTTTTTACTTTTCTTTTTAGAATTCAGTACGCAACTTGACTAAAGAAAACTAGGGTATGTGTGTGACTGTTATTAAGGAAACTAGCGTATGTATGTGACTATTATAAAGGAAACTATCGTATACCCGGTAAACTTATAATTGAGATAAATATTCAATTATTTGACTTAAACCAGTGCGTCATTGAGTCATAAGACATTTAATAAGAATATATTAAAACATCACATATAAGTAACACACATGAACACCAGGATTTAAGGTGGAAACCCAATGTGGGAGAAAACCACTGCTATTGTTGTCTTTCTCTTCAATATTTACTATCTAGAAAAATCCTTACATTATTATACTAGAAGAGACTCATATCAACACACAGCCACCCACCTGCAGAAATCTAAAACCTTCACTCAATCTTCCACTCCAAATGGAAGGGATATCCAACCCCCTAATCTTGTTTACCATCACCCACTGGAAGGGAGCTATGACCCCCTAATCGCGTTTAATGGCACCCACTGGAAGGGATTTATGGCCCCCTGATCTCGTTTACCAAAACCCACTAGATGGAGCTACAACCCCCTCACTAAAGGCTACAACCCTAAGACCACCTTTGGACCACGTTTCATAAATTTTCACACTGGATCCACCTGCTTCAATACATCACAACTTGTAGGCCACTTTTCATCAGATTTTCAAACTGGACACACTACACTCATTTAAGACCAACATCATATATCAGAATTGAAACATAACATTGTACCAAATTAATCACTGAATCATAAGCCAACCAATCATTGATCTTCAATCACATACAACGAGCAGTGTCATCAATACTCAAACAATCCATATCTATACGAAGAATTCATTGACAGACAACATAAACACATCAATATTGTATAGAATGATCATACATATTCTCAGCAGAAACCCTAGTTTCCATATGCACTTTCCATAAAACATTTCCATGTGTATACACTCTTATCCAAAACCAAACCCGCATATAAATATCAACATACTTTAGAAGACATACACTACTCTGTAGAACAAAACATGTGTGTCTGTGTGTCTTTCTTGTGTCAAAATCACGTACAGATCTACAACTAATTCATGAGCACGTAACACTTTAGAGCTTCAGACATACTTAGATCATACCATTCACTATAACAAACATGTGCCAAACCACGGATCTAAAAAACCCATAAATAAATCATGTAATACATATTCATTTCAGGTCTAATGATCATGATCCATCATTGTATTGACGTCTGCATAATTATTTCAGATTAACCAATCAAATATAGCCCATTCTAATGAAATATACTTCATATTGAATTATTCATTCATCACCCTCACTTATCCGCACTTTAACACATTGATATTCATTTGCTTATATGGTTTGAGACTTAGCAAATACCATGAGACAAAACCACGCTAGTGTCAGTGGTAACCTTTAACGGGATCAAATAGTTGTTACTATACTCAACATTGTGGGATAATACCATGGTAAGGACCCTTGGTATTTAATAATCATAGTGCACCAAATATACGAGCCTTTGCTTCTTCATACCCATGTGTGTACGCAACTTTTATTTACCAAACCTTCATATACACTACTTCGCTTCACCAAACCTACGTATTTACATGACTTGGCTTCATAGAATCTGCGTATACGCAACTTTCCCTTCATAAAACCAACATATGTACACGAATTTACCTCACAAAACCTATGTATATTTCCTAAAACTTTACCTTCATGATTCCTCTATCACTAACTGGTATTTATTTCTCTGTCACTCTTTTCCATGTGGGTTTCCCTCAAGAAAAACACATACATCATAATGCAAACAATCTACCCCTTTGGACTTGATGGAAACCACGTTGGTGTTTGATTACCACAACCTCTAGATACATGTAAATCACATCAAACACCAAGTTTCTCTCCCCCTTTGATATCAAGGGAAAAGGGTAGACCAATGTAGAACCAATTTTTCTCTTTCCTTGCAGAGACATGAGCATTGTAGATCTGATCTGCACTATATTGACCATGCTCCCCCTGAGCACATGCTTAATTTTCTAAAAACATTTCAATGAAGTACATGACTCTATAACTCAACTGAGTATGAAATTTCCTATCACCAAGGACTCATACTTACATCTATCACCAAACCAAGTGAGATTACATATTTGACTCAATAACCCAACCAAGTGGGGTTACATAACATCATATTTCCATTATGGGATTACATACATAAATGAATTGACCTTCAATAGTCCAAACATGACTAAATATTCTAACATAGATCCCTTCATGAACTTTACATCAAGACACTAATATGCCATTCATAATCAAGACCAAAATACCTCAATAGTGAGAGATCATCAAATGAGCATTTGACAGCAGCATATCATCATCTTAAGAAAACATAATTCCAACAATACATTATAACCAACAAGTCTAATGCTCCTCGTGAACCTGTGCTACCTGATCACTCATATATAAGATCATATTCATTAATAATAAAAAAAGCATAAGTGTCATATATCATCATTACTCTATACTACATCAATGGACTGTAACCCTCAACATCAGACCAGAAAAAGAAAATCATAATTGTTAGGAGCATATTAGATTATTTTCTTGAGTCTATCCCACATTTTCTCTATCAGATAAAACTATACACGATTGTATTTACAAGAACTTTCATACACACACAATTTTATTTCACAAAATCTTCGTACAAAAAGTGAAATTAAATTTCACAGCTTCAGCTCCCCCTGAGATTGTACAATATGTTCCTATATTCTTTTATCACATCATATGCATTGTCAAAAATATAAAAAACTAGAATTAACAAACCAACCATGGGAATCATCATATATTTCTTCCCTTGTGATGATACATTACTGAAATGTATCACACATCACTTGTGCAGTCACTAATAGAAGTAAGTTTTAGAAATTGATGACTGCAGTAGGGTCAATATTACCTACATTTTTTACTGGTGTTCCTTATTTCTCAAGATTTTCTTGAAATTTATCATTATGTGTTGGAACTTATCTAATCTCCTGGATCTGCTCATCATACTTGTGCTGCAATCAGTGGCCTTATGCCCAAAAGAGTTACAAGAGAAACAACATCCATGAAACCGATTTTTTTTCCTTGATCTACAAAATTATTTAACAAAAGGATCCTTCTCTTCTAGGGAATCTATGAAATTTTCATCAGATTCATTAATACTAAGTGCCATAAGTACTTGAAGATCTTGATCAGACTCTCCCTCTTCTCCAATTGATAAACCATCAGTATCTTCATTTGTATAATAACTTCTCCTATTTTCAAAATGTTTCCATTTTTCATGATTTTCTTTATAAGGACACTTAGGAACATAATGACCAACTCTACCTGAAGAAAAACACATGAAGGGAAGCTTACCTCTAAACCTTCTAGTACATGGTTGGATTTTCCTCACTAAATTTTCCTCATCTTCTTGAGATATATAACTTGATAACTTGATAACTTCCTTTTCTTTTCCTTTTGTAGTTTCTTTAAACACAACTTCTCTAATATATGAAGGACCTCATTTTCTAGTTTCAAAGGCTATTATAATCTCGCGGATTTGTACAACTTTAAGGTTCTGTAAATCCTACGTTTCTTCAATGGAAGACACTTTTGACTCGAATTTTGGAGTTAGCAATCTCAATATTCTCTCTAATAAATTTTAATCTCTTATATCTTCGACCATATTTCACATAGAATTCATGATCTCATCTATTCCCAGGATAAAACTTGCAATAATTTCATCATTATGCATTCTCAGAGTTTCATATTGAATTCTAAGAGTTTGAAGTTTAACACTTTTTAACTTGTCATCACCTTCATAGCTTTGGTTGATCTTGTCCCATATATTCTTTTCTGAATTTAGATGCATGAATTTGACAAATTTGGATTCTGACAGGCTTCCCAACAAGGTATTAGCAACTTTTGCATTGGTTTCATATATCTTCTTTCATGTTGCACCTTTAGGAATGGTTGTTGGATATTGATAACCTCCTTCTACAATTCCCCATACATTTACTTCAAGACTTTACATATAATTTCTTGTTCATATCTTCCAGAATATTGTATTATTTCCATTGAATAGTGGTGGTATGAGAGTAAATACTCCTTCATGACTTCGCATCATGACAGATCTCCTTTAAGTGATCAAGCTTCTTCTGAAGGACCTGATCTGATTCCAATTGTTGGGAAAAATACTGATAGGGGGGTTGAATTGGTATTTAAAACTCATGTAATCTTTTACTTTTGTTTTTTGAATAATGTATGCAACTTGACTAAAGAAAACTAGCATATGTACACGATTATTATTCAGGAAACTAGCATATACCCAAAAACTTAAAATTAAGATAAATCTTCAATTACTTGACTTAAACCAGTGCATAATTGATTCATCATACATTTAATAAGAAGTAAACATGTGCAATAAGAACATATTAAACCATCACACATAATAAACACACAGGAACACCAAGATTTAAGGTGAAAACCCAATGTGGGAGAAAATCACTGTTGTTGTCATCTTTTTCCTCAATATTTATTATATAGAAAACTCCTTACAATCTTGTACTTGTGCAGACTCATACCAGCACATAGGCACCCACCTATAGAAGGCTAAAAACTTCACTCATTCTCCATCTCCTACTGAAAGGGAGCTCTGACCCCCTGATCTCATTTACCAACACCCACTAGAAGGGAGGTACAACCCCCTAATCCCATTTACTAGCATCCACTAGAAGGGAGATACGACCCCCCAATCTCATTTACCAACAGCCATTCGAAGGGAGCTACGACCCCCTCACTAAAGGCTACAACCCTCAGAGCATTCATGGACTACGTTTCATAAATTTTCACACTAGATCCACCTATTTCAATACATCACAACTTGTAGGCCACTTTTCATCATATTTTCAGACTGGACCTGTTACACTCATTTAAGTCCAACATCATATATCAAAATTGAAACATAAAACTTTACCAAATCAATCACTGAATCACCAACCAACTAATCAATGATCTTCAATCACATATAAATAGCAGCATCACCAATACTCAAAGAGCCCAGATCTATATGAAGATTTCATTGACAGAGAATAGAAACATAACAATACTGTATAAACTGATCAGACATATTCTTAAGAAGAAATACTAGTTTCCATACACACTTTCCATAAAACATTTCCACATGTATACGTGATTATATAGAGCCAAACGCGCGTGCATATCTAAACATACTTCAGAATACATATGCTACTCTGCAGAACAGAACCCGCATGTGTGCGCGCCTTCCATGTGTCAAACTCGCGTACAGATGTGCAACTAATTCATGACCGTCCAATGCTTTAGAACTTTAGATATACTCAGATCATAGCATTCATTGTAAGAAACATGCGTCAAACCACAGATCTAAACAATCCATAAACAGATAATGCAATAAATAGTCATTTCAGGTCTAATGATCCCAATCCATCATTGTATTCACAAGTGCATAATTATTTCATATCAACAAATCAACTATAGCCCATGCCATGCTTTATATTGAACTATTCATTCATCACGCTCACTTATGCACACTTTAACACATTGATCTTCATTTCCTTATATATTTTGAGCCTTAGCCAATATGATGAGCCAAAATCACACTAGTCCCGGTGGTAATATTTGATGGGATCAAACAGCCGTTACTCCACTCAATATTGTGGGATAATACAATGGTAAGTATCATCGGTATTTAATAATCATAGTATGTAAAATATGTGCACCTTTAATTCTTCATACCTGCGTGTGTATGCAACTTTCTTTACCAAATCTTCATATACATTACTTCACTTCATAAAACTTACGTTCGTACATGACTTGGCTTCACAGAACCTGCATATAAGCGACTTCCCTTCATCAAAATAGTGTATGTACATGGCTTTGCTTCACATAACCTGTGTGTATTTCATGAAACTTTACCTTCATGATTCCTTTGTCACTGACTTGTATTTCTTTCTCTGTCACTCTGTTCCAAGTGTGTTGCCGTCAAGGACAACACATACATCATAATACCAACATCATGCATGGTCAAACATAGTCCAACATCGCATTGTGACAAATATTGTCTCAATATGAAAATTAGCCATGGGCAACCATTGTCCAACGTCGCATTATGAAAAAGGTTGTCTCAATATGAAAATCAATCATTGTCAACCATAATCCAACGTCCAATTGTGACAATATAAAAATTAATCTTGGTCAACCATGATCAACAAAAATTATTTGAGGGTTTATAATATTTATATTAGGGTTTATATACCTTGGGTTTATAATATTTATCCCTTAGTTTTAATATGGAAATAAACCACGGTCAAACGTTGCATTGTGACAAATATTGTCTCAATATGAAAATCAACCATGGTACAACATGTTTATTTTAATGTTTATAGTATTTATCTTAGGGTTTATATACCTAAGGTTTATAATATTAATCCCTTGGGTTTAATATTACTGCCTTGGGTTTTTAGTATTAATTTCTTGTTTTTATAATATTAATATTTTCGATATATTAATCTAAGGGTTCATTTTCCAAGGGTGTAATATTATTCATAGGGTTTATAATATAAATCCAAGGGTTTAATATAATTCCCTTGGGTTTATAATCATGGTAAACCATGCTCAGCCATGGTCCAATGTCACATTGTGACAAATATTTTCTTAATATCAAAAACAACCATGGCCCAACATCGCAACCATTAGGTTTAAAATATCTTGGGGTTTTAGAATTAATCCCTTGGGTTTATTATATCAATCCCTTGGGTTTATTAATCTAAGGGTTCATATTCCTAGGGTATAATTTTATTCATAGGATTTATAATATTAATCCTAGGGTATAATATAAATCCCTTGGGTTTATAATAATGGTGAACGATGGTCCAATGTCACAGTGTAAACCATGGTCATCCATGTTTATTTTAGGGTTTATAATATTTATCTTAAGGTTTTCATACCTTGGGTTTATAATATTTATCATTGGTCCAATGTCACAGTGTAAACCATGGTCATCCATGTTTATTTTAGGGTTTATAATATTTATCTTAAGGTTTTCATACCTTGGGTTTATAATATTTATCACTTGGTTTAAATACGGAAATTAACCATGGTCAACCATAGTAAACCATAGTCTAATGTCACAATATGACAACCATGGTCATCCATAGTCAACCATATTCCATTGCATTGTGACAAATATTGTCTCAATATGAAAATCAACCATGATCTACCATAGGCAACCATTTTCCAAAATCACATTTTCATACAGGTTGTCTTAATATTAAAATCAATCATGGTCAACCATAGTCCAATGTCACATTGTGACAAAGATTGTGTCAATACGAAAATCATTCGTGATGAACCATGGTAAACAAAGTTTATTTTAGGGTTTATAATATTTATCTTAGTGGTTATATATATTGGGTTTATAATATTTATCCCTTGGTTCTAATATGGAAATCAACCACATTCAACCATGGTGAGAAGTCATATTGTGACCAAGATTGTCTCAATATGAAAATCAACCATGGTAAAACATGGTAAACCATGTTGATTTTGGGGTTTATAGTATTTGTATTAGGATTTATATACCTAGGGTTTATAATATTAATCCCTTGGGTTTAATATTATTCACTTGGGTTTTTCATATGAATCCCATGGATTTATTATTCCCTTGGGTTTATAATGTTAATATGTTGGGTCTACTAATCTAAGGGTTCTTTTTTCTAGGCTGTAATATTATTCGTAGGGTTTACAATATAAATACAAGCGTTTAATATAAATCAATTAGATTTTAATCATGGTTAACCATGCTCAACCATGGTCCAAAGTCACATTGTGACAAAAAAATTCTCAATATGAAAATCAACCATGGTCCAACTTCGCATTGTGACAAAGATTGTCTCTATATGGAAATAAATCATGCTCAACCAAGATCCACCATGGGCCAATGTCGCTTTGTTACAAATATGTCTCAATATGAAAATCAACCATGGTCAACTACGGTCAACCATATTTATTTTAGGGTTTCTAATATTTATCTCAGGGTTTGTATACCTTGCGTTTATAATATTAATCCCTTGGGAATAATATTATTCCCTTGGGTTTATAGTACCTTAGGGATTTAGAATTAATCCCTTGGGTTTATAATATCAATCCCTTGGGTTTATTAATATAATGGTTCATATTCCTAGGATATAATATTATTTGTAGGGTTTATAATATTAATCCCTTGGGTTTAATGTTAATCCCTTAGGTTTACAATCATGGTCAATGATGGTCCAATGTCACAATATGCCAAAGATTGTATTAATATGAAACAACATTAGAAAATAACACATTAGAAATAGTTAAAGAAAAATTAAAAACAAAATCTCAAATTGAAACAACTTATCTCATAGAAGAAATAAGGGTCAGAAAAATACTTGAAGTTAAACAAAAAATAAATCGTGTCAAGGTCAGTTGTAATGAACATAAATTGGATATAATAGAGAAATCCCGAAGCCTAGAAGGAACAAGATTATTTATTAATGAGGATCTCATTCTAGAATACAAGTTGAACTTAGGAAATAAGTCCAAAAGGTCAAGGAGGCAAGATAGGTAGGAAGTGGGCAACCATCAGGAATAGGAAATATATTATTAGAGATAAAATCTCAAGCAAGAGTGATAAATAGGGACTTTCATCACTCCAGATCCTCTTCTGGAACTTCTGTGGCTTTCCATGGGGTAAAGGTCCTATGTCAAGTTGGATTCCAAGTCATATTAACCTTATTATCTTGGTTGAAACTTTGGAGCATGCTACCTGCTATATAAGGAACATTGTTTCCTCTCACATCCGACTTCATAAAATTGTCCCTTTCAATCAATACATTTGGATCGAAATCTCTAATTCTACCACCAATTGGCTCTTTCTTGCAATCTACTATTTCACTCCTATCAACCCTACATCCTATAAAAAAGAATTGGATAATAATTCTCCTTTTAATACCTTATAAAAATACATATTCAACCTGAGGAATGAAGGAAACATGCTTTTGATTGGAGACTTTAATGCTAGAAATGCTACTAACCAAGACATTACATTAACTAGCAGCTCTAATCTCGACCCCTTATGGCTTGATGAATATAACAACTTAGTTAATAAATTCAAGAGAAAATATAAAGACATAATCAAGAACTTATTCGAAACTAAGCTCCTCAATATTTATAGTTCTGAGGACCTAATCATCTATAATGGTATTAACAAGTGGCCCCTCTCTGATTAGATGACATGTTTCCATGGGCTCAGTAGCAGTGTCATGGATTATGTGATTTTTGACACCCTTGTCCTCAACCATATTACAAACTTTGAGCTACTTAAAAAATTTGAGACTGACTCTAACCACAAACCTTTTTTTGTATCCCTCAATCTTGCTATACATACCACCCACATGTAGGAGACCAGTGAAATCAAAAGACACATTTTCTTTGATAGAAGTAAGGTCGACCTCTTCTTAAGTGATTTAGAAATGGATTTAGGCTCCATGACTTATAATAGAAACATTGATCAAATTTATTACCATTTCAATAATATCCTTTCCAATACCATTAGTAAGTTCTCTAATGATTCTTTGTTTAATCATACTAATAGAAATTCCAATCCATGGTATGACAAATATTGTAAAATTGCTAGGAAAGTGATCAGAGACACTCCTAATGAAATCACTAAGCTCTGGAATATCAATATATATATATATATATATATATATATCATCAAGAGGAAGAAGAGGTCATACATTAATAAAATAGAAGATCATCTTCTCCACCTTTGTAAAGTCACACCCATAAAATTTTGGTGGAATGTGCTTGTTCGTAAAAGAAAAGATAATCATTCTATCCCCTTAGAAAACTGGGAAACCTATCTTAAGAATTTGTATGACCCTTTGGACACTATGGGCACCACCTTAAGTGACTCCTTTTAAGGAGGATGTATTCTTTCAAGAAGGCATTGAGTTTGGAATTAATAATCTTGCTAATGGGAAAGCTAAATATATTGAAGGATACGAAGATGAGATCATTAAAATGGGAAGATATATCATAATTCCTCATCTCCACAAGCTTCTCAATTTGGCTGTAAAGCATCGCTTCCCTCATCTTTTAGATGCAAAGCCTTATTTTCCCTTTCGTTAAAAATGGGGACAAAAGCGTTCCTTAAAACTACATGACCATTATGATTAGCCACATCCTAGCGAAGCTTTATGGGCTTATGTTGGAAAAGAAGCTTAGCCTTTGGCTTGAAATCCAAAGAAAAAGAGCTAAAAGACAAGCTGGTTTTAGGAGATATCACTCGACTATCGACCATATTTTCACTCTCATGATCATTAAAGAGGAATGACGCAATATTAAAGACAATCTCTTATGTTTTTTTTGTGGACTTTAGAAAAGATTTTGACAATCTTCGCATAGATAAGCTATGGGAGAGACTTAAAGAGATCATGGTCCCTCTTATGCTAAGGATTCTTGTGATCTATCTGTACGAGATTTTCACTGCCAAGATTAAGACCAACGAAGGGTGGTCTAAAGAAATTAAATGCAATATCAAAGTTAAGCAAGGGCGTCCCCTATCCCCTACCCTTTTTGGCATATACATCGATAAGATATAAGATTTTCTGGAAAGTGCAGGATGGAAGGGCATCGAGCTTGCTGGTGTAATCATTACTCTTCTCCTTTACATAGATGATATCATTCTTCTTGCAAAAATCCATGATGACCTAGAAAAGCAGCTGAAGACTCTTCATGTCTACTGCTCCAAGATGGGTATGACAGCTAATACCGACAAGACTAAAGTCATGATCATTAAATACCAAAAGATAACCCATGGTAGTTTCGTTTATAATAACTAGTGCTTTGAGAAGGTTTCTTCTAATAAATATTTGGGTATTGACTTTCCTCATTAACTCAACTGGAATTATAGCATCGAGAAAAGGATTATTGGAGGCTAGAAAGCTTATTATGAGGTTGAAAATAGTTGTAAGTCAGACGATCTTTACATTTGGAGCAAAAAGAGGTTCCTCTTTGGGACTCTCCTCGCCCCCGTTATGTTATACGAATGTGAAGTTTGGGGTTTCAGTATATCCAGAGAATCATGGAGGAATATTGAGATGATTTAAAAGTAATTCATAACCTACGACCTAAAGATCATGGGGAATACTCCCTATCTTGTCCTCTTGATCGAAGTTGGCCTACCCCCCATTGAAAGTATGTCTATGTTTAGATATATGATGTATAAGAAGAATATTTACAGCCTCGAATCCAAAAGGCTCCCAAAAATTGCTTCTAACATTAGTGAAAACCCCCACCTTTGCCTCAAGCGTGGGTGGCATAAGGATTCCCAATGTTGGCTCAACCATTGGGGAATTTAGGAGGAGCTCAGTATGGGAAGCAAAGATAGTGTCAAAAATAATATTACCTACAAGTTTAAGGACAAGTTGTGGGAGGATAAGGAGCTCGAGGATAAAAAGAATTTAAGATACTATAAGGAGGTGATCAACCCCACCCTTGATAACGAGAATTATCTCTCTGTATTAACCAACACTAAGTAAAAAATGATCGCTAGGATAAGAGCTAATTCTCGTGAGCTCCGAATTGAGATTGGGCGGTGGTATATTCCAAAGACTCCCTTGAACGATAGATCTGTCAGATTTGCGATACTAAGCAGGTGGAATATGAAAAACACTTCCTCTAAGATTGCCCGACTCTTACTCGCATCCACTCTCAATTTCCTAACATCTGCCACACTTTCAATCTTCTTGACTTATTAAGCCAACTCACCTTTAGCGATCTTGGAGCACTTATTTCCCATAGAAACAAGATTTTGAAGAATCACACATAAATTCTTTTTCTTTTCTTGAGGTCTAATAGGCCGGATTGGTCTTACTAAATGTTCATCATCATCATCATCTAAAACAATAATAATCATTAGCTAATTATTATTATTAATTATGAATTAATTATTTAATTAATTGATTAATAATGAATGAAATAAAAATGAATTATTAAAGCAATTAACATTATTAAAATATATAACAATATTTATATTTATGAATTTTTAACAATATTTACATAAATAAATATTAATTTATTTAACAATATTTATTATTATAAATAAATATAAATAAAAAATACATTCTTATTTAATAATAATTAGTTAATTATTATTATTAATTAATTGAATATAAACTAATTAATGAATTAATAAACGAATTACTATAAATATTTTTTAAATAATAATGTTGTTGCTCTGCAAAGTCGGTGACAGTGAACTCCCCGAAATTGGTCGATGTCCGAGTATTGGATTGTAGCTTTACATTGGATATGAACCTTAATTCATGCGACCCTCTGCATTTTTACACAAGAAATGACTTCGCACTTTGGTGCAATTCGACCACGAACTCGTTGAGAAAAATTAAGATTTTTGGGTCGTGCATGCTCGTGATCTCTCTCACGACTCATTGTTTTCATTACCTAGAAGAACTCATCATAGAAAGTATGGATAAGGTAAATACCTGAAGGGCTCTTACCTTTTCGGTTCAGTTTTAAGCATCTTGGTTTAATTATAGAGGAGATTTACGAAGAAAAAATTTTCATGGCAGAAACTTGGTTCTTCGCGTGGAGAACCTAAAGAATGTGCACGTAAGGGTTTCAATATTTAACGAGGATGGAATTTCTCTCGTGGTTTGCCTTCTAAGAAGTGTTCATTCTCTCCAAACAAATGACACTTGCATTACCCACTTGCCCTCCATGAGAAGAGATTCTTAAATCAAGTTTTGGGTTTGGAAAGATCTTCTGGAAAAGCTTAGGTACCTATAGCAGAAAATCATAGTGAATATTGTGAGGGGTGCCAGCGTTCTTTAGACGAAGAAGATCAGGATGTGTCTTCCATTAATAAATGTGAGATTTTTTTATTGTTAAAACATATGTAAAACTAATAACTTGTAAATATATCCAATAATTTTAAAAATGCCTTCTTAAAAATATCTAAGACTGATAACTAATTGTGAAATAGAATTTTACAAAAATATTATATGTTAAACTTTGTAACATTTTCCATTTGCATTCATAAATTTTGCTGCGAGGGTGTTTTGTTCCAATGAGAAAATTTGGCACCGTTTTATCATTTTGGCCTACCCCCGACTAATGGTATTTAAAAAATTTCTTCTATTTGTTCCTTCCAATTATACAGATTAGTGTAAAACTCTAGTTGAATTTCCAACCAATTTGGTATTTTGAAAGCATTTAGAAGGTGATCTCTTTGTATTAGAGGTATATGACGTTAAATTTGATAAATATCACTTAACTAATAAAGACTTGTTGCACATGATGAATCAAAAATATTTTATTAGTGAGTTATCGTTTGGTAAGGGAAGCCCGTTTGCATGTCAAAACCAAGTGGAAGATAGTTGTGTAAAGATTTTTGTTTTTGAAAAATATCTCGAAGAATATGAGAAAGAAAATAATTAATATAATAATATTTTAAATGTTTTTAAAGAGTTTTGGAGTAAGAAAATGTGTAGGATGGCAGTCTAATTCCGACCGTAGCTACAATCGAAAATGAAGAAGACATGGAGATGTCACTTCCCTTCAAAGGATTTATTTTTTTAATTTTTTTTAATTTATTTATTTTGATGATTACTACCAGTTCTCTTTATTATCTTCAATCTTTCGCCTTTGAACTACACTTTTCAAGCTTTACTTTACCTTTATTGTTGATTAGAAAAAATTCACAAAATACACAAAACATAAATTTGGTATTTTTAATAATCCAGAGTTGTTGTTCAATATTCTATTGAGTCATATTCTATTTAATCTTCAACTTAAACCATGTAAAGTTTTAGGGGATAATAATAGAAAGTTGGTTAATTTTCTATAATTTTTCAAAAAAAAATTATCAATTTCTATTTCTTTTAAAAATGATTAGCATTCACCCAAACATTATACTATAGAATTAATTTACCTTAAAAATCTCTGAAATTATATGGACTCAGCCTATAAAATGAATAGAAATTTGGATATTTTTATAAAGGTATCAACAAACATTTTACAATTTGTATATTAGACATTAGTGAGATTCGTCAAGTTTTATAAAATTTAAAATAAATTTCCATCCTTCAAATTTTCTAAAACTTGAACTAGTAACAACTTATCCCATGGCATGTATATAAACATTAGACTTGTTAAACATAGACCCATGCAAATTTTGACTTAACTTAGTTTTTGTTTTTCTTAGATCTTCTATAGAAAATTGGAATTTCTAATCTAAATTTTAGATAACACATCTATATACACACATGAGAAGAGTAATTATCTCCCCCAAAAAAAAAAATTCAATTACTTTATAGTTTTTTTAGAAATTATTGGGCAATATACTCATTTCAATAATCCATAAAAAAGACCATATATAAAACTATATTATTCCATAAAAATAAATAAATTACTTATAAAATCTATATTTTAAAATTTATAAGCGCCAATATCTATCATAAAATTAAAATTTATTAATTATAAAGGTGGAAAAAAAATATCATAAACACATCCTTACCAAAAAAAAACCATACAAATAAATATCTATTAAAATGTTTGTACTATATATACCTAGATGACTATAGATTATTATAGAGAATGCAAACATGTAGTCCTGTAATTCTTTGCATGCTCAATCCACTTTCTTCATATGTAAACAATTGAGCATGAAAAATAACATTTTTCATATAAAAAACCTGAAATAAATATTCATTGAACAAAATATGACAACCCACAAGAAAATATACATCATATGCAAAAACCAAGGATTGTCTCCTTGTTGTAGGAGTGTGACCACATAGAAATAGCATTAAAATATTTGTGAAAAGTGTAAAATGACTTTAATATTATGTATGTAGAAAAATAAATACAGACTTATATATATATTTTGTAAAGATATATAAATTAGATATCATATTTTAGGATTCAATTGAGTTAAGTAAGTCATTGTGGGAAAAACTATATAGTTAAGCGTGATGCCAAAGGTGATCTCGGATGGGTGACCTCCCGGGAATAACTGGTTACCGGGTGCAACCTCTGAAAGTGATGATTTACGCTATGTGATTCATTTCACTTGTTTCAATCCCACTTCTTCACCCCTATGAGAATCAGCCGATGCAATGAGTGCTAAGTGGACTATTCAAAAATCATGAGAAATTAGTCAGGTACATCTACTTAACGCATTTTAATCCCAAAAATTATATCTAATATAATGCACTGCAAAAACTCCTCAATATTTAAATACAAAGTGTCAAGTGAGCTCTACTTGAATGTTTCATGAGACACAATAATTACTAAGGTTTTTAAAATGGGGTAGCAAGCTAAGTGGGTTTCATTGTGGGGAAAACTCCACAACTAAGCATGCTTGCGCGAGAGGCGATTTAGAATGGGTGACCTCCCAGGGTATCCTTGTTACTGGGTGCAAGCCTCAGAAGTGATGATTGATGCTATGTGATTCATTTCACTAGTTTAATCACACTTCTTCACCTATGTGAGCATCACTTGATGCAATGAGTGCTTAGTGGACTATTCAAAAATCATGAGAAATTAGTCAGTTACAACTACCTCTCATGGAAATGGTCATAGATGAATTACTTACTTAACGTAATTAAATCCCAAAAAATGATATTTAATATTCTTCACTACGAAAAACCCTCAATACTTAGATATATAAATTGTATAAAATATTTGAAAAAAATAAAAAAACTTCAAAATTAAACTCAATTTTTAAGTGAATGAAAAAATTATCATGATATAAATTTATCAAAGAAACATGCTTTTGAAAGAAAATCCATCTAAAAATTATAATCCTTATATATGGAATAAATCTTCAAAAAGCATAAGCATATACGAGTTCTCCATTTAATAAATTATAGTGAATAGTTATGATCCATCCTTTTATATTTATTTAAAATTTATTGAATTTTCACCATCATAAAACTACATTAAAGTTATATTTTAGGAACAACTTCGTAAATTTTTAAATGAAAAGGAAAGCTATAGGTGAGCATGATTGTTATGGCATCGTTAATAAGTAATTGCAAAAAGAAACATAAAATCTAAATTCAAAGGACAATTCCATGAAATACATATTCCATATTGTATTGTGATGAATAAATGTATATAGTTATTGTATTTGTCGCTGCAGGTCACTATGCATTAGGTTTTTTCTGACATTAATTCACCTTGATTAGACATATGTTTATATTTTTTCCATGGTTCAACTTTAGTATTGTTTATTTATTTTGATTATTTTAATTTATTTTTTTGGCATTTTATTGGTTGAGAACTTCAACATGTTATTGCAAAGCCCATAAATATTCGTGCAGGCCGCGTCTGAGCTCTTCCCCATCCCAATCACATCTATCATCCGAACCCCGTCTCGTCTATGTGTAACGTATACCAAGGTTGTCTGGACCTGTCACACTTAATTCCGCAGTTAGTACATGTTACTGTTCACATTATCATTGTTAAAATTGACGAAGCCCAACAATTACTGCTATGCTTAATAATTCTGCAGTTATCATAGGTTACCATCAATATTTCCACAATCTCTAAAAATATCCTTGGCGGAATGGTTGGTCACAGCAACAACTGCTATGTTAAATTCTACAGCAGTAAGTATAGTTTACATTCAATATTTAAACAATCTCTAAAAATATCCTTGCACAAATCCGTGGAAATAAAGCACGAATCTCAAGCAAAAATGGGGCAAATCCGTGGAAATAAAGCATGAATCTCAGGCAAAATCGTCGGAATTCAAACCAAAGAAGGAAAAATTCGCTGCACAATTTAGGTATTCATTCAGTAAAAGAAATGTGTTGAATTGACAGTGAGGCTAGGAATTGATGTGCGCAATTTTTACCCTCCATATTTTGTACGTTTGTTCACATTAGAGGTGCAAAGGTTGGGAGTCTCTCTATTTTGTGCTATTACCCTCCAAATATTTAAGGAACAGTGACTTCACAACGCAACCCGACACTGTATTGTGCATTAAAGATTGATATAATAATATAATGCGAGAAACGTTGTGTGGTATTATATTGATATGAATTAATTGTTCAATATAAAACACAGTTATATATTCAATAATATAGTATTGTGCATTAAATATTGATATAATAATATAATGCGAGAAATGTTGTGTGGTATTATATTGATATGAATTAATTGTTCAATATAAAATATAGTTATATATTCAATAATATAGTATTGTGCATTAAATATTGATATAATAATATAATGCGAGAAATGATGTGTGATATTATATTGATATGAATTAATTGTTCAATATAAAACATAGTTATATATTCAATAATATAGTATTGTGCATTAAAGATTGATATAATAATATAATGCGAGAAACGCTGTGTGGTATTATATTGATATGAATTTATTGTTCAATATAAAACATAGTTATAGTATGCTTAATATAAATTTAATATAAAATTTAAAAAAAAAAATTATAATAAAAATTTAATTTTAAATTTAGAAGAAGAATTCATTTTCCTTTCAAGCTTCTAAACCAAATTATCAATGTCTTGAATGGTTTTAATTGTTTTAAGGAGTGTATTTGAAAAAATAAATAATATTTTTTTACGATTAGTTTTGAATTCAATATATGTTATCCAAAATGTAATTAAAATTTTAAAATATATAATATAATAATAAATGATATAATTAACTGAAATAATATTAAAAAAATAACATACATAAACAAGGCTACAAAGTAGCTACTACCTGCTGCTTAATTTAAATATAGTAATGTTGCAATGTGATCTTGAAAATGTTTATGGGTAGCTATTACATGCCGCTTAATGTAATTATAGAGACGCTGCAATTTTGAGTTTGAGAATGTTTATATATATATATATATATATATATATATATAATTTTAATAAAATATTGTGAGCATGGTTGATTGTCACATATAAAACTTTACGCATTGTCACATATTTGAGCATGGTTGATTGTCTCTACTATATGGATTTTGGTATTCATAAACATGCTCAAACTCAAATTGCAACGTCTCTATAATTACATTAAGCAGCATGTAATAGCTACCCATAGACATTTTCAAGATCACATTGCAACATTACTATATTTAAATTAAGCGGCAGGTAGTAGCTACCTTGTAGCCTTGTTTAAACAAGCAATGTAAAAATAGCATAGGTGCATGATAAAAAAATAGCATAGAGTGTATACACCTAATGTAATTTTAGGTCAAAACAATAACTAAAATATAAACATAGTTTTAATTAGTGGCCTCTATAGTACATTCTTGAATGAAGCCTTCAAATTTTGTTTCTTATTTTCACAGTGGTGTTCGAAAGAGGGAAGAAAGAGACATTAAAGAAATATTTTGGATTTTTCAAAACCATTATACTAATAATATTTGATTTTTTTATTTTTTTAATCAAATAAAATTAAAATAATAATTTGAATTTCAATAAAATCAACATCGTAATTTAAATTTCAATAATAATTCATTACCTCAAATATAAAAATATTATTTATGAGTTTAGTTTTTCTAACTAAGGGTATATAGTAACGTGCGATAAGCCTTATTTTTTGGGTTATTGACACATTAATGTGCCTAATAATAGCAGTTGCCATACATAAAACCGTGATATGCATCCAAAGGCACATTTGATATGTGACGGGCTCAATATGCATGTTACTTCATGTTTTTAGATGGCTCCATTTTTTCGAGCAGGGGAAACTTGTTATTAATGCAATAAATGTATGTAGCATTATTTTCTGGGTTATTGGCACATTAATGTGCCTGATAATAGCAGTCACCATACATAAAACCGTGATATGCATCCAAAATCACATCTGATATGTGACGGCCTCAATATGCATGTTACTTCATGTATTTCGATGGTTCCATTTTTTTGAGCAGGGGAAACTTGTTATTAATGCAATAAATGTATGTGGCATTGAATGCGACTTTCCCACATTATTTCAAACTCGCCCACTTTCCCACCATATTTCAAACTCAACCAAGCACGTGGGCAAAACTTAGAGATGGAATATTTTAAATTGAATTGATATAATATATATTTGAAATTTAAGTTGGTGTAATTGCACTCTTCTTGTTTTCTTAATATCATACATCTGCATTTTTTTATATTTCTAGAAATGGCCTTCTCCACAGTGTCTTTCACGTTGTTGATGCTCTTCGTCGTTGCGTTTATTAATCTCTTTGCGCCTTCCACCAATGTGAAGGCTCATGCCCCTGCTCCCATGTTCGACGGTAAGATCTAGCCCCTCCATTTTATTTCGAGGCTCGTTATTTGCTGCCAATGGAGAATTGCAAGTCTATTTTGTAAGATCTTTATTGGTGTTGGCCACCTATAAAATTTGTCATATCAAATGGTGGCTAAATCATTTTTTGAGCCTTCAAGAAATAAGTTTTATTGCGAAAAATGTTATCTCTTGAAGACATCATGCCTTTGTTCAAACTTCACTGTTGTTTCCCTTTCAGAATGTTGGAATCTGTTATTTTCATAGAGAAAAGACTGCTGCAAAAATCCCATTTTTTCCCCTCCTCCACTCAAAACTAACCTTCCTTTTTATTCCTTTTCCCCCCCATGAAATTCATATATTTTTCATGTATTCCTTCTTCCCCTTTATAAAATCCCTTTTTACAAAGTTTAAAACTCACTTTTGAACCTTGCAGAAACCCCCAAATCCATCAAAAAACATTGAAAATTTCATAAAAAATACGTTTTTTGTGTTAAGGCTTAAGCCCCTTTAGGCTAAGTCCTAACCACTTCCCCACCATATGCCTTGGTGCTGGAACCAAGCGCTAAACCCTTTCGGCACTTATCGCATCGAAGCATTTTCCGTGAGCGCAACACTTTTTGTTTCATAAAAGTTCCAATGCGATTGGCCCTTCATATATAGGCCCCAAATCTTCTACCGCTTCATATAACCTTCATAGCCTGCAATCGGGCCCCAAACTTTGTTAATAAACCATTCTTGATTACTATTTCCCTTCGTTAATTCATAAAAACCCATTATCCTATGTTTTTAACTAAATGCACCGGTGCGATGTTTTTAATGAAGAAAGACCATTGATTTTGTTTCCCTAGTCAATGATCCTTATAATATCGCATCGGAGATTTGTTGAATGGGTAGATTGAAAAGCCGTTCCTTCCTCCTGATTCCGATTGGCCCATATACATATAATCCTTGGGCCTTTTCTTTTCATACAAACCACAGGCCCCACAGTCGGGCGCCAAGCCACATATATATAACCCGCCCCGAGCCATTAAAACCTTTGTATTTCATGAATTTTTGGTTTTTATATATTACAAAGGGTCCCGCTCATTCATTGGTCGGAGCCCTTCTCCGCCGTTGATCTTCAACCAATCCGATGGCCTACACAATCTTGCATCGGCAAATCTCATTGGGCAGGTTAATATTTTATGCCACCCCCGATTGGTCACTCCCCGATAAGTTCTCCACCATCGATCTGATCTATAGATCGATGGCCCACAATTAATCGCTTCGACGCCCCCCATGTCCATTGCCCCACTGATTTCCAAAGCCCCGATTGCATCTGCGCCATCCACGTGTCAACATCCGGCGGCCTAGATCTTCCCTCTTGACTTTGGTTAAATTCATGCGCCCTGCTTCATAATGTTTTTTGGCCAAATCTCAGCCATTGATCTCTACAGATCAACAACCCTTATTAACCCTTCCTCCGCCTCGATTATTATCTCATTTAACCCAGATTCAATCTCCGCCGTTGATCTATTTCATCCAACGGCTCATAACAATCCCGACAGGCCCGACCCCTGGGGGTCCTGCCTCCTTTCAGATTTAATATTAGCCGTCCAAATCTCAGATCTAACAGCTCAGATTAAAACCACACTTCCTGCTTCTGCCCGCGCATCTTGCCGATTTCACGCTCACTCTCCACCATTCGATCTGAGGCCCTAGATCTGACGGCTGACATGTAGTTTCGTGTAACTTTTAGCACGCCCGTTAATCCCCAAAAATTACGTGATATAAGCCGTTTTGAAATGCCACGTGTCGGGCGGGGATGCATATCGCGTTCAAAAAGGTAATACCGCCTACCCGCCTTTTCATGGTGCGATACTGCCTGTTTTTCCCTCTGAAACCACTTTCCTCATTTTGTATTATATTGTATCGCGTGCACTCCTCGCCGTTGATCTCTGCAGATCAACGGCTCAGATCTAATCTCCCCTTACACTATCGCCCTCTGCCATACTTCAAGGGCTTTCAACGAGCAATCTCCGCCATTGATCTCGGGCTCCAATGAGATTCGTGTTGGAAATATGATGCAGGATGTTGTCCTTGATGGCAACCCACTGAATGAAGATAAAGACATGCGAATATTGACATGTGTTGTCCTTAATGGAAATCCACCTGATGAAGTTATGCTTGACTTGATGGAATTAGTAAATGATGTAAATCTGATGTGATATAATGTTTGTTGACAATATGATGCTGAGTGTTGTCCTTGAAAGGCAACCCATCTGATAAAGATGATGACAACTTACTTGATGAAGTTGTGCTTGATAGAATATGTTATTGATGAAGGAAATCTGATGTATCTACAGTAAGTACAGAAGGCAATGAAGAAAGGATTTCAGCATGTGCTAGATTCTATGATGAAAAAGAGTATGTCTCTAAGTATACGCGGATTGGCCTAGGGAAAGTCGCGTATGCACGCGGAAAAGAACGTGCCAAGTCGCGTATGGGCTAAAGCGCTCAAAAAGTGCAAAACCAAGGGTAACCACCTTGGTATTGACCCATGGTATTGGGTAATGATCCGCCTAATTGACCCCGTCCAGGTAGTTTTGGGCTCATGGTATTGTTTTGGCCCATGGTATTGAAAAAGGGGCTCATGGTATTGAAAAAGGATAAACCTATATAAGGAGAACAAATTCATTGTGCATAACATAAGTGTGGGTGCAAGATGTCTGAGCTTGAATGAATACTTCTCTCTGAAGTATATCTGAATGGAAAGGGTTACACTTGAATGATAAATCTGATTCTATGATGCACCTATGAAGAAATGATGAAGCGGGATATCTAGATCTGAAATGTATTTGTATCTGCTAGATCTGTTTATGGAGTGATTAGATCTGTGATGAGGCGGGCTGTCTGTCGATAAGGGTTGAAGATACAGGCTGAATATCTGATCTGAAGAAGTATGCTGCTCCATAATGATTGAAGATCTATACGCTACTTCGCCGCAGTGGAAGCGCGTATATACGCAGCTTCGCTGAAGAGAAAGCGCGTATGCGCAATAAAATACATACAGAGGTATATGCTGGTTCGTGTGGACGGAAGCGCGTATATACGCGACATCAGTGAAGTGAAAGCGCGTATGCAAACTAGGGTTTGCTGAAGCAAAGGGTATGAAATATCTGATCTGTTCTGCTATGTTTCTGCTATCTGATCTGTGTTGTTAAGTATCTGTTGGTGATGAATGTTTGTGCTTAAAGTTTGGAAAGGGTCCAGTCTGGAAATATGATGAAATGTGGCTTGCAAGTGGTGTTCTTTTGAAGTTGTTGGATCCAGTGTGAAAATTGATGAAACGTGGTCCAAGGTGGTGCTGAAGGTTGTAGCCTTCAGTCAGGGGGTTGTAGCTCCCTTCCAGGTGAGGCTGGTAAATGAGATCGGGGGGTCGTAGCTCCCTTCCAGGAGAGGCTGGTAAACGAGATCAGGGGGTCGTAGCTCCCTTCCAGGAGAGGCTGGTAAACGAGTCAGGGGGTTGGAGCTCCCTTCCAGGAGAGGCTGGTAAACGAGCGCAGGTGGGTGCCTGCGTGCTGGTCAAGTCTGCGCCAGCATATATGTTGTAAGATGTTTTCTCTATAATAAAATATTGAAGGCTGAGCAACTGCAGCGGTGGTTTTCTCCCGACTTGGGTTTCCACCTAAAAAATCCTGGTGTTCATGTGTGATGCTTTGTGTGATGGTTTATTCTGTTCTTACTGCACATGCTTACTATTTAAAGAAGGTCTAATAAATGAATGATGGAATGATATAAGTGAAGAACTATTAGCATAATTAGATCTCTGAGTATACGCTAGTTGCATGAAGGAAATCCGCGTGTATACGCAAGTTTACTAAAGGAAAGTAGCGTATGGGTTTTAAGGAATGAAAAAGTAAAAGTTTTGAGTATGCAGTAAATACTGATTCACCCCCCCCCCTCTCAGTATTTTTCCCAACAATTGGTATCAGAGCCGTGGTCCTTCTGTAGAAGCTTGATCGCTTGAAGGAGATCCGTCATAATGGGAAAGAAGCAAAAGAAGAAGGCTACTGAAAAGGAGATATCTCAGAAAACATGTGCAACAGAAAATGAAGAAGATGAAACAGGTATTGATTGTTGTTCTTGTGATAAACTTTCCTATGCATGCAATGGTGAAGATAGTGAAAGTAAAGTTTTAGATCTAAAGGAAGCTATCAAGAAAATTGAAGATCAACAAAGATCATTTAATAAAAGCGAAGCTATGTACAAAGAGTTAATCTCTAGAATGAAAGAACAAATGAACAAGTATCAAAGGTTGTATGACAATGTAACCAATCAATGTAAGGGACTTGAAGCAGAAAACGTTTCTCTAAAAACAGATCTGGAAAAATCAAAAGGGAAGAATAAAGGTCTTGAAGTTGGAATCATCACTCTACAAGAAAAACTTAAAGCATCAAGTAAGAAGAGTGAGGAACCTCTACAACCATTTGAATATGAAGAACTTGGAGCAAAAATCTAGTCTGTCATGGAAGAATCTCTACAAGCAGATCTTGAAGAATCAAACAAGAAGAATGCAAGACTTGAAGCAGAAATCGTCTCCCTCAAAGAAGATCTCGAAGCATCAAACAAGAAGAATGAAGAACTCTTACAAACTTTTGAAGAACAAGAAAAAGGGATTCTAAATCTGAATCATCAAGTAGAAGATGGAAGAAGGAAAGAAGAAAGCATGACAAAGCAATGTCAAGACTTGGAGGTTGAGGTAAATATTCTCAAAGGTAAATTATAAGAAAAGGTTAAACTTTTAAGGTTTCATGATAGTACTAATATCTTGGACAATATTCTGAGTAATCAAAGGTCTCCTGCTATCAAACATGGTATTGGTTTCCATGAAACTATTAAAGGTGAGTCTAGCTCACAAGGAAATGCTAAAAATTCAGAGGTAGTCAATGCAAAACCTGAAGTGTTGAAAGAAACAAAAGGTCAACCAACAATGATGACATCTCAAAGGAAATCATTCAATAATGTTGAATGTTTCAAATGTCATAATTATGGGCATGTTGCAGCAAATTGCAGGAGCAGATCATTTCAGCCACAAACAAACAGTTCCTACATAGAAAGGTACTCTGGTTTCTTCAAGGGATATTGTTTCTCATGTAACAAGTATGGACATAAAGCAGCTGATTGTAAAAGGAGGAAGAATAGAAATACTCATTATGATTCTTATGTTTATTTCTCTGGCCACATGAGATGTTATGCTTGTAACAAGTATGGACATGTAGAAAAAGAATGCAGGATGAACAGATCTGGGAAAGCGGACAATTTTCAGCACACAGTTGGAAAGCTCAAACAAATTTGGAAAAGGAAGGAGGACCGATCAGAAACGTAGGGAATTCTGACCCTACTGCAGTCATCCGCTTCTGAAGCTTACTTCTCTGATTGACTGCAGGAGTGATGTGAGATACATTATGGAGATTAGTAATATATCGTCACAGGGGGAGCAATGCATGATGACTCTCATGGTTATTTGATTATTCTGGTTATGTTTACTTCTGACAGCGCATCTGATGTGGAAAGGCAGGTACAGGAGGTACAATTACAGGAGGAGATGAAGGAATGTGAAAAATTTCTATGCTTCACCTTCCATACGCGGGTTCTATTAACAAAAGTCGCGTATACACGCGAGTTTTAGCAGACACAGTCGCGTATGCATTGATGATAAGAGATTTTATCTGATAGCTGAAAATCTGGAGCAGAGGCTCAGGGGGAGCATCAGTCTGACTGTTAATAACTGTGTTATTGACTCAGAAACAGCTTAATTTATCAGTTCTAAATAATGATATGATGCTTGATGTCTTATGTTGAAAATTATGGATGAGTCTTGTTTGCTTGTTGAATAAAAAGTATTCGTTGCTGAGGAGAAAGACTGATATTTCAGAGATAAGGACAGTTCATGCAGAGATTGTTGCTGATGACTTGTTGTTGAAGGTGTTTCAGATTGCATAAGTTAAGAAGGAGCACTGGTTTAGGGGGAGCAGCAGGTTGAATACTAATGATTGCATTGTTGGCAATATGACTTCTTATTCTTGGGTGTTTGTGATACTCATGCTCAAATGTTGATGTCTTGGTACATGGTTTATTATGATGAGTTTTTGAGCCCTGGTTGCTGATAAGTATCCGTTGTACTCACACATGGATGATTTGGATGTCATTTGATTCAGAGTGTGTTACTATGGTTGAGAGATCTTTTGCCTACATATGTTACTTCATGTTAAATCTTGAAGATCATGGTGATGTTGGACCACACGGATGATTGCTTGACACCTATGTGAAGATGTTGTTCTGATATGAAAATCTCTCTTGGAAATATTGTATTGATGCTGCAAAGAATCTGAAGGCTTGGTTACTATTGTACTGATGCCACAACCATTGGATGACGCTTGAAGACACAACTACACCATTCTATCTATCTGTAGTCCAGGGAAGCATTCAAATGTCTCAGAAAGAAGCTGAACACTGTCTTTGCCATACAAAGAATCAGATCTGGTTGAAATTTAGAAGATGGTTTGGGATACGCGGGCTTCCTGAAACACAGTCGCGTATGTACGCGATTTCATGCACAGAAAACCGCGTATGTCTGATTGCTGACAATTTTTGCTTGTAGTCAGCTCTCTTCAGCACAGCTGCAGTGCTGTTTGGAATCTCTGATACTGTTTGGTATCTGTGGTGGTGTTCCAGTTCTCTTAATTCTGTTTCTAATGTTTTGATGAAGATGCCTTGATGATTTGTTGGTGGAAGTTTTCAGGATGCACAAACTAAGGGGGAGCCTTAGTCATTTGGAAAGATTGCTTGGTTGCACAGATTCAGGGGGAGCATTAGCTTTGCTGTCTATAATGCAGTGTTGGCATTATGATGGTTCTAAAATATGTTCTCTTTCTTGAGGACTTTCTGGTGTTGGTCATAAATGGTCATATTTGTATTTTGATGAAAAGGTCTTGTTGAGACCCATGATGTAATATTCAGTCATGTAAGGACTTGTCAAATTTTGTAAACCCACGTGGTTGGGTAGCTGAGTCAAATTTTGTAAATCCACTTGGTTGGGTAACTGAGTTGAAATGTGTAAACCCACTTGGTTGGGTACTTGAGTCTCATATGTAAATCCAATTGGTTGGATATTTGATGTAAGTATGAGTCTTTTGGTGATAGGAAGTTCATAAAGTCATGTACTTCATTGAAAAATATGTTTGAAGTTTCAGCATGAAATCAGGGGGAGCTTGGTCACTTCTTCTACATGAGGAGAAAAGGGGGTGAGTGTGTTGGTTTTGATCTGACCGTTGCCCTTGATGTCAAAGGGGGAGAGTGCGTTGGTTTTGATCCGCTGGTTTTGATCCGCCCTTTCATTGGTTTGTGATCCGCCCTTTGCCCTTGATGTCAAAGGGGGAGAGTGACATGGTGTTTGAATGAAGAGAAGATAATGATGTCAAATATTTGAAAGAGTGACATGGTGTCTTAATGTATCTATCTGTTGTGGTAACCAAACACCATCGTGGTTGCCATCAAGTCCAAAGGGGGAGATTGTTGGAAATATGATGCAGAGTGTTGTCCTTGATAAGAATCCCACTTCTGGAATAAGATGAAGACATGCGACTATTGTATGTTGTCCTTGGATGCAAACAATTCTATGAAGTTATTCTTGGATTTGATGGACTTGCAGATGTTGATCTGATGTGATATGATGTTTGTTGACAATATGAGTGCTGTCCTTGTGCAACCTAATTTTATGAGGGTGAAGATACACAACTACTGATGAAGTTGTGCTTGATAGAATATGTCCTTGATGAAGGAAATCTGATGTATCTACAGTGTGAACAGAAGGCAATGAAGAAAGGAATTTAGCTTGTGCTAATTCTATGATAAAAAAGAGTATGTCTCTAGGTATACGCGGATTGGCCTAGGGGAAGTTGTGTATGCACGCGGAAAGGAACGTTCCAAGTCGCGTATGGGCAAAAGCGCTCAAAAAGTGCAAAATCAGGGGTAACCACCATGGTATTGACCCATTGTATTGGGTAATGATCCGCCTAATTGACCCCGTCCAGGTAGTTTTGGGCTCATGGTATTGTTTTGGCCCATGGCATTGAAAAAGGGGCTCATGGTATTGAAAAGGATAAACCTATATAAGGAGAAGAAATTCATTTTGCAAATCATGAGTGTGGGAGCAAGATGTCTGAGCTTGAATGAATACTTCTCTGTGAAGTATATCTGTATGGAAAGGGTAAAGATTTGATGATAGATCTGAATCTATGATGCACCTACGAAGAAATGATGAAGCGGGATATCTAGATCTGAAATGTATGAAATGTATCCGTACTTGCTAGATCCAGGTTGCGAAGTGATTAGATTCACCAGAAATAAGGCGAACATCCGTCTCAAGGTAAAGGTAAACTGAACTATTGATTCATCCGATCACGCATGTCGCTCTATAATGATTGAAGATCTATACTTACTTCGCTCGTGAGTGCTGCCAGATACGTCGGCCATTTAGGAGGCGCATAAGGGTTGTAGTACATACAAGCGAGGTATTATGATGTTTCGTGTGGACGAAAGCGCGTATATACGCGACATCAGTGAAGTAAAAGCGCGTATGCAAACTAGGGTTTGCTGAAGCTAAGGGTATGAAATATCTGATCTGTTCTGCTGTGTTTCTGCTATCTGATCTGTGTTGATAAGTATCTGTTGGTGATGTATGTTTGTGCTTAAAAGTATGGAAAGGGTTCAGTCTGGAAATATGATGAAACGTGGCCTACAAATATTGTTCTATTGAAGTTGTTGGATCCGGGGCAGGAATGGCGAAACGTAACCATAGAGGCAGATGAGGGCTCTCAAGAATGTGGGGAGCAGGGAAGCACCTTCCAGGTGAGGCTGGTAAACGAGATCGGGGGTCGTAGGGGCTCCTCTCCAGGTGAGGGTGGTAACGAGATCGTGGGGTCGTATTCTTCTTCCAGAGGGCCGGTAAACGAGTCGTGGTTATTCTCTCCCAAAGAGAGGCCGGTAAACGACGTTGTGTGGTGCCTGCGTGTCGGCTGTCTGCGCCAAGACATATGTTGTAAGTGAGTTGTTTTCTCTATAATAAAATATTGAAGGCTGAGCAACTCATAGCCGTGGCTCGACTTGGGTTTCCACCTAAAAATCCCGGTGTTCATGTGTGATGGTTTATTCTGTTCTTACTGCACATGTTTACTGTTTGTTGAACATCTGATGAATGAATAATGGAATGATATAAGAAAAGAACTAATGACATAATTAGATCTCTGTGTATACGCGAGTTGCATGAAATATATCCGCGTGTATATGCGAGTTTACTGAAGTAAAGTAGCGTATGGGTTTTTAAGGAATGAAAAAGTGAAAAGTTTTGAGTATGTGCAAGAAGACTGATCGCCACCCCCCCCCTCTCGCATTTTTCCTGTAACAATGTTGCCATCCTTCTTCAAAGGGTTCATCTCTCCTGGACTACCCTGTGCATTCTCACAAAGCATTTTCTGAGGCAAACTTTCCATGAACTTCATGGTACATTGCCCGTGGCTCCAAAGAAATTATACATGAGTTCCAATCTTGTATAAATGAGCCTATGAGATCTTGACTCCCGAGGACTACATTGGCACATGTAATA
The DNA here is from genome assembly GCA_034641835.2 of Pinus albicaulis. Lineage (NCBI taxonomy): Eukaryota > Viridiplantae > Streptophyta > Pinopsida > Pinales > Pinaceae > Pinus > Pinus albicaulis. The sequence goes on along the minus strand of CM076570.1, from coordinate 1,452,850,171 downwards.
TCGCACTATCGAACACCCATTTGGACCTTTAACCATATCTGTGTATGGAATAATTTTAGGTCTCGCTGCTATCCGGTGCAAAAATGAACAAGCTAGCTCTGTAAGAGATGCTTCAGAAGACCCATGTGATCCTACAGTAGCCGTAACCTTCATTACTCTGGGGTTCTCTTCTTCAAGTAGATTATACATGCCCTCCCAAGTAGTGATACCAGCATCTTTGTTACAGGCGGTGTCTGTATATAGGGGCGTCATCTCTTTATCTTCAGAATTTGGAGCCTTGTCTTTCTTTCCCATAATACTCTGAATGCTGCTTTGTATAGTTCTCAGTTCTTCACTCCTGTAGTTCATGAATTAAGTGAGAATAATTATAGAAAAAAGGCGACGGGAAGGTTTTAAATGCTGAAAACGTATAAAATATACCACCTTACGTGAAATAACTCTTCAATCAGAACGAAACCATTTTTCATTAATGAGTGCCAACCAATTCATTAATTAACATTAAAGCGCATAACCAGGTCTCGATTTATGGAAAGATTTTTTCGTATAATGAGCCTTAAAATATCTGCGATAAGGCGATCTGCGATTTTCTTCGCAATATCGCAGATCGCAATCTCATAAAATTGCAATATCATAATAGCGCAATATCGTAACATCGCGAAATCGCCATATCGCAGCATCGCAAGATCGCAAGACATACCATATGACAAACATCTGTTGATATATTTTTATGCGAAACGCGATTTGCAATATATGTTATCACACATCGGTGATTTGAATTTTTCAGCGTAAGATATGACATTCAAAGCATGTGACACGATAATCATTCTTATAGTGCGTAATTTCACATCACAATCTCGCAATTTTTAGTGTTCCGCTTATAAAGAGGCATTCATTACATTTTTGCGACGCGATATTCCTTAAAGAGTGATTTTATTCTATGCTATCATAAAACTTAAGTTTTTTAGATTTTTCAAGGAATATTTTCCTAAGTCTATGATAGTAAGTTTTATTGAAGAAAGGAAAAAAAAGTACTAAAAAGAAATATTTTTTTTTTAATTTTTTGAATAAGGGTCCCCATTTATTTAGTATTAGTGATAATGCTAAATAAAAAGAGGGGGGGGGTTGTTGCTGGCCACAACAATTGGCGATTCACTCGGAAGAACCAGTTATCTCTGCTTTTCTTTTGAATTTTCTAAAATTTCAAAATAGAAATTTTTTCTAGAAAATCAAACTTTATTATAGAAAGACAAAGTACATTATGCTTCTATCTATCAATGATATTTCGTTTATTCTATATTCAACTTTGACTATTTACTTCCTCAAGCTAGTCCTTGTATCTACATCAGTCATTACTTAATTTATAAAGATAAAAAAAAAAGACATCTCTGTAAATCAGTTTTAAATATGCTCACTTGTTGTAGGTAGAGCCTCTGCTGCCAGCAAGCGTTTATAGCCTCGACAGGGTTACCTGTTACCCAGCAATGATCCTGTATCCTACTTAGAGAAATATACAATTTTCAAAGAGAAATCCATATCCACAGTTATTGCTTTCATTTTTTTCTTTTTTTTTTCTTTTTTTTAATCCTTAAAGAACAATGTCTTGGTTTGGTAGCCAATTTATGACAATGCCATTCACTTGATTTATAACTTTGTTGAACACGTTGGCTCGTGATGAGACCCCTTGCATTTCAATTGCAACAATCTTGAGTCATTGCCCTGTTGTGGTATGCAATATTGGCAAAGTCAACAAGCTATAATATCTATAATCATGATAAGTCGGCTCGTGATGAGACCTCTTACTCTTTAGGTTAAAGTGTGTCATTGGATTATTCCCTTAACATTGTAATTTTCTAGGTGGGGAGGAAGTCATTGTTTCCTTAAGATAGCTCTGGATGACAATGATAGAGTTTTTTGAAAAGAAATTTTCTATAGAGAATCTTCATTTTGTTATTGATACTTTTCATTGGACTGATATAAAACAATTTCTCACTAAAAGTTGTTTTTTATCAAAATTTTCAAAGTTGAAACTAGTATCATTTCTAGGTTTAAAGCTTTTAACTATATCTTTTAAATAATAATGATCAATTTTCTAGAATAATTCTATTTATACAAGTGAAAAAACAAAATCTAAAAGAGAATTTGTATCTTTTTTGTGAATTTCAAATGTAACCATTAACAATTGGTTTTATTATGAAAAATAATAAAAACTAATATACAAAATAGAAGAATGATCTCCTATGGAAAATATTTTTTGAGGATCTATCCATTAACAGGTAAAGACTCTCTTTTTCCTGTTAAATCCTGTAACATAAAAGTAGATGGACCTATGATCTCTGTGATTTGGAAAGGACCAAGCCACACTCATTGAAATTTTGTATGTTTCCCTTTTTCCTCATGAGCCTTGTCCCATTTTAAAACTAGATCTCCGACCTGAAAGTCCTTTCTGGATATTATGTTTGAATCAAAAGAAGCTTTAACTAATGCTTGGTGATGAGCATGAGTTATTTTGGCCTGTTCTCTTTGTTCTTCTAGCTTAATTATTTCTTGCTGTCTTAGTTGTAAGGAAGAAGTTGGTGCTTCATCAATATATTGAACTAAAGCCAAAGAAGGAATTGCTAGATGAGTTGGAAGAACCACTTTTTTCCCATAAACTAAATTAAAGGGAGAAGTGCCAATGGAGGCTTTCTGCGTTATTCGATCTGCCCATAAAGCATATATTAAAGACTTATGCCAATTTTTATGATTTTGATCAATGGTTCATTTAATGATTCTGATTAAGTTTTTATTTGTGGATTCAGATAACCCATTTCCCTGTGGATAATAATTGGCAGAGTATTTAAGTTTGAAACCTCTCTTGAGAGTAAATTCAGTCATAGCATTACCAGAAAAATATGATGCATTATCAAACATTAAAGCAGAAGGTAAACCAAACCTGGTGATTATGAACTGATCTATGAACTCGATGATATGCTCGGCATTAGCAGTCTTGAGAGGAACTGATTCTACCCATTTAGTAAAATAATCACTTGCTGTAATGATATACCTATGTTTCTTAGAAGAGTGAGGAACGATCTCACCTATTATGTCCAATCCCCATTGATCAAAAGGATGCTCAATGTTGACTGGTTGTAACGGTAATGATGGTTTCTTTTGTCTTCCAGCAGTGGTTTGACAAACTTGACATTTCCTTACGTAGCTATGTGAATCTTTGAATAATGTGGGCCAGTAATAGCCTGCGCGAAGAATTTTATGTGCAGTAGTATCTCCAGCATAATGTCCACCTGCTAGCCCATCGTGAAGTTCCTGCAAGAATTTTTCAGCTTCAGATTTCTCAAGACATCTAAGGAGAACAGAATCATAATTCATTCTAAAAAGAACATCATTCACAAGCTGATATTGTTTAGCCTTTAACCTCAGAGCTCTTTTCTTGGTGTAATTGAGATTTGGAGGAGCATATCCATTCTTTAGATAAAATATGATATCAACATATAATGATTCAACATCGTTTAGGCTTACCTCATACATTTGTATCTCTTCAGATGGTTTCTCAGAAATAAGTGATGCTCCAGCTAGTATTTTGCAAAAGCCTTGACCTCTTACAATACTTGTTGGTTTGATTTCTACATCATATTCTTGTAAGGCAGTAAGCCAATTGGCTCTTTTCTCACCCACATCTTTCTGAACTAAAATATTTCTTACCGCTGAAAACGACACTATGATTTTTGTATGGGTTTTAAGTAGAAAAGGTCTGAAATATTTAATTGCTTTGAAAACAGCATAAGCTTGTTTCTCTACATCTGAATAATTCAACTCAGCTCCCTGTAAATTTGAACTGAAGAAAGCAATTGGGGCTTCTGCCTTGTCTTGATTTGCTTGAGTGAGTATCGCAGCATATGATTTGTTAGAGGCAAATGTATACAAAATAAAAGGATCGGAAAAATTTGGAGTTGCTAAAGATGGAGCATTAAAAATTGCTTGTTTGATCATATTGAATGCCTCATATTCGTTTTGGCCCCATTTCAAGTTTGAATTATTTTTAATCATTGCTTGTAAAGGAGATACAATTCTTGAAAAATCTGGTACAAATCTCTTTACAAAATTAATCTGGCCAAGGAAAGATTACATAGCTTTCTTGTTGTGAGGTAAGGGTATTTCAGAAATTTCCTTGATTCTGTCAGGATCAATATGAATTCCAGATTTTGACACTATGAATCCAAGAATTTTTCTTTCACTTAATGCAAAAAAAAAGATTTTTTGGGATTAAGTGAAATTCCATACCTTTGACAACGTTGAAAGATCTATTTTAAATCTTTAAGATGATTGCTTCATTCTTGGAATATACAGTTATATCATCCAAGTATATTACCACTGATTTGTTAACTAATCCCTTGAAAGCGATGTCCATGGCTCTCTGAAATGTAGCACCAGCATTGATCAGACCAAAAGGCATCTTTTGATATGCATAAGTGCCCCATTTGGTTCTGAATGTGGTTTTTAATTGATCATCAGGATGGACCAACACTTGGTTGTAGCCAGAGAAACCATCTAAGAAAGACATTAATTCTGATCCTGCAACTGCCTGTAATATTTGCTCCATAGGAGGCAAAGGAAAATTATCTTTTTGGCAGGCTTTGTTAAGATTTCAAAAGTCAATACAAATCTTAATGTCTCTGTTCTTCTTTCTAACAGGAACCATATTGGAAACCCATTTAGAATGTCGAACGGGAAAAATAATTTTGGCTTTCAATAACTTATTGAGTTCAGATTTGATCTGATTTTCTAAGTTGGGATGGATCTTTCTCAGCTTTTGTTGGACAGGTTTTTCATCATCTATCATTGGGATAGTATGTTGGATGATAGAAGTGTCATAAGTTTTGAGTTAATCATAGTTCCAAAAAAATACACTTTTTTATTGTTTCAAAAGACGAACATACGCTAATTTTTCTTCAGGAGCTAGACCAAGGCCTAGGTTGATATTCTGTGGTTTGGTATCAGTTCTTAGATTTACTAATTCATAATTCAAAGTTGAAATTTGCATTTTTGAATTGGTAGATCTTTTGAATCGATCTTTCAAATCATAAAGGTCTTCTAACTTGACTACTGACTTTGGCATAGCATTATTAGTGCTATTTTGTTGCAATTGTATGTCATGTTGGTCTTCATCAATTATCTGATTAGTGTAAGATCCTTCAAATGTGAGGAAGCTTACAATATCAGGATCATCATTGAAAATCCTCCAATTGGTAATGTTATCAGGAATCGAGGGTCTAAAGATTAATTCGATTGAAAATCGATCAGGGCTATAATCTTCTGAAGGAATGAGCTTGCAGGCTACGTTAGCTAGAAGGTCTGCACTAGCATTCTGGATTCTGGGAATTGATGAAATATTAAATGATATAAAGTGTTCAGTCATATCTTGAACTAAAGATTGATAATGCTTTAAATGACCTGATAAACAATGTATAGTATTGCATACCTGTTTGATTACAATTTCAGAATCTTCGAAAACTTGTAGATATTTGATGTCTAATCCGATTGCTTTGTATAATCCTTGGACTAAAGCCTCATATTCTGCGTTATTATTGGTGCAATCGAACTCGAGTCTGCAAGTTAGCATAATTTTTTTTTCCCTCTGGACTAACCAACACGCATCCTGCTCCTGCTCCTTCATTAGACTTAGAACCATCAAAAAATAATTTCCAAAATAAAGATTTATTTACAGGAGTATCTACAAAATTAATGCATTTAGAACTATCTGTTTGAGAAAAAATTTCTATTTGAGATAAAACAGAATGTTCTAAGTAAGGTGAAGTATGAGCATTGAAATTTCCTAAGAAAGAATCAACTAAATAATTTCCAATGATATTATTGTTGTATGCAACCGGTTCATTTTCTCCTTCCAGTTCTGTTACTATGTATTTCTGATGTCTTTCTTGTTCAACCTTTATCTGATTTGGTTTACCATTGTAAGGAAGCCACATGTGCGACCAATCAGTTGCAAAATATCCATGAAGTTTTTCTGGCCAATCTCTGCTAATAATTAAACCATAAAATTCTGGAATATATGCAACTAAAATGTCGATAATTTGACATAATTTTGGATTAGATGACAGCCTAATGGTAACCTGATTTAATTCGCCAATCACTTCAACTTGCGATCGATCTAACTGGACTATGCATACAGCAGATTTTTATGGTTGAATGTTCAACTTTGCACATATTGATTCTAGTAGAATATTAGATGAAGCTCCAGAATCCACTAAACAATTATGCAAATTTTTATTGAAAACTTCATAAGTAAGAAGAAATGGAGGAGTATGAGATCTCGACCTTCCTCCAATTAAAGAGATATTTTCTAGATCAACTTTACTAATCGCATTAGTTGGAGGTCTTCCCATCTCATTGGAAGCTTGAGATATTACAGGATCGGGCAAAGGTTTTTCTGGTACAGCATGCAATTCTTTTAAAAGTACCTTTTGCTGGTGTTTTAACTTTCTCAATTCATAAAAAGTGATGTTAGCCCTAGTATTCTTCATATCTTCTATGATATTATACTCCATTTCATCCGAAACGATCAGTGTTTTTGATGGAGTTGATAAATATGATTGGAATGGGCTAGTTTGAGTTGCTTTGGATGTTGTTTTCTTGGCTGCAACTTTATCCTTAGTCATTGAGCTTGCGCTCTTTGGCTTAGGAGTAGGTTGAGGAGGATCAAGTTGATTTCTACTTCTAGTACTAACCGGGGATGCTTCTTGATCTTCCTCTTCTGGGAGGATGAAATCCCACATACCTTGTACCTCTACAACTTCTTCTTCATCAGTAGTTTCTTCGGTAGCAGTATCCTCTTCTTCTTCTTCTGATTTAGCATTTGGTAGTTTTGAATTAGTTGAAGGGTTTCTTCTAAAAGGCTTGAAATATTTTTTAGAAGATGTTTCTGCCACTTGTTTCTTAATGTCAACCATTTCGTTGGACATGGTTTTCAAAACTTTCTGCAATCCTTCTAAATCGAATGGATCTTTCGATTGTTTTTTCTTGGGATCTTCCTTAAAAGTAACCTTCTTGGATTTTCGTTCTTCTATCACATTTTTCTTTTCTAAAGCAATGATATGTTTCTCTACTGCTATTGCTTCCTTCATATTATCTACTAAAGTTGTTTTGTTAGCCCTATCAAAGAAGATTGCTATGTTTGATGGTAAAGCTGAGATATACCATTCACTTCGCACTTCTTCACTAGGCTTGGAAGCAGTAGGAATTTTATTTAACAATTTATTGAAACGTGAATTAAAATCCTTGATAGGCTCTTTTGACTCAGCTATAAGATTAGATAGGTCATTGATCAATGTCGCTGTAGACCTGTCATCACCAAACTTAGTCAAAAATTGATCTTGGAAAATATCCCAACTAGTAATAGATCCAGATGGTAATGAGAAATACCATGATCCGGCTGCTCCTTGAAGAGTATAGGGAAAAAGTCGAACAACAACATCTTCATTAGTAAATCCATTGAGATTTATGGACAACATAAAGTTATTTATATGCTCTTCCACTAGCATGCCTGATTTAGGATTAAAATTAGGCAACCATTTTTTAGGATGGGCCGGTAATTGACTCAAGGGTGCAGGCATTAAGACTTCCCCTGGATTATTCCATGGAGATTGAGCCATCGCTAAACTGCTAACAGAGGAAAGTGCAGAAGATGATACCTGTGATTGGGAAGACAAGGATATTATGATTCCATATGATTGAGAAGGAGATGTGGAAGTTCCAGTAGACTGACGGACAATAGTCTGAAGTGGAGGGGTGGATGGTTGACTTCGTGGTGAAGAGGTTGAGATGGATGATGATGATGAAAGAGTCTCGCTATCAGACCCTTTGGGTGATTTCCTTGCTCTCTTCTTTGTAGGTAGAGGTAACTCAGTTGGCTGAATGCCAAGCTTTTCGCTCTGTAATCTGGTAAGGGGATGAGCGGGATTATATTGCGAAGTCACACTGCCTTGAGATCTATCAGATCTTTGAGGTGATATTGAAAATCATTGAAGTTTATGAATCAAAGATTCAACTTCAAGAGGTTCAATAGCAGATTCTTCTGAAAAGTAAGGGTTTGTGGCAGTGTCTGTTATTCTTTCGACTTCTGGTTCTAGATTTAAAAATTCTGAATGCGATGGAGAATTCGAGGGAGATGATGAGGGAAATTTACTCTCAGAATGGTATTTAGATTTTGACTTAATTTCCATTCATAGTTAGAGGCCCTCCTTCTAGCGCCAAATATGTTGAAGCCCCGAAAATCGGGTCTACAACAAGGGGGATACCCACCCGGTTCGGACCTTGGTTAGAAGCTCCTTTTCTATTTGGTGTAGTGGGTCCGACTGGGGATAATGGGACCAGTTTCCCAATATGTGTGTGTGTGTTGAGAATTTATATTTCCTTTCTAAAAAGTTCCTAAGTGAAATGCTTTTATTCTATTTCTAATCTAATAATCATGCAAATTGTATTCTAATTAAACAGAAATATCTAATTCTAAACTAACCCGGGATGTAACCTTTCTATTTATGCGATCTAAAATGATTTCAGATTTAATTGGTAATAAAGATCATTCAACTGTTATAAGAAAAGAATTCAATAAAGATAAACCATTTCGTATAAAAAAGTTAGACGAAACAGTTGTGAAAAACATATCGCATAATAAGCTATTCATACATTAAGCATAAATAAATAGCTATCACCATACAAAAGTGCTAAATGATAACTCAATCATTCAAGCATCAATATATAAACAACTGAACATGAATATCACTTTAACACAAAGGCAGAAATAGTTAAGAGATAAAAGTACCATTTATAACTAGTTCTACTCATGAGCTTCAAGTAATAATGACTTATCTCTTCTTAATCCAACATCCACTAAGAGTACAAATGTACAACATCAATAGCAGATATTGAACGTAGATATCAATAAATCCTGTTACATTTATTCATCAAAACCTCCTCTGAGGGTGCAGAAGTGCATGTTCTGAGGACAAGTTTTTGAAAAATTTCAGGACACTTCTCTAAATGCATGAGAAGGGTTTAAATACTACTAACTAAATCTAAAAATAACTTATTACAAAAATGTAGGATACGGTTTAAAAGACCGTCCTCTTTTTAGGCAAAAATAAAGCAAAACTAGTACTAAATCTAAAATTAAAATTTAACAACTAACTAATTGTGAATCTGTTCTTTGGAATTCCAAGTGTTCAGCATTGATTTGAGAAGAATAGGCTGGCCGACTTCAGACTTTAATTGTCCTGTGAAAACGGAATCGGCAAGAGCTGGCGCCATCTTCTCGACAGAATTAATGGTACACTTGAGAGTCATACATTGGCTATGTGGTTTTACCAGACATGTCCAGTAAGAATCCCAAATTAACTTTGTTAATCCTTTAATTGATTCTGCCTTTTCTTGGGCTTTCTGTTTCCAGTCTGTCTACAGTTGCTGTGCTTTTGGTAGGTATCTTGGAGTAGTTTCAGAGATCAGATTTGCCTTGTGTAAATTTTCATTTATAAAATCAATAATATTGTTGGCTGTTGTGGTTGCTTCTTCTGCCATTTTCTCTTCCTTCTTGATCTGTGCATCCCAATTATTAAAAAGTATTTCTTTGTGATTTTCATTGATTACAGGTGCACTTGCTCTTTTCCCCTCCTCTATTTCTTTCCAAGCCAAATAGTCAGTAACTCTTTTTTCAGTTAAATCATAATCATGTCATAAGTCTACGACATGATTAGTGATTTTATCACTTTCTTCACAATAAGAGTTCCATTGTGATATTCTTTGGCATAACATTTCCTATTGCTACAGTAGTTGATAATTTAAGGAAATAGAATCTGTGACAAATTCTGTAAGCTTGGGGTCATCTTTGTGCATCTCTTGCATAACCTGTAGCCGTTTCTCTTTTTCAGCCAAACTGTTTTGATATCCAATCTGCATTTGTTGAAAATCTTGCTGTAATTTTTCAAGTTGTTTCTAAGCTTCATTGTTAGAAATGGCTTGTTGCAGCTGTTGTTGCAAGACCTGTACCTGATCTTCTTTCTGATTCAATAATTGTCGTACCTCAGATGCTTTAGTGAGATTTTCAGTTGGATCAGTGGTAGGATCTTTCCATAAGACATCTAATTGTTCTGCATCATGAGAGAGCATATTTTCTAATTTCCTTTTCTTCCTTTGTCTTCTTACCACTGCCTTGTCTTGTGGACTATAGAATACATCAAGAGGAGGAATTTCCTCTATCTTGAGCATGAGTTCAGAGGATGGGGTTATGGGAATATGTTCTGTTTCTGAAACATTGGTAGTTACTCCTATGACTATATTTATTGTTTTTTGTACATTACTCATAGGTGTCTGTGTGTTTTTTCCTTCAATATTAATCAAATCATTGAATGTTTCACATTCCTTATCTAATTCAGTTCTGACTGATGATTGCTGTACAATGAGAGGGGAAATATTTAACTGTGGAGAGGTTGAAATCTGTTGCTGTGAGAGCTCTTTAGATTGGGAAGTATCTCTTACTAACCCTTCACTCTTAGAGTGTTCAGAGGTTTCTCTTCCGGACTTTGACTTAGACCTGTTTGTACCTGAACTTCTACTGAAACTGATACTAGGAGTTGGTTCCCTTACGGGTTCCAAGCGTAATTTATCCAAAGGGATAGTAGTTAACCTCCTTTCTCTGTATACTTTGAATTCTTGAAACTCTGTTGGAGGAACCGTATTTGAGCCGAATGTAAAATCTCTTTAAGTGTGCCTTTTTCTTGGAACATGTTATCAAAAAGATCTTCTTCTTTAGAAAACACTCTTATCTTGACTACAGTAGTGAAATTTTTAACAACATCATATGGGTCGAATGGTCTTCTTGGAAACTTGAACAAATGTAAACATGAAATATTGTTTACTTCTTTAAATGCATGACCAACATCAAATAATGAAAAGGCCCAATAGGCCACAGGAAATTGCGGCCAGATAGCCTTCTTCTTGTCCTTCAACTCTTTAGTCAAACCTCCTTCTCCACAGGTTTGATAAGAGATTTCTCGGGCAATGAGTTTATCAGGAACATACAAAGGTAAAACATGAGGAGAAGCAAAACTTCCAAAAACCCTAACATTTGTAAACAATTATTCTCCAAACCATCTCGCAATAGGTAGGATGTCTACCTCTGCTTCAGGAGAAAACCTTGGAGCATCTTTATCATACAATATTCTGTACAGGGGCAACATGATGGCATGGCAAATCTTGTAAAAATAGGGAATGAAATTTGAACACCACAATTCCTTGTGATAAACATGAATGGGTAGGGGATCTTGAGTTGTCCATTTCCAACCCATTAACAGAAACTTTGAAACAAAACAGATTGAATCCATCACATAAGAAGATAAGTAAAAAGAAGGATAAATCCTCTGAGAAACAGTTCTTTTAGACCGATAATTCAAAATAGCCGTGGCTAAGTTATCAAATAATATCTTAGCCCAATCCACAATAGTAGCATTAACATCAGCATTCAATAACGGTAGCCATTCAGATGAAAACTTATTAATGTCAGGCTTTCCAAAAAGCCTACAGAGCATAGCAGCAGCAAAGTAATACGGAGAAGTGAGAGAACCAGTACTATACATACCGTGTTTATCCTTCTTCAATGGTTCATATCTCCTGGACCAGTCCTTGGTGCATTCTGCCAGGTTTTCATTTTCTTTGGCAAACTTCTCCATGAACTGTTTGTTATAAGTTTCCTGTGGCTCCGGCAAATATACATGAGTCTCAAATCTTGTGGAGTAAATGAGCCAATGAGCTCTTGACCTTGAGTCTTAAACTGTCTGTTTGTAATATCAGTACTATCGAGTACCCATTTAACCATATCCGTGTATGGAAGAATTTTAGGTCTCGCTGCTATCCGGTGCAAAAATGAACAACCTAGCTCTGTAAGAGATGCTTCAGAAGACCCATGTGATCCTGCAGTAGCCGTAACCTCCATTACTCTGGGGTTCTCTTCTTCAAGTAGATTATACATGCCCTCCCAAGTAGTGATACCAGCATCTTTGTTACAGGCGGTGTCTGTATATAGGGGCGTCATCTCTTTATCTTCAGAACTTGGAGCCATGCCCTCCCAAGTAGTGATACCAGCATCTTTGTTACAGGCGATGTCTGTATATAGGGGCGTCATCTCTTTATCTTCAGAACTTGGAGCCTTGTCTTTCTTTCCCATAATACTCTGAATACTGCTTTGTATAGTTCTCAGTTCTTCGCTCCTGCAGTTCACGAATTAAGTGAGAATAATGATAGAAAAAAGGTGACGGGAAGGTTTTAAATGCTGAAAACGTATAAAATATACCACCTTACGTGAAATAACTCTTCAATCAGAACGAAACCATTTTTAATTAATGAGTGACAACCAATTCATTGATTAACATTAAAGCGCATAACCAGGTCTCGATTTATGGAAAGATTTTTTCGTATAATGAGCCTTAAAAGATCTGCGATAAGGCGATCTGCGATTTTCTTCGCAATATCGCAAAATCGCAATATCGTAGATAGAAATCTTGTAAAATTGCAATATCATAATAGCGCAATATCGTAACATCGCGAAATCGCAATATCGCAATATCGCAAGACATACCATATGACAAATATCCGTTAATATATTTTTATGCGAAACGTGATTTGCGATATATGTTATCGCACATCAGTGATTTGAAGTTTTTAGCATAAGATATGACATTCGAAGCATGCGATGCGATAATCATTCTTATAGTGCGTAATTTCACATCGCAATCTTGCAATTTTTAGTGTTCCGCTTATAAAGAGGCATTCATTACCTTTTTGCGACGCGATATTCCTTAAAGAGTGATTTTATTCTATGCTATCATAAAACTTAAGTTTTTTAGATTTTTCAAGGAATATTTTCCTAAGTCTATGATTGTAAGTTTTATTGAAGAAAGGAAAAACAAGTACTAAAAAGAAAATATTTTTTTTTAATTTTTTGAATAAGGGTCCCCATTTATTTAGTATTAGTGATAATGCTAAATAAAAAGGGGGGGGTTGTTGCTGGCCACAACATGACCTTTCAGTAATGATCTGTTACAATGTTCTTTCCCTTGATCTGTGCCACCAGCTGGTCATCATTAGGTAGCTTGAGATCATCCTTGGTCTACCCAGATTCAGTCAACAGGCTAACAAAACCATCCCCAGAAATGTCGATTAGCTGATAATCAGTGTCAAAAAATTCTTACTATTCCTATGGATCCATCAATTTCATCCTCTCTAGCTGATTCTACACTTGTCCATGGAAGTTTACCGCCCCTGTTAAGCTTATGCCATTACAGAGCCTTCTCTCGATTCCTCAACGCTGGAATGTGCAACCTTTAGTATTTTTTGTAATCACTTATGGTGTGGATAGACTGTAGCTAAACGGCCATAATTATGCTTTATATTTCATTACCTTTTGTTGTAAGGTGTATGTTGAATTTCTGGTAGTATGATATGAATTCGGTTGCTGCAGTTGTTACTGTTCCCGTGGATCCATCAATTTCATCCACTCTAGCTGATTCTCCACCTGCGCATGGAAGTTTACCACCACTGTTAAGCTTATGCCGTTACTGAGACTTCTCTCAATTCCTCAATGCTAGAAGGTGCAACTTATACTATTTTTTGTAATCACTCATGGTGTGGATAAACTGTAGCTAAATGGCCATAATTAGGCATATGAGGGTGAAGGGAACTTTGCTTTACAAGAAGAATGATTGAAATAGAATAATCTACTGCTGTAATGTGACTACATATTGTCTTTTTCAGATGTATTTCTGTATGAGGTGGAATCTGATCTTTTATACTCGATAACCTGTTATGAGTATATCAAGAGGATTTTGTATATGAACTGTTATCAATATATGAAACAGGGTTTTTTATCCCTTGAAAAAAGAGTTGAAATCATTCTAAATTCACATATGTTCAGTGGTGTCACTGTTTCACTTCCGATATTATGTTTCTTACCTTGATGAACAGGTGGAACTCTACTGGGAGGCCTCTCTGTTTTTTGACTCTATGCTCATACTGTCAAAGGCCGTTATATGTTATATGGGCTATACTGTATAGTTATTAGACTACATATATTCATATAGAACTTGAAAATAGTATGATGGAAACCAAACATAATAATTTATTAGGACATCACAACTTGCTAATTAGTTATTAGACTGCATATCTTCATATAGAACTTGCATATAGCATGATGGAAATGTGAACTTGCAAATAGTATGATGGAAATGTGGATCTTACGACTCTTCATGATTAATGCTTCTAGAAACCAAACATAATAATATATTAGGACATTCTCCTTTAAGTTGCAAATAGTATGGTCAAAATGTGGATCTCATGACTCTTCATGATTAATGCTTCTAGAAACCAAACATAATTTAATGTATTAGGACATGCTCCTTTAGGCTTGGTGGAATTACCTTTGCTTTTTATTTCTCTCTTACACACACATATATATATGAAGAGATGATCCCATTTTCTTTTTTGTTCATAGATAAAATTTCATTTAAATACAAGATTTATCATAATGTAAAATGATTCATTCCATATTATTCATAAATTTTTTCATAAAAAAATGAACCCTTTAAATGATGAACCTAGTTAATGGTTCTTCTTCATGAAGAAGACTACTTGATCTTTCAATTTGAATTTGATGATGGTCCTTTGTTATCTTTCTTGACTACTTCAAATTATTGACACAATCATATGCTTCTTGTTACTCCTTTTATTCCTTCCTTATATTGTATTCTCCCACTTAGATATTGTGTACTCTCCCACATAGATATTGCACTCAATTTTGATGGTCCTTTGTTATCTTTCTTGACTACTTCAAATTATCAAATTATTGACACAATCATATAGATATTGCACTCAATTTTGATGGTCCTATGTTATATTTCTTTACTTCATATTAATGACACTTGATCATATAGATATCATATAGATATTGCACTCAATTTCATAGGCTCTTCTTTTGAAGTCAAATATATTGTATTCTCCCCCTTATATATTGTGTACTCTCCCACGTAGATATTGCACTCAATTTCATAGGTTCTTCTTTTGAAGTCAAATAAGTGGCAATAATTTACAAGAACTATCCCTAATTTGTTTCTCACATGTTCAAATGGTTCTCTAACAAGATAATTTACAAGAAATATTCCTAATTTTTTTCTCACATATTCAAATGCTTCTCTAACAAGAGGCTTTGTGGGTATGTATTTCATTTTCACTATTTTCTCAAAGACTTGTTGTGTGAGGAAGTGGTACTTTATGATGATATGTAAATAGTGATTGAAGGAAGTAGAATATTTTATTTTTGAAATTATTATTAGACATCTATTGAAACACTTAATAGATATATAGATTTACCTTAATATCTTGTAGAGCCCATTTCATCCAAAACACTCAAAAAGAAGTAACTGCTATGTATTCCACTTCTACTCTAGATAGAGAAAGTAACGACTCTTTCTTGCTTAACCATTAAACCAAAGACTCTTCTAAGTAGAATTATACATTGTCCACTTGTACTTTTCACAAGCCTAGTTGAATCTCTATATATTGTCAATGTAAATTTCTCACAAGTAAATTTGTCAATGTAAATTTCTTAACTTCTACAAGTTCTATAAATTTGTCAATGTAAATTTCTTAACTTCTACAAGTTCTATAGGCAGAGTTTGTAAAGGGCCAGGTAGCCTCTAGATCTCATCTTTTATGAAATGTGACATATCTAGTAAATTCCCCTACAGTCAATCTCTGGAATAGATCTAAATAGAAGTTCTTCATTTTAATATCCATAAAACAAAACCACTTTAAGGTAAACTGTGTACATGTGTCATTTCTCCCACAAACTAAAGGCTTCATCCCATTAATTTTAGATGTGAATTCTACCATAAACTTTTAAGTCAAACTTTAAGATAAACCATGCACATGTCATTTACCTCATGATCTTGTGTCATTTCTCCCATGCATTTGCAATAAATGTCAATTTAATATCTAAATTTACATATGTTCAGTGGTTTCACTGTTTCACTTCCGATATTATGTTGCTTACCTTGATGAACATGTGGAACTCTGCTGGGAGGCCTCTCTGTTTTTTGACTCTTTGCTCATACTGTCAAAGGCTGTTATATGTTATATGAGCTATACTGTATAGTTATTAGACTACATAGCTTCATATAGAACTTGCAAATAGTATGATGGAAACCAAACATAATAATTTATTAGGACATCACAACTTGTTAATTAGTTATTAGACTGCATATCTTCATATAGAACTTGCAAATAGCATGATGGAAATGTGAACTTGCAAATAGTATGATGGAAATGTGGATCTTATGACTCTTCATGATTAATGCTTCTAGAAACCAAACATAATAATGTATTAGGACATTCTCCTTTAAGTTGCAAATAGTATGGTCGAAATGTGGATCTCATGACTCTTCATGATTAATGCTTCTAGAAACCAAACATAATTTAATGTCTTCGGACATGCTCCTTTAGGCTTGGTGGAATTACCTTTGCTTTTTATTTCTCTCTTACACACACACACACACACATATATATATATATGAAGAGATGATCCCATATTCTTTTTTATTCATAGATAAAATTTCATTTAACTACAAGATTTATCATAATGTACAATGATTCATTCCATATTATTCATAAAGTTTTTCATTAAAAAATTAACCCTTTAAATGATGAACCTAGTTAATGGTTCTTCTTCATGAAGAAGACTACTTGATCTTTCAATTTGAATTTGATGATGGTCCTTTGTTATCTTTCTTGACTACTTCAAATTATTGACACAATCATATGCTTCTTGTTACTCTTTTTATTCCTTCCTTATATTGTATTCTCCCCCTTAGATATTGTGTACTCTCCCACATAGATATTGCACTCAATTTTGATGGTCCTTTGTTATCTTTCTTTACCTCAAATTATTGACACTTGATCATATAGATATTGCACTCAATTTTGATGGTCCTTTGTTATCTTTCTTGACTACTTTAAATGATTGACACAATCATATGCTTTTTGTTACTCTTTTTATTCCTTCCTTATATCTATTCTCCCCCTTAGATATTGTGTACTCTCCCACAAAGATATTGCACTCAATTTCATAGGCTCTTATTTTGAAGTCAAATATATTGTATTCTCCCCCTTAGATATTGTGTACTCTCCCACATAGATATTGCACTCAATTTCATAGTCTCTTCTTTTGAAGTCAAATAAGTGACAATAATTTACAAGAACTATCCCTAATTTGTTTCTCACATGTTCAAATGGTTCTCTAACAAGATAATTTACAAGAACTATTCCTAATTTGTTTCTCACATATTCAAATGCTTCTCTAACAAGAGGCTTTGTGGGTATGTATTCCATCTTCACTATTTTCTCATAGACTTGTTGTGTGAGGAAGTGGTACTTTATGATGATATGTAAATAGTGATTGAAGGAAGTAGAATGTTTTATTTTTGAAATTATTTTTACACTTCTATTGAAACACTTAATAGATATATAGATTTACCTTAATATCTTGTAAAGCCCATTTCATCCAAAACACTCAAAAATAAATTTACCTTACCTTAATATATTTTAGAGCCTATTTCATCGAAAACACTCAAAATGAAGTAACTACTATGTATTCCACTTCTACTCACTCAAAAAGAAATTTACCTTAATATCTTGTAGAGCCCATTTCATCCAAAACACTAAAAAAGAAGTAACTACTATGCATTCCACTTCTACTCTAGATAGAGAAAGCAACGACTCTTTCTTGCTTAACCATTAAACCAAACACTCTTATAAGTAGAATTATACATTGTCCACTTGTACTTTTCACAAGCCTAGTTGAATCGCTATATGTTGTCAATGTAAATTTCTCACAAGTAAATTTGTCAATGTAAATTTCTTAACTTCTACAAGTTCTATAGGCAGATTCTGTAAAGGGCCAGGTAGCCTCTGGATCTCATCTTTTATGAAAGGTGACATGTCTAGTATATGCCCCTACAGTCAATCTCTAGAATAGATCTAAATAGAAGTTCTTCATTTTAATATCCATAAAACACAACCACTTTAAGGTAAATTGTGTACATGTGTCATTTCTCCCACAAACTAAAGGCTTTCTCCCATTAATTTTAGATGTGAATTCTAGACCATAAACTTTTTAAGTCAAACTTTAAGATAAACCATGCACATGTCATTTATCTCATGATCTTGTGTCATTTCTCCCATGCATTTGCAATAATTGTCAATTTAATATATATATATATATTTTTATTGAATTTGTTTTTTTTTTCAGGGATAAGAAAATCATTAAATATGGTTGAAAAATTGAAATTATGCATATAAGTTTCTTGCTATCCTAATCCAGGTAAAGTGGTGATTACATATGTGCTTTCCAATATTGCGACTAGCAAAGTTGTCCAAAGGGAAATGAATATACCGGGATGAACAACAAACAACGAGGCATATTATATTGGATTGATAGAAGGCTTGGGAACAACGATGGAGTATGGATCAAATGGAATTGTAGTTTTCACCAATTTTGAACTTGTGTGCAACCAAATGAATGGCGTGTGCCAAGTTAAGAAGCAGAGGCTAAAAGAACCGCATGGAATAGAAAACAATATTGTTAACCAATTTCAATTTTTTAGTATAAGGCATTGTACAAATGTGAATAAGATGTTTGCTGATCTATTGCGTGGGGCAATGCCAATTCAGGATTCATCTATCAAAGATGAATTAGAACTATATAGAGCAATGCCAATGCAAGATTCATCTCTCAAAGATGAATTGGTTTTGAGATACTCTTCTTCAAAAATTCAAGATTCATCTCTCAAAGATGAATTAGTGTTGAGATGCTCTCCTTCAAAATTTATTGATGGAGATTGTAACATATCTTGGATATGTGTGTTTTGTGTACTTATAAATGCGTCTTTTTTAATGACCATGTGCTTTTTTCAATTATATACCAAGTGTCCTCCCACCACACCATGTAAAGCGCAACTTGGTTAACTTCACATTTGCAACAAGTGGTGAACTTCACATTTTTATAAAATTAAAATGTGGGGACTTCAAAATTTTTTTGTTTAAATGGAGTTTATTTAAATGCAGTTTCACTTCTTTTTTAATGACCATGTGTTTTTTTCAATTTTATACCAAGTGTGCTCCCACCATGTAAAGCGCAATTTGGTGAACTTATTATTTTTTTTAAAAAAAATTGCTTAAATTGAGTTTCACACATCAATTAGTGCTTTGAAAGTTGTGTTCTACATAATTTGTGTACACTAAATTACATTAGTTTTCTGAAATTTATTTTTGTAAATTTCCACCAATAGATATATATATCATGGAGGATGAATGACGAAGATCAATAGAATCCCATATGGGGGATCAGGGATCGGGGGATGTTCATGGTATTTAAATATAATCTTAAATCTCCATACATGTGTATATATGGAATTGATTTTTTATCAACTTTGTGAGTTAAATGAGTTGTTAATAAGTTTCATTTGCTTATTTTTAGGAGCTAAGAGGAGAAGGGTCTCTACTCCATCCATGGAGCATGGCCATGGTTCACCCAGTAGTGGTATGTGTTAGTATAAATTCTTCGTCGAAGTGTACGAAAAAGAACCACTTTAGCTACGCATAACTAATAGCCCTAACAACAATAATGGCTGCAAAACATCTTCAGATCTGCAATTAGTAGTTAAAGTGCTGCAACAAACGGATCTATAAATGGAAAGACATTAAGCAGTAAAGTAAAGAGTTTGCTCCATGCATCCAACAGACAAGACAAGAACACGATTTTTGAATGAATTTTTATATTACAGGGCACCTGGGAGGAAACAAGAAGGTGTATCCGGATCTCCTCAATGGGATGGGTTCTTTGTAGTCCTCAGCACTTCAGATCTAAGCTTTCTCTCTCTTGTAGATGTAGAAAACCCAATGTAGAAAGTAGAGCTCAATGGGAGCAAAATGGCGGAAAAATGAGACCAAGTGTATAGATCCAGAGTGATCTAATAAGCAACAAAAGGTGAAGAATGAAGGGGAAAACCCTCCTATTTATAACAAAATATTGGGTCATTCTAGATCTTGGTGCATGATTAAAATAATGTTAATCAAATCTAGATCCACCTCTATGGAATATTTTATTATTATTTGTTGGAGGGAAAGGGACTTTGACTTGGGTCAAATTCCTTGATTAGTGAGGAATAAATAAATAAATGATTTATTTATCCTTTTAAGGAAGTGGTTGGGATATAATCAAATAAATAATGATTTATTTAATTAAGAGTGGTTGATTTGGTCATATTTAACATGGAATATTATTTAAATAATTATTCCTAGAAAATAATAAGATAACTATGGGTGTATCTCATTAATTTCTTTGTTTTTGGGTTAAACATGACTGGGAATAATAATTAAATTATGGTTTAATTAATTATTCCTTTTGGGGTTTCTTTAATTAACATAGTGAAAGCAATTTTACTTGGGGTAAAACTGGTCTTGCATGGTGTACTTGGGTCCATCTAATGATAAAAGGTTAGATGACCAAAAAATGGTGTAACAGATTGCCCCCCAGCGTGCGAGTGTCAGGAGCAAATCGTATGACCGAAGTACGTTGTAAGAATACCATCACCAGACAAAAAAAGGGGATGTCAGAGAGAGAAGTGTGAGGTAGATAGTGTGCTGAAGGACTAGACCCTGAGGAGACGAGACTCGCAGGTGCAACAAGTCTCTTTTTATGAGAGGGTACCTGTGCTGAAGGCGGCGGGGGAGGCATACCTATGTCCGCCGTGACAAAGTACAAAAGAATAGTGTGTCCAGTAAACAATGGACCGAACCATAGAGTACAGCTGGCATAATCAAGGGCCAGGTAGAAATACAATGAAGAGTCTCACATACGTGCTATGCCTGGGATAACAGCCAGGACTAGTACAATAATATCTGAGTACATGAGATAAATACAACCCAAATGCCCCCTGTAAGTGGGGAGGGGCTCACAAAATCTGACCGATACATGCAAATCATAGAGGTGCTGCAAGTGGCTAAGGCCAACATCATCAAAATCTGGAGCGGCATCAAAGGCTGCAAGGAAGAGGTCATCCGGGCATGTGGGGGGCTACCTGCAGGGCCACCCCCTCATGAGGGCTGAGACATCTCACACACGTCTGGGAATCATCAAGAGCTGCTGCTGGGTCACTGGACTGTCCAGTATACGCATCTCGATCATGCTAAAAGGAGCTGGAGAAGCAATCAAGTCAAAGGGAAGTGAGAGATCCCCCTGCCTGATCCGGGGCACCGAACAAGAGTGGAAGCTGGAACCAAGGTGCACCGCTCTCTAGACCTTGCTTCTGGAATAAATGCGCTGATGTCGACAGAAGGAGGTCCGCTGTAGGTGAGGCGATGAGAGATCCTCAACTAAGGCACGAGAGAAGAACAATAGAGCGACAGACAGACTGACACCAATGATGATAGTGGAAAGGGGAAGGATGGAGTGGCGAATGGACGACTTCCCTTGTTAGAGCATAAATGGCATGAATGACATGGCGGCGACTGACACAATATCGAAAGGGACAGGGGACAGTGGGGCTGAAGGTCATGATATGCGACACAAGGGAGGAACCAAGCAAAGAAGGATGGAGGGCTATAGTGGGGTGTAAAAGGACGCAGGATAGACTCCATGAATGCAATGATGACTCAACTTGGATGCTCTAAACAAGGGCGACTGTATAGTGCTGCCACACAGTAAAGGCCCCAATGGGGGGTCATAGAAACATGAGTACAAATTGGGCACTCATGACGGAAATCAACACGAACATGGACAAGTAAGGGGGCGATATGGTGTCCCAAGTACAAGTGTCGCAAGTGAGGAAATTCGATTTTAAGGAGCGGTGAAGTGACCCTTCATGGAAAAAAGTGTCTAGGTGAAGTATCAAATCACCAAAAACTAAGTAAAACCCATTGGAGAGCTCGGTGAGATCTATCCAGCGATGCTGACGGTTCGTCGAACGGGGCTACGGTGTGGTCGCAGCAGTCGAAAGAAGAAACAGGGGTTCTCTTTTAATGAGGCAGTTTTCCCTCCAAAAGCATTCATTTGCTATTGTTGCTGTGGTGAATGTGGAGAGGAGAGAAGGCCCTAAATCTTGCGGCGAACGTAGCGGACAAACCGACCATTGGATTCGAGATCTGTCAGTTGGAGGCGAGAGGCCTAACCTTGCTCTTGCATTTTGATGGATTACATTTGCGGTTGAGGGCCCAAAACCCCCAGAAACAGCCCCTCCTTCATCTCTATGGCCGGGTCGCACTTTTTGGGGCAAAAAGTACGACCCAGGACGCAGGTATTAGGGCAACAAGTGCGACCTGGTCCAGAAAATGGCAGAAAACTGCGACCTGGGAGATGAGGGGGGTTTGGTGCTGTTTTATGGTTGGGAGTTGGATTTTGGTGAAGTAGGAAAAATGAAAAAACAGATGCTGGCTATCCTTACAAATCTTTACAAATGATGTAAGGGCCTAGCCATAATGAGTCAAACTTCCCATGACCTAGGACATCATGGGCCTGGTCATATACTAGAACAAGGTCGCCTTCGCGAAAAGTGCGAGGTTGGACTTTTCGGTCATACTGAGCTTTGGTGCGTTTTTTGGCCGCTTCCCTGGTTTGCAAGGTAACACGACGGTCTTCGGAGGCACGCTCAAGCATGATAAGTCATTTTTCTAGCGGTGGGGTGTCAGGGAGAAGTTCAACGGCTAGTTGTAGAGAAGGAATTTCCCACTCGATTGGTAAGACAACCTCCTCTCCAAAAACGAGGTGAGGAGGGTTATGGTTGGGGGGCAGAGGTGCCCCCAAGCATGGTGTGGTCATGCCAAAATGTATCTAGAAAAATGGGAATCTAAACACATTGTAATGATGTGGTGTGCCATTTGTTCTGGTTATGGTTATGCAGTTTGAGAAAGGAAATGGAGGATTACCAATCTCTTTTGGTACTGCATATAGGGATCAAATGGACTTTAAGTTTCCGAATTGGCATACCTGGTGTCACTATCCCAAAGGGAGGATTTGGAGATAATGAACTGATGCTCTCGTAGAAAAGCTATAGGTTGGTCAACAATAATGTCTAAGAGACTGGGTTGCTGATGTAAGATGAGGGAACGATAAGGGGTATCGTCCCGAGAGTGATATGAAGTGATATGGGACTCTAGAGGTTCATCTAAATGTGGAAGAATACTGGGTCTAGAGTCAACACGACCAGATACACTAGGAGAGTGGTGGAGAATGGCGTCTCGTGGTCTCTCAAATGTGGGTGCCCCCTTACCCAAACATTGGGTTTTGATGTAATGGCCACAAGGTGGATGTGGTGTCAACGCATGGGTGCGATGTAAGGGGGAATAGATAAAGTCAGGGGTGGGAATTTCTTCCATAATGTCGTCATCGTGATAGAAGATGGGGTGACTGGTGGAAGAAGAACCACCTGACATGGTGAAGTGGCCTGAATCATCATCATGAGAAGAGAGGTTCACATGTGCATCGTCACAATGGGTGACCGAAGAGTAAGTATATAATGGATCTACCGATGTTGAGCCCAAGATGACCGCTGAAGGAAGGTCAAGCGAAACAACAGGGGAGGATTCAGATGGAACGTTCCCCAATGGTCTCATGGATGATGACAGGTACAAAATGGTGACTGAGGGCTCCGTTGGCTTAAAAGCGGGAGGCGGAATGTGAATGTCCTCTGGTCCGATGGAAGCGGCCTTGAATTGGCGGTACAAGTCCAAGGAGGAACGGTACTCGTCAAGGCGGGGACAGAGGTGGGTGTAATGGCCGTGAAAATCGCACAAGGCAGAAGGGTGGTTTGTGCGCAAGTGTTTGAGTTTTGGGAGGGAGTCGGGGATAGTGACATGTACTTCTGGGAGATCAGAGTCGGGGAATGTCTCGTTGACCCGAAGCTTGAGGTGGGGCAATTCAGGACACATGTGAGTGGCATGACCGACGACATCACACAAAGCGCATCGAATGGCGGGCTTTGGTGGTCGTGGGAGGGTAAGGGATGTCGGGGGGGCCGGATCTTGATGGGTTGCCCCCTTTCGGGCTTTGCCTTTCTTCCCGGGAGCCGTCACAACAGGAGAAGGGTCCTGTGGAGGTGCTGGGGGCACAGTGGTGCGACACCAATAGATATATATATCATGGAGGATGAATGACGAAGATCAATAGAATCCCATATGGGGGATCAGGGATCGGGGGATGTTCATGGTATTTAAATATAATCTTAAATCTCCATACATGTGTATATATGGAATTGATTTTTTATCAACTTTGTGAGTTAAATGAGTTGTTAATAAGTTTCATTTCTTATTTTTTAGGAGCTAAGAGGAGAAGGGTCTCTACTCCATCCATGGAGCATGGCCATGGTTCACCCAGCCGTGGTATGTGTTAGTATGAATTCTTCGTCGAAGTGTACGAAAAAGAACCACTTTAGCTACGCATAACTAATAGCCCTAACAACAATAAAGGCTGCAAAACATCTTCAGATCTGCAATTAGTAGTTAAAGTGCTGCAACAAACAGATCTATAAATGGAAAGACATTAGGCAGAAAAGTAAAGAGTTTGCTCCATGCATCCAACGGACAAGACAAGAACACGATTTTTTGAATGAATTTTTATATTACAGGGCACCTGGGAGGAAACAAGAAGGTGTATCCAGATCTCCTCAATGGGATGGGTTCTTTTTAGTCCTCAGCACTTCAGATCTAAGCTTTCTCTCTCTTGTAGATGTAGAAAACCCAATGTAGAAGGTAGAGCTCAATGGGAGCAAAATGGCAGAAATGAGACCAAGTGTATAGATCCAGAGTGATCTAATATGCAACAAAATGTGAAGAATGATGGGGAAAACCCTCCTATTTATAACAAAATATTGGGTCCTTCTAGATCTTGGTGCATGATTAAAATAATGTTAATCACATCTAGATCCACCTCTATGGAATATTTTATTATTATTTGTTGGAGGGAAAGGGACTTTGACTTGGGTCAAAATCCCTTGATTAGTGAAGAATAAATAAATAAATGATTTATTTATCCTTTTAAGGAAGTGGTTGAGATATAATCAAGTAAATAATGATTTATTTAATTAATAGTGGTTGATTTGGTCATATTTAACAAGGAATATTATTTAAATAATTATTCCTAGAAAATAATAAGATAACTATGGGTGTATCTCATTACTTTCTTTGTTTTTGGGTTAAACATGACTGGGAATAATAATTAAATTATGGTTTAATTAATTATTCCTTTTGGGGTTTCTTTAATTAACATAGTGAAAGCAGTTTTACTTGGGGTAAAACTGGTCTTACATGGTGTACTTGGGTCCATCTAATGATAAAAGGTTAGATGACCAAAAAATGGTGTAACAGTATGGTTCACGCAATTTAATCAATGAATATGTACATGTATTTATATGTACACATGAATGTATTTTTCAATTGATTATAGATTTGTATTTTTTTATGAAGCTTCTCTCTCGTTTCAAGAGGTTGGTGGTGGTTCAAATCCCCTTAGAGGGCCATCAATGAGTGGTAGTAGGTTGCGTGAAGGTGGAGATATTTTTTCTTCTGGATACCAATCAACGGCTGGTGGTGTTAGTTCTCAGCAGGGTCGTTCTGGGTCTCAACAGTTTCAGGGTGGAGAAGATGCTAACCAACCATGTAGAGGTTGCCATCAATTTAGATTTTTTTTCATTGAATTTGTACAAATTTGTTTACATGTGTTTTTTCTAATATACAAAATTATATATATATTGATGCATAGGCTGAAAATGTTCCAAATATTGGTCAAAATAGAGGCAGGGCAGAACACTACATTCAAGAAGAAGGTTGTCTACCCACCACAACTTATCCGTCTGACATTTCTGATATACCATGGGAAAGAAACATGGCGCAATGCACCTTACAAAGGTGTCAACAAATTCATGCAAAATTGCAGAGAGATCTTGTGGCTTTGACACCTGCTGAGAGTTGACAAAGCGTTGAAATAGTTACACATTCATTCGGCAAACTTGTAAATGTGTAAAAAAATCTTGGGCCAACAACTGATGTATTTGTAGAAGTGATGAGAAAGATAAAGGAAACAGTAATGAGTCCCGATAAATGGGAGGATGTAAAACAAAGAGTTACAAAAGATATGGCGAAGTCAATGTTTAATTTCAAGGAAGGGCCAAAAAGAAAAATGCTGAAGGTGCAATATTTCAAGCACCCAAAAATAGCTCACTATTTGTATGATAGTCACCTTGCGGCCTATGGAAGGCTCCCATGGAACGATGAGGTTCCTGTTTATTTTGCACGATTGTTTTACGTAGATTTTTTTTTTAATATGAAACCCAACTACAATGAACTTCCGTCAGAATTTTTGGGTCGAGGGAAAGGTCGATTGTATGACCATAAGGGCGCTAAGCGAGATGTGGAGTTGCCTCGCCCTGAGCCGCCATTGGTGACTTGTCCTTTTCGGGTCGAAACTCGGTGGTCAGAGATGGATGCGACTTCTCAAATAAGTCAAGAAGCAAGGGATGTCATGATCAGCAATGTTTACAGCGATTTGGGTGGAGTCGATGTTTGCCTAAATTGACAAAGAGCACGTGAAAATGCACGTGCCAATTTTGTGTATTGTACAGATGAAGAGATTAACAACATGAATGTTGAAGATCTCTGAATATATGCAAAGAATTGTCGCAATGGTTTTCAAGATCTAATTCTTCATGAGGAAGAGGGCACGGGAACGGTATGTGTTAATGACCTTAGGGCTCAATTATTTTAACATGTATACATGTGTACAATTTTTAATAAATACATGTGTATGTACATGTATACATTTATTTTTATGTACATTAATCTAACACAAATGTATCGTTATATGTTAAAACACCATTTGCAGTTGTCACGCATGATGAGTGACGAAAATGTTAATATCACGTTTGGGACCTCTTGTTCAAACAATGCAGATGGGTCTCACCATCAAGATATGTTGGAAAATGTTAGTGTTTTTTAAGTGATATTTTTAAAATAAATAATTGTGCACACATGTACATGTATGTATATATAATGATAAAATGTTTTAAAAGATTCTGATTCCGTCCGATGTTTTTGGGATGGCGGTACCTTCTTCTTCCTTGGGAGATGTACCTTCTACTTCCTTAGGAGATGTGCCACATCCACAACAAGTATGGACAATTTTTCACTTTTAAAATTTATGTTTAAGTTATATATATATATTCCACCTCAAAAAGTTCCATTAAAAATTGAGATATATATATCTATATCTTGAGTTATTTTAAATTTTTTGAATTTTAGGTTCTTGGAGATTTTCATTTGGAGCCTCTCTTAGGAGATGTCCCAAATTCACCTGCAGAAGTATTCAATTTTTCACTTTTAAATATATATATATATATATATATATATGTTTTTTTAGTTTAGTTATAATTTATAAATTGTTGTTTATTTAATAAATTGAGATCTTTATCTTGAGTTATTTTATACTTTTAAAATTTTGAATTTTAGGTTCCTATAGAAGATTTCTTTAATCTACGGACTCGAGTGACAGAGATAGGAACACCCACACCATTTCAACCATTTGAACAAGTTGTCTAACTTTTTTCTTAATATTATTGAAAATAAGTTTATATATGTACACGTGCATTTTCATTTGAAAATTTTTAATATATATATATATATATATATATATATATATATATATTTAACTGTACATGTATATTGTACAGTTTACAATTGCAGATGTTCCCATGGGAGGGGGAACTTGTAGCAGGTGAACAAATAGAGAGGGAACCCCATGAGGTATTGCATGATTTTTTTTTTATTTTTTTTTTATATGAAGTTCTATATATATTCTCACTCATTTTTAAAACATCAAATTTTAATGTTCAAGTACATGTGCATTGTGTACAGGTTTCCTATGCTTCGCATGATAGTGCATGGATTGAGACCCTGATAGGAAAGACGCTACATCCATCTCTATTTGATGGACATGATTTGTAGATTTGATTTCAAGATTTAGATAGTCTTAAATTTACTTTTTTATATATTATCTAGATGCACTGTCATATATATATATATATATATATATATACAGTTTGATACTTGTGATATCTACAATTTTTGGACATATTTTATTACAGTGTGTTGACGGGAAAATATGTCCAGCCAACAGCAGGGGATCTCCTCGGTAAAAGGTCCCAATTAGACCTTGAACTGTTTGGAATAGGGATCCCGTCCGGGGTGTGGGTCCGGCTACCGCTGATTTCTCCTTTCTTTGGGTCTCGCTTAAACTCTATAAAACAGTGGATACACACCTAATCAAATGGTACAAGACATATGATTGATGCATTAAATGTACATGCAACACTATGAGTAGCAAGAGGAAATAATAAAGCATGAAGACCGAAGGAAGTGTTGTTAACAACACTTCCTTAGGGTCATTCTTGTAAACTGTTATGACCACAAAGGAAAAAATTCCTCATGGAAAGAACACCCTTCACTTCCTAAAAGATTTAAATGGTAACACAAATGCTAATAAACAAAGCCATCAGCATTCGTTAAGAAAGTGAAATGAACTCAACCACCATTAACATACTCAGCAAACTGTTATGCAATTGTGATATGAATTAAAGATACAGTTCCCTTAATCTAAAGATGTTCAAAAACTGAAAACATAATACTCAATAGCGCTCATACATATGACAACACCAAATCCACAAAGGGATTTTTCAAAATGCTTGTATTCATGCTTCAATGTATAATCCTCTGGTAAAACAATATACTTAGCTCGAGTCCCAAACAAAAGATCCTTTACAAGTTCCCGAAGGAAGTATTTATAGGGAAAAACTTTCCCTTTGGGTTTCCTTGACCTTTGGCCTTCTTAACTGTTGGGCTACCTTGCGGCCCAGTCCATTCTACGACTTGCGACCTGAAGAAATCTACGACCTGCGACCTCAAGCAGATCTGTGACCTGCGACCTCCTTGGATTTGCGACCTCGCGACCTCCTTGGATTTGCGACCTCGTGACCTCCTTGGATTTGTGACCTCGCGACCTCCTTGGATTTGCGACCTCGCGACCCAGGTAAATGTGCGACCTACGACCTGCCTAGATTATGCGACCTTGCGACCTAGTCATTAGGTCGTTGGGTCGTGTCATCGGGCTTTTAATAGGGAGTGCGACTATGCGACCTGGCGACTTGAGAAAATTTGCGACCTTCGACCTCTAGCCATCAACGACCTGCGACTTGAAGAAATATGCGACCTACGACTTCAAGCAGATCTATGGATTTTATAGCAGTATTCCTCATCTCACGTTCTTCGCTTTGAAAACCAGCCCTCTTGCTTGCTGGGAAAAACTCCAACTCATTGTGCAAACCCACAGCCTCCACCTGCAATCACATAGCTTAGGTTACACGTCTTCATGATCTAACATCGATACTAAGAGCATGTTTGAATAATTGCAAAAATGAAAATAATAAACTTAGACCCTTGTGTGGTCAAGTGTGGAGCTACTGAATCATCGGAGAGAGTGGCTGGGGTAAGCTTTCGCTGTACCCATTTCTCCTTAATCACTGTAATGCAAATCGGTATCGCTATGGGCCGAGTGTGGCATGCAGATACTTCACTTGAAGGAGATCCTTCCCTGTTCGAGACTCTTTTAAGTTCTGGACATAGCTGGAGTTGTCTGAATACCAACCAGGAAAGCTTCAATGGCCAGATAAAGGAGGCACATTGAGTGGATTCCAACCATATGACAGCTATGTGATTTCATGCAAAACTGCTTCTCCCATGCACGTAATGGCTTAAGGTTGATAATGCCCTCAGATATCACTATGTTGCAACGCATTTCAAATTAGGGCTCCATCCGGTCCATGCAAGGGACATCTCAAGGATGGAAAATCGAACCCCGTATATATGTGTAATTATTAATCACACATTGGTCGCACTTATGGGGAATGCAAGTTTTCCTTTTTCTAAATGATGAGCGGCATTTCGAGCGAGAGCTTCTAGTTTGCCTTTGCCCACAAGGCTGCACCTTGACACTTATAATAGCTTTGGGGCCATGGTGTTTCTACTCGTCATGTCCTTTCTCTAGATACCGTCGACGGGCCCTCCCCTTTCATGTGCACAAACCATTGGAACTCTCAGATTGCAGGTTTATTAAATGTGAGCTTCGACCTCACACAGGTCGCACGGTCGCAAGTCCATCTAGGTCGCATAGTCCTTCGCTTCACGAGTTTTGCGACTCAGCGACCTGGAGGATTTAACGCGACTTCTCCTACAAAGGTCGCAGGGTCGCAAGTCGCAGTTTCACTCACTCTATCAGCTATGCGACCCTGCGACTGAGAGAAACTGCAACTTATTTGGGGGGTCGCGCGATCACGCTCTTGATGTGGGATGCGACCTCAACAGGCCGTAGGGTAGCGATCTTAATCTGGTCGCATCATCCTTCGCCCTGCCCGTTTCGTGACCTGGCGACCCATTGTGTCTTGGATGAAATCATGTTTTGGATGACGAAATGGGTCTCATAGTCACAGTCGCAGCGTATAGATATTCATTTCATACCAACGCTTCATGAAAAATATTCTACTGGCGATTAATAAGGCGTGTGTGATGTAGCAAAACTGCTCTCTGCAGTCTTTCAATGCAGTGAGGGACTTCATGTACCGACTGCTTGCTTCTATCGACAACGGTGTTGCGGATCTGATGGACATATAACAATGGAAATGCCTCTTGGCCTTTCATTTCTGCATGTATTGACCTCTTTTGTGACCTGGTGGATTTAGAAAGACTTACGCTGAATCCTTGCATGGTTCCACGGAACGTCTGAAGCTTGCTTCGAAGCAATGGACGGCGCCCATTTAAACGCCTTCCATACAGTGCACCCCTTAGAAATTTGCTTATGAGGTTGCAACATCTGGGTAGTCCATGGCTTCACGATTCCCTTTGTATTCCATCACGGGCAACTGCACGATATTGACTCACTACAGCCTCCGGCCGGTGAAAGTCTGTGGGTTCGACTTATAGTTATGTCGATGTAGTGATTCCATAATGCAAAGTGTTTGGGTTTGCGCAATGCAGAAACTGTGCTTGCAACGACATATGTGGAGGATGCTTAACTATTTAGGTGGATTTAGAATAAGTGAAAACGATTTCTCTGCTCCAGAAGGTAATGGTCAGCGGGCCAATACCATGCTGACATGTGTTCTGTTAATGCTCTTTCTATGAACTAATTATAGACATTTCGCTTCCGTGGCGAGCAGTTCATTCTTGCATGAGCTTGCAATTGAAAACGCACTACATGCAGTCTTGAATAAATCTACGTGGGATGTGTGATCCAGTTTTTTAGCGCCTTTGGACAGAGTAAAAGCAAACGCCTTAGGAATTATCAAAAATTGAGCTCTGTGAAGATAGCTCGACGTGGTCAGTAGTGGCATTATCGAAAATTTAGCTTCCAACGAATATGAAATGATAACGTCTTTCTAAATGGGACCAGCGCAGGTTATTAATAGCATATTTTGAAGAGTGATTGTCTCCCCGAATATCGCCCTCGGGGTTACGGAAATCGGTTTTAATCTGCTCTTTTGAAAATAGCTCTTTTAGTGTCAAACGAAGCATGGCTTTTATGGCGCTGGCTTTTCGGTCGATGACTTCAGTTGTAATGCATAAATTATTCGAATTCCTTTTCAGTATGGATATCCTTATACACTTACTTGAAAAGCGCGGTCCTTTTTTGATGTTACCATGCAGATTTTGAGATAGAGTCATTGAAACTCATCCTTGCAGTGCATTTTAACAAAGTTGTAGTGTGCTTTTTTAACGAAATGAATGCGTTGTCGAGTGTACATTGCTATCAATTTTACCAGTCTCCACAAAACCAGCTATATCAAGATACTTCGACCATCGTTCCTTGACTAATTTGAGAGCTTTATTATTGTTAATCCATTCATGTTTGTTTTCCGTATGGTAATGATTGATGCATTCCAAAATCAACGTCCTGCTGGAAGAAATGGGTTTGCATCTCTTTGAAACAATCCATATGAATGGCGCGCCCTCAAGGTAGTACATTAACATCCCTCGTGAACTTGAACAATAAATCAAGACAAACAGGACAATTGTAGTGTATTTCTCTTTCTACACAAGGATGACAATCCCTCGCCATAATCGGATAGCAACAACTGCATCTGAAATAGTGGAAGAAATTATCCCTGCCCCCAGCTCTACACATATCACATCCATGATGGTGGTTTGCTATTTTGGGATATCATCATCAAAAGCTTGCAAATTTCACTGCTGGAACTTAACATTGGCAAAATTCTTTGCTTCGTTGTGGCAGTGTCTATGATCAATGACCTCATGGAAACATGGCGCTCTTAATATGGTATCTCCGTTAATAACGTGAGAAACCCCTGTCTTTTGATATTAACGGCATTATCATAAGATTTTTCTGGTGCCCAATGCTTACTTGTTTCTTTGAGTGAATGAACACACACCAAATCATCCTCCATCTGAAAATAATGTTAACTTGCTCTTCCACCTCACTTGTGGGTGCATCCTTGTCATCTACCTTAACCATGGTCCTCAAAGGTGGCCTTATGTATCATATCCACCTAAGCGGGGCATGTGGATGAAAGTTTCATGGTTCACAGCTGTGACCTTGTCGTTGAGCTTAATCTTATTCCTCTCGCTGCCATGACAATCATTGATGAGTTGATCAGTCGGGGATTGACCTGTATAAAAAACATAACATTAATTATTTCACAGTTATTCTTTGCGAATGGTGCCCCTAGATAAAATATATGAGACCAATGAACATAAGAGAAGTATTCAAACAACATTCTTAATGACCATGGCGAGGGGGCTGTTAATGTACATCCTGAATGCACGGAAAGTTCTTATTCGAACGTATGCTGGATGATCCCTCCCACATATGGCGTGATTGCAGCAAAAACATCTGATCATGATGGTGAGAAAGCTCATGAGGGGTTGGGGATAGGCTGTTGGGATGTCATTGACTGTAGGTTGGGCGAAAGACTTTAACGACTAAGTGAGAAGAGGGGGAACCCGAAATTTTAAATATACCCCAAAATTTTGGGTGTTTTTGTAGCGGCTACAACAAATGGCGAACCACTGGTAGAATCCAGCATCTCTGTCAATGTCACAACAATATTCTGAGTCCAAATAATGATGGAAGGGAATATTGAACAAGTTCCGCAGGTACCCTTTGTATTACTTTGGCCCTTTACAGGTATGCCTAATCTTTGTGCCTCAGCTAGGTCTCACTAATTAGAAACACATCCAAGAGAAAGCTCAAAGACACCAGTAGCCTGTTGATGATGTGAAGAGCAAGGCAATGGGTTTATTATTTTCAAGAATTTTTAAAGTAAGTTTCTGGTGTTGCTCCGCTGCCAGCAGGCCTGGACAGTATCCTGGCGGAGTCACTTCAAGAAATCACAAACGTTGCTCCGCTACCAGCGAGCCCGGTCAGTACCCCAGCAGAGTCGTTGCATTACCTCTCTGCACAGGAAGCCTTTCTCGATCCTTTACCCTTATTTGTTTCATGTGCTTGTAGCACTTATTTTCATGTGCTCGTGGCACTTATTTTTCATGGGCGGATGAGGGATCCCGACTTATTTTACGAGCAAGAGGGGTTGTTTCTTGTTTTACAGAAACTGAAAGATATCTTGATTTGGGTTTGTCCTTGTGCCAAACCTTCACATCCCATCTACCACAATAGGCGAAGCACGCAAAACAGATCATTTAGACGTTCGAGACTATGCTGGACCCAAGGCTTAGGCTTACGGGTATGGGCCATTAAAACTCATTAATTCTCCCACAAACAACTGGCTCGTATCTCCCCAGCTAATAAGTTTAGAATCATAGGATCTTGTTGAAAAAGTGACTTCGATGACTTATCCTGAGCGAAAGCTGCCTCTTGAGATAGCCACCGCAACCTCACGCAAAATAATGGGGTTACTGTTTCAGTAATCGGGTCAAAACAAGACCGCAGGGTGGTAGGGCTGCAATGAGGGCTCATGAAGTGGTAGGCGATATGACAAAAATGATGTGAGAAAGAGAGTGTACGACGCAATGTGATAGGTGAGGCTCAAGATGCAATGCAACGCCATGTGCGAGAACGATCAACTAGTTGTAGGTGGACAAAGATCACAATACAAGCAGTGATTATTTATGCAGTAACCAGCAACTGAAAAAGAAATGAGTGGAAAATACTTGTAACATGATGATGCCTAAGATATTAATCGTAAACAAAAATAGCAAACACACTTTTAAATTATAACGAAAAAATTTGGCAAGTAAATCTAATTTAAAACTTTGAACTAACAAATTTTATTAACAGGTCCTAGCTAGCCTACACCTAAAACCCTAGCTTAATCAATGATGTGGTCAGGTTATGTGAAATCAGCTTTCTAGTGCAGCCACCGCATTAGTTCCTTACCTACAAGAACGACAATGTTCGCAATCAGAGCCAGCATACAAAATGGTGCACCAATAGCAAGACTTACCTGAAGAGCATGTGCAACGGCAAGAACATCATGGATACATACCAAAGAACATGCCATAATAGATCGTGTAAGCTGAATGCCACTCTTATCTTGATACATAGCAATATGTTCTTGAAACTCAACATTTATAAATAACACACATCCATTCATGCACAATCCTAGGTCTGATGGGTGCTGGGTAAGCCATTACCTAGTTGCAGGCACATCCGCCAGATAGGATCCATCGAACCAAACGGAAACCTCATCTTGGTGTTGAGGATGATCAGTTTTAGGCAATGGAAACAATAAGCATGTGCCAGGGGAATTATAGATACTTTCAAACCCGAGAGTCGGGACCCTAAGCTGAGAAACCCTAGTTGGAGTTGTTTGAGGGGTCTTGTCATGATCGAAAGAACCTGGGGTAACAGTCGGCAGAAGCTGAAGCGCTTCGATTTTCTGATGGGTACTCAAATCTTCACAAAGAGGATTATCGAATTCAGGTGTCTTCATATGGTCAGCAAAGAGATGCGAGTGATAGTCCTCAGCGGTATGATTGAATATGTTTTTAGATAAGCAGTGATCATTGTAACCATCGATTTGACCAAGTTGGGTCCCTGGCATGTTGGGCTCCCCGAGAGTTACCGACTGGGATGGATCAATAAAGAGGACATATTGAGGTTGCCCTGACAAGAAATCACTCCTATGGTTGTCTAAAGATTTCGAGTGAGAAAGATCAGATCTAAAAGATTCATCGATTTTGGACTGTGATTGTGAAATGACATCTACGTGCTTATGATTGTCGCCAATACCAGTATAAGGAAATTTTGAATGTCTCGAAGAGATTACTGGTGTGGCGGACTCGTGAAATAAATCATGGAATAATGAATGATAAGTTTGAGCCGCAGGGGTATTAACCATACAAGGTTTTTCAATATACACATCCGTGTCATTCAAAGAAAACAATGATATAGGAGGCTCTGTAAGGGGATCAACCTCATCTAGGATAGGAGTCGATTCATAATCAGTATGCGAAACAGATTTAGGACTGTGTCTAGGGAGACATCGAGTGGGCTTGAGGTAGGTTTCGTGAACCGGGAGAGATAATGTGCCACTATAGTTTTCAAGCTTTGATTCGATAGGGTGCGTGAAAGATTCAAAGTCTGAAAAGCCGTTGACTTGCGGGTCGTCATAGGGAACACTAGGCTCAGGCTGGGTTTCTAACTGAAATTTTTCAAGGGAAACGAGAATCACATAGCTGAACTGTTCACTTAACAACTCCCAATTGAAATCCTTTTCAGGGAACTCAAAACAATAATGAAAAAATCTGATAGAAAATTCATCAAGAGGTTCCTGAGGTTCCATTCTGATGTCATTTAGCTTTATCGATACACTTTGAAAATCGTACCTGTGAAAAGCTTGTTGTAATTCACTAGCGAGTTGTTCCATTCATTAGGGTCATGCTTGTAAACTATTATGACCACAAAGGAAACAATTCCTCATGGCAAGAACACCCTTCACTTCCTAAAAGCTTTAAATGGTAACACAAATGCTAATAAACAAAGCCATCAACGTTCGTTAAGAAAGTGAAATGAACTCAACCACCATTAACATACTCAACAAACTGTTATGCAATTGTGATATGAATTAAAGATACAGTTCCCTTAATCTAAGATGTTCAGAAACTGAAAACATAATACTCAATAGCGCTCATACATATGACAACACCAGATCCACAAAGGGATTTTTCAAAATGCTTGTATTCATGCTTCAATGTATAATCCTCTGGTAATACAATATACTCATCTCGAGTCCCAAACAAAAGATCCTTTACAAGTTCCCGAAGGAAGTATTTATAGGTCAAAACTTTCCCTTTGGGTTTCCTTGACCTTTGGCCTTCTTGACTGTTGGGCTGCCTTGTGACCCAGCCCATTCTACGACTTGCGACCTGAAGAAATCTGCGACCTGCGACCTCAAGCAGATCTGCGACCTACGACCTCCTTGGATTTGCGACCTCGCGACCTCCTTGGATTTGCGACCTTACGACCTCCTTGGATTTTTGACCTCGCGACCTCCTTGGATTTGCGACCTTGCGACCTGGGTAAATGTGCGACCTGCGACCTACCCAGATTATGCAACCTTGCGACCTAGTCACTGGGTCGCTGGGTCGTGTCGTCGGGCTTTTAACAGGGAGTGCGACTATGCGACCTGGCGACCTGAGAAAATTTGCGACCTTCGACCTCCAGCCATCAACAACCTGTGACTTGAAGAAATCTGTGACCTGCGACTTCAAGCAGATCTGCAGATTTTATAGCAATATTCCTCATCTCACGTTCTTCGCTTTGAAAACTGGCCCTCTTGCTTGCTGGGAAAAACTCCAACTCATCGTGCAAACCCACATCCTCCACCTGCAATCACATAGCTTAGGTTACACGTCTTCATGATCTAACATCGATACTAAGAGCATGTTTGAATAATTGCAAAAATGAAAATAATAAACTTAGACCCCTGTGTGGTCAAGTGTGGAGCTACTGAATCATCAGAGAGAGTGGCTGGGGTAAGCTTTTCCTATGCCCTTTTCTCCTTAATCACTGTAATGCAGATTGGTATCGTTGTGGGCCGAGTGTGGCATGCAGATACTTCATTTGAAGGAGATCCTTCCCCGTCCGAGACTCTTTGAAGTTCTGGACACAGCTGGAGTTGTCTGAATACCAACCAGGAAAGCTTCAACGGCCACATAAAGGAGGCACATTGAGTGGATTCCAACCATATGACAGCTATGTGATTTCATGCAAAACCGCTTCTCCCATGCACGTAATGGCTTAAGGTTGATAATGCCCTCAGCTATCACTATGTTGCAACGCATTTCAAATTAGGGCTCCATCTGGTCCATGCAAAGGACATCTCAAGGATGGACAATCGAACCCCGTATATACATGTAATTATTAATCACACATTGGCCACACTTATGGGGAATGCAAGTTTTCCTTTTGCTAAATGACGAGCGACATTTCGAGCGAGAGCTTCTAGTTTTCGTTTTCCCACAAGGTTGCACCTTGACACTTCTAA
The DNA here is from genome assembly GCA_034641835.2 of Pinus albicaulis. NCBI lineage: Eukaryota > Viridiplantae > Streptophyta > Pinopsida > Pinales > Pinaceae > Pinus > Pinus albicaulis. Next base: position 1,452,812,504 of record CM076570.1, on the reverse strand, counting down.
TTTCTTTGGGGCCATGGTGCTGCTACTCGTCATGTCCTTTCTCTAGATACCATCGACGGGCCCTCCCCTTTCATGTGCACAAACCAATGGAACTCTCAGATCGCAGGTTTATTAAATGTGAGCTTCGACCTCACACAGGTCGCATGGTCACAAGTCCATCTAGGTCGCATAGTCCTTCGCTTCACGATTTTTGCGACTCGACGACCTGGAGGATTTAACGTGACTACTCCTACAAAGGTCGCAGGGTCGCAAGTCGCATTTTCACTCACTCTATCAGCTATGCGACCCTGCGACTGAGAGAAACTGCAACTTATTTGGGGGGTCGCGCGATCATGCTCTTGATGTGGGATGCGACCTCAACAGGTCGCAGGGTCGTGATCTTAATCTGGTCACATCGTCCTTCGCCCTGCCCGTTTCGTGACCTGGCGACCCATTGTGTCTTGGACGCAATCATGTTTTGGATTATGAAATGGGTCTCATAGTCGCAGTCGCAGTGTATAGATATTCATTTCATACCAGCGCTTCATGAAAAATATTCTACTAGAGATTATTAAGGCATGTGCGATGTAGCAAAACTGCTCTCTGCAGTCTTTCAGTGCACTGAGGGCCTTCACGTACCGACTGCTTGCTTCTATCGACAACGGTGTTGCGGATCTGATGGACATATAACAATGGAAATGCCTCTCGGCCTTTCATTTGTGCATGTATTGACCTCTTTTGTGACCTGGTGGATTTAGACAGACTTACGTTGAATCCTTGCATGGGTCCATGGAACATCTGAAGCTTGCTTCGAAGCAATGGACGACGCCCATTTAAACGCCTTCCATACAGTGCACCCCTTAGAATGTTGCTTATGAGGTTGCAACATCTGGGTAGTCCATGGCTTCACGATTCCCTTTGTATTCCATCATGGGCGACTACGTGATATCGACTCACTACAGCCTCCAGCCGGTGAAAGTCTGTGGGTTCGACTTATAGTTATTTCGACGCAGTGATTCCATAATGCAAAGTGTTTGGATTTGTGCAATGCAGAAATTGTGCTTGCAACGACGTATGCGGAGGACGCTTAACTATTTAGGTGGATTCAGAATAAGTGAAAATGATTTCTCTGCTCCAGAAGGTAATGGTCAACAGGCCAATACCATGCTGACATGTGTTTTGTTAATGCTCTTTCTGTGAACCGATTATAGACATTCCGCTTCTGTGGTGAGCAGTTCATTCCTACATGAGCCTACAATTGAAAACGCACTACATGCAGTCTTGAATAAATCTGCGTGGGATGTGTGATCTTGTTTTTTAGTGCCTTTGGACAGAGTAAAAGCAAACGCCTTAGGAATTATCGAAAATTGAGCTCTGTGAAGACAACTCGACGTGGTCAGTAGTGGCATTATCGAAAATTCAGCTTCCAATGAATATGAAATGATAACGTCTTTCTAAATGGGACCAGCGCAGGTTATTAATAGCAGATTTTGAAGAGTGATTGTCTCCCAGAATATCGTCCTCGGGGCTACGAAAATCAGATTTAATCTGTTCTTTTGAAAATAGCTCTTTTAGTGTCAAATGAAGCACGCCTTTTATGGCGCTGGATTTTCGGTCCATGACTTCAGTTGTAACGCATAAATTATTTGAATTCCTTTTCAGTATGGATATCCTTATACACTTACTTGAAAAGCGCGGTCCTTTTTTGATGTTACCATGCAAATTTTGAGATAGAGTCATTGAAACTCATCCTTGCAGTGCGTTTTAACAATGTTGTAGTGGGATTTTTTAACGAAATGAATGCGTTGTCGAGTGTACATTGCTAGCAATTTTACCAGTCTCCACAAAACCAGCCATATCAAGATCCTTCGACCATCGTTCCTTGACTAATTTGAGAGCTTTATTATTGTTAATCCATTCATGGTCGTTTTCTGTATGGTAATGATTGACGCGTTCCAAAATCAACGTCCTGCTGGAAGAAATGGGTTTGCATCTCTTTGAAACAGTCCATATGAATGGCACGCCCTCAAGGTAGTACATTAACATCCCTCATGGACTTGAACAAGAAATCAAGACAAACGGAACAATTGTAGTGTATTTCTCTTTCTACACAAGGATGACAATCCCTCGCCATGATCGGATAGCAACAACCACATCTGATATAGTGGAGGAAATTATCCCTACCCCCAGCTCTACACATATCACATCCATGATGGTGGTTTGCTATTTTGGGATATCATCACCAAAAGCTTGCAAATTTCACAAAAGTACTTGCCCATGCAGACCCCATAGTTAATACATACTTGATGACCATCTTGCTCGGTGTCCCAAAGTGAACAAATGACCCTTTGGAGTTTTGTGTTGATGAAAATCATGTCTCTTCTGGAACTTAACATTGGCATAATTCTTTGCTTCGTTGTGGCAGTGTCTATGATCAATGACCTCATGGCAACATGGCGCTCTTAATATGGTATCTCCATTAATAACGTGAGAAACCCCTGTCTTTTGATATTAATGGCATTATCATAAGATTTTTCTGGTGCCCAATGCTTCCTTGTTTCTTTGAGTGAATGAACACACACCACATCATCCTCCATCTGAAAATAATTTTAACTTGCTCTTCCACCTCACTTGTGGGTGCATCCTTGTCATCTACCTTAACCATGGTCCTCAAAGGTGGCCTTATGTATCATATCCACCTAAGCGGGGCATGTGGATGAAAGTGTCATGGTTCACAGCTGTGACCTTGTCATTGAGCTTAATATTATTCCTCTCGGTGCCATGACCATCATTGATGAGTTTATCAGTCAGGTGTTGACCTGTATAAACAACATAACATTAATTAGTTCACAGTTATTCTTTGCGAATGGTTCCCCTAGATAAAATATATGAGACCAATGAACATAAGAGAAGTATTCAAACAACGTGCTTAATGACCATGGCGAGGGGGCTGTTAATATACATCCTGAATGCACGGAAAGTTCTTATTCAAACGTATGCTGGATGATCCCTCCCACATATGGCGTGATTGCAGCAACAACATCTGATCATGATGGTGAGAAAGCTCATGAGGGGTTGTGGATAGGCCGCTGGGATGTCACTGACTATAGGTCGGGCGAAAGACTTTAACGACTAAGTGAGCAGAGGGGGAACCCGAAATTTTAAATATACCCCAAAATTTTGGGTGCTGTTGTAGCGGCTACAACATAGTGTTAATATAATTTGTTTTGTTCCAAAAAGTTAAGTTTTGGATGGTTTTAGTACTTTTGGCATGTGAATGTGAAGTAATGTTGTTAAAATTTAAGTTTTGGATGCTTGAAGTACATTTGGCATGTGAAGTAATGTTGTGATCTATAATTTTTTGTTAAATTAAAAATTAAGTTTTGGATGGTTTCAATCTACATTTGGAATGTGATATAATGTTAAATGTTTTTATTGGATAGTTGAACTATAATTGGCATGGCATGTGAAGTAATGTTATGTATGATATAATGAAAAAAATTTTAAAACTCAAGTTTTGGATGGTTTCAATCTACATTTGGCATGTGATATTTAATGTTAAATGTTTAATGCTTTTATTGGATAGTCAAGAACTACAATTGGCATGACATGTGAAGTAATACATGCATGTGAAGTGATGTTGTGATCTATAGTTTTGGATGGTTTCAATCCACATTTGGCATGTGATATAATGTTAAATGTTTTTATTGGATAGTTGAACTATAATTGGCATGGCATGTGAAGTAATGTTGCACGATATATAATTGGATGGCATGTCAAGTAATGTTGTGATATAATCAAAAAGATTTGAAAACCCATGTTTTGGATGGTCGAAGTACATTAATCATGTGAAGTAATGTTGTGATATTATCAAAAAGTTTTTAAAACTAAGTTTTGGATACCATTTTAATCTACATTTAATGTATATCCCTTTAATTTTGATTTAATGTTAAATGTTTTAAATGTAAATCCTTTTAATTTTGATTTAATGTTAATTTTTTTAAATATTTTGATATAATGTTAAATGTTTTGATCTAAGTTTTGGATGGTTTCAATCTACATTTGGCCTATGGAAGACTCCCATGTGATGTATTGTTTTGATTTAATCAAAAAGAGTAAAGAAGTAGTTATATGTAAATCCCTTTAATTTTGTTTTAATGTTAAATTTTTTAAATGTTTTGATATAATGTTAAATGTTTTGATCTAAGTTTTGGATGGTTTCAATTTGCATTTGGCCTATGGAAGACTCCCATGTGTAGACATCGGATGCGTTGTAGAAGGGGAGGTGGGGGTAGGGTTGGAGGGGGTAGGAGTGCTGGCTCTCGCCTGCCTCTTTCAATCCATGACACAGGCAGCCACCTTCCTCCGGCAAGCAGTGTCGCACAATTTCACTTCACTAGAGCTATGGTCATACCTCGAATTACGATGACCATTTCTGTATTTTTTCAGGAGGAGTCGCAAGATGAAGGTGCCTCTGGTTCCAGGAAGTGGCAGAGAAATTCCACCATCCCAACCCATTAGCCCCAAGACACCAGGAATTCGGTAGCTCTTCCAGTAAAATCCGGCTCGACGAGCTCTAGAAGCGATGGTGCAAGCAACAGCAGCCTGTGTGGAGGAAAAGCTCAAAGATTACTCTGGCTCCTCTTCTGCTTCAGGTAGCTCCTCCCAGCACTCCAAGGGAGTAGATGATGATCCATAGGACTACAGTTGTCCAATTGTGGAGGAGAATCCTCCTACACACATCGATAGCTAGCTTGATGTCAGGTCCTCTTTAGCTTTTTTGAACTTTTTTCATGTTTTTCAATCATTGTGCTTCTGAACAATCTATGTCTGCTGGTTTCCCGATATTGGGCAGCATCTTCTGGGCTGGTTTCCCGGTTATGGGCAACCCCTTTTCTATTTTTTTGAGTCAGACCCCCTCTGGTGTTGGCTAGTTAGGAATCCCAGGAGACGGGTCTCACTATGTACATTATGTTCAATATCAATAGATTAAACCAACTTAGAATATATATATATATAATGTAAAATGTTTTGATCTAAGTTTTGGATGGTTTCAATCTACATTTAGCCTAGATGGAAGACTTCCATGTGAATTATTGTTTTGATTTAATAAAAAAGAGTAAAGAAGTAGCTATATGTAAATCCTTTTAATTTTGATTTAATGTTAAATGTTAAATGTTTTGATATAATGTTAAATGTTTTGATCTAAGTTTTGGATGGTTTCAATCTACATTTAGCCTATGGAAGACTCCCATGTGAAGTATTGTTTTGATTTAATCAAAAAGATTAAAGAAGTAGTTATATGTAAATCCCTTTAATTTTGATTTAATGTTAAATGTTAAATGTTTTGATCTAAGTTTTGGATGGTTTCAATCTACATTTGGCCTATGGAAGACTCCCATGTGAAGTATTGTTTTGATTCAATCAAAAAGAGTAAAGAAGTTGTACATTATCCCTTTAATTTTGATTTAATGTTAAATGTTAAATGTTTTGATATAATGTTAAATGTTTTGATCTAAGTTTTGAATGGTTTCAATCTACATTTGGCCTAGATGGAAGACTCCCATGTGAAGTATTGTTTTGATTTAATCAAAAAGTTTTTAAAACTCAAGTTTTGGATGGTTGAAGTAAATTTAGCATCTTAAGATTGCTTTTGATCTCTACATACTCTTGTTTGAGTGAAAAAATTTCCAATAGGAAGAACATAGCTTTTCAATGCAACTAACCATATCAATTGAGCTTTAATTGAAAAAAAGGTAAAGAAGTAGATATATTTAAATCCCTTTAATTTTGATTGGAAATATAAGAAGTAAATATATGTTTGTTGAATTTGGGTCAATGTCATCAATGCACATGTATAGAAAAGCTACTTTCAGTTGATACTAGAGCACGTGCATGTACCAAAACAATTTGTACATGTGCAAACACTTGCACAAATAACATAAGCAGCTCAATTTTTAGTTGAGTACTAGAAGTTCTAAAACATATTTAATCCAAAGAGAATAAATTATTGGGCAGTTCAATCAAAAAAATTCCAATGGAATGCCATCTTCAATAATCCGTTCATGATTGTATTTTTACATTTTCCATTTCTTATTTTTCGTTTTTTTCTTTGATTGAACCTATATCAACTTTATGTGTGCTGCACACATCAAGTGACTATATTGACAACTTATAAAATCAGGTTCATAGTCTTCAAAGTAAACAAAATCCCCACTTTGATTAGTTTGTCTGAAAAAATAACCTTTCAGTATAAAGATCCTCTTTCATATTGAAATCCATGATCATT